>CM064487.1:132355337-133098919 GCA_032716605.1 Paralithodes platypus
TAGTATACAGGGATTTGGACTAAGCTCGCTGTTCTCCTGCCCTCTCTCTCTACATTTATCCAATTTTGCTTTATAAGTTTGGATATTTCTTGCTCCCACCACCTCCCCATCCAACTTATTCCAACAATCACTGCTTCTATACGGGAAGCTGAACTTTCTTACATCAGACTTACATACAACTTTCCTCAACTTACATTCATGACCCCTGGTTCTTCCCTCGTCCCTCACAAAATCTCCCTTATCGATCTTCTCAAAACCCTTCACACACTTAAACATCATGATCATGTCACCTCTCTCTCTCCTCTCCCTAAGCATTGGCAGCCTCTCCAATCTCTCCTCATATGGCAGGTCTCTAAGGCTAGCTATCATCTTAGTGGCAACTCTCTGAACTCTTTCCAGTTTTTTATTATGTTTTATAAGGTGTGGAGACCACACCACTGCTGCATGCTCCAGTCTTGGTCGTATTATTGTCCCTATTATTTTTGCCAACATCTCTTCATCTAAATAATTCAGAGCTATTCTCATGTTAGTCAACACTGCATAGGTTTCACCAGTTATTTTATTTATATGCTGTTCAGGTGACAAGCTATCTGCCATAACTACCCCTAGGTCTTTTTCTTTCCCAGCTTTACTATTTATTTAATCTCCTATTTTATATTCCCAAGAAGGTCTATATTTACATTTTCCCATCTCAAGAACATGACACTTACTCGTGTTGAATTCCATTTTCCAAGTTTGACTCCACTCATATAATTTATATAAGTCTCTCTGTAATTCTTCACAACTACTCCTACTTGTAATATGCTTCATTAATTTTGCATCATCAGCAAACATAGACATATATGAGCCTATTCCCATTTGAAGGTCGTTGATGAAAACCAAAAACATGATTGGGGCCAACACCGATCCTTGAGACACTCCGCTTTTTACCCTTTTCCACGAGAACTTTCCTTTTATTACTGTTCGCATTTCCCTGCCAATTAAATAGTTTGCCATCCACTTTAATAATACTCCCTCAACCCGCCCCACAGTCCTGAGCTTCCACAACAATCTCTTATGAGGCACCTTATCAAATGCCTTCTTGAAATCTAAGTAAATACAATCTACCCTTGTACAATGTCAATTACCCTATCATAGTAACTCAACAAATTTGTGGTACACGAATGACCTTTTCTGAACCCGAACTGCTTGCTTGAAATTATTTCCCTCTCCTCCAACATACCCACCCATGTTTTCACAAAGCTTGCATATAACACTCGTTAAGGATACTGGTCGATACTTTAGCGGGTCTTCTTTATTTCCACTTTTATATATTGGAGTTATATTTGCTTGTTTCCATTCTAAGGGAAGTTCCCCCTTGTTTAGTGTGTACTTACACTAGTTGTATTTGCGGGAGTGAGCATGCTCGTTAATTCCCGCCTCCTAAGATATGTTTGTCATACCGTGCTTTGAAACTAGCGATCTCTGCCATACCCATAGCTTACTCTGACTGTTCCTTTTACTTATATATTTTCTAAATCTCAAGTGACTCGTAATCTTCCGTGGATTGACCTCCCAATCTACAAGATGGCTAAAGTGTCACATTATTCCTTTGCCCCTCAACTTTCTTCAAATTGCTGGGGGCACAATATCTTGTTTCCCGTTTCAATCTCAGTGCCAGTAGTTGTCGGTCACCAGGCTTTATTGTTCCAGGCGTTCTGTGGGGACCTCGTTTATGGCCTTGTTACTCTGCCCTTGAGGGCTGTTGCCAGCAGCTCCACAACAACAACAAAACTATGCACTGATGGTGCAGACACTACTTCGGCTGGCAATTTGTTCCACCCACTAATCGAGTTGGTAGGAAATCTTTTACTTTTCAGATCAGATTTACTATTTAGCACTTTTAGTGTAGCTGTGACCTCTTGTCCTCTCACCTCCATCCCTCTCTATGAAGTTTTCTTGGTCGATTTTGTCAATACCTCTAACACATTTATATATCTGAATTTGCTGTCCTCGTTTCCTTCTCTGTTCCAGTGTAGGTAGATTCAATCTATCGAGCCTCTCTTGGTACTCCAAATTTTCCAAACCTGGGATCATCCTCGTAGCTGCTCTCTGTACCCTCTCAATTTTGTGGATATGTTTCTTCAAGTGAGGGGACCACACTACAGATGCATATTCCATCCTGGGTCTTATTATTGCACTTATTATTTGTTTCATGGTGTTTTCATTAAGATAATTGAAAGACATCCTGATATTTGCCAATAATGCTAGTGATTCTCTCACTATCTTATTTACGTGGCTTTCTGGAGACATGTTATCCCTAAATTCTATCTCCAAGTCTTTTTCTTTTTCTGCTTTGGGAATCACTTCGTTTTCTAGTTTATATGTGTGTGTGTGTGTGTGTGTACTTACACTAGTTGTACTTACACTAGTTGTATTTGCGGGAGTGAGCATGCTCGTTAATTCCCGCCTCCTAAGATATGTTTGTCATACCGTGCTTTGAAACTATGCACTGATGGTGCAGACACTACTTCGTCTGGCAATTTGTTCCACCCACTAATCGAGTTGGTAGGAAATCTTTTACTTTTCAGATCAGATTTACTATTAGGCACTTTTAGTTTGTAGCTGTGACCTCTTGTTCTCTCACCTCCATCCCTCTCTATAAAGTTTTCTTGGTCGATTTTGTCAATACCTCTAACACATTTGTATATCTGAATTTGCTGTCCTCGTTTCCTTCTCTGTTCCAGTGTAGGTAGATTCAATCTCTCGAGCCTCTCATGGTACTCCAAATTTTCCAAACCTGGGATCATCCTCGTAGCTGCTCTCTGTACCCTCTCAATTTTGTGGATATGTTTCTTCATGTGAGGGGACCACACTACAGATGCATATTCCATCCTGGGTCTTATTATTGCCGTTATTATTTGTTTCATGGTGTTTTCATTAAGATAATTGAAAGACATCCTGATATTTGCCAATAGTGCTAGTGATTCTCTCACTATCTTATTTACGTGGCTTTCTGGAGACATGTTATCCTTAAATTCTATCCCCAAGTCTTTTTCTCATCATCATCATCATCTCCGATGCCTTGTTTCCCCCTGGGAAACCCCCACTAGAGGATGGCCATGACAGAAACGTCTCCAAGCTACTTTGTCAAGACATGCCTCCCTTGCCCGTGCCACAATGCCCCTTCCACTACGTGGAAGTTTTTCTTCAATATATTTTTCCACTTTCTTTTCCAATACCATAGGTGGTCTTCCACTACTAGCAGTTCCACTCACCTGACTCCCATATATCTTTCTTGGCATTCTGTCTTCATCCATTCTCTGAACATGACCATACCACCTCAAAGTACTTCTCTTTATCCACTCAACCACACCACAATCAAATGCCCAAAGCCTGCTCTTCCATTCCAAAGGACTCGTACACTTCCCTATTACTTGGCCCATCTAGCCTATTCATGCCAGCTGCCATTCTGAAAAAGCTCATCTCCACAGCTCTCAGTTTGAAGAGGTCCTCGTCACTTGCCGTCCATGTCTCGCTTCCATACGAGAGTGTTGGGAGCAGCACACTGTTTCTCAGTGACTTTTTGACTTCCTGGCTAACCATTCTTCCTTTGAAAATACTATAAAGTTCTCCAATCACTTTTCTCCCTTGCATTTTTCTCTCTTTTATCTCACTCTCCATTTTACCATATTTGTATAGTACAGCTCCCAAATACTTGAAACTTTCAACCTCTTCTAGTACTTCATTTTTCAATTTTATTTTACAACTTTTCTTGTGTTCTTTCTTGATTCTATATTTGTCCTTAAAATCTATGGTTTCATGCATTCTTCTCTCAAACACCATTACCTTACATTTTCCTACATTAACCTTTAACTTTCTCTTTTCACATACCCTGTCAAAGTCAGTGACCACTCTCTGAAGTTCTTCAGCATTTTCCGCCAACAGGACTGCATCGTCCGCATATAGGCATGTTAAAATCTTCCATGTTCTTCCCTCTGATTCCAGTCTAGCTCCCACACCCATTGATACAGCCCTACATTCCCTAATCACTCCATCCATGTATATATTGAACAACCAAGCTGACATGACACATCCCTGTCTTACACCTACATTGACCTCAAAACTTTCACTTAACTTATCCCCTACCTTCACATTTGCCATTGCATTCCTATAAAAATATTTTACTGCCATTAGCAACTTTCCTCCCACACCATATACTGTTAACACATCCCACAGGCCCTCCCAGTCTACTTTGTGGTAGGCTTTTTCCAAATCCATGAATGCTGCATAGAGTTTTCTGTTTTTGGCCAGATACTTCTCTACCAACAATTGCATTGAGGCTATCTGGTCAACGCAGCCCCTGCCCTTTCTGAAACCTCCCTGTTCCTTGCCTATTTTGTCATCCGTTATCTTCTGTAGCCTCTCTGTTACCACTCTTGTGTGTACCTTTCCAGGTATGCTAAGCAAGCAAATTCCCCTATAATTCTTACACTCTTCTTTACTACCCTTCCCTTTGTACAAGGGTAGCCTACTAACACTGCTTTCCTCCAGTCCTCTGGTACACTTTCCTTTTCCCATGCTAATTTACATAACCTATGCATTATGTCAACAGCTTCTTCTCCTCCATATCTCAGCATTTCACCTGGGTCTTTCACAAGACTTTCACAAGTCTTTTTCTTTTTCTGCTTTGGGAATCACTTCGTTTCCTAGTTTATAATCTTTTCTAGGTCTGTACTTGCTTTTACCCATTTCTAGAGTTACATTTCCCTGCATTGAACTTCATATTCCATTTGATGCTCCATTCATGAATCTTTTGTAAATCTGCTTGGAGCTCAAGGCAATCCTCCTGGGTTCTGATCGTTTTAAGCAGCTTAGCATCGTCCGCAAACATGCTCATGTAGCTTGTTAGTCCCTCAGGTAAGTCATTTACAAAAATTAGAAACATGATTGGGGCTAGGACAGATCCTTGTGGAACTCCACTCGTAATTTGAGTCCAGTTTGACGATTTCCCCCTTAAGCGGCAGTCACACTATGAAGACTTAAGGGAATTACCGCGGCGACTTAGAGGTCTTAAGGAGGTCTTCATCTAAGTCACCGCGCGTCGTAGGTGGTCCCCGCGCATCCCCACGGTACAGTACGGTACGATGGGTGGCCAGGATGGTCGTGGCTGGTTTCGATTTGCTATGAACATGCAAGAAGCATGGAAAATTGGTCGCCGAGCTAGCCGCGGTCGTGAGGCAAGCGCCGTCACGCGCCCACCGGTATGCGCATGAGGGGGACCGGTAGCCGACCGGTCAGCGCCGTGTGGCGCCATGCGTCGCCTGGGTACAAGGGACATGGTGTTTGAAGTGACGGCAGGTGATGGTGGAATGCTGATTTTTTTTTTTTTTTAATAGGGTAGGGGGTGAAAGAAGAGATCCCAGATTGGGAAGGAAGAGAAAGTAGGAAAGATGAAAGACAGTAGAAGAGAAAAGTTAGTGGGCCGGCCACCTTGCTGTTTTTATTTATTAAAGTTAGTTTTTTATGGCAAGTTATATACAGTAGGTGCTGAGGGCTAGGAATTGATTACAATATGATTTCTAAGTTGTTGTTGTTGTTGTTGTTCCCCAGGCTGCCTGGCCGAACAGCCCCAAGGTCCCGAGCAAGGCCAAGGCCATAGAGCGCCCCCACAAAACCCTCCCTGCTTACCACTAACAAAACCCAGGTGACCGAATGATTTCTAAGTGATTGATAGTAGTTGCTTAAATACTATTCTTTATTTGTAGATCTATCTACTATGTTATATTGAAGAGGAGGGAGGTTGTTTATTTTGCAGTATTTCTTAAAGTCATATTTATCTTTCAACTCTCTCCAACGCCAGTTATCATGTTCTTGCTTTTCTCTGGCTATCTCATAGAGGCCTATGCAGAAAAATCCGGTTTTGGCTGTTTCATGTTCTCTGATCATTTTGGCTACAGGTCTGCTGTAGTCTAATTGAATGCTGAGGGTGATGGGTCTCTACCTGTTTATATACCTGGTGGCTCGGGTCGGCCAGCGTCGTTTGGGAGTAGGGGACCTGCGTAACACGAAGGCCGTCAAGTTGCCTTCCTTTTGCCGTCCTGTTGCCTCGTTGCGCCGCATGACGCCGGCGGTCTGCTATGCTAGGTCTCCGTGTAGCCCCATCCAGTAGCCGTCATACGGCTACTGGACGCCGATGCCGTCCAGCCTGCCTTAGGCAGACATTTACTCTTGGTCAAGTTACGGATGATCGGCAAAGACAATCGGCACTCCTTGAGTCGCCGCGGTAATTACCTTAAGTCTTCATAGTGTGACCGCACCTTTACTGTTGTTCTCATCTGTCTTCCGCTAAGGTAGCTCTCCATCCATTTCAGCAGTTTGTCTCCTACTTTCCCCATACCCCCCCTGTGTGTGTGTGTGTGCTAAAATCCTTCCTATAGTGTAGCTAAGTGCAAGTGAAGAGAAAAAAACACCATTCGACATCTTCACCCCCCCCCCCCCAACCCATATATAGCACCACCGAAACTTATATTAGATTTTTGTAGCTAGAATAGTTCCTACAGTGTAATAAACTGAAAGGGAAGAGGAAAAATCACCATCTGATATATCCAACCCCCCCAATTTCGATTGTAAATTTGCAGTTGCAACTGTTTTTGCGTTTTCTGAGATAAATGTGTTTTCGACATGTAAAATCAACTGTGCTCATGAATATTACTCGATATCGTCCATACTTTGCAGACAAGTTCCATATGTATCTACGCAACTCTGCACAACAGGGAATTGTGCTTACAACTGTATTTCTTTTTCAGCAAATATTTGTTTTCGTAATATAGGGCCCCGATACCATACACATACAGTGGAGCCCCCATCCTAGCTGCTAATCGGTTCCGCAGAAATAGAGCTAGGATTGAAACAGCCAAGATCGGGGCACTGTTCTTATGGGGAAAATTCAATCGGTTCCGTGCTCATGTCAAAATTTGCGGCTTTTTCTACTTTTTGCCTATGAAAACATGTTTTATTGTACAGTACACAAATTAAATTTTATGCATTAGGCTATACTGTATCATATAATACACCATAGAATAAGTTTTTAATAACTAGAAAAAAAAGGTCCTATCTAAACAATTACCGCACTTTTTCCCAGTTAGGCTATGAAAATATGTTTTTTGTCTAGGCTACATCAAGTAGCCTAGGCCTAAATCTTATGCATTGTAAATAATAATGTAGACATGGCTAAATGACAGTCCTAACCATAAATACTGTAGATTGGGGCATTGTTTCTATCATGCGATTTTTTTTAGGCCTAGCCTAGGCCTAGGTTCTAAATTCGTCCAGCCATCCCTCAAGTACCCATTCCCCAAATGCATCAAATAAATACATATTATGAGGAAAAGACGTATAAATACGTATTATGAGAAGATTACTTACCACACAGATTTTATTATAAATCATTGTCATATTTAGCCTAGCCTAGGCTAACATCGTCTAGGCTAGGCATTTCAATCGCTTTCGTCCGACATGGCCTGGTCTTTGCTCTGTGTTTTGAGCATGAAATTCCTTCATTGCTACCACCAGGCCAACCATCCCTATCACTAGATGTACTAGAGGTTATAATAAACGAGAGAGATAAGGGGTTCAGGCACAAAAAGCTTGCAAACGGTTGTTTTGTCAACACAGATAATAGCTAAACTACAAGCGTCTGCTTAGTGATGACGTCATACAAAGATGGCGGCATCTTGTGTATTTGACGATCGGATCTCGGATTCACTCGGATTTAGTCTCTAAACGAACAAGCACCTGGCAGATTCTTTCGTTATGTTAAAAAAAAATTATTGTTTTTGTTTATTTTCTAGTTTTATGTTGAGTTTTTCGTTATTTTTGCTATTTTTTCGGGTTTCGGCTGGGATTTTGATGCGAGAATTGAAATTGGGAATATTTGGTGTGTGGTGCGAGAATTGAATCACACAGCTTGTATGTATCATTGGGGAATACTAATATTGCACATTTGTAGTTATAGTTAGGCTACTTTAAACAAAAAACAGGCGATTTCTATTGGTAAATATATGATCCTTGGATTTAATATTGGTATAAACATTATTTCGCTGCTGCGCGCGCACATAAGGTGATGAAAATTGCACCAGATATTCCTTAAAGCACTGGGATCAAATACTATAAACGTTTACACAATACTGGGTATACAACTGGGTTTAGCCTATTAAGGTCTAGCCTCCCCTTAAGCTGAATAAAATCCATCAATGTTTGTGAGAAAAATTTAACATATTGCATTGAAAAATACTAGACATAAATAATAACATTATTCAACAATCCCATGACAATACCTGTCTGTCAGGAAGCCACATATCAAACTCTTGGCCTCGGTTGAGAGCTCCACATCCTCGGGAAACTTGAGCGAGTTTTTGTGATCCATAATCTTGCCGTAGGTGCCAACGAGAGAGTCGGCATAGAAGGGTGTGTCACCGACCAACATCTCATAAAGGAAGACACCCACGGACCACCAATCACACTCCCGCCCGTACACCCCCTCACCACCCTGGGACTTGAGCACCTCAGGGGAGATGTAGTCTGGGGTGCCCACTGCTGTGTCCGACCTCACAAGCCCATCCTGATTAAAATATATTTAATGCCTTGCAACATTTACACCAACCTACAACATTGAAAATTTTAACTCCAAAACATATCAATTTATTTTTTAACTGATTAGAGTACTTATCTACATATTCAACTAAAATTGTTTTATGACATGGTATTAATCTGTGTGTAGGCACCCTACTGTGTATGTGTATTAACTTAAGAAAGCAAAACATTCTACTACACAGGCCTTTATAAGTAAAATACAAAATATATTAAAAATGAACTTGCACAGGAAATAAATATTCTTACAATACAGGTAAATGACGAGATCTTTGACAAACAGCTACAGATCAAACACACAGCTAGAGAATAACCAAAACACTACAAAAAACTAGTTAACACTAACTTTGTCCATCTTCATACAGGTACCAAAATCAGCCAGTTTCAAGTGCCCACTACTGTCTAGGAGCATGTTGTCAGGTTTGACATCTCTGTTAAATAATAAAAAAAGAACAATTGTTGAACAACACACTAAATAAAATGTAACTATTCTATCACGACAGATCATTATACATATATGGTTTTAATACATGAATAGACAACAAGACATGGGATTAAACAATTGGCAACATTATCTTCAGAAGTAAGAAAAGTAAAACTCTTGTAAAACTTCTAGTTTGAACTGAATACTACCACCATTTAATGAGAACTTGATTGACGGTTTGCTTACAGATTAATCTGGTGATGAAGCTGTAAGTGAAACACTGTTACTGGTAATAAAGTGCTCCTCCTCACACTATATTTAAGTCAATTTCTGAGTTTCTTATACTATTCTCCTACAGACCCTCAGCATCCAGAAACCCAAGGCTTCTGGACTAGGTACCCGTTCTGGAATTTACACCAAGGTGAGAGTCCATAACTTCAAGATAGGCACACAGTTGCCCAATATCCATTAGTCTATCTATCTAACTATTGCCGGATGCCGTGAGCCCAGAAGGGATGGCCAAGAATTAATTGCTCCATACATCTCTGTCCCCAGTCAATCAATACCCCTCCTCCTATCCAGCACCACTTTCATGCATATACTTCTTAACTCCATCCTTCCACCTCTCTCTCGGTTTTCCTTTCCCAGGAGAGAAGGCATTGGAGATCATGACTGGGATTGTATCAATCCTGTTAATTAAAATGTAAAACTTGCAAACTAAACAAACCAAAATTGGGACAAGGACAATATAAAGTCAAATTAAATTATCAAAATCGCTATGTGGAAACAACGCTTACTAAAATGAAAATTATTAAATAAAATAACACAATCCACCACATAGGGTGTACATTACTACATGAGCAAGTTAATCTGTTTCCCAAGCAAACTAATCGCACATATAACAACGCACTATTGTCACGTTAAAGGTATTAGTGAAGTTTGGGAAATCCGGGACGTTCTGGTAAATTTTTACTAAACTCTGCATGAATAAAGATTGATGAATTATTTTGAAAAACGGTATGCATGGATGTACTGGTTTCCTATTTCCAAGAGCAACTTTTAATGGATAATTTAAGCTTGAGGAGAGCTGGTGCCAAGTCTTCTGTTTTGACTGGCTTCAAAAGCATTTCACCAAAAAAAACACTATGGACTATGGTGAAGAAATCACTCATCTGGCTCAGTCCTGCACAGGAATCAAACCCAAAACCTAGTGGCTGTGAACTAATTCTAAGCAACTGCAGGAGAGGTTCTTAAAGAAAAACATGGAGTTATACCTAGTTTTTGTTGACCTGGAGAAGGCCTTTGACAGAGTGCCAAGGGAAGATATACAGTGGGCCATGAGAAAACTTGGAGTAGAGGAACTGTTGGTGTATGTGATAATGAAAATGCACGAGGGGTTAAGTCCAGCAATTGGAGTGAATGGGGGTTTGAGAGAAGAGTTCCCAGTGAAAGTCGGAGTTCATCAAGGTACAGTGTTGAGCCCACTACTGTTTGACTTGGTCCTGGAGGCAATGTCAAGGGATTTTAAAACAGGACTCTCATGGGAGTTGTTATATGCAGATAACCTAGTTCTTATCGCAGATAGTCTACAGGAAGCGGAGGTAGAGTTCAGTGGATGGAGGGAGAGTATGGCAAATAAAGGCTTAAAGAGGTAATATAGATAAAACAAAGGTCATGATCAGTAGAGAAAAGTCAGGAACCATGGAAAAAAGTGGAAACTTTCAATGTGCCGTTTGCAGGAAGGGGTAGGAAGTAACTCAATTCAATATTGTTTCTGTAGTGACTGGATGCACAGGAGTTGTAGTGGGGTGAGGGGACCTTTGACGAGAATCATAGATTTTTTTACTGTGCAGTGCATAGAAGTTGTGTTGAATGACTTGTCTGATAGTATCGATTTAAGCAGTGTAACTCAGGAGTGTGTGAATAAATTTTGCTACTTTGGTGATACAAGTTTCGGCCGGAGGAGACGCTGAAGCTGGCTCTATTGCTAGTCAGAAGTGGCACGGGGAAGTTCAGAGAGCTGTTGCCTCTCTTGACCATGAGGGGATTCCCATTTCATCTTGAGGAAAGGTGTATGCTTCGTGTGTTAGGAGTGCAATGACCTATACATCGGAAACTTGGCCGGTTAAAATGGAAGATATTAATAGAATGGTATGTACTGTATGTATATACTTAGGCACATACCCTATAGCTAGGGGTGGCCAGTGCTGTATTAACTTATGGCAGGGCCCCTAGGCTTCGAGCTTCCTTGGGCCCCTCGACATCCCCCACTGTGCGTCAAAATTTCACATAAATTGAACCATAATTTCTGTTTGTTATGTAGTTCAACGCACCCTTAGCGTCTCTCGTATTAAAGAGGATTCCTATAAATTAATTTCAGTGGCGCGCAGGGTGGGTTTGCCGTATCCATAGTGTTAACATTTAACACTAAAAGAAAAAAAAGTTGCATGGGCCCCTGCTTTTGGTGGGCCCCTAGGCTTCAGCCTAGTCAGCCTTATGGATAATACGGCACTGGGGGTGGCTGACTCGAGACAGACCGAACAGAAACTACATTTAAAGTTCCAATTCTTAGGATCCGGGACCACTTTCGCGTTCCCTCATCCCTTTCTTTATCTCGTCTAGTAGGTGAAGTCTATAAGGGGAGAAGGATTCCTAGCCTCTCGGCCCCAGAAAGAAAAGTAGGACAGTAAAAGAGACATTGGGGGGCTTCAGGGCCGGCATCTGGAGCTTGACAGGGGGGGGGGGGGGGTTATGGTTTCTTTCCCTCCCTCTCTCCTTGAGCTTTTGTTGTCGGCTTGACTAATTTTGTGTAGTTTTTCTTTCTTCTCTCTACAGTATGTTTTTCCCCTTCTGTTCTTATTCTGTCTCATTCGGTTGACCTCCGGGTGACCTTTATCATATACTGCCCTGGCCTGTCTAGGTGTTGGCTCTTGACCTGATTTGTCTCTTCGGTCGCTGATGCGGCCGAGCTGACTTGATTACCCTCAGTGGTGTACGGTATATTTTTTGCATCTCGCAGTGATTTTTACTTCCTTAACCCTGATATTTCATTGTTTGCCCTTGATCACTTTTTGGTTGGTACTACAGTGTAGCAGTTATTGCCTAATCCTTCGACCTTGCCCTATAAGAGTTCTGCTGTGGAGCTAATGTGGTCTGGCTGAACTGATGAAATGGCGAAAAATGTCTGCGTGTCTTCACCTTCCTAGAGTTGTTCATCTCCTGCCCTTCCCTATCTATCTTGGCTTTATTAGTTGTCCATCTTGATCTAATCCTTCAATCCAGCCCTATGAGAGTTCTCTTGTGGAACTGCAGTCTGGTTAAACTAATTTTATTAAAAAAAAAAAAAAAAAAGTAAAAGAGACAGACAGAAATGGCTAATGTTGGGAATAGAATGGCACGGAAGAAAAGAGAATGGGGAGATGGATATGTGGGGCTAAATTTAGGGATTGGGGTATAGAGTGAGAAACTAAGAAGGCGCCTGGGCATTATGAGTACCCTATCAGTATAGTGATTCGCACGAGCAGACTTAGTTGGTTTGGACACATGGAGAGAATGGATGATCAGAAGTGGGTGAAGATATGCCGAACTGTGAGCGTGGGAGGAGCTGCGCATAGGGGTAGACCTATGTAGATCAGGTACTTCGGTACAATCGTAGACCTAGGTAGATCAGGTACTTCGGTACAATCTCAAAATAAAGATCTTGATAACATAGGAAGCCCAAAATAGGGTCGCCTGAAATGCCGCAATTTAGGACGTAAGACTGAAAACTCATTCTCTGAGAAACAACAGTCTTTATAAAACTCGTATGTACCGGTATGTATGTGCTCAGTTTCTACTAAAAGTTATCTGATCTTACTTTTGGGTACAGTACGTGCTTCATATTGTTAGTACTATATGACTACTGTATAAATTATTATAATTCTTTGATACATGAATATCAACAGGTCTCAGATGCCATTAAAACAGATTTCTTACTTACAGTATATTTTATAACTAAAGAAATTAGCAGATAAGCTTACTCATGCTAGAGATCCTATAGGATCTCTAGCTCATGTGACACTATCATTAACCCTTCGAACTCGGTTGTCCTCTTTAGTTTGCAAGTTTTACATTTTAATACTACGCACCAAACTTTCACCGCGGAACTCAGGTGTCCTCTTATACTCCCATGCTCTAAATTTTCACCTCACAACACAACACAGATGACATAGCAATGTCTGGTAAGTGTCAGGATCAAGAGTCTTCAAGACAACAGTAAGTACTCCATTTTCCCATTTAGCTGATCGTTCTACTAAGGCCATATCTCCTATCTCCTATTCTCTTTCTAATTTTTATAAATGATCTCCTCAACTGTACCTTAATTCCCATCCATTCATATGCAGACGACTCACCTTACACTACTCCATTAGTTTTTCAGAACGCCCCAGCCAGCAATCCCTTAACGACAAACGTAATGAAGCCATAGAACTCTTAAATTATGATCTAAATACTATCTCCAATTGGGACAGAGAAAACCTTGTTACCTTTAATGCTTCTAAAACCCAATTTCTCCATCTATCTACCCGTCAGGATCTCCCTGCGGACTATCCCTTATTCTTCAACAATACAAAAATCAACCCTTCATCTTCTCTCAATATTCTTGGTGTCTCTTTTTCTTCTACTCTCATTTGGAAGGACCATATTACCAGTCTTGCTAAGGCAGCCTCCCAGAAGCTGGGTGTGCTCAACCGCCTTAGGGGGTTCTTTTCCCCTGCACAGCTTCTTGCTCTGTACAGGGGCATGGTGCGTCCTTGTATTGAGTATTGTTCACATGTGTGGGGAGGTTCCTCTCACACCGCTCTCCTAGACAAAGTTGAAAGGAAGGCCATTCGTATCATTAACTCCCGTCCACTCACGAACTCTCTGCAATCTCTCTCTCTCCGCCGCAATGTTGCATCTCTCTCGCTATTCTATCGCTACTATAATAATCAGTGTTCCTCAGAGCTTTCCCAGTGTATACCACCTCCTTTACGTAGGGCACGTGGTACCCGTCTTGCAACTCAATCCCACCCCTACTCTGTGCAACTCTCCAACCCAAAAGTGAAATGTTACTCTCAAACTTTCTTCTACTCAACAGCTGAGCTCTGGAACTCTCTCCCAGAATCAGTCTTTCCCTCTTCCTATGATTTAAATTGCGTCAAACTCTGTGTGTCCAGGCATTTTGGCTCGAACGTCCCTTGATTTTGGCCCCGTCACTCTTTCAACTATGGGGGAGGCACTCGCTATAGGCAGTTCTGCCTTTTGCCTCCCTCAAAAAAAAAAAAAAAAAAAAAAAAAAAAAAAAAAAAAAAAAAAGGCCCCATATGGGCCGATTCTCGGGGTATGGAGCATATGAGGACAGCCGAGTTGGAGGGGTTAAACTGTAGAACACTTCTATATCTAGTCTTCTTGAGGTGGTTATATAATAATAGAGAATAAACAAACCTGTGAACAAATCCCATGGAGTGTATGGCATCGAGGGCTAAGACTACTTCAGCACAGAAGAACTTGGCCCACTTCTCTGGCACATCATAGTTGGACATCAGGTTCACCAAGTCACCACCTGACATGTGACAACACACACACAAAGAAATTATAATTTTAAATTTTAATGGGAAGATCAACAAATACTAATACCAGAAACAATCAAGATTAATGGCATGCATAGTCCAGTTGTTGTTGTTGTTGTTCCCCCAGGCTGTCTGGCATAGCAGCCCCAAGGTCCCAATTAAGGCCATAACCAAGTGCTCACACAGAACCCTTCCAGCATAGTCCAGTTGGACTAGATAATAGTCTGTCAGGCGCCTGACCCGGGGAGCCAGTCTACCTTGTGAAGGGACATGCCTGGAAGTAAGGCGGGCGGGCATTGTGGTGCTAAAGCTCCGCTGCATGTCTGCCTGTTGAGACCAAACCTCTCTGGAAGTCTGGGGCATTGGTGTCTTAGCTGGGGACCCCCAAAATGGACCTGGGTCTCTGGGTCTTCTCCTGGGCGACCTAGATGTGTGAGAGTTTTTATATTTATTTATTTTTTATTTATTTTCTCTCCCTATTCGGGCCCTGTCTCAAGTCGGCCCCCCCCAGCTGTGGGGTATGTGCCTGAGTATATACATACTGTACATAGTTAACCCGTTGAGCCCCGGCTAGTTATAATATTTTGTTCACCCCAGTCCCAAGCCATTTTCACTTCTTTTTTTTGTTTGCTAAAATGGAAGACAAGGATGAGAAATGAAAAAAAAAAAAAAAATCACCCCGGACATTTGGGGCCCCCCCCCCCAAATGTCCGGGGTGAGTCCGGGGGAGCCGGGGAGCCTCAAAAAAATTTGTTGAGCCAAAATGGAAGAGAATGGTGAGAAATGAATAAAAAAATAAAAAAACACTCATTTCGGTCATTTGGGGGGCGGGGGGGGGGGTTCTAAAGTTCGTCTCCCCCACATGACCACCCGCCCGGGAGCACTAGGGTAAAAACTGAATATAGCATTGTACGGCATACATCCTAAGGAGTGTCTCACATAAATCTCAAGCCTCTAGCTCCCATACGACCGGAGTAATGAAGGTTCAAAGTGGCGGTGAACTAAGGGTGTAAAGTATCCCCACTAAGCCCACCACCACCAGCCGCGCGGCTGTCTCGGCCCGCTCACACCTACTGGCCCGGCTCCCACACACACTACGGTACCTCCCCCTCCTATTCTCCCGCCATTTCCTACCTTACGAGCCACGTAAGTGTTTTTTATATGTCGGACGCACGTGATGCGTCGCTGGGAGTTGGTGATCAAACACTGCCGACGCATCACGTGCGACGCTGGGTCTCACTGGGTTAAGAATATATATTTCAATTTCATACACAAACTGAATATTAAAATTTGTCTTTGTAAAGCAACACAGGAGATACTATATAAAGATCAATAATGGTCATACAAATAATGGAAAGACAACACAGGAGATACTATATAAAGATCAATAATGGTCATACAAATAATGGATAGTGCTCTATCATCATTCTCCTCAAAGTGCTCTATCATCATTCTCCTCAAACTACCCAGGGACTGCTTTAACAACAGAACACCAAATGCCTAGGTTTCAAGCACTTGGATACTATATGCTTCAAGCATATAATACATTCATACCTGCGGCTAGCTCAGTGGTAACATTCCCACCTACTACCCAGCAGACCCATGATCGCTTCTCGCTCAGGATAGTGAATATTTGTTCTGTGATGTAAGTCGGCAGTTACTATCTCCCTAGAGCAAGGAGATGGGGTAATAGTAAATTGTTACATAAATTTAACCTTTTTAACCCGTTGAGCCCCGGCTAGTTATAATATTTTGTTCACCCCAGTCCCAAGCCATTTTCACTTCTTATTTTTGTTTGCTAAAATGGAAGACAAGGATGAGAAATGAAAAAAAAAAAAAAATCACCTCGGATATTTTTTTTTTGGGGGGGGGGGGGCCCCTCAAAAAAATGTGTTGAGCCAAAATGGAAGAGAATGGTGAGAAATGAAGAAAAAAATAAAAAAAAACTCACCTTGGTCATTTGGGGGGCAGGGGGAGGGGGGGGTTGAAAGTTCGTCTCCCCCGCATGACCACCCGCCCGGGAGCACTATGGTGAAAACTGAGTATGGCATTGTACGGCATACATCCTAAGGAGTGTCTCACATAAATCTCAAGCCTCTAGCTCCCATACGACCGGAGTAATGAAGGTTCAAAGTGGCGGTGAACTAAGGGTGTAAAGTATCCCCACTAAGCCCACCACCACCAGCCGCGCGGCTGTCTTGGCCCGCTCACACCTACCGGCCCGGCTCCCACACACACTACGGTACCTCCCCCTCCTATTCTCCCGCCATTTCCTACCTTACGAGCCACGTAACTGATTTTAATATGTCGGACGCACGTGATGCGTCGCTGGGAGTTGGTGATCAAACACTGCCGACACATCACGTGCGACGCTGGGTCTCACTGGGTTAAGGTCAATTATTGTGGCTATTCTAAAATTTAACATCAATAATTTTAATCAAGCATTTTTAACTTGAAGTTTCTCGTATAACCTCTGCTTACTTTTTGTCTGTATGTATTATTTGTTTATCTTTTTCTATTGTTATTATTGATTTTTAAAATTAATAGTTCTTGTTAAAAGAGTACTGTACTGTACTCTGTTTAAATCTGTTGTTGCTCCTTCATATTTTACAATTATTTGTATTATTTGTCTTTCTTTTTCTTTATTATATTGTATATATTCAATATAATAAAGAAAAAGAAAGACAAATAATATGAGAGTTCCGTATGGAGCTCAGTGGTCTGGTTAATCTGCTCTACATAACTAACTGTATATATTCATTGTCGAAAGTATCAATTGCTTGCTTTTGCGATTTCCTTAGTTTATTTGTATGATAAATGTAGGTTATTTGTAGGGTAGTAATTGGTAGGGGTCACTTGCGGCATGCTATGCTTACAGGTACCTACCCGATAGCACTATCGTTAGCGAGTGCTGTATGTTTTTGTACTATTGTTGATATCTTGTCAAACTGCAAATTTAGCTAAATATAAAATGTTGTATAAATTGTAGTTTCTTTATTCATACAGAATTTAGTCAAATTTACCAGAACGTCCCGGACTTCCCAAATTGACTAATTCCTTGAACATGACGATAATACATTGTTATATGTGCGATTAGTTTGTCTGGGAACCAGATTGACTTTCTCATGTAGTGATGTACACCCTATGTGATGGATTGTGTTCTTTTATTTCAAAATTTTATTTTATTAAGCGTTATTTCCACATAGCGATTTTGATTAGTTCTTTTGCATTTATCTTGTGTTTATTTTGCAAGTTTTACATTATAAAATCTATATGTGCAGTATGTCGATATGATTTATGAGCATGCCAAGCGCTTGTGAATCCTCAGTGAGAACAGGCACTATATAAGAGACCAGACGATTATTATTATTATTATTGTTACTATCTATCTATACCCAGACGCCATAATCCTTGAGAGTGGATGGCCGCGAATGAATCGCCTTCATATGCTTCCATATACTGAGACAACTCACATCCCAACACTGTACACACCAAAGGACAGGCGGGCGTAAAGCGACCCTCCCCAGTGAACAAGCTAGATAATCAAATGAGTTTTTCATACTACCATACTATAATTTTTCACAGTAAAAGTGGATTTTAACTTGGGTGAATGGGACTCATTAACCTTGATCGGCAGGTTGGTGGATGTACTAGCCACCCACCACTGTTGAAAAAATAATGCTAAAATCATACGTAGAGAGCCCCGGAGTCGGACAGATCCTATGATAAGTGGTCATTCCAGTAAGTCCCTAAAAAAAATGGTAGGGTTGTCCTTCTTCCAGGGAACAGGCCCAATTGGGGATGTTTTGTGAATGGCCACCCTCAATAGATAGATTGGTTTAAAGTCCACTCCAAAATTTTGTGGTATTCAGCTCTGTCCGATCTTCTCCCAGTTCTGTATCATCATAATAATAATAATAATAATAATAATAATAATAATAATAATAATGGTTGGGTAGTAGAGGGAATGAAGATTTGGAGAGGCAGAAACGAGCGAGGTACGTGGAGAGAAAGCGAGTGGTGAAGACAGTAGTGAAGGAAAGTAAGAGAAGAGTAGATGAGGAATTTGGAAGGAATCTGAGTGTAAAATGGAGGGAGTGTAAGAAACTGTTCTGGAAAGAAGTCAAGAAAGTTAGGGAAGGTAGCCAGGGAAACAGTCTATCTATCTATTGCCTGATGCCGTGATCCTCGAAGGGGTGGCCACAAACGAACCGTCCCCATGCACCTCTGTCCCCAGTCAGTCGACGCCCCTCCCCCCAACCAGCACCGCCTTCGTTCATGTACTTCCTCACTCCATCCTTCCACCTCTCATTCGGTCTACCTCTCCCTCTCTGTCCCTCCACCTCGCTCTCGTACACCCTCTTAGTCATTCTCTCGCTTTCCATACGTTCCATATGGCCGAACCATCTCAAGTTGTTCCTTTTCACACTTTCCAGCACATCTACCTCCACACCACACCTCCTTCTTACTTCCTCATTAGTCTGTCTATCCCTCCATGTAACTCCACACACACTCCTTAAGTAATTCATTTCCACTGCTCTCACTCTTGGTCTGAGTCTCTCAACCAACGTCCATGCTTCACTTCCGTAAGTCAGTGTCGGGATTACCACACTGTCATGCAAGGACTTCTTCACTTCCATACTGACCACCCTATTTCTTGTTACTGCTTTTAGCATTCCTACAACCCTCTTCCCCTGTTGTACCCTCTCCCGCACTTCTTCATTCATAGTCCCATCTTTACTCAACACACTGCCCAAATACTTAAAAGAGTTGACGATCTCCATAGCCTGACCGTTCAGCTTCACCTCACACTCTGTGACTTCACCCCTTTCGAAGACCATAACCTTGCTCTTCCCCGCATTTACCTTCAAGTTCCGTTTTTCGCACACTGTTCCAAACTCATTTACCAGACCCTGCAACTCCCATTCATTATCACTCATCAGAACTGTATCATCCGCAAACAGCAGTATAGGTAGCTTCCACTCAATTCCCTCCCTTTTCAGCGATACACCAACATTCACTGCTCTTGATAGTATTTCTTTCATGACTCCATCCATATATACAGTATACAGGGAAACAGTAAAGGTGTGAAAGATAAGAATGGGACAATGCTAGCCGAGAAGCAAGAGAGAGTCAAATGATGGAGGGAGTACTTCAATGAGTTGCTAAATGTAAGGAATGAAGAGCCAGCAACCATAGTTGGATATGGTATGGGAGGGAGAAGAGGAGAAGCAGTGGAGGAGGAAGTTGGGATCAGGTCAGAAGTGTGGGAAGCTATGAAAAGAGTGAAGTTGGGGAAAGCACCAGGAACAGATAGAGTGTGTGGGGAAATGTTGAAGTATGGTGGTGAGATAGTGATCGAATGGGTATGGAAAATGTGCAAACTAGCATGGGAGAAGGGGAATGCACCCGATGACTGGAAGACTGGCATAATAGTCCCCTTATATAAGGGCAAAGGGGAAAGAGGAGTGTGTGGTAACCACCGAGGAATATGTCTTTTAAGCGTAGTAGGGAAGTGTACAGTAGGGTAATGATTGAGAGAGTGAGAGTGAGAACGGAGAAATGGATAGGCGACGAGCAGGGAGGTTTTAGGAAGGGAAGAGGATGTGTAGATCAGATTTTTACCCTGAATTGTGTTGTGGAGAAATATCTGGAGAAGCAACAAAAGGTGTATGTTGCCTTTATGGACTTCGAGAAGGCCTATGACAGAGTGGATAGAGAAGTCATGTGGAAAGTACTTAGAATATACGGAGTAGATGGCAAGTTGTTGAAAGCAGTGAAGAGCATGTATGAGGGAGCAAAGGCAGCAGTACGTGTGGAGAGTGAGCAGAGCGAGTTCTTTGACCTGAGTGTTGGGTTGAAACAGGGGTGTGTGATGTCCCCGTGGTTGTTTACTGTATATATGGATGGAGTCATGAAAGAAATACTAGGAAGAGCAGTGGATGTTGGTGTATCGCTGAAAAGGGAAGGAAATGAGTGGAAGCTGCCTATACTGCTGTTTGCGGATGATAAAGTTCTGATGAGCGATAATGAATGGAAATTGCAGGGTCTGGTAAATGAGTTTGGAACAGTGTGCGAAAAACGGAATTTGAAGGTAAATGCGGGGAAGAGCAAGGTAATGGTCTTCGAAAGGGGTGAAGTCACAGAGTGCAAGGTGAAGTTGAACGGTCAGGCTATGGAGATCGTCAGCTCTTTTAAGTATCTGGGCAGTGTGTTGAGTAAAGATGGGACTATGGATGAAGAAGTGCGGGAGAGGGTACAACAGGGGAAGAGGGTTGTAGGAACGTTGAAAGCAGTAACAAGAAATAGAGTGGTCAGTATGGAAGTGAAGAAGTCCTTGCATGACAGTGTGGTAATCCCGACACTAACTTACGGAAGCGAAGCATGGACGTTCGGGAAGAGACTCAGACCAAGAGTGAGAGTGGTGGAAATAAGTTACTTGAGAAGTGTGTGCGGAGTTACATGGAGGGATAGACAGACGAATGAGGAAGTAAGAAGGTGTGGTGTGGAGGTAGATGTGCTGGAAAATGTGAAAAGGAACAACTTGAGATGGTTCGGCCATATGGAACGTATGGGAAGTGAGAGAATGACTAAGAGGGTGTACGAGAGCGAGGCGGAAGGACAGAGAGGGAGAGGTAGACCGAAGGAGAGGTGGAAGGATGGAGTGAGGAAGTATATGAATGAAGGCGGTGCTGGTTGGGAGGAAGGGCGTCGACTGACTGGGAACAGAGGTGCATGGGGACGGTTCGTTCGTGGTCACCCCTTCGGGGATCACGGCATCAGGCAATAGATAGATAGATAGAATAATAATAACAGTAATACTAATAATAATACTAATAATAATAATAATAATAATAATAAATATAAAAATAATAATGTATGTATGTATATACTCAGGCACATACCCCATAGTTGGGGGTGGCCGACTCAAGACAGAGCCCGAACAGCGACAACACAACACAAAAAAACAAAATATAATTTCACACACATGTAAGTCACCCAGAAGACCCAGAGACCAACGATCACTAAGGGCCCCCAGCACTGCCCCGGCCCCAGACCTCCCGGAGAGCTTCCGGTCCCAGCAGGCGGACACGCAGCGGAGCACACCACAATGCCCGCCCACCTCACATCTAGGCATGTCCCTTCACATAAAACTCAAGACTTTCATTCTTCCTATGTTTCTGCCCGGAATCAAGCCAAATCTGTTCTTCGACTTGCCAAGCACTCTTTCATCAATAATAAATGCACTGAACTATACAACTCTAGCTCTTCCCAAGCTTTCTGGCATCCAGCCAAAAACCTCTCCAACAATTTCTCTTCCTCGTCTTTCCCTCCCCTTTCCCACTCTGATGGCACAACCATCACTTCTTCCTCTGACAAAGCTAAACTCTTCGCTCAAACATTTGCTAGAAACTCCACCTTGGATGATTCCGGTGCTATTCCTCCCTCTCCACCCTCCTCTCTCTTACTTATGCCTAATATCCTAATCTCTTCTAAAGATGTACTTTCTACCCTCTCTGGGCTTAATACTAAGAAGACGTACGGTCCGGACGGTGTTCCTCCTGTTGTACTCAAAAACTGTGCTTCCGTGCGGATTCCCTGCCTAGGCAAACTCTTTCGTCTCTGTCTATCCTCTAACGTCTTCCCTTCATGCTGGAAGTTTGCTCTCATTCAACCTGTCCCAAAGAAGGGTGACCGCTCTCAACCCTCCAACTATCGTCCAATTGCTCTCATCTCTTGTATTTCTAAAGTTTTTGAAACTATTCTTGCTTCCAAATTTCTTAAGCATTTCTCTTCTCATAATCTGCTCTCAGATCGCCAGTATAGCTTCCTTAACCCCTTATTGGCGGCGCTCAACTTAAGTCTTGCACCAATTGGCAGCAAGTTAGGAGCATTATTAAGGCATTTAAAGGGTTAAAATAGAGTGCAAATGGCCGGGAGCACAGCGGGCCAGACAGCCGACTCCCAGGGCTTACCGCCGCCCATTAACTCATGTTCCCTGTGTTCTCGAGAGGCCGGCAGTGTAGCCAGTAGTGAGCATAGCTGGGAAAAATATACCGATATATGCTAAACTCCCATGCTCGTGGCATCACTGCAAGAGAACCACGAGTGCTACGTAGCTCGTTCTGGTCTCATTTTGAAGCTTTTAGCGCCTAGTTTTTTGCTAAATAATTTTGTTTTCATGCAGGAGGGCCTGAATATGCCCAAATGAGCCCAAAACACCCCACTAGACAAGGGTTAAAGGTCGCTCTTCTGGTGATCTTCTTTCATATCTTACTAACTCTTGGTCATCCTCCTTTCGGGACTTCGGTGAGACTTTTTCTATTGCACTAGACATATCGAAAGCCTTCGATAGAGTCTGGCACAAATCTTTAATTTCTAAACTACCCTCCTTCGGTTTCTATCCCTCCATCTGTGCCTTTGTCTCTAATTTCCTCTCCGGCCGTTCCATAGCTGCGGTTGTGGACGGCCATCGCTCACTTCCTCACCCTATAAACTCCGGTGTTCCTCAGGGCTCTGTCCTATCTCCTATTCTCTTTCTAATTTTTATAAATGATCTCAACTGTACCTCAATTCCCATCCATTCATACGCAGATGACTCAACCTTACACTACTCCATTAGTTTTTCAGAACGCCCCAGCCAGCAATTCCTCAACGACAAACAAAATGAAGCCATAGAACACTTAAATTCTGATCTAACTACTATCTCCAAGTGGGGCAGAGAAAACCTTGTTACCTTTAATGCTTCCAAAACCCAATTTCTCCATCTATCTACCCGTCAGGATCTCCCTGCGGACTATCCCTTATTCTTCAACAATACAAAAATCAATCCTTCATCTTCTCTCAATATTCTTGGTGTCTCTTTTTCTTCTGCTCTCAGTTGGAAGGACCATATTACCAGTCTTGCTAAGGCAGCCTCCCAGAAGCTGGGTGTACTCAACCGCCTTAGGGGGTTCTTTACCCCTGCACAGCTTCTTGCTCTGTACAGGGGCATAGTGCGTCCTTGTATTGAGTATTGTTCACATGTGTGGGGATGTTCCTCTCACACCGCTCTCCTAGACAAAATTGAAAGGAAGGCCTTTCGTATCATTAACTCCCGTCCACTCAGCAACTCTCTGCAATCTCTCTCTGTTCGCCGCAATGTTGCATCTCTCTCGCTATTCTATCGCTACTATAATAATCAGTGTTCCTCAGAGCTTTCCCGGTGTATACCACCTCCCTTATGTAGGGCACGTGGTACCCGTCTTGCAACTCAATCCCACCCCTACTCTGTGCAACTCTCCAACCCAAGAGTGAAACGTTACTCTCAGACTTTCTTCTATTCAACAGCTGAGCTCTGGAACTCTCTCCCAGAATCAGTCTTTCCCTCTTCCTATGACTTAAATTGCTTCAAACTCTGTGTGTCCCGGCATTTTGGCTCGAACGTCCCTTGATTTTGGCCCTGTCACTCTTTCAACTATGGGGGAGGCACTCGCTATAGGCAGTTCTGCCTTTTGCCTCCCTCCTCACATAGAAAAAAAAAAAAAAACATACACCGGCTCCCCGGGCCAGGCACCTGACGGACTATTATCTATTCCAACTGGCGCTCGAATCCCTCTCCCAACGGCCGTGTTATCACTTATCTATTCACAAGCATTCTCCATTCATTTCTATTTATTACCACTTTTCTTGCCTGTTCTACAGTCATCTCTCTATCTTCCAACGGTTATACTACACACTGGGGTAAGTGCCATAGTACTGTATATACATACATATCAATTAACTTACAAATAAACCTAATTAATTAAATATATGTAATAATAATAATAAAACTATTTGTCAACAGCCTACTGGGCAGAAGCCCTCATAAGGCTGGGGGAAATATATAAAACTACTGAATACTGTACATGTGATATGTATGTATCTATGTACTCAGGCCCATTCCCCAATTTTCATATGTGGTACTCCAAGGAGTCGAACCTAGGATACTCACACCGAAAAGAAAATATATAAATAAATAAATAATGGGGTCTTTTATTTCTGAAGAGCACAAGCTCTTCCGAAGGAATTAACTAGCGCTTAGGTCATGTTACAACACTGTAATTACAAGAACAGAGACTTTTTATACACAAAAAGCAAACTGCAGAGGTGGTACTAACTAAACTCTATAATCCTTTTTCATACAGCAGTATACAAGATCGTACATTTTTAGGAAGAGAACGATCATGAGCTGCTCCTTAAAGATTCAACAGAAGTCAACTGTCTCATGGAGAGCATTTATTCATTATATAACCTCAGAGCCATTTAAGACAAGAAGATTCAAGAAAGATTTCTGAACAGCTCCAGGTTTCTTCGAGACGTAAAAGATAATTACTGCTTTAGCAGTTCAGCGAGATAAAAAAATTCACGAAAGATAAGAATCTAAAAAGTCATCTACAGTATATAGTATATACCGTATTTTTCGGCTTATAGGAAGCGATTATTCCCCCAAAATTAGACTTCTAAAATCAACCTGCGTCTTACAAAACAAAGGTTGACATTTTAAGACCTATATCCAAACCAAATTCAAATGCAAAAGCTCCGAACTCAGGTATCGAGTATACACACACTCAGATGTAACATGTCAACTAAACACTATGGTACACAATGCTAATATAATTGCCCAATAATGTATATACAGTAATACAAATTGTTTGGCATTATGAGTATTGTACACATCAGTAATGGGCGAAATTGTAAATAAACCTACTATCCTGGAAACGCCATTTGCATGTTTCTGTTTTGACCTGACGCTAAGGTACAACGATCCGGTACACTGAACTTTTGGTACATAAAATATTACGAACTATGAATACTTTGGTAGTATCCAAAATAGTAGGCTACAGTATTGCGTAACAAAACGTCAGGACCCACGTACACATACATATGTCCAACTTGCTCAAAACCCATCACTTCGAGTCACCATACTAAGGGTTCAGTTCTCTGCAATTCATGCGGGAACTGGACCCACTTCACCTGCACAACACTTGCCTCCAAGAAACACTACACAAACACCTGGACCTGTTCCTCATGCCCCTCCCTCTCCCAGTCAAATCCCTCACCTAAAACCCGTCCACCTCTCCTCCCCAGCCCACCTAACCTTCCCATATCATCCACTCCCCCCCCTAAAACCCGTCCACCTCTCCTCCCTAACCCACCTAACCTTCCCATACCATCCACATCCTCAACTCAACACACCACACCCCATCCTAATCCATTCCAACCCCCATCTCCTGCTCCCCAATCCCCACCCCCACCTCACCCATCCCAACCCCCAGCCCCTCCCTCACCCCCACCCCCACCCCATCCTCGTGCAGCAGCACCCAACATACATCGTGCACATAACATTAACATTCTTCAACTGAACATAGATGGCATCAACACAAAGAAACACGAACTCTCACACTTCATCAAACAACACAACATACACATTGCCATCTTACAAGAAACAAAACTCCGCACAACACAAAAAACACCCACATTTCATAATTTCACCACCATCAGACAAGACCGGGCTGTCGGCGGGGGCGGTGGACTCATCACCCTGGTACACAAAGAAATATCATACATAGTAACCAGTGTACAAACCAAATCCCTCCTCCCCCCAAATGATAACACAACAGAAATACAATCAACTCCAACATAACCATCATAAACACATACATTCCTCCCCAAACATCCCCTACAGTACCAAATGAATACAGACCACACTTACAACACATCACAAACACCCCACACATCATCCTAGGTGGTGACTTCAACGCCAAGACGTCGGCCTGGTTTGTCGACAACCCCGACACAGACAGAGGGCTGGTACTACAAAACCAAACCGATAACCTCATCATCCTTAACGACATCCATCAACATACCCATATTCCTCACCAAGCCCTCTATAACCCATCATCTCCTGACATCACCTTTTGCTCCCCAGAACTCGCCCCCACAACATCCTGGAGGGTGGTCAGAACCTTAGGCTCTGACCACCTCCCGATCATTATCACCACCAAAACCAGACTCACCCCAGCTAGCCACAAACACATATACACCAATTATAAAAGAGCTAACTGGGAAGCATTCACAATGAGACAGAACAACACTTCACAACTCTAAACAGTACACCCATCACTAACATCAACAATGCTGTACACATACTCAATAAAACGATCCAAAACGCTGACAAGAAACACATTCCAAGAGGTAACAGGAAAAGACACAACCCCAACTTCACACCAGAAATTCAAAACCTCATCAGACAACGCGACATACTGAAACACTCCCCAGCACCCCACACAAGACATCACACAACAAATTCAAGCACTCAACACCCAAACTAACAACAAAATACAAGAACAACAAAAACTAAATTGGAATAACTTCCTACAAACACTTGATCACAAAACAAACCCCAAAAAACTCTACAAAACACTAAACAGCATCACACTTTCCAACAGCAACACAACACAATCACATGCTGCAATCACAACAACAGACTCTACTCCTTCATGTAAACAAGCAAACACTCCCATCAATCACTTTTCACATGTCAGCCACCTAAAACCTCACAAAGACGACCGACGTGTCATCCGACGTAAGAGACAATTCCCCACAGACCCTGACTATACACCCTTCACCAATCACCAGACAAAGCATATCATCAACAATCTCAAGCACTCACCCGCCTGTGGCCTAGACAACATAAGCAACATACACCTCAGACACCTGGGACCACAAGGCATACAAGCACTCACTAACATATCAAACTACAGCTATTCACACAACACAATACCAGACATTTGGAAGCATGGTATCATCATCACATTCCCCAAACCCAACAAAGACCCCACGCTACCCTCCTCGCACCGCCCCATCACACTTCTTTGCTCCCCCTCCAAAGTCATGGAACGCCTAGTATTACAACTAATTACACCTGACCTACCCCTAGCTCCAACACAACATGGCTTTAGGCCACTGCACTCCACAAACACTCTTCTCACAGACCTTACACAAAGAGTTTTCGACGGCATCAACTCAGCTAGACCACCACACAGATCACTATTAGCCACACTCGACATTAGTAAAGCCTTCGATGCCATCCCCCGCCACAACCTAACAAACAAAATCTACAACACAAACATGCACAACAACACAAAAAGGTGGCTGGCCAACTTCCTAGCAGGCAGATGTGCACACGTATCTTTTGCCGGTCAGTCATCTAAAATCAGAAACTTTCCAAACGGAGTCCCACAAGGATCCGTCCTATCGCCCGCACTCTTCAATCTGTACATGCATGATATAACTACACCCAATACGCCCCAAATAAACTTAGCCTCCTATGCAGATGACATAACACTCACATGCACACACCATGACCCAAAAAGAGCAACAGATCTCCTTCAACCCTATCTCAACACACTACATGGTGGTGCACTACAAACAGACTTAATCTAGCCCCAGCCAAATCCACCGCAACCCTGCTCACAAGTTGGACAGGAGAACACGAATACATCCCTCAACTCACCATAAACAACACACCCCTAACACATACACACACACCCAAAATCCTAGGAGTAACATATGATACTCATATGACATTCAAACAGCACACCACAAACATTAAAAAGAAACTGACACCCAGACTTAACGCCCTCAGGTCACTTGCTCACACAAAATTTGGACACAACAAAGAAACTACCACCACAGTATATAAACAATACATAAGATCAGTGATGGAATACGCAAGCCCAGCCTGGGCTTCTAACCTAGCTGAAACACATCATAAGACCTTACAGACTATTCAAAACAAAGCCCTGAAGATCATTACAGGCTGCACAGCTACTTCACCCACAGATCACCTACATCAAGAAACCAAAATTCTCAAAGTCAAAGACCATCTGGACATGAGAGGCACTCAATTCCTGGCAGCAGCCTCCACAAACCAAGACCACCCACTAAACTACATGGCAACACACCCACAGACACCAAGAACTATCAAAACAACACCCAGCACACGGTATCACACACAATTATTGTCCTCTCTCCCTCCCTGCCCACCCCGAACCAACTTCCAGAAGCACATCCATACTCATATCTCTCACCGATCCATCCACTCACTCACAGACAACACGCAGCTGCATGCACGACCTCCCGAAATCAATCCTTCCGAATCCTCCCGAGGACAGAGTCCACCTGGCCAGGCTGAGATGCAGCTCTCCTGAGCTATCAGAAGAGACTGGATGACTCCGTTGTCGACGCCTGCCCGGGATGTAACACAGCACCCCATACCATTAAACACATCATAGAAGACTGCATTTCACACAACCACTTACGCCAACAACACAATCTACACTCAATGAGAGCTCTGTGGGAAAGCCCGATCGTGGCCATGGCCTTTCTCAGGGACTCGGGGCTGTTCGGCCAGGCAGCTTAGGGAACAACAACAACAACAAAACGTCTGTTTTGTTTTGTCTGCACCATATTGTTAGACTGAACAAGGGTGCCAAAATGTAAGCAAAGCATGCAAATTGCTCTTCATAATGTGCCGCTGCAAAGGCTAATCCCTCAATACCTTCACCTGATTATGAGGTTGGTTTTATTTCTTACAGTTTCTTACAGTAGATCCTCTGGAAAAAGGCAAACTATGCCTGTGTATCCAGCTCAGTACCAGTACTTGCACTGCTGCGGTCTTTCACGGTGTTGGCGGCGGCGGTAGCAGACGCAACATTTTTACTAGTCTGTATTTTTGTTTTATAATCAAACTTCAAATCTTGTCTTCCCCATGCTTTATCAAGATTACTTTCAAACTCCCTTATTGATTCGGAATCGACTACATACTGGGGCAGTGCGTTCCACTCATTTACCACTCTATCACAAAATGAGTTCTTTGCCTTCTCAAGCCTATTTCTTTCTTTGTAAATTTTCTTAGAGTGTCCTCTCGTTCTTGTTCCCTCCCGCATCAAGAAGATACCTTCACACACATCCTCATCGTACTTTCCTGACACTATCTTAAAAAGTCTCTATCATATCCCCTCTCTTTCTCCTATATGCCAGTGTCGGAAGCCCCAGTGTCCTCAACCTCTGCTCATAGCCTGCGTTCTTCAACGTTGGTACCAGCTTGCTAGCTCTCCTCTGCACTTTCTCCACTGCTTCTATATCCTTTACCATATATGGAGCCCACACCTGGTTTGCATATTCCAGGTGCGGCCTAACCAGCGCTGTATATAGATTCCTGAAGATTTCTTCGTCAAGTGACACAAATGTCCTCCTTATCAGCCCTACAATTCTATTGGCTTTGTTTATCTTTTCCGCTAAATGTTCTGAGAAATTTAACTTATTGTCTATCACTACTCCTATATCCTTTTCTGCACTCACTTCCTCCATCGCTTCATACATACTGTATCCTACCTTGTCTATCTTGCTGGTCCCAATCCGCATGTACTTGCATTTTTTTGGATGAAAAGGCATTAACCAATGCTCAGACCATCCCTTCAAATATGACCAAATATGACCAGACCATCCCTTTATGGCTTTATACTTTTTTCCAAATTTCTACTTGTATAATTTAGGGTGCGTCCTATAAAATATTGCGTCCTATAAGCCGAAAAATACGGTAATACAGTAAAAGTCCTTTAATCCGACGACCGATGATTCGAATTTCCCAATAGTCCAAATTTTTCAATTTGAGGCCAAATCCGAATTCACCCGATGGTCCGAATTTCAAGAAGTCCCAAAGTCCCCTTTTTGAGGCATTAGTCCACTCAAATGACACATAACGGAGCACACACATATCATATGTTCATGAATTCACTTTAAAAGTTTACCATTGTCATTGTAGCCTATTACCTACTTCAAAACATTCAGATTAACCCTTCAACCCCGGGTGGTGCACGTGTGTACCATTATGTTTTGCCCCCAGGAACCCGGGTGGTACAACATTGTACCATTGCTTGAAAGCCTGCGAGCTTCGTGTGCGAGGCGTCGGTCCGACGCATGTAAACAACAGCCGGCTGGACCGACGCCCCGCATCTCCGGCCACAAGAAGGAGAGCGTCGCTTGTTCGTGTGTGCCTGTATGTTGTTGTTAAGTATCGAAAAGTAGTGTAAAGTGGCTGTTTTGGCCATAAAGTTATCTCCAATGAAATCATCATCACAAATCAAGCACTTGACTTAGAGAGCTCTACTTAACGCCATTCTACAGGTAAATAACACAGCTACGCTTGAGGATGAGAGGGAATGCGGGAAGCAGTCAGCATAACAATGATACGGTAGCCTAGCCTAGACGTTTTTCGGCCAAAACACCTGGATTTCGGGGAATATTTATGTAATGCGTAGCCGGGGCGGGAGGGTTGGCCAAAGGAAGCTACTGATATAAACGTAAACACCACATCGTCTGCTAGAGAGTTTGTTTTGCTCTTGAACGCATCCTTGGGACGCTCCGATGCGCTACTGGCTTGCACCGCATTTTCTGCAAGCGCATTCAGTCTTGAGCTTGAAAACGCACCTTTGGACGTTCCGATACGCTACTATTTATAGTTCAGAGATCGGAGCGTCCCAAGGGTGCTTTCAATACAATATAATATAACAGAGCATGTCACAAAAGGAAAATTACAAGAACCTCTCAGGGAAGTGCCGTTGTTAAGGCATTACTTCCCGAACCACATCTGATCTGATCTTCAAGAGCAAGACAAACTCGCTAGTAGACGATGCGGAAATATGGTGTTTACGTTTATATCAGCAGATTCCTTTGACCATTAATCTGAATGTTTTGAAGTAGGTAATAGGCTACAATGACAATGGTAAACTTTTGAAGTTATTTCATGAACATATGATATGTGTGTGTATCATTTGGGTGGCCTAATGCCTCAATGTTTTCGTCAGGCCATTAATACACAGGTTCATAGGGGTAAAGTCCGATAATCCGAAAAATCCACTAATCCGAACGAGGGCCGGTCCGCTGCCCTTCGGATTAACGGAAGTTTACTGTATATAGTTTCAGTGTGCATTGGCTTGTCTGTGTCCCTCTATCCCTCAAATCCTAAGGACTATGGAGATGATACTTCACTGGAGTACTCAGGGGGGCCCATAATAGGATTTTAGCTAAACAAAAATAGAAAAAGGTACTCTTTCCTATGAGTGCGAACAAATGTTTAAGTTTCATGATCTTACTGGTTTTTCCTGTACCACTCACCTGGCATATAGTCCATGACCATGTAGAGGAACTTTTTGTCTTGGAAGGCGAAGTGCAGCTGAACGATCCACTCGGAGTTTGCGTGAGCCATGATGTCTCGCTCCTCCCAGAAAAATGCTGAATCTGATCTTTTAATCATCTCAAATTTGCTTAGAAGTTTCATGGCATAAACCTGTAAAATGGGGATACATGAATCAACAAATGTGAACAGAGAAATATATAGTACCGGTAGCCTACATATAGCTATCTGATAGAAAAGGGTGTCACAATACTATCAAAATGGCAAAATGGAAGAAAACATTGATATGTTCTATAAGTGTATAGGGTATTGTTGTTTTCCCATAATAGCGGCACTCCAAGCTGCCTGATCTCCTTCAGTCCTTTAGTTGTCAGATCATCTTTCAAGACCTGGGCTTGGATGCTCAAAGAGGTCATAAGTTATGACAACTATGTTACATTGTATGTTCAGGGGCTATAGTATTATTCTAAGTACATATGTGTGAAAGTGGGTAAAACAGAGAGGTAGAATTCACTGTTATCTTGTGAATGGTGTAGACTTTTATAACACTGCAAACCTGATCAACTCTGATATTTGCCAAGATCTACGGCGAACTGTCCGTCATGAGATGCCATTCCGAGAAGTACGGGCTTCTGAGTAAAAAAGAGTCCGAGAAAACGGGAGTTTACTGTAGAAAGGAAAGCCTATCATACTGTATCAGTAATTCCCGTCCACTCACCGACTCTCTGCAATCTCCCTCTCTTCGCCGCAATGTTGCATATCTCGCTCTCTTCGCCGCAATGTTGCATTTCTCTCGTAATTTTATAGCTACTACAATAATCAGTGTTTCTCAGAGCTCTCTGTGTATACCACCTCCTCTACGTAGGGTAAGTAGTACTCGTCTTGCAACACAATCCCACCACTACTCTGTACAACTCTCCAACTCAAGAGTGAAACGATACTCCCAATCTTTCTTCTATTCAACAGCTGAGCTTTGTACTATTGTTAATATCTTGTCATGTTGCAAATTTGATTTTAAATTAATATTTTGACATTTAACATGTACGGTAGTTTCTTTATTCATGCAGAGTTTAGTAAAATTTGCCAGAACGTCCCAGACTTCCCAAATTTGACTACTTCCTTGAACGTGACGATAGTGCGTTGTTATGTGTGCGATTAGTTTGCGTGGGAAACAAATTGACTTGCTCATGTAGTAATGTACACCCTATGTGGTGGATTGTATTCTTTTATTTCATAAATTTCATTTTAGTAAGCGTTGTTTCCACATAGCGATTTTGATAATTTAATTTTACTTTATATTGTCCTTGTCCCAATTTTGGTTTGTTTAGTTTGCAAGTTTTACATTTTAATTCAAACATTTTCTAACTAATTTCTCTGATTATTTATTCATAATTTGACATATGCTAGGTCTTTCCTAGGACTGATCGGTCACATATATGTACAGCCGTATTTCCGCCGTATTATACGCGATCGCGTAGTGCGAATTTCATGTAGTGCGAGGGTCGAATCGACCCCATACAATCATCTTTGTCTTCATTAGTTTTAAGGTAAGTGATGTCTTTTAATATTTGTTAATGCTTTAATGATATCTGGTAGGTAATATAGGTGTTTATTTGGCAAAATCCAGAAAAAGGGACAAAATGGGGGGGGGGGGGACCAATGTAGAATGAGGATGGACTGTATATGGATGGTGTGGTGAGGGAGGTGAAAATGAAAACTATGGGTAGAGGATTGGGTTTAGTAGGAAAGAATGGTAAAGCTTGGGAGTTGAACCAGTTGCTGTTTGCTGATGACACAGCATTGGTGGCAGATTCTGAGGAGATATTGCAGGGAGTAGTCAAAGAGTTTGGTGTAGTATGTGGGAGGAGGAAGCTGAGGGTGAACGTCAATAAAAGTAAAGTAATGGTGTGTAATAGAGGTGACCGTAGGGTGAATCTAGATATGAGGCTGGATGGGGAAATATTGGAACAAATAGTGTGTTTTAAATATCTAGGAGGAACGATAAGCAAGAATGGAGGTAAAACAGAGTACAGTATATGAAGGAAGAAAAGTTTTCAGAGCAATGGGAAGTACAGTAGAGTCCCGCATAGAACGTGTTCACATAGAACGATTCCCCTATAGAGCGACCGACGAAAAATACAATTTCAAAATTTTCGTTAAGAACGAATGCGTTCTGTTGAAGCGATTCCGCTTCTGAAGTAGGGCATATCCGGGGAGTTCTCTATTAGAGCGCCCTTTATCATACAGGGCGCCTGACTCGTGACAAATATTTATATATATATATATATATACTTTTAACGCATTTAGCATATTTTTTATTTTATTTTTCTATATCCCAACTACTCCCTCTCGGGCATAGGCTGAGAGCCTGTACATTCCACCGCTCAACACGGTGAAGCCCGTGAGGTCTTGTTCCAGTCTGGGGAGTGAGACATGTGAAGCATCCATCATGGCTCGAAGCAGCTCCATCTCTGATACTGTACTTGTAAATGCATATTATGAGGAAATTACTTACAACACACTTTATTTGAAATCATTGTCATTATAGCCTAAGCCTAACTACAGTAGTCGTCCATTTTTGCCGTTTTCGTCCGACAAGGTAGGCAGCTTGACTGTCCAATGGTCTGTTTTCATGGTCCCAGGCATTCAATTCTTTCATCATTACCACCAGGCCCACCCTCCCTAACACTGAATGCACTAAAGCCCTAATAAATGTGAGAGATACGACATTTGGGCAGAACAAATCTTGTAAACAGGTGGTTTTTCAACACAATGGAGGTTCGGTTTTCTCCTTCTTGCGTGCGCAAGTGAAGTCGGATGTCGGATTCACTCGGATTTCGGTACGTACGGAAGGGTCGATCGACCAATATATTTTTTTTACATAGAGCGATTTCACATAGAACGACCTCGTTTATCGACCAATTTCTCGTTCTATGCGGGACCCTACTGTATGTGGAAGGTGAGAAATCTCGAAATGAAAGTTAAAAGTGCAATGTATCAAGGGATTGTTGTACCAACAGTGATGTATGGGGCTGAAACATGGGCTCTGAAGGCAAAGGAGAGAAGAAAGCTAGATATGATGGAGATGAGCTGCTTGAGGAGTATGTGTGGAGTGACTCGTAAAGTCAGATTGAGGAATGAAGAGATACGTAGGAGAGTGGGCCAGCAGGAACATTTGTCGGCCAGAGTGGACAGAAAAGTGTTGAGCTGGTTGAACGAATGGAAGATGAAAGGCTTACAAAGAGAATATGTGAGTCAAATACAAGGGGAAGTAGAGGGGTAGGAAAACCTCCATTGAGATGGAGAGACTGTGTAGGACAAGTGTTGGAAGATAGAGAAATTACTATAGATCAGGTAAGAGAAGTGGCAATAAATAGGAATGAATGGAGAATGCTAGTGAATAGATGAGTGTAAACGCGGTGGATGGAAGAGAGAGCCAGTTGGATTAATAATAGTCTGTCAGGTGCCTGGCCAGGGGAGCCGGTGGTAATGAAAGGTACGCCTGGAATTATGGTGGGCGGGCTTGTGGTGGCGGCTTCGCTGCGGGTCTGCCTGCGGAAATCGGAGCCTCTCCGGGGTCTCTGGGACCTGGGAATCTGGCTGGAGAACCTAAATGGGCCTGGGTCTCTGGGTATTTCTCCTGGACTACCTAGATTTGTGTGATTTTGTATTGATTTGTTCTTTGTTTTTCTGTTGTGTGATGTCCTTGTCAGGTGCCTGGCCAGGGGAGCCGGTGGTAATGAAAGGTACGCCTGGAATTATGGTGGGCGGGCTTGTGGTGGCGGCTTCGCTGCGGGTCTGCCTGCGGAAATCGGAGCCTCTCCGGGGTCTCTGGGACCTGGGAATCTGGCTGGAGAACCTAAATGGGCCTGGGTCTCTGGGTATTTCTCCTGGACTACCTAGATTTGTGTGATTTTGTATTGATTTGTTCTTTGTTTTTCTGTTGTGTGATGTCCTTGTTCGAGCCCCCCCCCCCCCCCCCCCAACAACAACAACAACAACAAAAATGGGGCAAGTGCCAGAGTATATACATGAACGAATACAAGTCTAATTAAATATAAAAACTTGTGTACCTTTTTGGTATATTTATGTCTAACCAGCTGGACTTCGCCAAAGGCCCCTCTCCCAATGACTTTGATATTGGTAAAGTCATCGGCTCGCATTCGCAAGAGCTCCACGTCCAATATACACTCCCGATCTGCAAAATGTAATCAAATTAACAATTCATGACGAGATAAATATTCTGTACACTAAACTATAAACAGTCTCGCAATAACTCCACAATAACTCAAGAATAGCAAGTGGATGATGTGGGATTAAACAAATAGTAAGATTGTAAACGTCGAGTCATGTGGAGCTATGAATATTGAAGCAAACAAGGCAAATAATATAAAATAGCATAAAACAAGGCAAATAATATAAAATAGCATAAGGTTTCAATTGTGATACTGTCCTTTCCTTCTGGCCACCCTCATCTATGGGGTAGCCTACGTGCCTGAGTACATAAATACATACAATATTACCTCGTCAGTCTCTCTCATTCTTTCATTTTGTGCACATAAGCATAGAGTACAAGAATCAAATCTATTTTAAGCAGTCAAACTTAAAATTGTTATACAGTGGTTCCTCTCATTTGGCGATTTCATTAGTCTCGCCAAACCATCGCCAAAAGTGTATTTCGCCAAACGCGAATAGTACTTTAAATGGGAAAATAATCCATTAGTCTTTGACGATGCCCGAGTTCATCCTTTTAACCTCCATTTTCGTACTTTAACTGCTTAAAAACAAAGACATTATACATGAAACATTAACAGGAATAAAAAAGACAATAGATAATTGATTATATATCTTATTTATCTTGAATTATTTAGAGTTAGGCCTGGTGAGACGAGTGAGTGTGGTGGTTGTGGACGCTTGCGGGCGGTGCATTCTGGGCCGACGTCATTCCGTGACGTCAGCATTCTCGCCAAAAGTGCATTTGAAGCGCCAAATTTGGATTCTGGTACAACTGTATATCCAACCTATCGCCAATACTGGGTTTCGCCAAGCACGAGGGACCACTGTACAGACTTTTCACTCATAATACTATACAGTATTACATACAATTTGTGAGATTTTCTAAATAAAGTACTGTACAGAATTACTAGGTAAAGGCAAACTTTCAAATATTGTATGGTACTGTACTTATCATACTGTAATTTAGTAAAAACTTTTTTTTACTCAGTAACTACAGTATTTCAATCTGAAAAAAAAACATGCTTCTCACTAGCTACTGCCATATTTAAGTTGAAAGGGTAAAGTTACATGCATTGTACTAGTTATGGTAAAGTCTTTACATACATACAAGTTTAAAGACCGTTTTGTCCACAGATATGAGGTTACAGTCTCAAGTCCTAAATGGCGGATTTCCAGGCGGCCCTGTCAAGGTCTGCCTCTGTTGTCAAGTTATTTATTTTGAGATCGGACCGGAGTACCTGATTCCATGTAATTCTAGGTCTACCCCTACGCGCAGCTCCCCTAACGTTCACAGTCCTGCATTTCTTCACCCAGTTCTGATCATCCATTCTCTACACGTGTCCAAACCAATCAAGTCGGCTCGTGCGCATCACTTCACCGACACGCCTAATGCCCAGACGCCTTCTTAATTCCTCGCTCAATACTCCATCCCTGAGATTAACCCCACATATCCATCTCACCATTCTCTTCTCATTCTGTTCCATTCCATTGATATCCTTCGCTGTAACCGACCAAGTCTCCGAGGCATAGATCATCGCGCTCCAAACACACGAGGTATACACCTTCCCTTTAAGGTGGGGTGGAAGCCCTCTCATGGTCAGGAGTGGCAACAGCTCTCTAAACTTTCCCCAGCCACTTCTGACTCTAGCAATGGAGTCAGCTTCAGCGCCACCTCCTGCGGAAAACGTATCGCCCAGGTAGAACTTATTCACACACTCCAGCATTACACTGTCGAAATCAACACTAACAGGCGGGTCATTTAATAAAAGAACTCCCTTACACACTGCACATTCAAAGTCTATGATTCTTGTCAAAGGTCCTCTAGCTCCCAGTCACTACAGACGCAACATTGAATTGAGTTACTGTACTTCCCAGCCCCTTCCCACATACTGCGCATGGATAGTCACCGCTTCTTTCCACTAATCGTGACATTTGTTTTATCTATGTTAACTCTTAATACCCTTCTTTTCCATACCCTCCCTCCATCTTTTGAACTTTGCCTCTGCATCCTGCGCACTATCTGCAATAAGAACTAGATCATCTGCATATAACAGCTCCCATGGGAGTCCTGTCTCAAAGTCCCTTGACAGAGCCTCCAGGACCAAAACAAACAGTAATGAGCTCAGCACTGAACCATTGTGAACTCCTACTTTCACTGGGATCTATAGCGAGTTTGTATCAACAATGCAACTCTTAATTTTGCTAACTCGATTTGGTGTAGCATCTGTCGATGTTGGGTGGACCATGGGAGTAAGCGCTGTAGTAGAATAAAAGGACCCCTGCAGAAGGATAAGTCAGAAATTGAGAAATTTGAGTGCGTAGTGTGCAAGGGCGAGCTTGTGTTAAATGATGATCCTGTGGCTGTGAATTTTGGAAATGAGTCATTGGAGCTGGTGGACAAGTTTTGTTACCTAGGAGATACCATCTCTACCGGTGGTGGGGCCGAGGCTGGCACTGTCGCTAGAATTAGATGTGGCTGGGGGAAGTTCAGAGAACTGCTGTCAATTCTGACCATGAAAAGAATGCCTCCCTCCCTGAAGGGAAAGGTGTATGCCTCATGTGTTAGAAGTGCAATGACGTATGCCTCAGAAACATGGGCCGTTAAAGTAGAGGATGTCAACAGAATGGAACGTAATGAGATGAGAATGGTGAGATGGATGTGTGGGGCCAAGCTGCAGGATAGAATTCCAAATGATGAGCTGAGGAGACGTTTAGGTATAAAGAGTATTAGCGAGGAGATGCGTACAAGTAGACTGGGATGGTATGGACATGTGGAGAGAATGGATGAACAAAATTAGGTGAAAAGATGCAGGTCTGTGATTGTGGAGGGAGCTGCACCAAGGGGTGGACCGAGGAAGACCTGGGATCGGACTATACGTGCCGATCTCAAATTTAAAAACTTGATAAGTGAAGCAGCCCTTAACAGGGTTGCCTGGAACGCCGCCATTAGGACAAGAGACTGAAACTGCACGTATGTGTGGAGCACTCAGTCTTAACATTTTATGTATGTATGTATTATTGCCAATCACCTTGATTCCCAAGGGGGTGGACACAAATAACTTCCCTCCATGCTCTTATGTCATCAATCAACCGGCACCCCTACTCCCTCCAACACCACTTTCACCCATATACTTCTGAACGCCATCCTTACATCTATCTCTAAATCTGCCTCTACCTCTCTGCCCTTCCACCTCACTCTCATACACTCTTTGAACTCTCACACAGTGAGGTTATAATTTTTTTTTTTTTTTTTAAACCAGGCTCCACAGCAGGCATATTTCAGTATTTTTTGTTTCTTCAACCAGCTCTACTTCTGTGAAACAAAGGGTTACGGGGAAAATGATACAGTACTGTAGAAAGTTTGTGTTCTGGTCTGTAAGTAGACCCCACATCCGCGTTTCTACCTGGCCACAGGTAGTATTCTAGGTCATGCAAGAAACTGGAGGTGTTTTAAATTTTTTAAAAGAGTACCGTGTGCTGGCTATTATCACATGGTTTCATTTCTTCATCTCGCACTAACTCTATGAAAAAAAAGGATTACGGGAAAAAAAAAGAAAGGTGTGGTAGAAATTTTGTGTTCTGGCCTGTACGTAGACACCACAACCTTATTTCTAACTGGCCCGTAGCGTTCACAGTGACGAGGAATTGACGGTGTTTTAGCATGAGCTATCAAGTACTTGAGCCTTGCATGCACCTGCATGCAAAGCTCGTTGATTACTAAGCTCTCAGCTTGTGCGGGTGGGAAAGCCTGCTGGCATCTGGTAACTCTGGTGAAATCTCAGTATTTATACTGTACTGTACTGCTATATCACCCCGGGAGCATTATTTAACGTGGGAAATACAAAACGTATGGGTACAGTATGTCCCTCGCTTGTTTGCACTGGAACGCATCCATACATCTCCTGCTGTGCGTGGGTTAATAATTTGGTCACTCTCCATACACTCTACACGATTGAACCACCTGAAGGTGTTCCTCTCCAGTCTCTTGTCCTAATGGCGGCGTTCCAGGCAACCCTGTTAAGGGCTGCTTCACTTGTCAAGTTCTCCGATCTCAAATCCAAGAACTTGACAAGTGAAGCAGCCCTTAACAGGGTTGCCTGGAATGCCGCCATTAGGACAAGAGACTGAAACTGCACTTTTGTGTGGAACACTCAGTCTTAAAATTTTATGTATGTATGTAGTGTACATCAACATCCACACCAGATTGCTCTCATACTTTCTCATACTTCCTCATCCTTATGTCTATATCACCAAGTGGTTCCACATGCACTTTTCCAAGTAGTGGTAACTCATAACCACCCCTCTCACTCACGACTTCCACATGCACTTTTCCAAGTAGTGGTAACTCATATACACCCCTCTCACTCACGACTTATGTCTCACTAACAAGTCCATATTTCACTCCCGTATATCAATGTCGGGATTAACACACTAAAATTCCATGCTCAGCATAATATTCCTTATAACGGCTTTCAACATTCCTATAACCCACCTCCCCAGCTATACCTTAATACTTTAAATCAAATAATGCCAATTTTACTTTACCATAGCTACTCCAGACAATTTTATTTAACTTACAGTAAGAATAAACTGTCAGTCAGAAAGTTAATAGCATGGTAATTAAGAGTCCATGAGTTGAGTAAAATTGACTGACAGTAGCGTAGCATTAACCCTTCCTGCCCGGTTGTCATTTTAAAATGACACCGCGGCAGATGGGCAGGAGCCCGGGTGTCATTTTAAAATCCATAAGTTTGAAAGCCTATTAACCCTTGGGATCCGGGAGGACTCATATGAGGCAAAACGTATAATGGTTAGGAGTCCGGGAGGCCTCATATGAGGCAAAATCAAAGCATTCAAAGTGCGCGGGCTGATTTTGTTTGGTGCGTGGGCGACCGCAGCGCCACCAAGCACAAACTACCAGGCAGCATCAGTTGTTATCACGCACCCAAGATGGCTGGAGTTAACCCAAAAAAAATCACTGTGTCCGATTCCACGCCCGCCGCCGCGACCCGTAAGCCTACGAAAGGCAAAGCTAAAACGACCAAGGAAACGTTGCTAAGTCCCGGTGGTGTTGCCCGTGTGTTACAAGAGTTAAGTGATCATGACCTTAGTGAGATTGAGAGTGATTTTGAGGAAGAGCATGTGGTTAGTGAAGAGGTTGATGAAGTGGAAGATGGCGAAGAATTCCAGGGCTTTCAAAGCACTGATGATGACAATGTTGGATGCGATGAACATCATCAAGGTGATGAAAGTGTGGGTGAAATGGGAAGTGTCCTAGCCACATCACGTGAACGTGACCCGGTGCGCACGCTTGCGACCCCGGCGTCGGCTGTGGGGACTCCGGGGACTCCTTCCCCGGCCAAAATAGCCAGTTACTTCTATAGGAGAGCTGTGCTGGATAGTGCAAGGAAGCAGGCACGGGAGGCGGCCGAAAGGGAAAGAGGTGAAGATGCTGATAGTGAGGATGAGAGTGACGAGTCGAGCGTGGGTAGGCCTATTCCATTGTCTCCCAGGCCCTCGTCGCCCGCGGCTGGTGCCTCATTGACCCCGCATGACACACAGCCCTCAAGAAGTGGTGCAAGTGGTGCGGAATTGGCCCCGCATGACCCACAGCCTTCAAGAAGTGGTGCAAGTGGTGCGGAATTGGCCCCGCATGACCCACAGCCATCAACAAGTGGTGTAAGGGGTGCAAGTGGTGCGGAATTGGCCCCGCATGACCCACAGCCATCAACAAGTGGTGCAAGTGGTCAACGCATCTCCAGAAGGGCCTTGTTCATGGCCACAGGGGGGGGGGCAGAAAGCAGCACCTCAGGCCCTAAGCTGTCCCTAACACGCTCTCGTCGCCGCCTGAAAACTTCAGAGCCAACTAGCTCACCTTCACCACCCCCTAGCCGCCCACGCCAGCAGTCGCCACCTAATGTACCACCACCAAGTGACGACCAGGATCCCACCTATGACCCAGAAGATACCCACGAATATGGCCGCCCTTCAAGATTTATGGACGACCACAGTGCAGATTATGGGCAGGATAATTATGACCTGCCAGACGACCCTGTTGTGGACGAAGCTGAGTGGTTGGACGACCCAGCACCCCGCCGTGGCCCTGAACGTCCCTGTGCTCGGGGTGGCCGTGCCCTTGGATGTGGACGTGGCCGTGCCAGGGGCCCTGCTGGTCAGCATGGGCATGGCCGTGGCCAGGCCGCCCCTGCTGCCCGTCCCCGTCCCCGTGCCAGGCATGCTGATGTCTGGACATGGGAGGATGGGGCCACCTTTCAGCCACAAGATGCCACATTCGATGACGCCCAAAATGCCGCAGGGATTGATCCATCTTTCCCTAGGGGACCCAACTCATCACCTGGCCAGCTTTTCAAAGCCTTTTTCGACAATGAGGTCATGTCATTTGTTGTCGATGAGACCAATAAGCAGAAGGCCCTCAGTGACCACCTCAGCGGCAAGACCCATAGTTCCCACATGAAGGCCTGGAAGCCTGTCACCATTGCCCAAATGTATGTGTTCATAGCACTGACCATGCTCATGGCACATGTGAAGAAGCATTGGCTGGCAGACTACTGGATCACTGGCGACATAATTGCCACACCTTCTTTTGGAAAACTTATATCCCGGGACCGCTACTTCGCCATACTTGGTAGCCTGCACTTCGTTACCAACACCAATGTACACCAAACAGACCGCCTGTGGAAGATAAGGGGATTGTACGACATGATGAAGGCCAAGTTTTCCACATTCTTGAAGCCTTTTCAAAAGGTCGTGATCGACGAGTCTCTTGTGCTGTTCCGGGGGAACCTTCACTTCCGGCAGTACATACCCTCCGAGAGACATCGATTCGGCATCAAGCTCTTCGTCCTCTGTGACTGTAAGACGGGTTATGTGCTGGACTTCATTGTCTACAGTGGGAAGGAGGGTGAGGTTCTTGCAGATCAAGAAATAGGGTTCGGTGGAGCAGTGGTGAAGGCGATGATGGATCGCTACTTCAACAAGAACCACATACTCTACACGGACAACTACTATTCGTCCCCCATCCTCACCAAGTACAGTAGTCCCTCGAATTTTGCGTCTTTCAAATTTGCGAAATTTTGATTTTGCGAACGGGACCCAAGAATTTACCTTTTTTGTGGGACTTGATATGTGCGATATTACTTGAGTTTTGCGGGTGGCGCCAAATGATACAGTGTTTCCGCACTAGTTTTCGGGGGGGAGTAGCAGGATCGTGACGTCAGGCCGCCCTGCCGCCCATTGTTTACTGTTTATAGATTCTCCCACGCTCTCGCATAATCGACTTCCTTGGGCAAAATTGAAGTGTTACCTGTGCCCTGGGTCCCCTGAATCTGTATTTCTGTGTTTTTCTTTATTGTAGGATGTATAATTAAGTGTATGTGTCATAATGTGTGTACAAACAAGGACGAAAATCACCAAAAAATAGGCCCTCGATGATGAGATGTCGACCATATTCAATTAATCCCATAAGGTTAGTTATTTGAAATTTGCGATTTTGAATTTTGCGGCCTACAATGTCGACCATATTCTCGCAAAATTTGAGGGAGTACTGTACCTGAACTGGCAGCAAACCCAGACTGTGGGCACAGTACGGGGGACGAGGAAGAACATGCCGGAATTCCCCAAAAAGACCAAGAAGAAGGACATCTTCCTCAAGCAACATGGTCCGATTCTGGCAATCCATTGGCACGACCAAAGGAAGGTCAACATGATGAGCACCATCCACAAGGGCAACCTGGTTGACTCTGGCAAAGTCAACCACAGGACCAGGGAGCCCATCATGAAGCCAGACGCAGTTATGGACTACAACATAAACATGCGTCTGGTTGACAAGTCAGACATGCAGGTCGGCTTCATCGACTGCCTGCGGACCTCCTGCAGGTGGTATAAGAAGTTCTTCCTGCACATGATGGATGTGTCTGTGCTCAACTCGTACAACCTGTACAAGCTGATGAACCCCACAATGCCCAGGAAGTACACCAACCTTTGGAGATTCCAGAAACAGCTCATTCTGGATCTCATTGGGGAATATGCCGTGCCTGAGAATGCCCCACGAGCTCAACATATGCCAGGAGCTGGCACCATGGACCGCACATACGCTTCCGAACACCACAAGAAGCACAGGATCGTCGCCCTTCCAGTAGCTGCTGGTCGCAAGACCCAGAAACGGTGCCATGTCTGCATCCACACCACCCGAAGACCCCAGACAACCACCAAAACGTCGTATCAGTGCCAGGAATGTCAGGTAGCACTGAGCATCACGCCTTGCCACGATGATTTCCACATCCTGGTAAACTTCTAAGTGGCACTGACCCTGAGAACACTAGTGAAAGTGACACTAGAACAATAAAACACTATGTGCAAGTGAAAGAGACACTATTCTATAATTATTATAAGTGAAAGTGACACTAAAAACAATATAACAATATGTGCAAGTGAAAGAGACACAACAACTATATATTAGAGTAACTATTCAATAAGTATTTATAAGTGAAACCTGTAAAAAGTAAAAACAATATATATAACAATATGTGCAAGTGAAGAGACACAACAACTATATATTAGAGTAACTATTCAATAAGTATTTATAAGTGAAACCTGTAAAAAGTGAAAGTGACACTAAAAACAATATAACAATATGTCTAAGTGAAAGAAACAACCAAATGTAATAATTACAAGTCCCAAATACGATACCGTACGGTACTGTACGCTTGCGTAGCCTAGCCTAGCCTCTAAACCTAGTAAGTGAAAGTGACACAAAATGTATAATAAGTAATAATAACTCAATAACAACAGTGAGTGACAATAATTCATAACAAGAAGAGTAATAAAAGTGAAAGTGACACAATACTATTACAATAACAGTGAAAGTGACACAATAATATTACAATAACAGTGAAAGCGCCGAAAATATGTTATATAAAGTTTCATATAACTCAAATAAAGGTTGAACAAGTAATAAATGACACAATAATATCACATTATCTCCATAAATACATAATATCGTGTACCGGTACAAAAGCCACGGGAGCGACGAGTGACTTAGTGCGTGCTAGCCAGGGCCGCGGCGAAGCGTTCGGACACAGGCGAAAATACGCGGGAAATTACCTCCATTCCCATCATCGTATCTCGGCAACCACTTGTCGTAGCGATGTCAACTCAACGCCATTCTACAGACAAAGGTTGGTTCTACACTATGCAATGTAGTTGATTGCTCTAGGTGGTCTCAATCAGTAGATATCAAACTGTGAACTTAGCCATTTTTCAGGAATACCCCCAGACACGACGATCGCCTCATATGAAGGCCCCCGGATCCGGAGGGTTAATTAAGCGTGTTTTGAAAGCCGTGCGTCCGACGCATGTAAACAAAGCCTGTCTTTGAGACACCGCACCTCCGAAAACAAGAAGGAGACGTCGGATCAATGTTGTTGTTGTATGCTATGATGAGATTAGTGTCTGCAAATGTCCGATATTGCTAACATCGCATTGAATCTCTCTCCACGGAAATCGTCATCACAACTGAACCAGTTGACCTAGATAGCTCTACTCAATGCCAGTCTACAGATACGAAACACATCTAAGTTTAGAGATGCGTGGGAATTCTCTAGTAGTTAAAATAACAAAGATACGGCTAGCCTATTACAACGTTTTTCGGCCATATCCTCCGGGCTCTCAGTAATGTCCTTAGGATGGCGAGCCTGGGCAAAAAGGGTTAATAAAGACTTTAACCCTCCAGCACCAGTTTCGCATTCTATAATATATCCCCAAAATCCGGGTGATTTGGCCAAACAACATCTACGCCTAGGCTACCGTATCTTTGTTATTTTAACTGCTACCGCATTCCCACACATCTCCAAGCGTAGATGTGTTTCGTACCTGTAAACTGGCGTTGAGTAGAGTTCTCTAAGTCAACTGGTTCAGTTGTGATGACGATTTCCGTGGAGAGAGTTTCGTAGCGATGTCAGTCATATGACACTTTTCACTACTGAAACAACACACAGCCACACAAAAAATAAACGACACCTCTCCTTCTTGTATTCAGAGATGCGCGGCGTCGGTCCAACCGGCTGTGTTTATATGCGTCGGACGGACGGCTTTCAAAACAAGCTTACAGGCTTTCAAGCTTCCGGTGCTCAAGAGCCCATCCGTGTTCCTGGGCCTAGTTTGTTATGGGTGCCTCAGAGCCCTTCCGGTTCCGAGGGGTTAACCCACGAAATCTGGGGGGCTTCATATGATCCCGATCGCTGTGTCCGGGGCCCTTTTGGTACAGGCAAACTTCATAATTCAGTAGATACTGATTGGGACCACCTAGAGCAGTCAATTGTTTTGCAAATTGTAGAACTTTTTGTTGTCTGTTGTCTGCCATTGAGATGACATCGCTAAGACGCGTGGTTGCCGAGTTACGATGATTTTAGCGGCAATTTTTAGAATCTCAATTGAGATTCATATGAGGCCTCCTGGATTCCTGCCAATTTTTGTTTTTGCCTCATATGAGGCCTCCCAGATTCCGAGAGTTAAGAAACTTGGACCTGATTGAAGGAGTGAATTACAAAAAAAAAAATAAAGAAAAATAAAAGAATAAATAAATAAACAATTTTTTTTATAAGGTCTAAGGTACATACATCTGTTGAGGAAGGCTTCCACATTTTTGTTTCGTTTGATGGCCTGATGGTCACAGTCGGCCACCATCGCCTGGGCCGCATCCTGGGGACAACAAACTTACAGATAAAGAAATATTCATCATTCATTCATTATTAATTCCAATACCTCCTGGGAACCTTTCACTAAAGAATGGCCATAGTATAAATTTCTAGGGTACGGTGCCGGTACAACACTTTATCAAGACATGCTCATTTTGTTTGTCTCACAATGTTTCTTCCACTACAAGGAAGTTTGTTTCAATACAGTTGGCCCTCGGGTAACACTGGTAATTTGTCCTTCCATGACACCGTGTTACATTATAGGTTATATAGGAATTAAGCCATTTCGTTCTAGCAACTTGCCCAAAGTCCCCTTTTTGAGCATTCTCCGCCCTAAAACCTACTACAAATCACTCAAAATACCGACCAAGCAACACTCAACCATACTTCACATGCCATATGTGTAAAATATGATAGCAAAAGGGCAACAAAAAGGTAGGTAAGGGTGGTCTAGAGGGGTGGGCTGGCACATAAAATACACTTGGACCGCTCGGTTTTGTCCGCCTAAGCATGGGTGGGAAGGGAAACTAAGTCAGTGGCATTCCCCGAGCCAAGGCAAACCGTTGTTAGAGCAAGGAAAATACTGTGTTAAAGGTGACTCATCACATTTGAGGTACCCGTATTAAAGCAAAACCGCTTTGTGAAAAACCGTGTTACCCGAGGGTCCACTCTATACCGTACCATACCTGTACAGAGTATTTACCGTACCTATTTGTATTTACCTATTTGTAGTTTACAGGAATTGAGCAGCGCTCGTGTTGTCCTGTCTTAGTTACTTTATAATCAAATCATTTTACTTAGACAAGTATCGTAATGGATATTCCCAATTCCCAGTAATTTGGACTAACATATCATAGCTTATGTTGTCCTATTTCCATATTTACTTATATCCAACCTAGATTTGAACATGTTAATGTTCTTCGCTCGCACCACCTCCTCCTCCAAGTTGTTCCAAGTCTCTATACTTCTATATGGGAAGCTGAATTTCTTATGTGTCCTTACGACATCTGCCCTTCCTCAGTTTAAACTCGTGTCCTCTTGTCCTTCCATCATCCCTCACGAATAGATCTTCCCTATGTACTCGTTCCAAACTTTTTACTCCCTTGAACATCGTTATTAAGTCACCTCGTTCCCTTATCTCTTTCAAGGTAGGCAGTTGTAGTGTCTTAAGTCTTTCCTCATATGTCTATCTATCTATCTATTACCTGACGCCGTGATCCCCGAAGGGGTGGCCACGAACGAACCGCCCCCATGCACCTCTGTCCCCAGTCAGTCGACGCCCCTCCCCCCAACCAGCACCGCCTTCGTTCATGTAGTTCCTCACTCCATCCTTCCACCTCATATTCGGTCTACCTCTCCCCCTCTGTCCCTCCACCTCGCTCTCGTACACCCTCTTAGTCATTCTCTCGCTTTCCATACGTTCCATATGGCCGAACCATCTCAAGTTGTTCCTTTTCACACTTTCCAGCACATCTACCTCCACACCACACCTCCTTCTTACTTCCTCATTAGTCTGTCTATCCCTCCATGTAACTCCGCACGCACTCCTTAAGTAATTCATTTCCACTGCTCTCACTCTTGGTCTGAGTCTCTCAACCAACGTCCATGCTTCGCTTCCGTAAGTCAGTGTCGGGATTACCACACTGTCATGCAAGGACTTCTTCACTTCCATACTGACCACCCTATTTCTTGTTACTGCTTTTAGCGTTCCTACAACCCTCTTCCCCTGTTGTACCCTCTCCCGCACCTCTTCATCCATAGTCCCATCTTTACTCAACACACTGCCCAGATACTTAAAAGAGTTGACGATCTCCATAGCCTGACCGTTCAGCTTCACCTCACACTCTGTGACTTCACCCCTTTCGAAGACCATAACCTTGCTCTTCCCCGTATTTACCTTCAAATTCCGTTTTTCGCACACTGTTCCAAACTCATTTACCAGACCCTGCAACTCCCATTCATTATCACTCATCAGAACTGTATCATCCGCAAACAGCAGTATAGGTAGCTTCCACTCAATTCCCTCCCTTTTCAGCGATACACCAACATCCACTGCTCTTGATAGTATTTCTTTCATAACTCCATCCATATATACAGTAAACAACCACGGGGACATCACACACCCCTGTTTCAAACCAACATTCAGGTCAAAGAACTCGCTCTGCTCACTCTCCACACGTACTGCCGCCTTTGCACCCTCATACATGCTCTTCATTGCTTTCAGCAACTTGCCCTCTACTCCGTATATTCTAAGTACTTTCCACAAACCTTCTCTATCCACTCTGTCATAGGCCTTCTCCAAGTCCATAAAGGCAACATACACCTTTTGTTTCTTCTCCAGATACTTCTCCACAACACAATTCAGGGTAAAAATCTGATCTACACATCCTCTTCCCTTCCTAAAACCTCCCTGCTCGTCGCCTATCCATTTCTCCGTTCTCACTCTCACTCTCTCAATCACTACCCTACTGTATACCTTCCCTACTACGCTTAGAAGACATATTCCTCGGTGGTTACCACACACTCCTCTTTCCCCTTTGCCCTTATATAGGGGGACTATTATGCCAGTCTTCCAGTCATCGGGTGCACTCCCCTTCTCCCATGCTAGTTTGCACATTTTCCATACCCATTCTATCACTATCTCACCACCATACCTCAACATTTCCCCACACACTCCATCTGTTCCTGGTGCTTTCCCCAACTTCACTCTTTTCATGGCTTCCCACACTTCTGACCTCCTGATCCCCACCTCCTCCCCCACTACTTCTCTTCTTCTCCCTCCCATACCATATCCAGCTATGTTTGCTGGCTCTTCATTCCTTTCATTTAGCAACTCACTGAAGTACTCCCTCCATCTTTCGACTCTCTCTTGCTTCTCGGCTAGCATTCTCCCATTCTTATCTTTCACACCCTTACTGTTTCCCTTGCTACCTTCCCTAACTTTCTTGACTTCTTTCCAGAACAGTTTCTTACTCTCCCTCCATTTTACACTCAGATTCCTTCCAAATTCCTCATCTACTCTTCTCTTACTTTCCTTCACTACTCTCTTCACCACCCTCTTACTCTCCACGTACCTCGCTCGTTTCTGTCTCTCGGAATCTTCATTCCCTCTACTACCCAACCACTCTCTATATGCTTTCTTCTTTTCTTCCACAGCTATTCTTACCTCTTCTGTCCACCATGCTGTACCTTTCACTCCCCTCCCTCTTCTCCTCACTCCACACACCTCCTCACATGCTGCACAGATCTCATCCTTAAACACCTTGCTCATCTCCTCCACTTCCTCCATAACTTCCAGGTCGAACCCACCTAGTCGTCTTTCCACTGCTCTCCTGTACTCCTCCCTGACTTCCTCCTCCTGCAACCTCTCCACCCTCCTCACCATTCCACCCTCCTCTCGCCTCCCTCCCGCTCTCCTCACCCACTTCTTTTGTATCCTAACCTTAGCTACCACTACATAATGATCAGACAGACCCCCTCCAATACCCCTATACACCCTAGCATCCATCACAGATTTCTTCATTCGTTCATCCACACATACATAATCAATCAATGACTTTCGTTCCACCACTGTCTTATCCTTCATCGTCAACATCCGTTTCCACGTGTACCTGTGGATCATTCTGTGTCGGAAGGTGTTGGCTATCCACAGCCTCCTCCCCACACATACGTCCACAAGTGCACTACCATTCCCATTCACCTCTGATGGTACCCCCCACCCTCCCACCACTCCCTCAACTTTCCTATCACCCACCTTACCATTCATATCCCCAATCAGAAATATTCTTTCATTCTTGTCAAACTTCTCCAGGCACGCCTCCACATTCATCCAGAACTCCTCTTTCTTCTTTCAAGTATATCCTCTGTCGGGGCATACACGCATACAATCACCCACGTTTGTATTCCTACTTTCATTCTCACCCACACAATCCTTGAACCCACAGACCCATACTCTCTTACACATTCCTTCCATTTGCTACTTACAAACAAACATGCACCTTCTCTCGCTGTTCCTTCACTCACTCCAGCACACACACCCATTCCACATTCCCATTCTCTCACATCTGAACCTTTCCATTTGGTCTCTGTCATTCCACATACATCCAGCCTGGCATTCACTAACACTTCCAGAACCTCTCTCTCTTTTGTGCCATCATTCATGCCACTAACATTCCACGTAGCCATTCTCAGAATGTCCGAAGGCATGTCCTTAGTCGGTCGTGGTTCGTCAACGTTGGTTCCGTCCGCATCCGAGGCTGTTCGTTCGTTTTTCTTTGCTTAGATATTTTTTCCGGGTGGGGGTCGCAAGCCCACCGACCCAACCTCTTTAGTCGCCTCTTACGACACGCAGAAGGCACGTGGGGCATATTCTATTCCCTAACCCCCAGGGGGGGTTATGTCAACTCCTTCAATCTTGGGATCATCTTCGTTGCTATTCTTTGGACTTTCTCTAATTTGTTTATGTTTTTTTTTTAATATGGTGACCATATCACTGCTGCATATTCTAATCTTGGTCTTATCATAGTCATTATCAGTTTTCTTAAAATTTCTTCGTCCAAATAGTTAAATGCCACTCTCATATTGGTTATTATTCCATATGCTCCTCCAATGATCATGTTAATATGCTTCTCCGGCGATAGATCATCTTGTATTATCACTCCAAGGTCCTTCTCATGCCACGTTTTGCCGATTTTTTCAATTCCTAATTTGTACTCCCAGCTTGGCCTTATCTCACTTGTTCCCACTTCCAAAACATGACACTTTTCTGCATTGAAACTCATTTTCCAGGTTTGGCTCCATCTGTGCAACTTATCTAGGTCCTTTTGAAGATCCTGACAACTTTCTATACAAGTGATATTCTTCATGATCTTAGCGTCATCCGCGAACATATTCATATGACTATTCAAATTTTCTGGCATGTCGTTTACATAAAGTAGTAACATTACCGGACCCAACACTGATCCCTATGGTACTCCGCTCGTCACACTCCTCCACTGGGAATATTTGGCACGTATTGTGGTCCTCATTTCTCTTCTGTGTGTATTTACCTATTTACCAATTTGTAGTTTACAGGAAGTGTGTGTGTGTGTGTGTGTATTTACCTATTTGTATTTACCTATTTGTAGTATACAGGAGTTGAGCTTTTTAGGCTCGTATTGTCCCGCTTCCTGAGTTACAATTATCTAACTTTGCCTTAAAAATATGAATGTTTTTGGCACACACCACTTCCTCTTCCAACTGATTCCACTTACTTATACTTCTGTAAGGGAAACTATACTTTCTCACATCTCCTTTACATCTTCCTTTCATTAGTTTATATCTATGCCCCTAGTTCTACCATTATCTTTCACAATATAACCCTTCTTGTCCACCTTTTCGAGTCCTCTCACACATTTGTACATCATAATCATATCGCCTCTCTCCCTCCTATCCATTAGAGATGGTAAATCTAATTTCTTTAATCTCTCCTCATATGGTAATTCTCTCAGTTCTGGTATCATCCTAGTTGCAGCTCTCTGAACCTTCTCCAGCTTCTTTATATGCTTTTTTAGATGTGGTGCCCACACCACTGCCGCATACTCCAGTCTTGGTCTCACCAATGTTTTTATTATTTTCTCCAGCATCTCCTCGTTTATATAGTTAAAGGCTATTTTTATTCTGTTTAGCAGTCCATATGTTTCTCCCACTATCTTATTAATATGATTCTCAGGTGAAAGATCACTCCTAACAGTTATCCCTAAGTCCTTTTCTTTCTCTGATGGGTTAATAGTGTTTTCTCCTAACTTATATTCCGTATGAGGCCTTCTTTTACTTACTCCCATTTCCACTACATGACATTTATTTGTGTTAAATTCCATTTTCCACTTCTTGCTCCATTGATCTATCCTATCCAAATCCCTCTGTAATTCCCTACCACTGTTTTCATCTTCTATACGCTTCATGATCTTGGCATCATCTGCAAACATATTGTGTGTGTGTGTGTGTGTGTGTGTGTGTGTGTGTGTGTGTGTGTGTGTGTGTGTGTGTGTGTGTGTGTATTTACCTATTTGTAGTTTACAGGACTTGAGCAGCATTCGTGTTGTCCTGTCTTAGTTACTTTACAATCAATCCATTTTACTTAGACAAGTATCGTAATGGATATTCCCAATTCCCAGTGTTTTGGACTAACATATCATAGCTTATGTTGTCCTATTTCCATATTTACTTTTATCCAACCTAGATTTGAACACGTGTGTGTGTGTATTCACCTATTTGTAGTACAGTACACAGGAATTGAGCTGCGCTCGTGTTGTTCTGTCTCAGTTTCTATTGCCTATCCAGTTTACTTTTAAAGTTGTGGATATTTCTTGCTTCTACAATCTCCGCACTTAAGTTGTTCCTCCTATCTATCGTTCTATACGGAAAGCTGAACTTTTTCACATTGGACTTACACCTCTCCTTTCTTATTTTATACATAAAAATCCTCTCTGGTTCTTCCATCGTCAAGCCTAATAAAATCCTCCTTATCGAGTCTCTCGAACCTTCTCATGCATCTATACATTGCTATCAGGTCTCCTCAAACTCTTCTCTCATCTAGTCTTTCAGGGTAATGTAGGTCCTTTAGTTCTAGGATCAATTTGGTTGTTATTCGTTGTATTTTCTCCAATTTGTTTATGTGTTTTTTTTTTTTTAGATGGGGGGGACCATACAACCGCTGCATATTCCAATCTAAGTCTGATCATGGATATGGATAGGCTGGTTGAGGACACTGGGGCTTCCAACACTGGCATATAGGAGAAAGAGAGGGGATATGATAGAGACTTTTAAGATAGTGTCAGGAAAGTTTTTTTTTTTTTTTTTTTTAAAGGTGGGGGCTCATGGGTTGAGATAAACATGGAATGATAATTGCCAAGCTGTACATAATTATCTTGCAAAATGCAATGGCACTGAAATAATTATTAACAATGGTATAAAGGATTTTGTGGATCGTCTATACCGGGCCTGTGACGTCACAAGAGTGTAAGTCCACCATCCAGTCTAGGCTAAGGATACTGGTGTGATGTCACTATGACGTCACAGGCCCGGTATAGACGATCCGCAAAATCCTTTATACCATTGTTAATAATTATTTCAGTGACATTGCATTTTACAAGATAATTATATGCAGGTTGGCGATTATTTGTCCATGTTTACCTCAACCCTTGAGTCCCCACCTTTAAGAGACAATGAACGGAGGAAGGAAAAACACAGATAAAACAAAAAGGTCCATGTGCCTAAAGGCATCCTCCATTCATAAAATGTTTGTAACAACTGGATTTAAACTGTTGTAGATTGTAAGTTTATGGAAAGCAACTCGAGGGAAGTGAATTCCAAAGAGTAGTAGTTCTGGGGATAAATGAATTTTGATAAGCAGAAGTTCTGCATTGTGGAGGAGAAAGTGTAAATTCATGGGCGCTCTCAGCCGCCCTAGTTCTACGGGGAAAGATGTGGAGAGGCGGCACAATTGAAGCAAGTTCTTCGGAACAATTGCTGTGAAAATATCTGTAGAATAATGCAAGGGATGCAACGTTTCTTCGTATGGATAATGTAGGAAGGTCCTGTGTGATTGCAGGGTTATTGATTAATCTAATTGCTTTATTTTGCATTTTGTCCAACTGCCTCAATGCAACCACTCCACAGAGGTGAACAGTAATCCATCTGAGAACGCACATGACTTTTATATATTACGGCCAACTGCTCGTCAGTGAAGAATTCTCGAACTCTGTATAGGAGTCCCAGTTTTTTAGAGGCATTCTTAGCAATGCTTCTAACATAATGTGTCCAGCTCAAGTTAGTAGTTAATGTTACACCGAGAATGTCAATACTAGGGGAAGTGGGAATATTTACATCATTAAAAAATATATGCTTGTCAGTGAGATTCTGTCGGTTAGAAAATTGAATGTACAGTACAGTACTTGGTTTTCTGTGCATTAAAGGAAACTAGATTCTTTTGTCCCCATTCATTAATTCTAGAAAGGTCCTGGTTCAGAGAAATTGCAGTGTTTATTTTTGAATTTATAAGATCGGGTTGGGTGAAAGAATTGGTAAATGTGAAGGAACTGTGGAGTGTTGAGTCATCTGCGTAGGAATGTATTGGATTATGAGTGGTACCGGTAGATATGAGATCATTGATATGAATGAGGAACAGAGTTGGGGCCAAAACTGATCCCTGGGGAACACCAGCATTTATTGAGTGAATTTGAGAATAAAGGCCATCTACCATTACACGTATTTTTCTGTTATGAAGATAAGAAGAAATTAGTGGAACTAATGATGCAAGGCCATAGTGTGACATCTTCGACAATAAGGATTGATGCCAGACTCTATCAAATGCCTTTGATATATCCAGTGCTATTGTATGTGTTTCACCATGTTGGTCTGTAGCTTGGTTGATTTGATGCGTAAGAAGGCAAAGAATGTCTGCAGTTGATCGACATCTTCTGAAACCATATTGCCTATCACTGATTAATTTATCATTCTCAAGATGCTTAATTATGTGATTATTTACTATAATTTCAAAGACTTTACCAAGAGTGGAAGTTATAGCTATTGGTCTGTAGTTTGATGGATCTGAAGAGGCACCTTTTTTAGGAACTGGATGGATGTTTGCTTCTTTCCAGGATACTGGGAAGCATGAGGTATGAGTACACAGACGGATTTTTTTTTGCCAATACAGGAGCGAGCACCAAGGAGCAATTTTTAAGTACTATTGGAGGAATTTCATCAGGACCAGGAGCCTTATCTAGTGAGAGATTCTGCAAAATAGTTTTGACATGTCTGGTGTGGATCTTAAGTGAGGGAATTTCAGGCGAATTAAAATTAAGTACAGGGACATCTTGATTTATTTCATCTAAGGTTGAGTTGGTGGAAAAAATATCCGCAAGAAGGTTAGCTTTACCTCGTGGATCACTTACAAGATTGCCAGTCGGAGATTTTAATGGTGGAATGGATGAAGCAGTAGTGAAGTTGGATTTGAATGAGTTAAGAGTAGACCAAAATATTTTGTTATCATTTGGATTATTTAGAAGTTTATTTGCCTGCTTGTGGAGAAAGTTTGATTTACAGTAAACTTCCGTTAATCCGAAGGGCAGCGGACCGGCCCTCGTTCGGATTAGTGGATTTTTCGGATTATCGGACTTTACCCCTATGAACCTGTGTATGACGAAAACAGGCATTAGGCCACCCAAATGACACAATGGTGCACACACACATATCATATGTTCATGAAATCACTTCAAAAGTTTACCATTGTCATTGTAGCCTATTACCTACTTCAAAACATTCAGATTAATGGTCAAAGGAATCTGCTGCTATAAACGTCTTCTTCTTCTTCCGTCTACTAGCGAGTTTGTCTTGCTCTTTAAGATCAGATCAGATCAGATGTGGTTCGGGAAGTAATGCCTTAACAACGGCACTTCCCTGAGAGGTTCTTGTAATTTTCATTTTGTGATTTTCCTTTTGTGATGTGCTCTGTTATATTATATTGTATTGAAAGCACCCTTGTCTTGTTGTCTTGAAAGCACCCTTGGGACGCTCCGATCACTGAACTATAACTAGTAGCGTATCGGAACGTCCAAAGGTGCGTTTTCAAGCTCAAGACTAATATGTCCAAAGGTGCGTTTTCAAGCTCAAGACTGAATGCGCTTGCAGAAAATGCGGTGCAAGTCAGTAGCGCATCGGAGCGTCCCAAGGATGCGTTCAAGAGCAAAACAAACTCTCTAGCAGACGATGTGGAAGAAGAAGAAGAAGAAGGTGTTTACGTTTATATCAGTAGCTTCCTTTGACCATTAATCTGAATGTTTTGAAGTAGGTAATAGGCTACAATGACGATGGTAAACTTTTAAAGTGAATTCATGAACATATGATATGTGTGTGCTACATTATGTGTCATTTGAGTGGCCTAATGCCTCAAAAAGGGGACTTTGGGACTTCTTGAAATTCGGACCATCGGGTGAATTCGGATTTGGCCTCAAATTGAAAAATTCGGACTATTGGGAGATTCGAATCATCGGTCGTCGGATTAACGGACTTTTACTGTAGTTAGATTTAATACAGTTTTGGCATGATTTCTGATGTTTCTAAAGTAATTAAAGGCTTCATGTGTTTTTGATCTTGTGTATGCATTATAGGCTATTGCTTTTTGTTCAGTTACTCTAGCACAATTATGGTTGTTGTTGTTGTTCCCCAAGCTGCCTGGCCGAACAGCCCCAAGGCACCGAGCAAGGCCAAGGCCATAGCCGAGCGCCCCCACGGAACCCTCCCTGCCGACCACAATAAAGCCTGGGTGACCGAAGCCACTCCATGGCGGGGAGCTGAGGAGGGTGCAGAATTGCCCGGGAAACCAAAGCCCCACCCAGGGCCCAGTGCCCCTCAACAATTATGAAGAGAAAGCTGAGGGGCAAAGGAAAAATGTGACGCTTTGGCTTCTAATCTTGGTAGAATAGGAGGTCAATCCACGAAAGAGACGCCGTCACTCGAGATCTAGAAAATATATAAGTAAAAGGAACAGTCAGAGTAAGCTATGGGACTGGCAGAGATCGCTCAGTTCTCAATCTGACAGACCAACCCATCACCACATGACTAGAACCCAATCCTCTCAGCATCAGCTAGGAAAGGCCCTAGAAAGCCACCTTTGGCGGGGGGATAGCTCCCCTATTTCAACCCCTTTCGGGGATGGGCACCCGCCCAGCACAATTATGGTCGAACCATTTAAACCATCAAAACCATCAAACCATCAAAAGTACAGTAAAAGATCTAATTCACCTAAATGGTTCGAGCACAATTATGGTCGAACCATTTAGGTGAATTAGATCTTTTACTGTACTTTTGATGAGGAATAAAAGTTTCCATTCCAATTTTTATAAAATCTTGTATGTGGCTCAAGGTGGAGTGTGCATCATTAGAAAAGAAAGGGATCCAGGGAATATCAATAAAGAAATCTTGAAGACCCTCCCAGTCTGCCCTATCGTAATGCCATTTAGTCACCAAAACAGGTTCAGAGTGGGAAGGTGTGGTAGGTGATAGACAGGTAGCCTGTATCAGACAGTGATCAGAAGATCCAAGCGGGGACCTCAATGTAACATCATAATTTTCTGAATTGGTTGTTAAAAATAAGTCCAGTAGGTGGGAATTCTGATCAGGATTATCTGGTACACAGGTGGGTTGGTTGACTAGTTGAGTGAGATTAAATGAGTCTGCAAATAGCTCACATTCAAAACCAGCATCATCAGTCCTGGCTGAATGAGTGAGCCATTCAACATTATGGACATTAAAATCACCCAACACAGTGATTTCAGAAGAAGCATTTAAGTTGAGGACACTGAGTTGTGAGGACAGAGAATCAAAAAGACTTTGCTTTGGAGGAGTATTTGGGGAACGGTAGATGCAACATATGTATTTAAATTTACCAGCAGAAATTAATTTGTATATAGAATAATCAAAATAGGGACAATTGAAACTAGTAACCTCCTCCAGGGCAATTTCAGATTTTGCGGAGCAACATACACCTCCTTTAGGTCTGAAATTTTGGAGCAGTTGATAACCTGGAAAATTAAATCTAGATGTATCAGATGTGGATGTTACTTGAGTCTCTGTCAAAAAAAGGAGAGTAGGGGATTCTGCTTGAAGAAATTGGTGTACAGAATTGATGTTAGAGTGAAGTCCCCTTATATTACTAAAGAAAAAGCTGCACCGACGAGCAGCTTTGGAACGTTGCAATGCTCTTGACACAGTCGCAGTATGATGAGGATGTGTGTGAAGGTATCTTCTTGATGCGGGAGGGAACAAGAACGAGAGGACACTCAAAGAAAATTTACAAAGAAAGAAATAGGCTTGAGAAGGCAAAGAACTCATTTTGTGATAGAGTGGTAAATGAGTGGAACGCACTACCCCAGTATGTAGTCGATTCCGAATCAATAAGGGAGTTTGAAAGTAATCTTGATAAAGCATGGGGAAGACAAGATTTGAAGTTTGATTATAAAGCAAAAATACAGAATAGTAAAAATGTTGCGTCTGCTACCGCCGCCGCCAACACCGTGAACGACCGCAGTAGTGCAAGTACTGGTACTGAGCTGGATACACAAGCCTAGTTTGCCCTTTTCCAGAGGATCTACTGTAAGAAACTGTAAGAAACTGTAAGAATTATTATCTGGGTTAGCATGCTTTCATCCAAATAATTGAATGCTACTCTCATACTTGTTATTAATATATATGTTGCTCCAACTATATGATTGATGCGCTTCTCAGGGGATAAATTTTCTTGGATGATCACTCCTAGGTCCTTTTCCATGCTTGCCTTGCTGATTTCCTCATTTCCAAACTTATAACTTCCATTTGGTCTTCTGCCACTCTTCCCCATTTCTAAGAAGTGACACTTTTTGGCATTGAATTCCATCTCCCATGTTTTACTCCAGTTATGGATTCTATCTAGGTCTCCTTGTAATTCTGCACAACTGTTTTCATTGATTATGTGTTTCATAAGTTTGGCGTCCTCTCCAAACATGCTCATATATGCATCAACTCCATTGTTTATGTCATTAACATAAATCAAGAACATCAATGGGGCCAGTACTGATCCCTGGGGCACACCACTCTTGATTTCTGCCCATTGTGAAACTTGGCCCTTCTCTCACTCTCCCTGCAGTACCGGTACTTTTTTTTTTTTTTTTTTTTTTTTTTTTTCTATATTCCGACTTACTTCCTCTCGGGCATAGGCTGGGAGCCTTAACATTCACCGCTTTACAATGAACAGTGAAGCCCGTGAGGTCTTGTTCCAGTCTAGGGAGTGAGACATGTGAAGCACGTAGAGTACAACGAGCACCTGCCATCTTGCCTTCACATGAGGCACGGTGCTCACTCATGGCCCGAAACGACCCCATCTCTGAAGCCACCTCGTTCCTGTGCTTCACTGTCTCACCCCCTACACTCGGACTCTCACACTTACACACACACAACGCCACCTGTTGAGCAGATAACTCACCAGGCATTGTACCCCTATAGCATATTTTGAATATGGGAATATTCATACAGTGCTATTTAATCAGGGAACAATGAGGGTATTTTATTTGACGTTTCGGTGGGCTTGTGGTAATGCACTGATACTAGGTACAGCACAAATTCCATCCCAATAATATCTTCCCATTGATACATCGGGATTTGAACCCGGGACCTTTGGATTACCAGGCCAGCGGCAAGACCACTCCACCACACCTCCCCTAATTCCCTTAATTTCCATAATAATCTGTTATGCGGTACTCTTTCAAAGGCTTTCTTTAAGTCTAGGTATATACAGGCATGGGTTGTCCCTCTTACAGGGGATAGGTCCACTTGGGGGCCTTCTGTGTATGGCCAACCTCATTAAGGGGAGTAAGGCATCCGGCAATAGATAGATATGCAGTCCACCCAGCCGTCTCTCTCTTGCACTTTATCTATGACCCTGTCATAGAAACTGACCAGGTTGGTGATGCATGACAATTTGTCTCTGAATCCGAATTGTTTGTCTGACATTATTTACTGTTGCTCCAAGAGGTCTGTCCAATGTGTGTTAGGGTAAATATTCATGATGAACACTTAGTTTGTAACAAGCTTTATTTTGTATTATTTAAACTGTTCTAAAGTGCATACAAAGGGTCCTTCATTCTCATTATGATAATAAGCTATTTATAAACCGTACTGTCTGTACCTGCTGAAATTAATGGCAAATTGCCGTAAATTTTTGTTTGTTTATATATTTGCCAGATGTCCGAACACACCCCTCACATGTCCGGGAAGGATGTAGGGTTGAAGAGTATCGATTTACAGCCTATTTCAATGGTTGTCCGAATTCAACCCCCCCACCCCCTCCAATGCGTCCGAACTTACCATCGCATACGGTTAAGTTCGAACACTTTAAATTATTTCCTCACTCATAATAAAGATCTCTTATTTTGTTTAGTGTATTATGATTTAATATCCCCATGAACCAGCTACCTATACTTAGTGATACTTAAAATCTGCCATAAACACAATAACAAGAGTAGGAGATAAAGAAAAAACTAAAAACTAAAAAAAAGTGTCTGAACTCACCCTCACTGACAGTACTACAGGTATGTGGATGAAAGACATAAGGCGAGATGGAATTAGAATGTAAAGTACTGTACCATACAAAGCAAGATTCAAGTACCGGTAGCTAGGTTTACATATTCATGGTACACTACCCAATCTACAAGCAGCCTCACAATGTTTTATCATTTCTTGCTCTCCACTCAGATATACAGTACTGTACTGGAGACGATGAGCACCAAACATTGAAGCAGCATACCGGTAATACATTAATGCTTTCTGAATGATTCTATAAAAAATAAATAAATACTGTAAAACATAAAATAATAATATTAATAATAATAATAGAGAATGGTAGTCAATAAGTAGTGGACTACTCACGAGCAGAGAGTCGACATTGACGATGCCACGTGGATCTCTCAGTTGAGACTCCAATTCCCGTAACCGTTGAACCCGGTCACTGTCCGTGATTGACTCCATCGCTGCAATGAAGATACATACCGGTAAGTCAGTAGCCTAGTCTAAAGCTCACAATATATGGCACAGTTGGCCACATGAATTTGTACGGTATCCACTCCTTGATTTTATGCATGGAAGTAAAAATAGTATGACTGATTTACAAGAACAATTATTGTTATTAAACTTTTTTAACAATATGAATTAATAATTGAATAATAAACTACAATTGTCAAGTTGCCATAGGCCTATTATTTTTGTCTTTCATACTGGTATATCTAATCAAGGAGTGGGCACTAGAACTTATGTGGGAAACTGTAGAGCAGGTAATGTGCAAGAGAGAAAATTATAATGTAAACTTGCAAAATAAACAAACCAAAACTTGGACGAACACAGTAAAAAGACAAAACTTATCAAAAATGAGAGAAAAGTGGACACAATACAGTGACGGTACTGTGGGTATGAGTGAATTACAGTACCGATACCATACTCCACTGGCATAATAATGCTCTGAATGATATCTCATTCTTGGTGATGCCCCCTACTGGCAACATAGATGATGATTACAATAAGTCCTGGGGGGGGTGAGGCTCCCCCTCAACCCATCGTGTATTCATTCTGAATTTCAGATCCCTAATTAGGCCCCCTTGAAACATGAAAACTCGAGCCAAATGTTGTCTCGATTTTGTGCGATTTGCTTACTTTTGGGTAAATTAATAGCAGTCCACCTGCAGTCGTGTGTTTACGCTGAGCAGCTAAGTAACAGGTGACGTACGGTTCGAGTGTGGATAGACCCGCATTTAACGTATTTCATATTTTTATTACATCTCTCTCTCTCTTACAAGTACAAAACTTGGTTCAAGTTTCCGTATTTATGTACAGTACTATTAAAGGTGTGGAAAATGTTTTCTTAACCATATTCACTTGCTAAACGTCATAACCCCTCATTTTCCCTGAGCTTCGAAGCCCTCAACACTTGTTTTTTATTTAATAATCTTGGGGTAATGGGGGCGTATATAACTGATTTATAGCTTTTTGCCATAATATTCTTCTAGAAAATATGCAGAAACACCTGGTTTTATAGTTTAATCTAAAAATAAATCACCTCTAAAACTGGCTAAAGTAACCTAGATATTTACCCTACATTTTGAAATAATTAACCTAGGTGACTAGGTCCCCCATAAAGCCTAATGCAGGATGTAGTATTCGGGCGTATCGCCGGCTTTGTTAAATTACTTGTATCTCGCAATCACATACCTGTCTATTTTGACTGCCGTGGGAAACATTAATAGGTTGAGGGGGGCTTTATCCCCCTAACCCCCCATGACTTATTGTCATCATATAGCCTCAGACAGTATATTGCCAGCAGGGGGCAAATAACAGAACAAAGCAGTCAAAATCGACAGGAACATAACTGCGAGCAACCGAGTAATGTAAATAAAGCTGGCGATACGCCTGGATACTACATCCTTCCCAGCAATTTCTCTGGTAATGACATACTGTATATTATATAGCAATGAACTTAAATGAAGCGTAATTGTTTAATCGAAGTCCTCTTTTTCTAGTTATTAAAAACGTATTTTATGGTGTATTATATGATATAGAGAAGCAATAGAACTGTTCAAATGACCTGGGAAGTGTATATTAAACCAAATACAAAACTTTGAATAATGAGGTAAGAGATATGTGTTTTTTATCACTTTTCAACCCAAGACCAGCGGGGGTCTGGGGGCAGCAGCCCCCAGGATGCCCAGGTTAGGTTAGGTTAGGTTAATGACCAGCTATGTATATACAGTAGTGAACTTTTGGTTTAGTCTGTGCTCAAAAATCCATTTTCTTTAGGGGGAGGCCATACACTAAACAATTACCAAATGAAGCACAGGGTGTGGCAAACCTACAGGCCACGATTCAATCGATGACTAAAATTAGTGACCGAAACTTGATATTGTCCAAATCCAACTAGGCTACACTGTACCGTACATAAAACTATGTACCGGTGGTCCGGTACACATATTTTCATTATCTCTTGAATTATGTTTAGGCTATGTTAGACATATCAGTACGGTACAACTTTATTTTTAGGTCACAGTTTTTGCTTAAATATTTGAAGACAATTATAGAATCTATATGCTCTGAAGATCATACGAAAATATGTTTTAACCCTTGGCAAAACCTAATTAGGCTAAAAAATATGGTACCGGTACTGTACTAAAATGTCTTTTACGTAACATGGTTGTCAATACTCGGTAAGATTAGGAGTAGTGGGCGTACCACTACTGACATACAGCATAATTCATCTATAAAACATTAACCTAACCTAACCTAACCTAACCTAGTACTACATTAATACTAGGTTAGGTTAGGTTAGGTTAATGTTTTATAGATGAGTTATGCTGTATGTTGGTAGTAGTACGCCCACTATTCCTAATCTTACTCAATACTCTCCTATAGACGAAACAGAAGTGTATACTCGCTATTTTTCTTCTTTTCCGAATATCCCAAGGTACTGTACTAGGGACATATACTGTACTAGGTGTTAAGTGAGGGTTAGTTTTGTATCCCACATACTGTAGGCCTACTAGGGACATATACAGTACCGGTGTTAGGTGATGGTAAGTTTTACTGTTTTGTATTCCACATACTAGGTACTGTACTAGGGACATACACAGTACCGGTACTGTACTAGGTGTTAAGTGAGGGTTAGTTTTTTTATCCCACTGCACAATTCCTAGATCTCACACCTCTCACTCAATCACCATTTTTTGTTGGTGCAGGTGCCACAGACCTACACCTCTCGCCCCACCTTCATCTTTGATTTAATCAGGCACTCTACTGGCAACATAGATGCTGATTTCAATAAGTCCTAGGGGGGGGGGGGGGGAAAGGCACTGGGCAGAGCCCCCCCTCAACTTATCCTGGAGGGTCGCATCTTTAGATTGCTAGTTTATGTTGTTTTTTTGCAATTTCCGATGGCATTCATACAAATACACACCTAAAACCCCCCAAAACAAGGACAAAACATAAAATAATACAGTACCGGTACTTGTAAAAATCGTCCACGGTGTAAAATTGGATTTGGGATGGAATGTAGTTTTCGGGCGTACGGTCGTCATGTTTACATAGGGCGATCGCCGCGGTTAACTTCGTGTCTATTTTGCCGGCGATTTTTTTCGGTTATTTGCCCCCTGCTGGCAATATATATGATGATGACAATATGTCATGGAGGGGGTGAGGGGGGCAAAGCCCCCTCTTAACATATTATTGTATCCAAAGGCAGTCAAAATAGACGGGAACATGATGGCAAGCATCCGACGCCACTCCGCATAGCGTAAACAAGCCTGGCGGTACGCCTGAATTCTACATTCTACCCCTAGACTTTTACCCTAGGGATACTAGGCTATGTGACATATACTAGGTGTTACGTGAGGGTTAGTTTTGCATCCCACGCACTGGGTACTAGGCCCTAGGGACATATACTATCTTCATAGCCCTCCCCACTATCGGGTGTCTAAAGATCGTTGGATAATGGGGAAATAAGTGTTTTCTGAGATTTGTAATTAAATATAGCCTAGGCTAAACACTGAGCGGGTATTCTGCTGAACAATAACTCCTCGACTACGGGATTCCTGTCTTATGGAATTAATTTTGTTTTTGCTCTTACCTTATTCAGGGGACCTTACTGATGTGCGGATAAGTGCTACTTTTCTTATTTTGTCAATTTGATTTTCACTCCCCTATTAAAAAAATCAGTTATTTTTGTCCAGCCAGTCCAGGACAATTTGTTTACATTCTAGCCTCCTCGGAGGCTCCTCCCCGATGTTCCTGGATGTTAATTAGCCAATCAGAGTGGAGATTCACCTACAAGATGTCAGTACATTTTTAATTTCCCAACAAATTACTAATTTATTTTACAATTTTCACTTCCTTATGACTTCCATTTTTTTATATACTGTTTGGATGTATTACTTTCTTATTTCTTTACAAATACTGTATCGATTAATCTACACCTTCACTACCTCTGTTTTGTCGCTATTCTGCTGCTCGTAATAGGTTAATATTATTAGTACCGGTACTGTAGTACAGTACTTAGTATGGTTCGATGATGCTCGGAAATTAATTCATTCAAGTATTAAAAACCTTCACTAAAGTGAGACTCGTCCGCCCTGGTTTGACGACTGTACCCCCAAAATTCCTGGTACTTTTTAGTGATTTTTTGTCTTCTACATAATTATATAATAATTATTTAGAGCAGCGGGGGTCTGGGGGCGGCAGCCCCCACGTTAGGTTAGGTTAATGACAATAATGTCATCAGAGCAGGGTGTCAATCCACAAAATATGATTTGTGTTATCATTATGGTTTATTATTTTGTTATCATTATAGCGCGACGGAGTGGCGAATGCGCGAGATCTAGGGGGGTCCGGGGGCATGCCCCCCCCGGATTTTTTTTGAGAATTTAGGTGTCTAAAACAGCATTTCTTGCAATCTAAAAGCAATCAAGATGGAAAATATGGAGACCAAAATTGTGTCAATTTACCGTTTTTGTTAAAAAAAAAAAAAAAAAAAGGGTTGAGAGAGTTTCTGTTATCATTATACAAAAAACTCATTTGCGTTATCACTAAAAAAAAACAGCGTCGTTTGACACCCTGCATCAGAGGAGGCAGGTGATTGGTTTGTTTATGTTATGCGGCGTCCGCCGCAGTCCGCGAGTGTCTACCTCGCCGACTCTCATTTTCAATGGAAGCATTAATCTAACATGACAACCTAACTTAACTTGGGGGCTGCTTTTCCCAGACTCCCACAATTCGAACATCAGTAGGGCTTCCTGAATATGGTAAGACTAAAAAATACTCAGTTTCAAAGGGAAAATAATAAAAAAATAGGGGTAGTATAACTGTAGATTTACCCAAATATCTTCTTTTTTTGGATATACACTTTTTCGTTTGTGTGCAAAATGTGCATCTTCATTTGTACCTCCAATGCACTTCGTCTGTGATGTCAGTTTAAAAAAACCCACCATTCAGGAAGGCCCCACACACTGTCAGTTTACCTCACATTTAGGGATATTTCGTGAGTATGGCGATCTTTCTTCAATAGGTAAAGGTTAGTGTTGAATCCAATATACTAGCTGGTAGGTAAGGTTAGTCTTGTATCCAATGTACAGTACTAGTTGGTAGGTAAGGGTTAGTGTTGGATCCAATGTACTAGCTGGTAGGTAAGGTTAGTCTTGTATCCAATGTACTAGCTGGTAGGTAAGGGTTAGTGTTGGATCCAATGTACTAGCTGGTAGGTAAGGGTTAGTGTTGGATCCAATCTACTAGCTGGTAGGTAAGGGTTAGTGTTGGATCCAATGTAGTAGCTGGTAGGTAAGGGTTAGTGTTGGATCCAATGTAGTAGCTTAGCCGCGGAACTTTTTGCAATATTGATGGCCCTGCAGTTCCTACACGATTTCCTTCCCCCTCAACCAGTAGTCATCTTCTCTGACTCTCTCTCTTCCCTGTACCTCCTTTCCTCACAACATTCTCGCTCCTATCGCCGCCTAGTCTTCCTCTCTCTTTCACTTGCCTACTCCCTGCACTCCAAAGGCTTTACTCTGAGGTTCCAGTGGGTCCCTTCACACACTGGTATTCAAGGCAATGAAATCGCTGATAAAGCCGCCAACCTAGCACACTCCTCTCCCGCCATTGAATCATTCCTCCTAGACCACTCCTCCATCTCCAAGCTCCTCTTCGACACCTGTTGGTCGAACTGGAGTACATCTTCTTCACAGTCCCTCTCCCGCACCACCCTTGGGCAGTACCGCACTGATCCCTCACCCCAGCCTTGGGCTCGCTTCCCAGATAGGGCACTCGATGTCGCAATCTTGAGGCTCCGTATAGGCCACGCCGGCCTAGCCCCAGACCTCCATCAAATAAAGCTCCTCCCTGACCCGTGGTGCCGTACTGTTGAAGAGACTGTTGATCATTTCTTACTCCACTGTCCCCGCTTTCACTCTCTTCGCCTCCATCTTCGTGAGCGACTTCATGCACAAGGCATCAATAGGCTATCCTTCCCCACGCTCTTGGGGGGAGGCACTCTCTCCCCCCCCCCCCCAATAGATTTGGCGTGCTCCGGCTGGTGGCTAAATTCATCGCCAAGAGCGGCAGGTTCGCCCGCTAGCCCCGCCTACTAGACCAGACGAAGCGGCAGGGTGAGAAGGGGTCCAGCTAACGGACTCTCCGGCCCTTTGACCCAAGAAAGAAGAAGAATGTAGTAGCTGGTAGGTAAGGGTTAGTGTTGGATCCAATATACTAGCTGGTAGGTAAGGGTTAGTGTTGGATCCAGTGTAGTAGCTGGTAGGTAAGGGTTAGTGTTGGATCCAATGTAGTAGCTGGTAGGTAAGGGTTAGTGTTGGATCCAATATACTACCGTAGCTGGTAGGTAAGGGTTAGTGTTGGATCCAATATACTAGCTGGTAGGTAAGGGTTAGTCTTGTATCCAATCATCCAATGTACTAGCTGGTAGGTAAGGGTTAGTGTTGGATCCAATGTAGTATCTGGTAGGTAAGGGTTAGTGTTGGATCCAATGTAGTAGCTGGTAGGTAAGGGTTAGTGTTGGATCCAATATACAGTACTAGCTGGTAGGTAAGGGTTCGTGTTGGATTCAATATACTAGCTGGTAGGTAAGGGTTCGTGTTGGATCCAATATACTAGCTGGTAGGTAAGGGTTCGTGTTGGATCCAATATACTAGCTGGTAGGTAAGGGTTAGTGTTGGATCCAATGTACTAGCTGGTAGGTAAGGGTTAGTGTTGGATCCAATGTACTAGCTGGTAGGTAAGGGTTAGTGTTGGATCCAATATACAGTACTAGGCTACTAGCTGGTAGGTAAGGGTTAGTGTTGGATCCAATGTAGTATCTGGTAGGTAAGGGTTAGTGTTGGATCCAATGTACTAGCTGGTAGGTAAAGGTTAGTATTGGATCCAATGTAGTAGCTGGTAGGTAAGGGTTAGTGTTGGATCCAATCATCTAATGTACCGGTACTAGCTGGTAGGTAAGGGTTAGTGTTGGATCCAATCATCTAATGTACTAGCTGGTAGGTAAGGCCGTAAGGGTTAGTGTTGGATCCAATGTACTAGCTGGTAGGTAAGGTTAGTCTTGGATCCTATGTACTAGCTGGTAGGTAAGGTTAGTCTTGGATCCTATGTACTAGCTGGTAGGTAAGGTTAGTGTTGGATCCAATGTACTAGCTGGTAGGTAAGGTTAGTCTTGGATCCTATGTACTAGCTGGTAGGTAAGGCGTAAGGGTTAGTCTTGGATCCTAATCCTATGTAATATAGTCTATTCGCTGTAAGTAGGCGAGAAATCATGACCTCTGTGACTCTGTCCTCTGTAACTCAAAAAAGGCTAGAGCAAATTGGCTGAAAAGTACCACATCCAGTGATGATCCACATCTATTCCTTGACTGACACTTCCCAAATGGTACAAATATTAGCTTGATTATTCTAGTCTTTTTTTAGTTACAGAGGTTAGAGGTCATGATTTCTCGCCTACTTACAGCGAATAGACTATAGCTGGTAGGTAAGGGTTAGTCTTGGATCCAATGTACTAGATCTAGGTTAGCTTACATTTCTTGGTTAGGATAATGACAAGGGATAGTTCTTAATAAAGGGAGCCAACTTTCGAAATGAGGTTGGCTCGGATTTTCACATTTTTGGGTTTTCTTAATCTGAATAGGCTAGGACTAATGTTAAAATCCAAGCCAACTCTTTTTTCAAATTTTTTCCTTTTTCGACTCTGAAAAATGGCCAAATCCGAGCCAACTTTTGACAAAACTTGGCTCGGATTTTCAAATTTTCTTTTTAATTTCACTTTTCTGTAATCTATTATATTTGTAAAGTTATTCCCATAGCCTAATAGCCTACCCCTATTTTTTTCCCCACCAAAAAACCCGCATTCCCAACTCGCCCCTAGATTGTTGGGGTATCGGAATTACAATTAACAATGCAAATGCTAATAAAGTGCTTTCCGCAGTCCGCACTTTCTAACAATAAAATACACACAACCATCAAAATAGACTAGGCTTAGTTAGGCTAGACTAGCCTAAAAAAAAAATAATAATAATAACATGGGTTGTTGTTCTTAGAATTAGCCTACCCACTAGGCTAGATTATTATAGATATTGATGAAAAAATAAGATTCCAAAAAAATAAAAACCCTGGGAAAATTAGGCCTAGGCTAGGCCTAGTGACATTAAAATCAAAATTCTCCAACATATCCTAGGCCTATCTTCATATTCTTCTTCACATATGATAAGAGTAGCCTAAATGGAATTAAGTGCACTGGTGGGTAAGAGGGTGGACTTAAAACTTTAAAAGCACAAAGGTGAGTGTAGGCTAGATTGGTCCACCCACCCACTACCCATATCAAGGTACTCAAAACACACCCAAACCCTCTCACCACATATCACCCACTTAGCAACTCATACACCGGGGTTAGAGTCACACTTCACCCCTCAGGCCTCTTTATGCTCATACATCAATACTCTCTGCAACTTTTTATCAGTTTCCAAAGGTCTGAATCTTGAATATAGTGATTAGTCATAAGGAAGGCTCGGATGGCCCCCTCCCCTCCTCCCCGTCTCACACCTGTCAAATTCTGGCTAGTGCTCGCGGATTACCTAATAAATACGCCGCTCTGCAATCCAGTTACCCATGACAATAGCACAGGATGGTGTATCGAAACAGGAGGGCATGTCAGAACCCCCTGGCTGCTTAATCGTCAAAATAAAAACCCCACGAAAATCCGCCAGTGACGGAGATGTTTGTTTGGGGAGAGTGGAAGGTACAAGTCGGCCTCCCCGCCCTTCCCCCATCACCTGTTTTCACTTACTTATAGCATTTCCTCTCACATCATCCACTTATACGGTCACGCACCGGGCTCAATGTCAACGGAATGGTTTAGGGAGGGTGAAAATTAATAAATAGGGAGCCATCGTCTACCGCAGATACACATAAATATGGCCGAATAACTAACTGAACCCACAATGCTCTGCGCACCCTCAGGCCCTATGTTGCCCGCCAACTTCAAAACTTTTAATATCCCTGTACGAATTTAATCACCTGTAAGTCGGTTATTTTAATGTACTGCTATATGTCAAGTGTCTGTTGTGATTGGTAGCGTATGAATTACTTAATAACATTCATCAGCACTCAACCACAGCGTTTTATTTCAATATCACATAACACAAAGTATGTTCTAATTACCATGTAAATTATAGCCTATTATTTGAGGCTTATCATACTACCTTTGAGGGGGGAAGGGGGGATATTCAGCTAATATAAAATGATCATATTTGTACAAGGACCACCGGTATGAGTTGAGTTACTTAACCTTTCCAATCCGTCGATTCGATTACATATAGTTCAATGAGCTGAAAGTGCATTGAACTACTACTTCTCTTACTACTACGCCAAGGTCATAATAATAATAATAATAATAATAATATTTATTCAGTCAGCAATTTACAGAGTTGGTACCACATAGTTTGTTACAAATATGACATGTACCAGCCTTGCAGTCTTGCTCACGGTCAGAATGCTGTGTGGTCGAGGCTTGAGGTAAAGGATAAGCATATGATATTAATATAACAACAAAACTGCAGATGACTTACATCGAAGGATCCCTACAGGCACCAAACCCTTACTATATTAGACTATAGTTGTCTAGAATAGTGATAGTCAACCAGGGTAGCCTAAATTTATGCACCTTGGGGTGCACCCTAGGGTACATGGAATTAATCAAAGGGTGCATATGGGATGAATAGTTTGCATTGGAGTGCACAGAACGAAACAACATAAGAAGAAAGAGCATACCGGTAAGCAAAATGGAAATCTGCAGGCCTATTGGCCCATACAAGACAGACACCTTATTCACCACATCCCTATAAGTTCTTTCCCTACACTAGAAATATTTCCCGCTACAACCTATATCTCCTACACATAATCAGTATTAAAGTTACCTAAGAATATCTCCCACAGAAGTGTCTTAATTAGTGTAATAAAAATGGTACAACATTCAGTGTTTAATTAATATGTAAAGTGTGTTCGTTGCAAGGAACATTATAAACATAGGGAGCTATTAATTTAAATTTATGTTTTGATTATTACTCAATAATTAGTTATATTTTGGTTTTCTAAATATAAAACAATGATCTACATTTATATGTTATAGTAACTATAAAAAGTCAGTTTATTTTCAGCTGACGGTATATTGCAAAGTTCCCATCAAGATTTCTCAGTTAGTTTGAAAAATGTGTAGTGAAATATGGTGTTAACTATATAAACTTGGTCTTAATATGATGCAGACACAGTAATTTCATATTTGTTCATTAAGTATTAAAAGACTAATATGGTCTTGCCAGCATGCACGTCTATAGAGAGCTTGCCTGAAACTTTCCGCTCTGGTCGCTCTTTATGTAGTATACCTCAGAAATCAATATAAAATTATCTCTCTCTCCCTCTCTCACGGCCTCCCCTGGAGTATGTTGTTCAATTCTGGTCTCCAGCACTCAGGAAAGATATAGAGTGACTGGAAAGAGTACACGCTAGAGCTACAAAACTTATTCCATAAGTATCCATAGGTTATCAAAACAAGGTCACTCGGAAACTACAATAAGGAAACATTTCTGGACATTTTATGGAATACAGACTGGTCTCCAGTGTTTGGAAGTACAAACGTTAATGACGCATGGGTTGGCTTCAGAACCATCATCACAAACATCCTAGACGAAATAGCTCCTCTGAAAGACATACGAATTAAAGCAAGGTCAGACCCATGGATCAACAATGACATACTACACCATCTGGAACACAGAGACAATCTGTTAAAAAGGCTAGCGAAACATAGACAGGATCAAGGTCTGAAACATGAGTTCAACAGGGCCAGGAATAAACTAAGTAGGAAAATGAAATCAGCGAAAAATAATTATTTTCACAATAAGGCAGAGGAATATCAGAATAACCCAAAGAAACTATGGAGGCACCTAAAAACAACAGGCTACAGCAACAAGACAAGGGATTCGTCTAACACTAATATTGCTCTCACCATTAATGATCAGGTTTGCCACGATAAACGACAAATTTCAACCTACTTCAACTCCTTCTTCACTTCCATAGCAAACACACTTGCACAGAACCTACCTCAACCTCTCAATAAATACACGACAACAACGGCCACCTTTCGTAATTTCTACAGAGATAAAGACATACACCCAAACACATTTAGATTGCAAAATGTTACACCAAAATACACTTTTGACGAGCTGTCTAACCTAAATGTACATAAGAGCACAGGACCAGACAAAATTCCTGCCAAATTTCTACGAGATGGAGCCATTGGTATAGCAGGCCCCCTAACCCATATCATCAACTTGTCAATTAACACCAACACAGTACCTGCTGAACTGAAGGAAGCTATTGTAACCCCTCTATTCAAGAAAGGAAATAAACTAGAAGTTGGCAACTACAGACCAGTTAGCATATTATGTATTGTATCTAAAATCCTTGAAAGAGCGGTATACACCCAAATTGAACACTACCTCAAACAAAATGATCTATTCTATAAGTTTCAATCAGGTTTCAGATGCATGTACTCGACAGACTCCTGTCTCATCCACTTAACGGATCACATTCATAAAGAAATTTCTAAAGGTAACTACACCGGTATGGTTCTTCTTGATCTACGAAAAGCGTTTGACACAGTAGACAATGATATCCTATGTAATAAACTACAAGCAATGGGCATAGGGTCTGTGAACTGGTTTAAATCTTATCTTAGTGGTAGAACCCAAAGAGTCAAAATTGATGATAATATATCTGATCCTATGCCAATTAACTGTGGGGTCCCGCAGGGAAGCATCCTTGGTCCCTTACTCTTTCTCTGTTATGTGAACGACATGGAACTGAGCGTCTCATGTAAATTATTACTGTATGCAGATGACAGCGTGCTTCTGGTTTCAGGAAAAGACCCAATAAGTATTGCCGCTTCACTTTCCAAAGAACTAGCATCATGTAGTGAATGGCTAGTGGACAATAGACTATCTCTTCACCTGGGCAAGACGGAAGCCATCTTATGTGGAACAAAACGCAAACTACAAAGGAGTACAAAGGAAATCAAGCAACAACAGATCTAGTGACCCTTCTAGGTTGCTTGTCCTCCAAAACACTGAGGATCAAGTGTCCAAACAGTGGTTTAGAGTGGGTAAGGAAACATTGGAAAGGGAATTACTGCCCTGGAACTAATGTCCGTGGCAGGATTAGGAAGTTAGTAGGGGACAGATGGGTTAGTAACTGAGGGGGGGATAAAATAAAGTTATTCATTTACAAACGCAGTCAGTCGCGGGTTTGATGCGAGATATTTGTCTAGGCGGAGTTTAAATGAATCAACGGTGATGCAGTCTATAACGTTTCGGGGAAGCCCATTCCACAAGTTGACAACTCGATTGAAGAAGAAATTCTTAGATTCGTGTGAGTTAAAAGATTTACCAATAATTTTGCAACCGTTTCCCCGCGTGTAATTAGATTGGTCGATAGTGAAGTACTTACTACAGTTCATATTGTCGATGCCTTTGATGATTTTGAACACTTGAATTAAGTCACCTCTTAATCTGTGCTGGGTTAAAGGAAATAGATTTAATTCTCTAAGACGCTCTTCGTATGGTTTGTTCTTTAGGCTAGGTATCATTTTGGTAACTCTACGTTGAACTCGTTCTAGCTTGTTTATATCTTTTTGGTAATAAGGGCACCAGGATTGAACGCAGTATTCCAGAAGAGGGCGGACTAAGGAATTGTAAAGGGTTAGGATAACGTCTTTGGATTTATGCTCAAATGACCTGCCTATAAAGCCAATTATTTTGTTTGCCTTCTTAACAACTTCTGAACATTGTTGACTCGGTTTTAGGTTACTCGATATTGTTACTCCCAGATCGGTTTCTCTGTTTACATTCTTAAGCTGAGTGCCATTCATCGAATAGTTTGCTTTCTCATTTAGGTATCCGATATGTAGTACTTTACATTTATCCGCATTGAAACTCATTTGCCAAATTTGGGCCCAACATGACAATTTATCTAGATTGTGTTGCATATCGTCAACTTGTTCTTTTGAGAGTACGCTATTTGCAATTTTTGTATCGTCAGCAAATTTTGAGATTGTGCAGGTGAGACCCTCATCTATGTCGTTGATGTAAATTAGAAAGATAATTGGTCCTAGGCATTGAAAGACATTGTGGGCTTCTCGGTCAACTGTAATGATATTCCTATAACAATTTTTTTTTTTTTTAACAGTGTCACAAGTTAAATATCTCGGACTGAAACTGGACGCGAGTTTGTCAGGTGAAACAATTTTGGAATCTATCCTGAGTAAGTGTAGAGCACATATAAAATACCTGTATAGACAGGTGGGATGCTTGCCCGCGGCGACCAAAAAGACCCTCTGCCAAGCGCTTGTTCAATGTCATTTTGACTACTCTGCATCATCTAAATCAGCACAGCACAAACTTCAGGTCACTCAAAATAAAATGGTTAGGTTATTGCTGAACCTAGGACCCAGATCACATGTTGGCCAGGAACAACTTCAGTCACTAGGTATGCTCAATGTCTCTGACAGGGCCAAACAAATCAGGCTAACTAATGCCTTCAAAATTTTCTATGACAGAGCTCCAGAGTATCTAAAGAATGATTTTTGTTAAAGCAAATGAGAGGAGTGGACATAATACAAGAAACAGGATGTTTAATTTTAAGGTCCCGAGAATCCAAGGACAGGTTAAGCAAACATTCTTCTTCACTGCCATCAAAGACTGGAACGACCTACCCCAGTCAGTCCGTGAAAAGAGAACACTGTATTCCTTCAGACGTAGCCTGAAGGAACACCTGAACCGGACAACTGCGAGAAGGGAGCACCAAGCTTATGTCTACTACTAAATACGACATAAGAGATAGACAAACCAAACTGAAATGATTACTGATTACGGATTACTTATATTTACTATAGGATGTAAGGTATCTTAAAATAACCCCCTAGAAATACTTTCTCTAAAGTATCTATTTCTTTATCCTCCCCATTTCCCCAGCTAACCTAATCCCACAAGGACCCCAATGGAAATACGCCTAACGGCCTTATTGGGCTATCCTTAGTTGGAATTATGCAAGGCTGGTACATGTCATATTTATAACATACTATGTGGTACCAACTCTGTAAATTGCTAACTGAATAAATATTATTATTATTATTATTATTATTAAAAAGACTGAGCTATGAGGACCGGTTGAGACCTCTTGATCTCTTTCCGTTGGAGACACGCAGACTATGAGGTCAGCTCATTAAAGTTTTTAACATACTTAATGGGCTTGACAGTGTGGATAATAGCAAAATGCTTAGCCTCAATATGAATACAACACAAACCATGGCTGGAAATTAGAATTGAAAAGATTCAGCACTAATATTTGTGGAAACTTTTTCGTATAATTATAAGATCTGTTCTACCTGGAACAAACTTATCTCAGAAGTTGTAATCAGTTCTTTAGTAGAGCACTTCAAGAAGAGAGTAAATAGTATTTTGCACACTCTGTAATGAGTGTAGTCACTAAATTATAGTCTCTCTCCTTCCACTTCGAGTATCTCCCCGGAATGGACCACAAGGTCTCTGAGATACTAACTATTGCTTGTAACTCCGTGTAACTCTAACACTCACTCTCTCACTTACACGCACACACACACACACACACTCTCTCTCTCTCTCTCTTCTATATATATAAAAAACACCTAGAATTTGGTTATATGTAGTAGTGAGTGTAGGCTACACTAAGAAGATTTACACGAGAGCTTTTTCCGGCAACTTTTGAGCCGCCACTATTTTTGGCAGCACTTTGATACTGTTTAGCACTGGTTTCGGCAACTAGACTGAAGGTAGGTTGTTATAAGAAACAAAGTTGCGGGAAAAATAACGCTGAGTCTTACTTGAATCTTACTTGAAGTCGTCTAGAGGTCCCGTCCTCACAGTCGTGGTCCACCACCGCTGCGAAGATGTGTGAACTATGCGAACTATGTGAAGATGTGTTTGTTTATGAATGAATGTGGGGTGTATACAAAATGTTTCATAGTCATGGGTGCTCCTGGAAGTGTGGTAATGTGTGTAGAATGTAAATAATGGTCACTCTTCTGTAAATCTAAAATGGTTTACTTAAGAATGGGAAAGGGGTAGGACCCTCTATTTTATATTTATTACTATTATTATTATTTTTGTTTTACACGAACAAAATGTGTGTAGACCCCCTGTCTATGCATGGGTGTATATAGTCACGGTCAAAAGTCTTCTACGCCTCTCGCCATTTGCATGTATGCTTATCTTTTCTGCAGTTTAACCCCTTCAACACAATGACGTAATTTCCCTTTCCTTTTTTTATTTTCTAGTCCATTTTATTCAGATTTGTAAAGATATCTGGAAATCAAAAAGGTAGCCTAAATAAATTTTAATCAACCTTCTGATTTCCCAAAGATCCTTCCTAATCTGTATAAAATTGTCTAATAAATACAAGCAAATTAATGGTACCATAGGACTGAACGGGTCACACATAATTATAACATAATATCTGCAGACACTTGAGCAAATTGTTCGTGATTGAGTTATGGCCGGGTGTGTTAAGTTATTTCTTACTATAATCACTGAACTATCAGATCAGATGAAGCATTGAGGGATAAGCCTTTACAACGGCACCTCGTACTTACATTCTACTTTTCCAATTTTTCTGAAGTGTGTAGAGAGGGGAGAAGGGGTGTTGGAGAGAGAGGAAGCTGTTGGAGTGGCTTTGTTATGTGTGTTTAGTCTGTATACGTCGTCAGGATGTTCACTAACCTTATTTACAATCGTGTTTCTCTTGTGCTGTATACAGTATACTGTATCAACCGGTATGGTATGACTGTGAAGTTGCATCGTGGTGGAATTTCAACGATGATGTGTGTAATGCCATATATCAGTGGCGGATTAAGGGGGGGGGGGGGGGGGGGCTGACTGGGCTGCAGCCGGGGGCCCCCAGCATTTAGGGGGCCCCCAATTCCCAAAGTTAGTAATACAAAAGAAAAAAGTGAAGTGAGTGAGAGCACAGTGAGAGCACACGGGTTGGTTGAGCTACTCAAAAGAGGGGATTTTCGGAGGGGTATCGTGGGGCTAAGTGACCCATATACGTATCAGAAGATCGGCGATGATACGGTGTTTCGGCACATAGTAAACAGAACGTGGTTTCTTGTTTAAACATCGCCCACAAAGCATATTTAGTTTAATCTTGAGAGTGTTATTACCAGTATCAGTGAGGGGACAAGGAGCCGCCAGGCACTAGCCCAGCCTTGCCCAGGCACCATAAACCTCCAGCAGTAACCACAAGGTGAGTGAAGTAACCGTTTATAGGGCAGGCAGTTTCACCCTTATGGTTCCCCACCATAGGCCTTATCTTCCATCTACCCCAAGGACCTGACCCTCGGTCTTTCAACTTCTCAAACAATTCTAACCATTATGAAGTACTTGCTATAAGGTCCATTTTTATTTCCCTCTCTCTAACCATTTAGGAAATACTTGCTTCAAGGTCCATTTTCATTTCTCTCTCTCTCTCTCTCTCTCTCTCTCTCTCTCTCTCTCTCTCTCTCTCTCTCTCTCTCTCTCTCTCTCTCTCTCTCTCCTTTTTATCCTTAACATCTTTCCATCCACTTTCAATCACCGCACTTAACCGTCTCATTGTTATTATTTTTTGGTTTTCTATAATTTCAGATTGCTTTTTATCATTTTAGTTATTTGTTTTTCCCTAACATCTTTCAATGCCCAACCAGGCCAGCCCCCTCTCCAGCTCGCTTTCTTTCTCCCTCGCCCCCGCCCCTGCTCTCTCTCTCTCTCTTAACATTTTGTACAATTTAAGCATTTTTCCATAACTGCTGTCCTAGATTCGGTTACCCACTCAGATCCTGGCTCTCACTCACTCCCTGGCTCTCTCCCTATCTTGATGTTGACATCATTATTAATATCCTAAGCATTTATTAATACTCAACATCAGGGTGGTGTCGCCAGTGTAAGTAATCATAGGATATATTGGCGTGCTTCCCTTCAATCAGTTAGATCTTTTAGTTGTACCGGTGCCCAATGCCGAGGATTTATACATTTAACCACTTAGCTTTAGGAGAAGCAGGCCAATTGCCCATCAGAAAGGTTGACTATGATATGTGAATTTTTGTTTTGTTTTTGTTTTTTTGTTTTTTTGTTTTTTACATATCCCATCAGAAAGGTTGACTATGATATGTGAATTTTTATGCATCCAGCCAATTATACATTAATAACAACAGCAATAATCTAGATATGTGCCAGGAGAGATTTCCCGGGGTTTCTGAAACAAGGGAGACATGGTAGAGATGGAAGTACCACGGGAAGATCAGGAGGACGGCTTGGTAGAGGCAGACGAACGGATAATCTTGGAAGACTATGGCCTAGCAGATACTAAGTGTTTTAAGTGCGGAAAAACCAATGCAAGAAAGAATTCGCGAAAATGTTCCGGCTGTCTTAGATCTATTCATTTATCTTGTGCTAAGCTGACAAAGAAAACATCAGGAGAACAACCAAACTGGAAATGTCTCGCATGCCCAGGGCCCACTGCAGAGCCAACACCGGCAACACCGGTCGCCGACTTGACCCAACTTGTGACCAAATGGAAAGCGCGGATCCAGGTCCTTGCCCGGGTACCTAAAGGAGCCAGAATCCAAGTGGCGGAGGCCCTTACAACCATCATAAAGCAGGCCCTACGGCTCAAGACACCCCTCGCATGGGCACGGCTCCTGGGTTTCTCCTATGGGGCCCTCCAAAAACCACCCAGAACCAACATACAAGACCATCTTCAGGTTTCACTAGCCACCAGAGTGAAACGTCAAGTAGCACAGTATATGGATGGAAACAAACTGGTGGAACCCCCCGAACAGCAACCAAACAGGGCCCAGAAGCAACAGGACAAGGAAGAGGAAGAGGCTGAACAGCTACGTAAGAGGGTCGCGGCGAAGCTGGCGGATAGTGACATCAAAGGGGCCATCAGACTGTTGTCCTCTTCAGAAGGTTTTGCTGGTCAAGGCACTGAAGTTGTCGAAGCCCTAAAAGAAAAGCACCCACCTACACTTAGGGACCTAAACCTCCCCCCTGCCCCAAATGACCAGATGCGCCAACCTTTAGTTGTCACGAAGGAGCAGGTGGTTGCCGCAGTGACTTCATTCCCAGCAGGCTCAGCCGCGGGCCCAGATGGTATCCGATCCGCCTACCTCAAAGGCCTCTTGGGTCAGGGATCAGGAGCTGCTGGGGAGGCACTCTTGGAAACCCTCACCAAATTCATCAACATGGTTTTAAGAGGGGAAGTACCCGACTGTGCCACACCCCTATTTTTTGGGGCATCACTCTGTGTACTGGCAAAAAAAGATGGCGGTGTGCGCCCAATAGCAGTAGGGAACACCTTCCGCCGCCTTGCCACAAAGGTGGGTTTGAAACCACTCTCGAATGGCCTAGGTCAACACTTAAGACCAGTTCAACTAGGTTTCGGAACTCCAGGGGGGTGTGAAGCTGCTGTACACGCAACCCGCACCTACCTCAGCAAAGCCCAGGAAAAACGAGTGCTTCTAAAGATTGACATGCGGAACGCATTCAACAGCATTCGCAGGGATGTCTTCCTCCGTGCAGCTCAAGAACACATCCCCACTCTGTACCCCCTACTTTGGCAGGCTTATTCCAAACCTTCAATCCTGATGTTTGGCGAGACGGTAATCCCATCAGCGACCGAGTTACAGCAGGGAGATCCAGGTGGTCCTGCTCTTTTCTCAATAGGGGTGGATGCAGCAGCTAACAAAGTAAGGTCAGAACTGAATGTTTGGTACCTGGACGATGCAACCTTGGGTGGGTCAGTAGAGAACGTTCTAACCGACCTAAATAACATTGTAACTGACCTCGGCCAGGCTGGACTAGTGATAAATGACACCAAATGTGAACTTGTCCTCCTCAACCACACACGTGAACAAGGAGAAGAGACTCAGGCCCTGTTTCGAGACAAATTGCCAGATGTAAAGATCCTTCAGGAGCACCAGCAAACCCTATTAGGTTCCCCACTAACTCTGGCAGCAATCCCACCAGCACTTCAAGTTAAAAAGGAGGAGCTTCAACGTCTCGTGAGTCGCCTGATACACATCGATGCCCACTCAGCTCTGGCCCTGCTCAAGAACTGTTTCTCCATCCCAAAACTCCAATACCTCCTGCGCACATCGATGACTTACACGAACAATGGTGGCCTCCAAGAATTAGACAGCATAATCCGAGAAGCAGTGACCAGCATCACCAACGTGGAATTTAAAGAACGGGCCTGGACACAAGCCACCCTTCCTGTCCGCCTCGGGGGCTTGGGCATACGGAGAGCCTCGGATATTGCCTCCCCAGCCTTTATCTCTTCCCTCATCGCGACCAACGACCTTGTAGTGTCCATCCTTTCTTCTCAACCCGGAATGACACTTAATGGGGACGTAACAGCAGCGATTAACACCTGGAAGGGAAGTACAGGAGTAGAGGAGGAGCCTCAGGGTACCTCCAGGAGCAAGCAGAAAGCGTGGGATACCATCTCGGCGAAGAAAACTCAAGAAAATCTCCTAACCAATGCAGACCAGGTTGCAAAAGCACGCCTCCAGGCAGCCGCCCGTTCGGAGAGTGGCTTGTGGTTACACGCCATCCCCATCCCACCTCTTGGAACTCACTTGGATGCTGAAGCGCTCCGGGTTGCCATCGCGCTCAGAGTGGGTGCGGCAGTTTGTCAGCCACACACTTGCAAGTGTGGTGGGGGGATGGATGCTCAAGGTCACCATGCCTTGTCATGTAATTACAACGCAGGCCACCTGCCAAGACACTCTGCACTAAATGATGTCATAAAACGGGCCCTGCAGAGTGCTAACCGTGCATCAATCCTCGAACCACATGGACTTCACAGAGAAGACGGCAAACGGCCAGATGGGATGACCACTTTCCCTTACAAGAATGGCCGGTGCCTCGTGTGGGATGCCACATGTGTGGACACTTTCTCCACAACCAACATCGCCAGAAACGCCGACGAAGCAGGTGAAGCCGCCCGGATAGCAGAAAATAAAAAGCGAGAAAAATATCAAGCCTTCGCCAGAAATCATCAGTTCGAGCCCCTGGCATTCGAAACTTCAGGAGTCTTCGGCCCTACCACCCTTAAGATGGTGAATGAAATAGGCCGTAAAATCAGAGAAGTTTCAGGAGAACCCCGGGAAACCCTCTGGCTCAAGCAAAGACTAGGGATGGCTATCCTCCGGGGCAATGCCACCAGCGTCATGAGCTCAGTTCGACAGGACTGGGGCATGCCACTGTGTGAGGCCCGGGCAGGAGTGGTGTATCCGTAGTCTTTCCACAGTAGGGTAAAACAAAACATAAACTTTATTTGTATGTAACATGTGTGATGCACATAAATAAAAGGGGATGTGTCGGATGGTTGAAAGCCACAGTTGCTCGCGCGTTTGGGGCTAGCAACACGTATTATGAAAAACATGTATCCTCCTTCATTCACTGTCCCCCCCTTCACTCACTCAACCCCACAATTTGCCGGAGGATAACAGGTTTTTCACAATACGTAGACGGAGGTCTTTTTAAAAAAAGAAAAGAAAAAATGTAAAACACAAAGCCTACCTAATCCCTATTTATGAAAAAAGAGGAACAAAAATCTACTGATCTAACCCCCCCCCCCCCCCCCCCCACACACACACACACACACATTAAATTCCTGCGTTTCCTCAATGCCCCTTCTGACCATTGCCTATATAATTAAATAGTTACCGCTGTATTTACCTTCGGACCATGATTTTCTTTCGTAACTGGTTGCCCTGCCCCTTTTTACCTATTATTTAATGCAATATTGAATATTATATATGTAATCTTTTACTGCTATTCTGGATCATTTTTTAAAGTTACATAATCATTACTGTAATTTACTATATTATCTATATACATGAGACCCACAAGAGGAAATCGAAAATATATCGATATTTTTATGCTAATCGAATGAGAATTCATTGTTGACACTGACACTCGAGGGGGGAAGACGGCAAGGTCGCAAGGTACAGATATAAGTTTCTCTAAATTACCTGGTTTTTGCCTTTTTGGTTAATATTTTTTAATGCTTCTTCTAGAACAGTGAAGATCTCAAGCATGAACTTTTGTCTGCAGCAAAACGCATGTTGGAAAGATGATACAATAAGGACGCAAGTGAAGTGATGGAATAGAGTAAGAGACCTAAAAATGGAGCTTGGAGAAAACTAGACTAGCCTCACTAGCTATCTACATTTTCAAGTGGCATTATATGATTTAAATATTAACCAAAGGTTTTGGACAGTATATAGGAGCTGGATCACCAAATATTATATGATTTCCCATTGGCTGGGACTGGGAGCTACCTCCATAGCCTACTTCACTGGTATCACAGTCAGCCACTCAGCGAAGGGGAGCACACAACTCTCTCTCCAGCAGTCCTGCACATCACCCACACCTTCTTCATTAATGTTGCGCCCTTAGAAGCGCCCTCATGATGGCAGAATCCATTGGCAGAAAGAGAGACAGGGGAAGCCCTGATCTCTCCCCCCCAAGGCAGAGATTGAGGTCTACTGGCGAATTTTGCAGCGAAAATCTGCAAACTCGGACTGCTTCACAAACTCCTGAAGAAGCACCATGGGAAGAAGTGATGTCAAAGAAGAAGAAGAGGGCCTTCAAAGCAAAGATTGTGTCCTCTGACTCCTTTAAGACAACATACCATGCTGTTAACCACCTTGAAGAAAAGCACCCAACCCTGAAGATTGTCGTGAGGCCTAATCTGAAAGGGGAAATGGTACTAACCGCAGAAGATGCCGAGTCTGAAGAAATCCTGAAGAAGGAGGCAGAGGATTTCACCCCTCTGCAGATCCTTGATCCAGCCCTGAAGATGACAAGGGGGGTGCTCATGCATTACCCTCTTGAGTTCGACCTCGCTCCAATCCTCAAGAATCCTGCAGTTGAAAAGGCTGAACGCTGCAAGGTGAGGGGAGGAGCTGAGACAAGGCAGGTGCTCATCAACATCCGTGGAGAACTACCTGCCAGACTCAAGACCAGAAGGGGCAGCTTCAAGCTGCGCCCTTATGCTGCTGAACCCATCCGTTGCTTCAAGTGCCAGCATTTCGGACACCTGCAGTATGCCTGTAAAGGGGTACTCAGGTGTGGCGTGTGCAGCAACCGCCATGACACCAGAGACTGCATTGTCAAACTAAAGGCAAAGGAGGAGACCACAGCTAAGTGCCCCAACTGCAGCCAGGGGCACCACGTATGGAATCCAAGATGTCCAGCAAGGAAGAAGAGGCTCCTGACTGCAGGAAGGAAGACGACGGAGCCCCCAAAGACAACACCACAGCCACCAAAGGAAAGAATGAGGAAGCAGAAAAGCGACGAGAGGAGACCACCACCTCCCGAACCTGAAGCTGAGGATGACTTCACCTTTTCCCAACCACAGCTTGCTAAATTCCTCATTAACTTTACCAAAAGACTGTGTATGATGCTCGACGTTGAGGACAACAACCTACCATCACCTGAAGAAGTCGAGGCCCTCACCAGTGAGGTCCTAACAGAAGCCCCAAAAACCAGCCGACCCCAGAACAAAGAAAAGATCTATCAAAAGGAGACCTCCAGGAATAGACTGCAACTCGAGAAAACCCTGAATAGGACCACCGCAGCTGCAGCCACAAAGAAAACACCAGCCCCGAAACCAGTACCAGCTGCTGAGACAGAAGAATCCCGTAAAAGGGAAGCTGAACGCAAGAATAAATGGGAAGAAAGTCAGAAGAAGAGAGCAGAGATCATCAAGAAAGCAGAGGAGGAGAAGAAGAAACAGGAGGCGGAAGAAATACGAATGCTTAAAGAATTCGTCAGAGAAAATGCGAACATCTATTACGACAGCAACGAGGAAGAAATTGATGCAGACAATTTTGATGACATGCTATCATGAAGCGGTCTTAGGACCACACAGGTGGGCTCCCAAAATGGCATAGCTCCATGTAACCTCCTTGAGGTTACAAATCTACAACAACAACAACAACTTCACTGGTATTAGGGTGGAGTGTAAAATTTGTAATTCGTATGTACTGTATGTCTTCTGCATGTAGACCTAGACAACTCAGGGCAGTAGGCCTAGATGTCTTTCTGTCAGATTACACAGATTCCAAAACCTCTAGTCGGGTAGACTCTGATCTGGCGAAGCAATATGAAAGTGAAGTCCAGTATTGGCAACAAGTTCTTCGGAGGATAGTTAGTGTCGTGAAATTTCTTTGTGTCCGTGGCCTTGCATTTCGTGGCAAGAATGAACAGATAGGTTCATCAAACAATGGCAACTACCTTGGAATACTTGAACTTCTGAGTGAGTATGACACATTTCTAGCTGAACATATCAGTAAGCATGCCAACAAGGGCCGTGGACACACGTCTTATCTGTCTTCAACTATCTGTGAAGAGGTGATTGAGCTCATGGGTCAAAAGGTATTGTCTGTTATTGTTGATGAAATCAAAACAGCTAAGTACTTTTCAATATCTGTAGACTCAACACCCGATGTCATGCATGTGGACCAGTTGACAGTGATTATCCGCTATGTTCTACAATCTGGCCCTGTTGAACGATTCTTAAAGTTCATACCAATGTTTTCTCACACTGGATCAGAAATTGCTCGAATCATTCTTCAGTTCCTGGAAGAAAATGGCATAAACATTGAAGATTGTCGTGGCCAGTCATATGACAATGCTGCTAATATGAGCGGCAAGTACAACGGCGTCCAAGCTATCCTACGTGAGAAGTGAAGTGTTGCCTATTATGTGCCATGCACAGCACATTCTCTAAATTTGGTTGGAAAATGTGCAGCAGAAGGTTGCCCTGCTGCAGCTAGATTTTTTGATTTTCTTCAAAGCCTTTATGCCTGGCTTGTCGCATCTACCCATCGATGGCAGGTACACCGAAAGCACTTGAAACGATTACCTGTTACCAAGGCCTTGTCTGACACAAGATGGTCAGCTCGACATGATGCTGTAAGGGCTGTAAATAAAGGGTACAATGAGAATATTTCAGCGCTGGAAGAACTGGCAACCGATGAAAATCAGCCACGAGACAGCAGACTTGAGGCTGAAGGACTTCTGAAGAAACTTCAGCAACTGGAAGTCGCCATCTTGCTTGAACTTTGGGACACAATTTTAGAAAGATTTCAGAAAACCAGTTTATCCCTCCAAGAGAGTGGACTGCCTTTGAATTCAGCAGTTCATTTGTTGAAATCTCTCCTCGAGTTCATCAAAAGCCAGCGTTCTGAATTTGAATACTACGAAGAAAAAGGAAAGATGAAGTCTGTATTCAAAGAGTACAAAGAATCTTCAAAACGACAAAAGAAGAGGAAGCGTCAGTTTGATGAGGGTCCATCAGCTGAAACAGTATTTTCACCCAGGGAAAGCTTCCAGGTTGAGGTATTTCTGCCAATTATTGACAAACTATCTTCAGCTCTCCAGCATCGTTTGAACACGTACAAGGAAATTCAGGAGAAGTTTGGCTTTCTTTCCAACCTAACTGAGCTCAGCAAAGATGACATCCGAAGGGCAGCAATCAAGTTGATGGAAGAGTATGTAAATGATTTCGAAGACTGCTTTCCTTCTGAAATGATACAATTTTCAGAGCTCTACAAGACCGTCAGTGGCCGAGAACAGAAAAAATCACAAAGCACAGAGATAGGAATACTATTGCTGCTGAATGAAAATATGTGCACTCAAAGCTTCCCAAATGTCCACATCGCACTACGCATCTATCTGTCCATGACAACATCAAACTGCAGTGGAGAGCGATCTTTTTCAAAGTTGAAAAGAATAAAAAATGAGGTTCGAAGTTGTATGGGACAACAGCGACTCAGTTTGCTCTCCCTTATGAGTATTGAAAATGAAATCGTACATTCGCTGAGATTCACTGATTTGATAAATGACTTTGCTATTAAAAAATCTCGCAAACATAGTATGTAAGGCAGCCAAACATCGCACTAATATGAAGTGTTATAATTTAAGTTTTTTAAATTTTATTGTTTGCTAGATCAACAAGTTTCTTTCATATAGTGATTTTGATAAGTTAGTTATTAGTTTGTCTTATTATTTGTTCGAGTTTTATTCGATTTTATAATATAGTTACAATAAAATTCAGTTAGTGCTTTTTTTACCCTAGTAACCAGTTACCATTCAAAAATAATCGTTTAAAGGGCTCTTTTTATGCAAGTGCCATGAAATTATCAACTTTCCAGCCAAGTACTAGCCTTTGATCTTTAAACAAGATTTTTTTTTTCAAACCAAGCTCTTTGTCTCTATTTTTCACAATTTTTTACTATATTCAATATCATTTGAAATAGCCCAGTATGTCCCTCCAGAGGCCTCAAAATGCTCCTAAAAGTGCTTCATTTTCAAAAAAAATCTGGGGGGGGCTTACAGCGCCCCCCAGCTGCAAGGGCTCGCTTCGCTCGCCACCCACCCCCAGTGACCCCCTCATCGAAGAAAGGGCCCCTTTCAGAATTCCAGCCAGGGGCCCCATGCAACCTTAATCCGCCCCTGCCATATATTATAAGGTCTAGTGCATGCTCAGCTGGATAACTCAAACAAATGGTAACATAGATGTACACGTAGTATATTAACATATATAGGTTATGGGCATATAATGTACACACACAAGAAATACACAATTACAGTATGCAATACATCATTCTAAAGTATATAATTTATTATGTATATTACTGGACCTCTCAAGATCGCAGCCAATATCAATAATTCTTTAGCATGTGAGGATTAACTCATCAAAATAAGAAAGTATCAACTCTTCAACGAAACCAGTGCTAACTCGTCAACATTAGCAAGTATTACCTCTTTAAAAATAAAGGGGCAACAATGAACTCAGGCAATTGACATACATATAACAGTGAACGCGGCTTCTCGTGGCAATAATGAAATCCTCTTATTCAATATTTTGTTTTCTATGTGAACGAGGGAGACAAAAGGCATAACTGCCTGCAGCGAGTGCCTCCCTCAGAGTTGAAAGAGTGACAGGGCCAAAATCAAGGGACGTTCGAGCTAAAATGCCTGAACACAGAGTTTGAAGCAATTTAAGTCATAGGAAAAGGGAAAGACTGATTCTGGGAGAGAGTTCCAGAGCTCAGAAGTTGAATAGAAGAAAGTCTGAAAATAGCGTTTCACTCTTGGGTTGGAAAGTTGCACAGAGTAGGGGTGGGATTGCAATCAGCTCTTAGGGAGTACTTTCGTAATTGCTAGGTAATAAGTCAATATGGTTTCATGTTCCGAAGAATATTTTGTTAATATAGTCGAGCCTGATTGCCTGTGAGGCAGAACTAATCTTATCAAGTTATCAGCAAATCTAGGCTCTTATTCAGTGTTGCAATCTTCTAATCTTCTGTGGCTGAGGGCTCAACGGATCCTAACTTGAACGCTTAGTTTTAAGCAACGCTAAGCTCGAGGCTAATAAGTTAATTATAGGGTATCTATCGACTGGCATTAGTTTCTCGTGTTCACTGTACAGCGAGTTCTTTAGCTATCTATGTATCCAAGTTCTAGCTTGGCAGGTTTTCAAGTTCACAGAACAGTGAGTCATTTAACTATCTATCTGTTTACTTTCTAATATAACTGGATTTTAGGTATGAAGCAATTTATAGGAGTTGAGCAATGACCACTGTGTTCTAGGAACAGCAGAGAGTCTTTATCAATGTCTTTCTAACAGCACTTCTAAGAGCACTCTATTGACCGTCTGACAGTTCTACAGTTGTCTATTACAAATGATCAAAAAGGTGATTGGGCTGGTTCTCTTGGGCCAGGGCATCTCAGCAGCTCATCACGTCGTCGTTGACACCGCCTCCTTCAGGGCTTCACAGCAGGGCACACTCAGGGCGTCGTCAAGCAGTTCTCTTGGGGCATCATAAAGGGGCGGCCTCAATAGTATGGGATGAGCGCCTCAGTCGCTGGCCTGGCTTCCTCTCTTAGCAACCTGGGTAATTCAGTTTCCCAGTGCATTGTCAGTCCTTTGAAATTGGAGTCTGGGGTGCCAAGGGTGTAACTCTCAAACAGGGATTGAAGCTACTGCAGTTCTGAACAGCTGGTTATAAAGGGGCAGCAGTGGTTTTGGGAGGCTCGAGGGTAGTCTAGTTTCGTATTTGTTTAACAAATTGTCTTTTTCAGAAGTGCCTCGTTTGGAGTTATTGTCCACTGGTACACCAACTGACTTTGGTACTGCAGAAGGGGAAGGTTGGGACTGCAGAGAAAGGAGGGAAGCCGGGTCCTCGTGAACAGCGACTGTGCGAGAAGTTATTTTTTTAAAGTTTATTGTGAGATAGAGGGTCTCACTAGTGATGAAAGAAGAGGTTGAAGTCCAAGGTAAAGTGGTGAGTATGAAGAGTTGAAGGGATGATAGCTGGTGGGCTAGACCACCTTGCTATTTTTTTGCCTCCTTTCTTAGCATCTGTCGTTTCTGCCTCTTTGGTTCAGGTGTCTTGCTGTTTGACGGGCAGGTGGAGTAAACGTAGGTTGGTTCCCCGAAAAAAGGAGATAGTGTTCTTGTAGGCTCGCTGGCAGTCACCAAGTCAACATCCTCGTCTCCTTCCTCCATCCCCTCCACATCGACGTCTTCTCCTATGGTGGAGTCGGAGTATTCAGACGATGTAGAGGAGTTGGTTGCCACTGGATCTTGAAGGGTGGCAGGTGCTGGAGTCGAGGCTGCTACTGGTCCGGTGACGTTGACTGCTGGTGGCGGTGGTGATGCAGAGACTGTTGATTGTGGTGGTGGTGGGGGTCTTGAGAGGGGCTTCTGGATGTCCAGTCTCCTTCTCGGGTGGCTTCTTTGCCTCATAGCCTGAGTGGGAATGAGGTTGGGTGGTGAAGGTGGTCCTGGAAGAGGTGGGATGATGATGGGAGGGAGGTTGTTTGCCTTCAGGAGTGTAGGAAGATACTCCTGAAGCAGCGTGTGATCCCCTTTGCAGAGGGTCACTGCAGTTGTAACAACAACTTTGACCAAGTCCGGTGTTGAACAACTGACTGCTGCTGTGACTTGGTGGTAGTCCTCCCTCTTACCTCTTCTACCATGCCTGGAACCCTTCAGGATCTCTCCATCAGGGCCCATGACATTGATGGCCTCATCTCCTCTCCTTCTCCTCTTGATGATGAATGATACCCTCTCATTGGTGGCAAGAGAGGGCACATGATGGAGAGGATTGGGTTTGGAGATGCCAGTGAAGTGGACAAAGATGTCACCTCCACTGTAGGTGATGAAACCGAAGCCTTTTTTGACATTGAACCACTTAACGTGGCCAGTGAGCTTGGTGGTGGCACTGGGAGTATCAGGCATGATGATTGGCTGGCTGATCTCTGGTCTGAAGGGGATTGTTTGGGATTCTAATATAGCCGACTGGAGGATCGGAGATTTTTCCTCCAGCCAATAACAGGGCTTCCAGGCTTGCCTGATCTGGATCCTGATCCCCAAGTTTTGTTGATGCTTTGGTGAACTTCTCTGCCCATGTTTCTGATTTCCAGTGGTCTGTTCTGGCCAATAGGGTGGAAGCCCGAGGCTTTGAGCGAGCGTCTTGACCAATGAGGTAGCCAGCATTTGTGATGTTATCATTTGGAGCGCTTTCCCTCGGCCAATGGGGGAGGGCGATGGTGGGGGAAGCTCCCTTTTCACCCCTTTCCTGGAGCTTCCAGTTGAGAAATCCTGGCCATCCACATGCATCTATAAGGGACTCTCATGAAGTGACTATGGAGGGGCTTGGGAATCTTTATCTGAATCAGATTAGGGAAGGAAGTTCTTGTTTGTTCCTTCCAGGGATGAATGAGGGTTCAGGCCAATTTCCCAACAATGTGCATATACATGTTAATTGTTATATGATGTCTGGAAATGTATGAATAGTATGATGATGCTTGATGGTATGTGAAGCTATTTGCTATATTTTTGGCAGTAGGCCTATACATGTGTTTGCTTGATTGACTACTTGTGAAATTGTGTAGTGTTTACAGAGGAAGACAATATTTTATGAAATAGAATTGTGATGTATTTTTTCATAAAAAAAAAAATAAATAAATATATATACAGTATATATATACAGTATATATATACAGTATATATATATATATATATATATATATATATACAGTATACAGTATATATATATATATATATATATATATATATATATATATATATATATATATATATATATATATATATATACGGTATTATATATACCGGTATAATTATATATATATATATATACCGGTATATATATATATATATATATATATATATATATATATATAAATATATATACACATATACATAAATATATATATATATATATAAATATATAGTATATATATAGACATATATATATATATATATATATATATATATATATATATATATATATATTTTTTTTTTCTTTTCTATGTGAGTGAGGGAGGCAAAAGGCAGAACTGCCTATAGCGAGTGCCTCCCCCAAAGTTGAACGAGTGACAGGGCCAAAATCAAGGGACTTTCGAGCCAAAATGCCTGGACACACGGAGTTTGACGCAATTTAAGTCATAGGAAGAGGGAAAGACTGATTCTGGGAGAGAGTTCCAGAGCTCAGCTGTTGAATAGAAGAAAGACTGAGAGTAACATTTAACTCTTGGGTTGGAGAGTTGCACAGATAAGGGGTGGGATTGTGTTGCAAGACTGGTACCACGTGCCCTACGTAAAGGAGGTAGTATGCAGTACACTGGGAAAGCTCTGAGGAACACTGATTATTATAGTAGCGATAGAATAGCGAGAGAGATGCAACATTGCGGCGAATATATATATATATATATACTGTATATATATATATATATATATAATTATATATACAGTATATATACAGTATACATACAGTATATAATATATAATTATATATATATATATATATATATATATATTTGCTGTGATACCCGGTCAGGTTTCGAGCCTACATTCCTAGGATTAGGAGCCAGACATTCAGACCATCTGTATGTACTGTGCACACATGTATTTGTGACATTATAAACAGTGCATGCGTGTATGTGTGTGTGTGTGTGTGTGTGTCATATATAATGCTCTCAACATTCAATGATTCTGGCAATAATAAACATACATGGGTAAGGTTACGGTAGGCTTGGTACAAGCGAACTCAGTCCTACATTTTGGAAATGGCTAACCTGATACTCAATCTAGAGTGTGGTGGAGTGCTTGAGAGAGGCAGAGGAAATACCGAGAGTCCTTAGGGCACATTACAGAAGGAAGAAGGCTGGTAAATTAAGTTATCTTACAATATAGAGATTGATCTTTGAACGAATTTTCCTATTGCTTCACTGTAGCCTATTACATTACTTATTGAATTTGTGAATGTCTATTCTAGAATTCGACAATAAAATCTATGTTAACTACATAATCAAAAGTTTCAGACAATATGTCTAATGTGTTCCTTTGCAAAATAGAACTATAAAAGTAGCTACAATAATAACTTGGCTAATAATACATTTTAATTTTTTGTGTTCTATCCCGAATGATATATCGATGGCATGTTAAATTCATTATGTAGTATTCTTATTATTCTATTATACAGTACTGTATATACAGGTGCCATCACTATTGTGACTGTCTCACCATCTATGTATTTATTTATCTTCCTCACTCGTTGATTCAGTCAGAAAATAAGTATATATATAGAGAGAGAGAGTTGGGGCACTATCCAATTTCCCTCTGAATGTCACAGTATAAAAAAATGAAGAAAATTGATAATATGAAATAGTATATAAATCAATCTTTTAGATGCAAATAAGTAGTTATAATCGACTACATGCCTTTTGTGTAATCTCTCGGAGCTATGCTTTTGTATTATGTATTTTGTAATCATTTTGTTTATTATGTACCAAGCTAATAATAACTTTGCTCTGTAGAAAATGTAGTATAATTTTATATTTTTGTTCTGCATGATAGTATACAAATATATTTATATAAATTTACCATATCGATAGGAGATACTTTCAAAGACCCAATTTTGTGTATTACCAATATTATTTGTGAATGTGTTTTCTGTAAGCTGATAATGAGCTTTGCTATTATGTCAACTATGTCATGAATCCTATTTGATCCGTGGGGTTCTTTCTGGACCTTCCCTGCTTCGCTTCATTAGTTAGATTATTTTAAGATGTTTCACCCCATTAGTTTGGCGATAATAAGACGGTTCACCCCAGTTATGTGTAATTTTTTTCTGGGCTAACGATAGCGAGTCTGTAACTAAGAAGAAATCGACCTTTGGAGTTTGGCCCGAACATTTTTCTATCGAAAAAATGTAAAGATGTAGCCTGCACGTGGTCAAGATGGGAATCTATTTTATTTTGGAGGAAGTTTGGGAAGGTGTTTTTGCTAGCGTAGGAAACAAACTAAAATGCATTGCTCGAAAATGGCATACACAAGCATATTACTCAATAATAATTACACATGATATTAATATAATAACCCATAATACGTCGGATCATACTGTATAATGTTGAGAGGCCTATATAGTACCTACTGTATAAGTGTGCCTGCGTAATGTGGTACACATATTTATAATCATAGCAAATTTATATAAAATCTTAGAGATTATGTAATTAGGAATTACTATAAACTAAAGGTGTCTAAAATTTACTGCTAAATAGAATACAATTGATTAGTAAAGCAAGTTGTATGGCGAAGATAAAAATCACACCCACATGCAATACAAGACTGGGAGGCATACAACATAATTATAGAGCGAGTTAATATTACTACTACTACTACTACTACTACTACTATTACTACTACTACTACACCACTCAGCCTGTTCATCCCCCCTTTGGACCCTAAACAAGGTCAGCACAGTCATCAAAGCGCCCGACTTATTAGTCATTCAGCTACTTCCTATTCCGGACTACTACTACTACTACTACTACTACTACTAATAATAATAATAATAATAATATTGGCAACACAGCGCCTACAATAAAGATAAGGGAACATAACTCTCCCTATAATTGGCACTGTAGGAGTAAAAGGAGGAAAGGATGGACCCTGTAGTAAGAGAGTTCGATCATCCTTTTCTCTGCACGCCATTTTGGTTCTTTAAATTACAAACAACGGAATAACATTTTATTTCTGATCCAGTAGATTTTAGATACAAGACAAAACTATAAATATTGTACAAGTATTGCCGAATGTTTTATTACGGGTATGGAGAGTTAAGAGAAACTAGAGTATACCCTGTTCCAAATAAGTAGGCCAAAACTCTTGATTACTTACCTCTATAACTCATAAACTACTAGAACAATCAAGCTAATATTTCTACCATTTGGGATGAGTCAGCCAGGGAATAGGTGTGGAAATTTAGTTTACTGCCCATTTGCTCTAGCCCTTCTTGTGTTACAGAGGTTAAAGTTCACGACGATTTCTGGCCTACCGATTTGGAACAGGATATAGTAACATATAGATGGCACCAATATGTCGGAGGTGGACCGATCTCTGTTGGGAGTGTGAAGGAGAGAATGATTAGCGGGACTTTGTATACATCCGTCCTTACTTGTTACGTCACTATACCTGCATTCCTCAGGAGAGAGAGAGAAACAGAGAGAGAGAGAGAGAGAGAGAGAGAGAGAGAGAGAGAGAGAGAGAGAGAGAGTGTGAGTGAGAGAGAGAGAGTGTGAGTGAGAGAGAGAGAGATTGTTTATATACACTATGTTCTATTTATATTCTATTCTATTCTATATACTCAGGCCCAATCCCAACTTTTCCAAAAAAAATTGGGGGGAGGGGGACTCAAGACAGAGCCAGAATAGGGACAACACAACAGAAAACAATGAACACACAAAAACAAAATACAAATTCACACACATCTAGGTCATCCACTATACGCTATGTACAATAGGAAATACTTAAAACATGATACACAGATGCACGTGTGTTTCATTTATTTCTATATGCTTTTGTACAACCTGCACTTACGATAACTATATGCAGAACATCAAAATATCCAGCATCCCCTACGATACCAATTTCAACAACACAAGGATCCACAGCAATAGTAGCACCCTTCTCGGCCGGAACATCCTTCATCCCGACGACCTAACCAATGAGATATTTATCGCCAAGCGTCAAGGGAGACTACACCGCGCTCGAGCCCTTCTTGCTCTCAACTACACCAATGCAAGAATAGCAGCCAAAGGAGACACTACCTCAGCCACCCAGACCACAGCATCAAACACTTTCGGAGCAATCCGTTCTTTTGTCACAGAGGTAGGCTCGAAGCTACCAAACACCCCATGAGGCTCGATGCTCACACTAGTAGGCTCGATGCTACTAAATCCCCAGTGAGGCTTGATGCTCACATAACTAGGCTCGATGCCACTAAAACACCAATTAGGCTCGATGCCCACAGAGATAGGTTCGATGCTATCTTAACTAGGCTCGATGGTAGTACCAGCAGGCTCGATGTATCTAACAGTGAGACCCGAGGCTCACACAACTGTTGCTGAACTTAAAGGAAGCGGTTCGAGACCTTCCAAGAAGAAGAAGTCCCCAGACTCTACAATACTTAAAGGAAGCAGTTCGAGAACTTCAAAGAAGAAGAAGTCCCCAGACTCTACAAAACTTAAAGGAAGTGGTTCGAGATGGTACCTTCTAAGAAGGAGACGTCTCCAGACTCTACAAAACTTAAAGGAAGCCACTCCGCCTAAAGATATCAACTCCCAGTAATGAGACATTCCTCAAGTCCCCCCTTAACCCGGCAAGTGCGGGAAGACTCTTAAGAGTTTCCCCGGGCGACTGCGGGAAGACTCTTAAGATCCTGGGCCTAAAAAAATCCATTTAAAACCCCCCAAAAAACTTGAACCCTTTTTTTTATTTTTTTTTTTGCCCCTGGGCCATGCCAAATATCACTCCTCCACATCCCCTCCTCCCCCCCCCCCCCCCCTTCAGTTATCACCTATTTTCCCTGTTATTCCCTTATACTGTGGTCTATTTTCATGCTAACATTAGCGAGTTGCAAGCAGGGCGTTGTCATCACTGTTACCAAGCGAGTGCAAGAGAGAGAGAGAGAGAGAGTATCGATCGACAATCTCTCTCCAGACGTGGGAAGGAGTGGAGGGGAGGGAGGTTGCCTCAGCCATAACTTATGTAACTCCCGGCCTGTATTGCCGATTTTGACCATCCATACGCTGTTTCCACTTGTTTTATTGCTGTAACAGGTTAATAATACCTTTATAATCAAGTAAAATAGGCGCATATGGATAAGTATTAATGCTATTTATGGTAAAATAACGATGTTAGTGATGGGAACAGCTCAAATACGTGCACACAGACGTGTGGTGTCTCATACCCCCCATGCGTACGTCTTAGGTTAAGACCTCAGTCGTGAGAGAATCTTTGAGTCCTCCCCTACCCCCAGAAAATTTCTTACGAATTAATAACATAATCCCTGTCTCGTATTTTCGAGTCCCTTGTTGCAGTACTGTTCATTTCAACCAGGAAAACATAACACACAATCTATCCTTGTTACTTATTAACCCTTAACTGGCGGCGCCCGGCTATAGCCGGGCAAGAGAACCAAGGACTATGTGGCGGGGCCCGGCTATAGTCGCATGCAATTTTGAGCACGTAATGTGCTCTGAGAGAGAGCAGAGCGGTGGGAGGAGCGTAGGTTACCTCATGACCGCTCGCCACGGTGGCCGTGGAGCTACTGAGATGTACTGCACCCTACTCCACCCTCCCTCACTCGCTTCACACGTAATAATGTAAGGAAATGACCGTATTTTACCGATTTTGCCCTTCGGTTGCATGATCGTTGCAAGACAACCAGTGATCGTAGAAGGATGGTTCTGGTGTCATTGGAAAGCTGAATTAACGCCCTTTCAGGGATACATACTTGTATTACGCTCTGGCTCTTGTTTATGCATGAAAACGAGCACGGAAACAAGCTCGTTTACGGTAAAACGCCCCGCTGGGCGGCACAGTCAAATATACTCCACCACCCGCTCTTTGAGTGTTAAGAAAGAGAGAGAGAGAGAGAGAGAGAGAGAGAGAGAGAGAGAGAGAGAGAGAGAGAGAGAGAGAGAGAGAGCGAGAGAGAGAGAAACAGACCTGTAGCTATATCAGCAGCAGTACATTATGAACAACAGGATGCAGGAGGATCAACAGGAAGTATGGTGTTATTATAATATCTGGTATGACAGGCATTTTGAAGTGACGTCCCAGGCCCAAAGTTGAAATACACATGGATATATAAAATAAACTAATCCGCAGTTTTGGAGGGTTATTGTGATGTTCATAAAGGAGTTTATTGATTTTTATTATTTTAGTTTGTCCTGTTGACCTCGTTAAAAAAAAAAAAAAAAAAAAAAAAAAAATCGAGCTAAGTATTTATAATTTTCGGTAGAAAAATGTGCCGTCTAAAGGCTGGTTTTCCTAAATTGCAGGCTAATTGCTATCGCTTGTCAAGAGATCGCCCCCCCCCCCAAAAAAAAAAAAAAAACACTTTGATGGGGCAAAGTGTTTTGAAATCGTCAAACTGGGCCAATAGGCCTTCTGCAGTTTTCCATTTTTCTTATGTTCTTAATGGGACAAAACAGGGTGGCTAAAAAAAAGAAAGACTATCCCTTTTTTTTTTTTTTTAAAAGAACTCCGTCTACGTATTGTGAAAAAACCTGTTATCCTCCGGCAAATTGTGGGGTTGAGTGAGTGAAGGGGGGGACAGTGAATGAAAGAGGATACATGTTTTTCATAATACGTGTTGCTAGCCCCAAACGCGCGAGCAACTGTGGCTTTCAACCATCCGACACATCCCCCTTTTATTTATGTGCATCCTTGGATCAGGTACAATATAATGGCTGAGTGCTCAAAGATATAGTGGAGTGACATCGCCGGACCCTAGTTTGAAACATAGGAAGGGGCGGCCTCCCTCTTACCTTCCCTAACACACGGTAGATAGGCTAGGGGAGATGGCTCGTTTTTCTGCTCACCCTTCTTTCTCATGCTTAGCTCCATTAGTTTTCAGATTTAAGACGTTCGGCCCATTAGTTTGGTGATTTTATGACCTTTAGACCCATTATTTTGTCACTATTAAGACTTTTTGTGTCATTTAGGTGTCAATTTTTTTCTGGCGAGCGATAGTGAGCCTGTAATTTAAGAGGAACCGAAATTTTTCTATCGAAAAATGTACAAATATATCTTGAAGGAGAGTCTTGGGCAGGTGTTTCTTTTAAGCTTGCTCCCTTCAGGTTGGCTCTGTCACTCTTTGGCTACAGGCAACTTGATTTTGTCTCCTTCATACACATAGGAAAACAAAATACAAAATAAAAAGCCTAGATGCATTAATTTGAACAAACCTTCATCTAGTTCGTTTTTGCCTGCACCGAAGATGAAGACCACCGGTGTTATTATAAGCCTCTCTATTACACTCCATAACCGTAATAAATAGTCAGCAATATTTGTACTATATTTAACGTTTTGTCTTTGTATCTAAATGCTACTGGATCAGAAATAAAATCTTCCGTTGTTTACAAAATAAAAAAGGATAATGGCGTTTACAGAATAGGATGTCCGATCTATCATACTACAGGATCCCTCCTTACCTCCTTTTACTTCTACAATGCCTTTTATTGGGAGTTATATGTTCCCTTTATTGTTTATTGTTGGGGATCGTAGGTGGTTGTGGATAAGGCAATATTGATTTGTAGCCGTATTTTTTGAGATCCTGATTTGTAATTTGTCATGTTGATTGGGGAGATTGTAGACACCAATCGAGGAGGGCAATACCCAGGGGAGGCCTCATAGGCATGTGATAAGGAGTTGCTGGATCTCCTGTGTCATTTGTCTGGCTTCCCTCACTGTTTCTGTTTGTGTCTCACCTACACAGAGAATAATCCAGCTAGCTCTCACAAACAACTCCTCCTCCTATTCATTTCACAACACTTAACAAGCACACCACATCTCTTTCCGATAAACCAAATTTCTGTTTTTATTCTAACGCACATTGGATTTGGTTTTTTGTCGCTCTTTCACCTTTGAGGGAGACACCTGTTGCAGGTATCTTTGGTTTTTGTCTCCTTCATACACATGTACAAATATGCACATATACTGTATATGTCATACCAAATGCTTTGTGCCACTTTGGTACAAAAAATGCATCCCCAACCCTTCAAAATTTACAGTAAACTGTAGAAAATCCAATTATATATATCGCCATATTGATTAAGATGTATATATATATATATATATATATATTATATTTATAATATATATATATATATATATATATATATATATTGAGAATATATCACAAATACACGTGAGCCACTAAATGTTTCTAGTCTCTCAGTGGGGATCGAACCATCGACCATCAGGATGACAGCCGACGCTTTAATCAATTACACCACGGCAGTCTGCCGTGGTGTAATTGATTAAAGCGTCGGCTGTCATCCTGATGGTCGATGGTTCGATCCCCACTGAGAGACTAGAAACACATATATATATATATATATATATGAATTATCGATAGGACCCGTATTTACTGTTTGATGGTAAAGAAAACTTCTTTCCTAACTCTGCAGAAATGGGTGATAAGACAATTTTGATTTCTGTGTACTTTGCAAGACAAGAAAGTTTACTTTTCACTATGAAGAGGACATCGTCACTGATACGAAAAACAAAACCACACACTCACATAAATTAACACCTAATTTTTTCTTGATTAGCAGACCTGAAGAGAACATATACTGTAACTTTCGGTGTTGAGCCAAAATTTCACATGATTAAACCACAATATTAATCGTTGAGTATATTACGACAGTAGCCTATGTGTAGCCTATGGGTGGTGTCCGAGCGACTGTATGGAGGGTGAGACAAAGGCCTCATCTTCACTCACTGATACCGTGACATTTGGTAAAGGCCAAGCTTTTCAAGGGACGTTGCATAAGGGGGCTCACCTCATTTTTTTCTCTCTCTCTCTTGGTTGTATCCATTCCGCCCCATTCAGACTACTGTTTTAAGACGTTTGCTCACATTCAACCTGTCCCAAAGAAGGGTGACCGCTCTCAACCCTCCAACTATCGTCCAATTGCTCTCATCTCTTGTCTTTCTAAGGTTTTTGAAACTATTCTTGCTTCCAAATTTCTTAAGCATTTCTCTTCTCATAATCTGCTCTCAGATCGCCAGTATGGCTTCCATAAGGGTCGCTCTACTGGTGATCTTCTTTCATATCTTACTAACTCTTGGTCATCCTCCTTTCGGGACTTCGGTGAGACTTTTTCTATTGCACTAGACATATCGAAAGCCTTCGATAGAGTCTGGCATAAATCTTTAATTTCTAAACTACCCTCCTTCGGTTTCTATCCCTCCATCTGTGCCTTTGTCTCTAATTTCCTTTCCGGCCGTTCCATAGCCGCGGTTGTGGACGGCCATTGTTCACTTCCTCACCCTATAAACTCCGGTGTTCCTCAGGGCTCTGTCCTATCTCCTATTCTCTTTCTAATTTTGATAAATGATCTTAACTGTACCTTAATTCCCATCCATTCATACGCAGACGACTCAACCTTACACTACTCCATTAGTTTTTCAGAACGCCCCAGCCAGCAATCCCTCAACGACAAACGTAATGAAGCCATAGAACTCTTAAATTCTGATCTAAATACTATTTCCAATTGGGGCAGAGAAAACCTTGTTAACTTTAATGCTTCCAAAACCCAATTTCTCCATCTATCTACCCGTCAGGATCTCCCAGCGGACTATCCCTTATTCTTCAACAATACAAAAAACAACGCTTCATTTTCTCTCAATATTCTTGGTGTCTCTTTTTCTTCTGCTCTCATTTGGAAGGACCATATTACCAGTCTTGCTAAGGCAGCCTCCCAGAAGCTGGGTGTGCTCAACTGCCTTAGGGGGTTCTTTTCCCCTGCACAGCTTCTTGCTCTGTACAGGGGCATAGTGCGCCCTTGTATTGAGTATTGTTCACATGTGTGGGGAGGTTCCTCTCACACCGCTCTCCTAGACAAAGTTGAAAGGAAGGCCTTTCGTATCATTAACTCCCGTCCACTCACCAACTCTCTGCAATCTCTCTCTGTTCGCCGCAATGTTGCATCTCTCTCGCTATTCTATCGCTACTAAAATAATCAGTGTTCCTCAGAGCTTTCCCAGTGCATACCACCTCCTTTACGTAGGGCACATGGTACCCGTCTTGCAACTCAATCCCACCCCTACTCTGTGCAACTCTCCAACCCAAGAGTGAAACGTTACTCTCAAACTTTCTTCTACTCAACAGCTGAGCTCTGGAACTCTCTCCCAGAATCAGTCTTTTCCTCTTCCTATGACTTAAATTGCTTCAAACTCCGTGTGTCCAGGCATTTTGGCTCGAACGTCCCTTGATTTTGGCCCTGTCACTCTTTCAACTATGGGGGAGGCACTCGCTATAGGCAGTTATGCCTTTTGCCTCCCTCAATCACATAGAAAAAAAAAAAAAAATCCAGGTGTCTTGTTATGCCCTGTTTTTCTACAGGATTAACTTGGGTAATGTGAGTTTTAACTGACTGGGTATAGAAGGCTGCATGCACAAAACAAGGTATGAGGAATAGAGAACACAAAATAAACACACGGTAACAAGACACACGATCACATTTATTGATGTACGCACTTCTGTAGTTTTTTTGATAATGATTAATATGAAACATAAGAAAGTATGAATACTCGTACTAGACAAATGATAGAATTGAACAACTAGCATTAAGTGGATCTGGATGGAGCCTAGTCTCCCACTTCCAACGTTCAGGTATTAATCTTCTGATCACTGGCTTTATTCACAAGTTGATATACTGGAGACCATAAAGGTTACTTATAGATTCATATTCACTATTAGATTTATCCCTGGTAGCTCTGATGCACAAGTAGTAATTCACAGACTAGATTAGACACGCGTATTTTAGAGCATGGGAATTCTAGTAACCTCAGGGGGTACTGATCTAAGGTTTATATTCTTATAGCAGAAACACATAGAACGCAAATCAGTGGGCGAACATTAGATATCACTAGGGTTTCACTTCTATGTAATAATATCTGGATATATGGGTAATTACGAGAGTTAATATCGCCTGTTAATTAATAAACACTGATACGCTTAGCACTTCCTAATGGAATGGTTATATATGAATTATACTGGGGCAAAGATATAGCCACTTCATAGAAATATTAATAAGTGAGTCTCTAAACAGCACTGTAACACTGTAGTACTGATAGAGTGAATCTTGGGTAGTATTTGATTGGTATGGTCCTGGTTATCTTGCGTCCGTGATGTTGGGGGCTAACGACTGGTTCCGCGGCCGTCCAGGTGGTCCATATGTAGGAAGTTCTCAAGACGGATCTATTGGCGATCGTTGCTGGCTACACGCTTATATACCCACTGGTTTGTGAAGGTTATAAGGTGCACGTACATTTCTTGTACGTGGACAGATGCTTCTATCTCAATTTGCCACGGAGTCTGCCGGCTCTGGAACTCAATTCTCAGGAACAACACAAGGGCAGAGCTAGAGGTCAACTTAAGGGGCCAGCCACTGGTTGGTGTCTATCTTTCAACTGATTTTACTGGGGGCTGGAGCTTGGTTTATAGGTTCGGGTTTGGACCCTGTAGGCCATAGGGATCTCAAGTTTTGATGGACTTATTTGAGCTCTCAATTGATACGGGAACTAGGTAAGGTGGTGATTACTGTTGTGGCACATGGCTGTATGGAGCCTTCATAATGTGATATAACTGAGCCTTAGTAAGAGGTACTATTTTGGCTATACTGGAAGTATTTAGGGGAGAGAGACTGGATCTACTTTGCGAGGCGGTTTGGGACAGCTGTGATAGGAGCATCTCTCTTAGATTGCTCAGTCTTCATTCTATGGTATAGCTGAGGTGCTAATTTGGTTATCAGAGTATGCAAGAAAGGTTAATGGGTTATTGTGGGTTAATAGAGGTTAGTAAAGGTGTTAGTCATACATGGTTAGTTCATTGATAGGAAGAATTCCTGTGCTACCTGGCAATGACCCGGAAGTCAAAACAGGGGTCAGGTATACCTCCGCAGGGGTAGGGATCTCCCTCCTCGGGTGGGTGACAGGGGTAGGTGCGCGTCCTCCCTCTGTGATAGTCGTCCGGGCGGCTGTGGCTGGGGGCTTGCCACATTACAAGTGTTTGTAATAACCCTCTGTTTATGAGACAGATGTGGGTGTTCGTAATACCAAAACCGAAGGTGCCTTGACCAGCTGGTTTAATTGGTTGGGTTGTTAATTGCATGGTTTGTTGGATGTGGTGGAGACTGGGTTGCTAACTCTGCCACATTTATCTGGAAGTATGGCAATAGAAGTTAGTCACTGGCGAGGCGGCTAGCCTCGCACTGACGATCATTTGGTACAGGGTTGTGAATGGGTTGTGAGGGAATAGATGGCATGCAAAGGGTTAGTAAAGTTCTAATGGTGTTCCTTCCTACTGGGGGAAGGTAGGCTGGATAGGAGTATATATACAAAAGGTTTGAGAATGTTAGTAACGGAAAAGTTAAGGATATTCAGGGGGTATGGTGGAGAGGCTAGGTTAGTAGGGAGTGGAGGAGCGTGGGGGTTAACGAGAGGGAGAGGGTTAAGGGGGGCTACGTGGAAGTTTGACCCTAAGGTCTCTGGGCGTAGGGGTGGCATTAGGCTACAGTTGGTAGCTTAGACTGGGGGTTACCGACAGGGAAGGTAGGGTAATTAAACGCTACCGGGGGGTGAGCAATAGGTGGTGGTATATGAGTCTGGAAATTATAGAATCATGTGGACTGTGGGGAAGATGAGGTTAGCTGTAGGTGTGTGCTTGACTGTGGATAAAAGTAGAGAAAAACATAGTGTACTATTACTCGTCAATACGAGGGGTTATGGACACTATTATTTGACACGATTTCTTGCTGATCTAGTTGTCCCTGGGAACTGCGTTTTCTATGAAATATAGGCCAAAGAAAGCGGCAGTTCGTAGGGGTAGCTTCGTTATGGTTTCGTGGTAGATATGCATCGAGACAATGGTAAAAGAGGGTTAGGTATACAATCTCTGGTTGGGGTAATAATTAGAGTTACTGCATGGTTGCTAACCTCTTCAGTCATTATCTCTGTCTAGGTCTTACAGGAATAATGGTTATATATACAATGGTGTACCCGTGGGTATCATAGTTTCTTATCAATTATGACATGGGGGTTAAGGCAAGACAGGGGTTAACATATTACTTCTCGGATGGAAGAACATACATAGATTTATGGGGGCGGTTGGTCTTCAGAAACTTAGTCTGGCAAGACAGGGGTTAACATATTACTTCTCGGATGGAAGAACATACATAGATTTATGGGGGCGGTTGGTCTTCAGAAAGTTAGTCTGGCAAGACAAGGTATTTGAGGGGGTTAACATATTACTTCTCGGATGGAAGAACATACATAGATTTATGGGGGCGGTTGGTCTTCAGAAACTTAGTCTGGCAAGACAGGGGTTAACATATTACTTCTCGGATGGAAGAACATACATAGATTTATGGGGGCGGTTGGTCTTCAGAAACTTAGTCTGGCAAGACAAGGTGTAGGACATGAGGGGTAGTGGATACGCGAGGTGGGGGAAGGGTCAGCGGTTAAAAGCGATAGGCAGGTGTGGTTTGGAGCTGCTTAGCCCTGCGGGCTTCGGCCTGTCTTAACTGGTTGGCTTGGTCACCTGGTCCTTTCGTTCTGTGGGCCTTTCCTTCGGGTGTTTCTGTTCCCGTTTCCTGGTGGTGTTCGCTCGTGGCTTCCGTGGTGGGCTTCTCGTTCTGGGGCATTTTATGTCTATTACTTCCTGGTGAGCGGTAGTGAGCCAGCATATTTAAAGAAATGTTTTTGACAGCAGGCTAAATTTGTAAATTTTTCGATAGAAAAATGTCTCCGGCGAAGCCGGATTTCTCCATACAATGATGGCTCGCCAGGAAGAAATCGACACCTGTATGGGGATAAACGTCTTAAAACAGTAGGCTGAATGGGGCCGAATAGATAGGCTACAAGCCAGAGAAAGAGAGAAGAGGAGAGAAAAAAAGCAGGTGACCCCCCATAAAGCTTTCCCTCAGCATCAGGTGCAGGTGAGTATCAGGATTAAAGCCTTTTTCAACGGCTTCCCTTGTTTACAAATTGAATGTTATTATTGCATCCCGTAGGCTTTACATACCTCACCAAGTTCAACACAACTCATAGCGTCATTGTATCAAACACATTTTCATCTTAGTTATTACAAATGCTTACTTTAAGCCAGACACTATCTTGATGTGGTTAATAAAATGGACACGAAAGAGTGTTTTGATAATTAATGTGATGTCAAGTAACTAAATTTGGTAAGATATAGGCCTAGTAAATGATTCATTCAAAGTAGTAATATAGCGGCTCGCTTGGTGTAGTGACTAGCGTCTCGGACTTCCACCCAGAAGGCCCGGGTTCGTGCCCACGCTCGGCGCATTAAAGATTTTTCACAAGCACTGAGTCGTTACCATCCCTCATGAGCAAAGGGATGGGGTAGTAGTACAGGACCCCAATGGAAATACGCCTAATCGGCCTTATTGAGCTATCCTTAGCTAGCTTAGCATGCGCTAGCTTTAAGAACTATTATTATTATTATTATTATAAAGTACATCCAAAATGGTTTTGTTGATGCGAACGCGCAAATACTGGACTGAAAAAAGTCCTTTGAAGCATTCACTTTGTCTGAAACCGCACGATTCATGAAATAAATGCAGTATAATATAATGTTAATTTCGTTGAAGATATGTAGGCCTACCCTGATATATATGTACAGTATATATATATATAATGCTTAATCCGGTAACGGCGAGGGGGGGGGGGTTAATGAACTAGCTCCCCATGGGCGAGCATATTGGCTTCATTCAGGCCTATAATCGTCATTTTACGATAAATATCGTTATTACCTATTTACATGAGCCTATTTTACCTTCACTATGAAGATAGTAACCTGTAATAACAATAAAACAAGTGAAAATATAATTTTTCTGGTCAAAATCGCGAATATAGATGGACCAGCCCATTCATGAATTATGGAGAAAATTGAGGCAACCCCTCCCTCCACGAGGCTTCAAGCCACACTGAGCCTACTCATGCACACACTCGGTTGTGTAACACACCCGCTAGGCACGTAAGCACATCCCCCACACAGTTTGCTAATGTTAGCACAAAAATATACCAACAAATTAGGGAATAACAGGGAAAATAGGTGATAATTGAAGGGGGAGGGGAAAGGGAGGAAGGAGGGGATGTGGAGGAGTGATATGAGGTATAGGGAAAAAATAAAAAAAAATAAAAAATAAATTGTTTAGTGCTGTTTAAATGTTTTTTTTAGGCCTCCCTCTTAAGAGCTTTGCCGCCGTCGCCCAGTAAAACCTCTTAAGAGCTTTGCCGCCGTTTATGGGTTAATATCCACAGGGAAGGAGGGAAAATAAACATAGATTCCTAAGCGCTTTCGTGTATTACATCTTTAGGGGACAGAGGACAGGTAGAGAAATCTGGCCCGGATGGATATCCAGACACCGCAGCAAGAACACTCTCCCTTCCCGTCTAAGAAACTACCTCAAATTCCTAGAGACACTCCCTGTAGGCCTACTTCTGGCAAGAAGTTAGAGTTCACGTAATGTTATGATTCTCCTCAGTCCTTTCCTCGAGATTGATATCCCACTTGGTGAACAATAGGCCTACACATTATCTGGAATTATATTATATTTGCACATGTGTGAGATATCTCAATCTTTGTAACATTATGTTCAATTTTTAAGACCCATACATCATTCCTATATTTGTCATTACCTGTGGAAATAAAATGATTTTCCATTTGACTATGTGGGTTAAATAAGGAAAAGGCGGCAATCATGAATCCGTGGAGTAAATATCTTTTTCACTCTTCCACCGTATTCATAGCACTTTGTCATCTTGTATATCAATGCTAAGATCAGTGTAAGGTTAGGCTAGGAACAAAATATGGGAATTGTTGGGGTGATAGGGTTTTGGCCAAAACGGGACTTTTCAGCATCAAACGGTTGCTAAAAGCGCATGAATCACATGAAAAACGGTATGAAAAACCATGTTTTGTCTGGAAAACTCGCGCATATATAGGCTATATATATATATAGTATACCGAACATAATTTCATAGGCCGAGCGATAAGATAAAGGGTAAAAAGAAATATAGGTTATATATATATATATATATATATATATATATATATATATATATATATATTTCTTTTTACCCTTTATCTTATCGCTCGGCCTATGAAATTATGTTCGGTAACCCTCTTTGTCATTGTTAACTGCAGTAGCCTACAATCTTGTAAAGTCGATAACACAACACCCATCAAATCGCAAGTGTAACGTGAACCTTGCCAAATATGTTAGTGTCCCTAAGAATTCAAGTTTTCTTTCACAGTGCTTGTCATTTTCTTTATTTCATTTCAGCAGCACTTACTTACGTAAACTGTAAATTAACCATATCCCTAAGAATGAGACCTTTTACTTTTGTAAATTAATCTTACTGCCATACATGTGTAATAAACTTTGTTTAACGTTTTGCCTATGTTATAATTATTTACCCCGTTGTAGTCTTTGGCGTGCTTGTGTAGGCCTAGGTAGGCCTATTGCAACTCTCCCAGATTGGAAGAACCCTAGCTGCCTGTGCATGTTGCAAATTATAGCTTTGCAACCAATACTCAGGATTTATCCTTCCTAGGTGCATGCCCTTACACCTTTCCTCATGGAATTGTAGAAGCCACTTAGCCTACTGCCCCACTCTTGTAGTAGCCTACGGTGATGGTGTCTTGTAGCATCTCTCTATCTAATGGAGTCCTAATTGTTCTGAAAAGCTTTTGGTGTTATCCGCAAAGAGCTTGCTGCCAGACTGTACTGTTTCCATAAGATAATATATATTAACTAGGAAGAGAGTCGGCCTTGGTACACTTCCTTGTACCACCCAATTCCAGAAACGAAGCCATTCGGAGTGTGAACCCTTAATTGATGGAAACATGTTGCACTCTTTTGCTCAGAAAACTCTCAATCCAAATTATCCAACCAAAGATGTCGCCTACTATTCCAAGTGCCTTTAGCTTTTTGAGCGAACGGAGATGGGGAACAGTTTCGAAATTGTTTTTGTAGTGCATGTAAACCACATCATTCACATCAACACACAACATCTAGCTCTTCAAGCACTCAAGCAGCTGTGTCAAGCATGACCTCCCCAATCTAAATGCATCTTAGAAACTGCTAAGTAGATTGTTGCTTTCCAAGTGATTAACTATTCTTTGTTTTAACAGTTTCTCCATTACCTTGCATGGAGCTGGAGAGAGGCTGATTGGCTGGTAGTCAAGAGAATTATAATGATCTCCTTTCTTACAAATATGGGTGATATTAGCCTTTGTCCAGTCCTCCGGTATCCTTCCAGCGGTGAGGGTCTACTTAAACAGCAATTTCTATGCCTTAATATTTTATATAATCTTTACTTCAATTGCAGTCCAATTAATGTATAATTAGTGAAAACATATCTCATATGAGAATAGTTTTATTTTATCAATGGATATCCGTAAAATGAGTTGGCTATAATAATTTAATCCTCGACCCAAAAAATAGGTCTATACTTGAGATCCCTGGTGGCAGCTTCTGAACTAGCGCCAGTACTACAACAATCGACATATCAATAATACTCAACACCTAGAATATAGTTTATCATGATTTCTTGTGATTATACATGATTTTATTATACAGTATATGACTATCCCCTCCCACTCCCTGGGTGGGAGGGGACTACACAAGATCTAGAGCAGAATTTCCCATCCTTTATCACTGTGTGTCGTAAGAGGCGACTAAAATTGGCTGGCCTGCCCATTGGCCAACTATCTTTAAGTACCGCAACAGAAACGGACTGTCTTAAATTTCCCCTCGAAAGGTAGCCTACGCTCCAACTTGGTCGCTTCAGGACAATGACGAATAATGGTGCCACCCCACAACTCACAGTGGTGGTAAGGTCATCATGGGTCCACAGCATTCCTTGCCACTTCTTTACACACACACACACACACACACACATTCTCTGATGGCTGTTGGCGGATACAATCATACAAACATACATAGCATATTACTAGGTTAAAGGTTGTAATGAAATAATTATGTTCGTTGCACACACAAATCAGTATATTGTAATTTACTTTAAATCTCTCTCTCTCTCTCTCTCTCTCTATATATATATATATATATATATATATATATATATATATATATATATATATATATATAAAATGATTGAAATCTTAATAATAATACCGATAAATATTCTTTCACACCGCATTATTATGCAAACATTTCTCAAGGCAGTGTATGGTGGAATTCTTGCCTCTCGAGTAAAAACCTGTACTCCTAAAGTTCATTACCAAGCCGTATTGAAATATCTGGTGTAGGTAGAGCATAGTCTGATAGACGGTAGAATATTGTAGAGAGCAAGATTAGTGGGGCGATATTGGTGACACGAGTCAGAGGTAGCCATCGGGCAGTAGGGTAATAGAACTACAACTTGTTCCCATTGAACAATACGGCGAAGCAAATGAACATATCTTTATTATGCTAAAAAGAGCCGTTTAGTAACTGCATATGGATGCTTGCTTTGTTTACTTGAAATGCTTAGCAAAAATTCAGAGGCTAAACCAGTATATATAGTCGCATGTTAATGGATACATTTTCATATATATGAGCATTATTGGTCAGGTCTATAGAACCATACTCAGTTCATTAAAGGGAATAACACATAATTATTTATGCTACATCGCATTACATGTTTTTTATAATGATTATGGCTTGTAAATCACATTAAGTAAAACACAGTCATCATAATTATGAAGCCATACAAGGAGGTGCAACATAAATATTTATTCTCTTTAATTGTTGTTGTTGCCAATAACCAAGTAAAGAGCTCGATGGACCTCTGATGTGGCTGGTGATGCTAAAATAATTGAAGATATTTTAATAAATATACAACTATATGTACTGGTTTAGCCTCTGAAATTTTCGAAGCATGATTAGTAAACAAAAACAAGCATCCATATGCAATTACTTAACGGTGTGGGTAGCTTTTTAACATAATGGGGGTGTTGAGTTCTAATCTCCATATACCGGAATGAGCTGTTCTAATGCCCACCAGCTGGTTATAGCTGTGTCCTGTCACAATTGCTCCCCCCGAGAGAGACGCTGAGTGGAAAATCTTATTGTAGACTAGAGTGCCAGTGTGTAAAATGAATGAAAATTATAATTCGATTTTATGGTTTAAACACACTATCCACTAAATTGCGATTAAATATAAAACACAAAGAGAAGAAAAAACATGGCAAAAGCCTCACTCGTGGTTGCTTAGTAGCTGTTTAATAGACTCTGTATGATAGATAAGGAATAAGGATTAGTGTAGGAAATCGGTGGGAGGTGTTATGCCATGCGCAAAAGAGCTTATGGCTGACTTGTTTGTCTGGACCGTGAACCAGCCCAACGGGAATGTTTCTCCCTGTACCCCCTATAGCCAGTTCGTCAATGCTATTGTTGTTCAAGGTTATCTCAGGGATCGCAGGTCGTAGGCCGCTCAGCTAGGACGCCGCTGGAAAGAATAAGAAAATTATGACCTTTAATGATGGTCAGTAGAGTTGGCTACTTAATAGTAAAATTAGATCAAATAATTATGTCAATGATTATGAGGTTTCCGGCATTACTAAAAAACTACCACTGAATAATACCAAAAGATATGGAGAATACTATGCCTACTGCATGTAGGGAATGTCATAATAGATTAATTATCTAACCCGGGGAATGCGTCGATCATGTATGTCATACAATATATTTGCATGATGATACAAGTTCCCCCATTTACTTTATATACAGATATATCTTAGTTCATATAGGTAACGTGACTATTGGTTACGACTGTAGTTTGCTACTTGATGTGGTGAGAGCTGTGGTTAACGGAAGTTCAATGGTGAGTTTTCGGTATTCTACCGATTACTGTATGCTGACTTGATATATAGGCTACATCACACCACCACCTTAGAATGCATGGTCTGCATTATTCACACTCAAGCTGAAACGGCCACGGAAGTATACACCTTCCGGGATTGTAGTATATTTATTCTGACTTCCCATTAGGTCACTAAATCATAATTGGGTGGTGGCAAGGATATCCGCTACCGGTAACACAAAGAGCATTAACCACATGGTAAAGTTAAGCATTTTACTACATGTATTTTAAAGTGCTCCAAGTGCGAAAGATTTGGTTTAAATTCTGATTTTTTTTTTTACATGTACTACTTAAAAGCTATATACTGCGCCATATGCACATACTATACTTGTATAATGAGCATGTCAACATTGAAGACCAAATATCCAATGAAAAAAACGTATCATAGATGTGCCTTCGTTGCTTGTCTGAGACATACTGAGCTCTTAGCTGTCAACTGCACTTGTAAAAGGGAGGAGGGAGGCAGGGATAGGGCAGGGGAGTGTGAGTGGCCGTATTTTAGGCGGGAGGTGGGAAGTAGGAGTGAAATTGGAGGGAAAATAACCAATGAATGAGGAGGGGGCGGGAGTGGGGGAAGAAAAAGGGGTGGGGAGGAGAGAGAGAGAGAGGGAGGGTAAGACACATGTAAGGGGAAGGCAGGAGGTGGTGGAAAGGAAACATGCCCCCTAATCACATATTGCTTCCAATTCACCAGCTCTGTGATTTTTTTTTTTTTAATGGTCTAACTTCATGAAGAAGTGTCGCTGATAAGCAGTAAAACATTCCTGAAGGATTGTCGTAGCCCCCGGGTTAAGTAGGCCTGGCATATTTCAGAGAATTTGATAACTCCGTTTATTAAAGGGTTCTATTTAACAAGATCGTATATGATAACAAAATATATTTAACAAGCCTTGGCAAAAAGTACAAATGTGTTTCTCTGGGTATGAAAATAGTCATAAGTAGCTTATCGTGAATCGTTTGTAGATCGTGTTTTAAATTCTAAACACCAATATTTTATTGGTTTAATACATACTATTTTGAAATGTCTCTTATTTGATATACATACCTACTTTAATACATGGATCATAATTTTCTTTGATTCTGATCCTCCTACTCCACTTGGAAGTGAAGTACAGAAAATGACTATTATATACAGTACATGCAATTTCTACTTAGTATATTCATTAAGCAGAATAGCAGCATTTCTATGAAGGGATGAGAGTTATAAATATATTAATATATTAAAAGCTCTTCTTATTCCAATAAAATAAATAACTGGGATAATATATAGGTAATTTTCGTCAAATCAAACAGTCGATGGAAGTAAAACTATACTGTATGTAAAACTGTAAAACATATTGATTAAATTACCTATAGAACACCTTCCTGGTCCAAAGCGGCTGAGTTGGTCTGAAGTTATCTGACAATGACGCGCCATTTGTATCCTCCAGATGGTTGTTGTTCCCGTTGCTTGGGGTGTCGGGGTTGACCAGAGCTCTCAGGCCCCGAAGGAACTTACTGGGGGTCTTTACGGGAGTAGCCATCACCGTCCACAACACGTTCTCGGTGCAGGGGGGCGTCGTCAGGGAACCTTTGTATCTGCAGGAAAGCTCAAAATGTGTTACAGTCAATTCGAAACCCATCGAGTTAATGATAGGTTGCTATACTTGTGCAGTTATTGTTTTATAATTAGAACAAGGTAAACTAGTTGGATCAAAATAGGCTAGGATTTTATGTTTAACCTCTCCCTCCAGACATAGGCTCTCTATAGCCTGTAGATTAAAATGCTAGACACTAAGAATTTTGGAGGTCTTATCTAGATGACGAGTTTTGCAACCTGCTCGATCTCCCAAATATTAGTAGCATCTTGCATGTCTGCCAGTTAGCTCGATACTGGTTCGGCTTTTCGAACCCATATTTCCACCGACTTGTCATCTCGGGCTTCACATACTTTCATGCCACCAACTGAGCTTCACAATAGGTACTGTTCCCAACTGCATATTGTGGCGGGTGCCCAACTCCGAAAGGAGTTGAAGTAGGGGAGCTATCCCCACGCCAAAGGCGGCTTTCTAGGGCCTTTCCTAGCTGATGCTGAGAGGATTGGGTTCTAGTCATGTGGTGATGGGCTGGTCTATCAGAGTGAGAGCTGAGCGATCTCTGCCATACCCATAGCTTACTCTGACTGTTCCTTTTCCTTATATATCTTCTGGATCTCAAGTGACGGCGTCTTTTCCGTGGTTCGACCTCCTTACTGCCAACCTAAAAGTTGGCAGATTGGGAGCCAAAGCGTCACATTTTTCCCTTGCCCCTCAACTTTCCCTTCATAATTGCTGAGGGGCACAGGGCCTTGGGTGGGGCTTTGGTTTCCCGGGCATTTCCCCGCCCTCCTCAGCTCCCTGCCTTAGAGTGGCTTCGGTCATCTGGGTTTTGTTAGTGGTAAGCAGAGAGGGTTTTGTGGGGGCGCTCTATGGCCTTGGCCTTGCTCGGGACCTTGGGGCTGTTCGGCCAGGCCGCCTGGGGAACAACAACAACAACAACAACTGCATATTGTGAACATGGGATTATTCACACAATGCCTAGTACTATATATTGGAAATAGCTAGGGAGTTTATTATTTTATTATTATTATTTGTTTTTAAACCTATTTTTTATTTTTTTTGTCGGCGGGCTTTATGGCAAAGTACTGCCAGTAAGTAGCCTACAGCACGAACTCTGTCTCGGTAATATCTTCCCTTAACACATAGTGATTTCAACTAAGTAGCTTAGGGTTACCAGCTCAGTAGCAATAGGCCTACCACTGCACCACACCTACCCCAATTATATTATATCTGTTTGGTTAGAGTAGGCAAGACAAAGTATATTATTATGGCAAAGAATACCCTCATACGTGAAGGATGGATCGCTGTAAATCATATAGGAAACAAGGGAACAATAACACAACATTGGTTCCAGTTCATAGGAATATTTGGGTTAATGTCTACGAATTAAAGGTTTTGGTTGGATGATAAGTAGGTGTTTTGTTTCTGCCTATATATTTATTAGTGTTGGAAAGTCCATTATAACGCGTCCATGTCCTCCATATTCTATAACTCTCCCTCATGCTTAGCCCCATAAGTTATACGATTTCAAGACCTCCGCCTCTTTAGTTTGGCGATTTGAAGACCTTTCGCTCCCATTTCTTTGTCAACATTAAGACATTTCGCGTCATATAGGAGTCTTTTTCTGGAGAGCAATAGTGAGCCTGTAATATAAGAGGAACCTGCCTTCCGTTGGGGCATTTTTCTACCGATTTTTATATATATATATATATATATATATATATATATATATATATATATATAATCATATAGGCCAAAAGGTAAACTCTACTCCCTGATATTGAGGATCTTCAGTGATTTGTGCCCCATTTCTTATTCTTCCCTTTCTCGCGTAAACATTACGCTATTCGTAGTGCAGTTGGGTCTGAGTACATGATTAGATTGATATGCAGTATTCGATAAATGGATATACATTGTGGTCATGTAGTCAATATTTAACGGGCTTGGTGGTATAACGGTTAAAGCGTGCAAGTACTGTATGTGGTATCCTGGGTTCGAATCCCCGGAGGGTCATATGCTTTTATTAGTTCCATTGGGTGATATTAGTGATGAGAACGATATTAGTCTCTACTTAACCCTTTGAGTACCAGCGACGTGTGATATATTGTATTATAGCTATATTTAGACGATATTATGCAGCTTAGAAAGGATCTGTGGTAGTAAAAAAGAGTTGGCTGCGATATTTTGAAGCCTTATTATTGCTAGAGGTCCTTCCTAAGCTGAATAAAATCGTCTAATAGTTGCCAGAATGTGATATAATGGACGTCCTTGGTACGGAATGGGTTAAGGGAAGATGGGCGTATTTATTTGCTTCTTGTTTTATCTCTTTATTATTTGTTTAGTTTCTCACCAGACCTCCACCAAACTGCAAAAAGCACCCCCTACCCCCCCCCCCCCCCCCCTTCAAGACAGATTTGTACATTTTTCGGTAGAAAAATATCACGGCCGAAGGCCGATTACTCTTAAATTTACAGGCTCGGTATCGCTCGCCAGGAAAATATCGACACCTAATTGGCACGAATAGTCTTAATATTGACAAAGAAATGGGGTGTGAAGTCTTAAAATCGCCAAACTAATGAGTCGAACGTCTTAGAATCTAAAAAACAAAACAATGAGGCTAAACCCGAGGGAGAAGGGGAACCAGAAAAACCCTCCCCCTCCCTCACCGGTAGAAGGCGTGGACATCCTCCGGTAGTAGTTGGCGGAGGATGACGTGGGCGTGGGCGGTCTGGGTACCGTGCCGGGTGGGCGTCAGGTCAAACAGCCAGTTGTGGGCGTGGTTGTTGGGTCTGTAGGGGAGATGGGGAGGTATTTATTCCCTTATTGTTTTATTTCTTAATGGGGGTCACCGTTTTTTTTTTTATCTTTCTCTCCTTTTCTCTCTTTCCCTGGCTTGTATCCATTCGGCCCCATTCAGCCAACTGTTTTAAGACATTTATCCCCATCCAGGTATCGATTTCTTCCTGGCGAGCGATAGCCAGCCAGCATTGTATGGAGAAATCCGGCTTCGCCGGAGAAATTTTTCTATCGAAAAATTTACAAATTTAGCTTGCTGTCAAAACAAAAATATATATACAGTATGCTGCCTCGCTACCGCTCGCCAGGAAAATATTGACACCAGGATGGGGGTAAACGTATTAAAACAGTAGGCTGTATGGGGCCGAATGAATACAAGCCAAAGCGAGAGGGAGAGAAAGAGAAAAAAAGCGAGGTTGGCTCCCTTAAATATTTTTTTAGTTTCCTCCCCAGACCTCCATCAAGCTGTAAAAAACACCCCCTAGACCCCCCCTTTAGGATAGATTTGTACATTTTTCGGTATAAAAATGTCCCAGCCGAAGGCCAGTTACTCTTAAAATTACAGGCTCGCTATCGCTCACCAGGAAAAAATCGACACCTAAATGGCACGAAAAGTCGTTATATTAAACAATAGTCAACAATATGGATCTGTTGGGTCTATGGGTGTTATATTCAACAATAGTTAACAATATGGATCTGTTGGGTCTATGTGTGTTATATTCAACAATAGTTAACAATATGGATCTGTTGGGTCTATGTGTGTTATATTCAACAATAGTTAACAATATGGATCTGTTGGGTCTATGGGTGTTATATTCAACAATAGTTAACAATATGGATCTGTTGGGTCTATGTGTGTTATATTCAACAATAGTTAACAATATGGATCTGTTGGGTCTATGTGTGTTATATTCAACAATAGTATGGATCTGTTGGGTCTATGTGTGTTATATTCAACAATAGTTAACAATATGGATCTGTTGAGTCTATGTGTGTTATATTCAACAATAGTTAACAATATGGATCTGTTGGGTCTATGTGTGTTATATTCAACAATAGTTAACAATATGGATCTGTTGGGTCTATGTGTGTTATATTCAACAATAGTTAACAATATGGATCTGTTGGGTCTATGTGTGTTATATTCAACAATAGTTAACAATATGGATCTGTTGGGTCTATGTGTGTTATATTCAACAATAGTTAACAATACGCTCATTGTTTCACTACTATATATTTTCATTATACTCTGAAGAAAATGTCACTATTCTTGTTTTCCCATTATACTGTATTTTGACTGAAATTTCAGTATGTGTTTCAATATATTATAAACGAAATTGTACATATCTTTTATTAAGATACGCATGCTAGGCTAACTGCTGGCGCCTAATTCAAACTTACAGTATATTAGCCTACTTATCCTAAATGGTCGAGATGCTTACGAGGCTCGACAGTAAGATTTTTTTGTTTTTTTGTTTTTTTAGATTTAAATAACATTTGCAAAAAGGTGTCCTACCTACAGTAGCATATATTAGTTCCCTTATATTTGATCTTATTCTACCTCTCTAAACCCAACCAAGAGCTTACCAATGCTGCCCTATGCCACAGCCATCTCAAAATTCAGCACCCTTGTCCTCTTTATTGGGGAGGATCTTGTATCTGTAATAAGACACAGGAATGCAGACCTGAGAAGAGAGAAGGAGAGCCGGCATCTCGCCCAGCTTGTGACTTACCTTCTCTGCTGGTACTTCTTTTCTGATATTTATTCAGCTAACCTGACACAGAAGACTTAAGGGAGCCCACCTCGCTTTTTTTCTCTTTCTCTCCCTCTCTCTTTGGCTTGTATCCATTTGGCCCTATTCAGCCTACTGTTATATTAAGACGTTTACCCTCATTTAGGTGTCAATATTTTCCTGGCGAGCGGTAGCGGGCCACCATATATATATTTTTGTTGACAGCTAGCTAAATTTGTAAATTTTTCGATAGAAAAATGTCCCCGGTGAAGCCGGATTTCTCCATACAATGCTGGCTCGCTATCGCTCGCCAGGAAGAAATCGACACCTGGATGGGGTTAAACATCTTAAAACAGTTGGCTGAATGGGGCCGAATGGATACAAGCCAGGGAAAGAGAGAAAAGGAAAGAAAGATAAAAAAAGCAGGTGACCTCCCTTAACGGTGCCAGTCCTCCCGACGACAAGAACACCAGTGGAGTGAAGCTCCCTTGATCCCTGTTAAACATTCTTCCTTCATAAACTCGTTTCTTAATTAACCCGTACTGTACCGTAGGATACAGTAATAAAAGCCCCCAGCAGTCCCAATCAATGTGGCAAAAATGGCAGGAGAGACCACCTATATACCTCCAAAGATGAGGCAACACTGGCTCTGTCACCCTTCAGTGGGTCTCATAATTATAAGCTGAGAAGTGTTGCCAACACGGGAGCAGTGCTAAAAAGGTCGTGGTGTCTGGTACAGCCTTGTACAGGCAGTTGCAAGGAAAGTACATTACTGACGGATATATACGTCGCTGGGATTGGAGGGGTTAACCTCTAAGCTGCACAGCCCCTGTAGTATACACTATACCCCTGTGCATAGGTATTCTGATTAATTCCTCACTAAAATAGTTAATTTACCATAAATATAATTAATACTTTTCCGTATGCGCCTATTTTACATTTAATACGAAGATAGTAACCTGTAATAACAATAAAACAAGTGGGAATATTGTTTGGATGGTCAAAATCGCGAATTATTACCGAGCGGTTCATTCATCAATTGTGAGCCAGCCGGCCGTACACCCTCTATTCTCGAGGGCTGAAGCCTTACTGACTTACTCCCTCACACTCTCCCAGTCTCTCCCTTACGCAACACACTCGCTAGTCACATGACAACAGCATGGAACCGGCCTGGAGATGGTGACACAAAAATATACCAATGAATAAGGGAATAACAGGGAAAATAGGTGATAATTGAAAGGGGGGGGGGGAAGGAGGGGACTTTGACACATGTGAAGGAGGGATTGGAGGTATGGAGGGGAATTATCTCACTTAAACACCATTTTTTTTTAAAGTGCCACTGGGGTGTTTTAAATCTTTTTTTTTAGGCCTAGGATCTTAAGTCTCCCCGCAGTCGCCCAGTAAAACCTCTTATAAGTCTCCCCGCAACTGCCGGGTTAAATTAGTTAAAATAGGACTTCAGAGGCTATCAACCCTTCTGGATTATTTAGCCAGCACACTGTAAGCCAGGATTAGCGTCAGGACTGGAGCCCCTTTTTGAGAACTCCAGTCCCTCTTCGTTTCTTCTCATTATCATATCTTATATATGCTGTATGCTGTATGCCTTTCAAGATATGTCTGTGCTCTTGGGTTGAAGAGTGATGCAAAAACCTCGAGCACTCTTGCTTCATTCGCAGTATTTACCGGTGTTTCGGCCCTTTCCTCATTGCGGGACGCTCCACCTTTGCCTTGTAAAGTGGTTTGTTAGGGTTGAAGACGTGGCCTCGGCGGGTGTTGTCCTGTGTAAGCCAGACCCCCAACACTGCCAGACCGTCCTCATGCTTCAGGGCTTCACTCACGGTCTCATACCTGCACCACAACACATTAATATTGTAATGTAGGATTAGCCTTGAATATAAATTAGTTATAAATTAGATATATTGAAACATTTATATACAATAGCCGTGTGTCCCGCATGAACAAGCTAATAGAAGCACAATACACAAAGAAAAGTAAATAAAAGAAATGTAGAGAAATGTTATGTATATATATCCTGGCTTCACTGATAATTATCTGATTTGTTAAATATAAGCTCCATGAAAATATTATCATAATTATACTAATTATCATTAGCTTTTTCTTGTCCAACCAGCTTACTTGCTATGCTGCACATGAAACTACCTTTGACGAAAATTATATAGACTCTATTTGGACCTATAATTAGTTTCATATAATTAAAATTGCCAGCTATCATATTTTCCTAACACAATGCAATTAGCGGCACATAAACCCTGACAAATGCTCAGAGCCTAAAGTTCTGCATGTTCATGAACATTTCAAATCAATTATGTAATGAAATCTCAGAATAATTTCATACGTGTTTGAAAATGTAAATTCCCCCAGGAATATAAACAGCATATATAGCAATGAAAAGTATTATGGCTAATAAGAAACTAACTGCTCCTTGACATGAACGAGGTGCATCTCCCCGTCGAAGGCACATCCATTGAGGCGATGCTCAGACCCCCGATGGCTGGTTGAACCCCAGTGGAAGTGGAAGGAGTCCAGCACGTAGGTGGCCCCCAGACCTCCACCAGTCACCCGTGGTCGCTGCTTCAGGGGAAGATCAGGTAGGAGGATATTCAGGGAGTGGCCATTGTTCATCAGCGATACGTCAGTCATCTGTGTGGAAAGGGAACACTAGAGTAGATTTGCAACTTCGGACATAATAGCACATGGATCTAATCTGACCTGACCTGACCTAAACTTACTGGGCTTAAATTTAAAGGACCTAAAGTAATCCGACCTAAACTGACTTTTCCTGACCTAATCTGAAATAAGCTGACATACAGAGATATGTATTAATGTGATTCGACCAAAACTGGCTCAACCTCTCTTGGGTCAGGCTATACTGGTTCGACCTATACTGGCTCGACTTTTCATACACTAATTTGACCTATAGTTAGTTAATTAAAATAAGAGGCTATCAACTAATCAGGATTATTTAGCCAGCACACTGTAAGTCAAGAATAGTGTCAGGACTGGAGACCCTTTTCGAGAACTCCAGTCCCTTGATTTGACCTAAGCTGGCCCAACCTATACTGGCCTAACGTATACTGGTTCGACCTATATTGATCCGACCTATGTTGGTTCGACAGATACTGGCTCATTCTATGCTGACCTAACATATACAGTACTTGTTCAACCTATACTGGTTTGATCTTTTCTGTCCCGACCGTTATGGGTTCGATGTATACTGGCCCGACCAATACTAGTTCGATCTATTGTGGCCCAACCTATGCTGGTTCGATCTATACTGGTTCAATCTATACTGGTTCGATCTATACTGGTTCGATCTATACTGGTTCGATCTATACTGGTTCGATCTATACTGGTTCAATCTATGCCGGTTTGATCTATACTGGTTCAATCTATACTGGTTCAATCTATACTGGTTCGATCTATACTGGTTCGATCTATACTGGTTCAATCTATACTGGTTCAATCTATACTGGTTCGATCTATACTGGTTCAAGCTATACTGGTTCAATATATACTGGTTCGATCTATATTGCTTCAATCTATACTGGAGCTATCTATACTGGCACGACCTGAAGTGAGCTATAGAACGGTCAGAAAGGAAAATTAATATAAAGGCACAGATAGAGGGATAAAAACCGAAGGATGGTGTTTAGAAACAAGGGATTTGTGCCAGACTCTATTGAAGGCTCTAGATATATCTAGCACATTAGAAAAAGTGTCACCGAAGTCCCAAAAGGAGGGTGACTAAGAGTTAGTAAGATAAGAATGGTGAACACCAAAAGAGCGTCTCTTAAGGAAGCCATACTAACGATCTGAAAGTAGATTATGAGAAGAAATTTCGAATTAAGAATAATTTTTTTTCTTTAGAGATACAAGAAATGAGAACAATTAAATAATAGTTAGAGAGTTGAGAGCGGTCACCCTTCTTTGGGATAGGTTGAAAGAGGGCAGACTATCAGCAAGAAGGGAAGATGTTAAAGGAAAGACAGAGACGGAATAGTTTGCCTAGGCAACGATTCATCACAGAAGAACAGTTTTTGAGCACAACAGGAGGAACACCATCTGGTCCATACACCATCTTAGTATTAAGCCCAGAGAGAGCAGAAAGTACATCTTTAAAAGAGATTAAGACATTAGCCATAAATAAGAGAGCAGGGGGTGGAAAGGGAGGAATAGCACCAAAATCATCCAAGACAGAGTTTTTAGTGAAAGTTTGAGCGAAGAGTTAAGATTTGTCAGAGAAAGAAGTGACGGTGGTGTCGTTGAAGTGGAAAAGTTTTATTGTTGTAGAGAGTTTTGGCTACCAGGAAGACTGGGAAGAGCTATTGGGCTAGTCCCCATAGCCTTTCAATCAAGAATCAAGTTAATAGCTTGACCATACCACACTTCTCGAAAGGGTAGAGTCCAAAGCAATCTGTCATAATTATCTACTCACCACCTCCTACTAATTCTCTACAATCTCGTTGTACACGCTTCAATGTTGCATCTATTTCACTCTTCTATCTCTATTACAACAATCGGTGTTCTTCATAGCTAAGAATGAACAAATTTCTCAGTATTTCTTCTACTTAACAAGTGAACTTTGAAACTCTCTCCCTAAATCAATCTTTCCTTCATCTTATGACTTAGACTGTTTTAAACTTATTGAGTCCCGGCAATTTGACCTCAACGTACCTTGAATTTGGCTCTCTGTCACTCTTTTGGCTGTGGGGGAGACACTCGTTACAATCAGCCTGCCTTTTGTCTCCTTCACACACACACACACACACACACACACATATATATATATATATATATATATATAATATATATATATATATATATATATACAGTATATATATATACAGTATATATATTTGTACAGTATATATATATATATATATATATATATATATATATATATATATATTATATATATATATATATATATATATATATATATATATATATATATATATATATATATATATATATATATATATATATATATATATATATATATATATGTATATATATATATATATATATATAGATAAAGTCACCCTTGCAGAAGCAGCAATATAGTTATTCATTATATCCTCAAAGTTGATAGACTAATCGGCGTAATCTGATTACTATAGAATTGTAAGAATCTGACTCCTATCAAAACAGTTAAAAGTTCCGTCACAGGCTTAGCCGCTTAAACCAACGATGTTCTCATCCACTTACTACAGATCTCTGCTGTTTACAGCTTCTTCAATTATCAACTAACACTTGTGTAATAACTGCTTTAACCAACGAGGTTCTCATCCACTTACTAGAGATCTCTGCTGTTTACAGCTTCTTCAATTATCAACTAACACTTGTGTAATAACTGCTTTATGCAAACACTTGTGTATATGAAGCTTCTGTTACAGTTGAATTCGCATATAGTAAGAAATAAACGATTATGATTCATCATGAAAAAGAATGAAGTTATTATACTTTGAAAAACCTATTTTCAAGACACATCTGAAAAAGGAAATACTCAGTTGTCAATTGGCACGTGCTTCCCATCAAAAGATTATGAAGTATTGCATGACTGACGAGGCCGGATTATTGCAAATCCTTTTGTACACACATAGTAAATACACCAAGTACGTGCTGTTTAAAGTAAAGACAATAGTCAGTTTCAGCTCTGTTCAGTTTCATGTCATTAATTACAAACATTGAATGTATATAGGTAGATTTTCTTGATGATGTCGAATACTAGAAAAGTTCATAAAGAATCTTGTAGGTTTGGAAGGAGTGTTTTATCTTTATTTTATTTTGCTTGAAGGGAGCTTACGGCGCAAGCTAAAAAAGAAAAGTTATAGAATTGCAAAAATATATCAAAACCCTCAATAATAATACCCCCACGCCCCTCCGACCCTAACCCGTGGACTGAGTTCAGTGTTCACGACCACAACTGTTCAGACTAGCCACCAAATATAGGTCAAATAGAATTGCTCACTCAACTTGGGGTCCGTTCGACTCCGAGGCCCTCTATGTATCTTTTTAGCACTATTTTTCTACCATGGTGTGTGGCCAGCTCATCCACTAACCTGCTTCACCCTCAGATAAACATACGGATTTGTATAATGTTTACTCTCCTAGATGGGTTGCCGACCAAAGCTAACAAACCCCATTCACCCAAATATTTATATTATATATATATATATTGTAACAGCTGGAGTGACCAACCTGTTGAACAGATAACTGGCGACCTCTCCAGGATACGTTTTGTATTGTTTCATTAAGTTCATATCACTGTAATCATGCCTGAAATTATTAATAAGGAATATGTTAAGATTTTCCTAGAATCGTCACCACTAGCCTCATATCTGGAGTTAACGGTCTCAAACATGGCAAAACCCGAAATGGCACAGGCCATAAAGTCAGAATTATTTGGGATTCACGGAGATGAGGGCGAGGGCGGTGAGCAAAACGGAGCGACTGGTGGGGGACTCGGTAATGAGATGCAGATGCGGTTTGGTGAGCATTTTCCAGAGGGATCTACCCCTGAGCAATAACAATATATATATATATACGACATGAGCCAAGGGCAGCGCCGTTCGTTGGGAACCCCACAATGACAGGGTCACCTCTTCGCCCATTCTCCCACATCCAGAACGGACTCAGAATAAACAAGTCCCCCTGAGAAAGAGAGCGGCATCCCACCATAGTCACAACCAAAACAAACCCCACGGACTACTTTATCATCCAAAAGGCGGTGCTACGGTCCCACGCCAAAAGTGAATTCACCCGCACAGGTCGACCCTGGATTGGTCACCTCAGCCAACCCGGGTGACCTGACACCACCATCTGTCGCCTGACCTGACGTCACCACCACCTGTCGACGATTGGTCCCTGGAGGGGATCCGAAGGCGAATCATAAGGGCCCTACCACTCTTGTTCCCCCTACCCCCATCGCCGGAGCGACAGGGGCCTATGTCGACAGTAACAAGGGCAAAGGTCGCCCTTTTTCTGTATAGCCAAACAGGGACGAAGAACACCTAAAAAGTGAATAGGTGCTCAGACCAGGTTAGGGAAAGTATCACACCTTCCCTCCTGAGTCCGAGTGTTCTATAACCTCTCTAGGTGTTCCAGTGACCCTAAGCTGAGTGTGGTAATCAATTACTTGTTGTAAGTACCCTACCTGTAAACGGCTAATCCCGACAGGTGTTAGTCAGGAGAATCTAAGATCTCCTAGTATCTCTGACAGCCTTACTGAAGAAGATACAGCTAGTTGACGCTTATATTATCCGTGGTCTGTCTGACAGTCCCCCTACAACATAACCCTTTATTTCAACCAGTTTGACTTTATTTGCACCCTCAACACGCTACCTGTAACGTACAGTTTTCCGCATATATTCTATTTTGTTGGGGTCGTGCTTTGGCAGCGCTGCACCCACTTCCCCAACCCCCTCCCTCGCTCCACCTCCTTCCCTTCCACTATTGGTAGGAGGTGGCATGAGGGAGGGGGGTTGGGGAGGTGGGTGCGGTGTTGTCAAATTACGATTTACTGGGATGGTTGAGAAATGGAATATGTGCGGCAAACTGTACATAGCCATCTATAGGTATACTGTTATATGTTTGTCAGGCTACTCAGTCGCCAAACTTCTGCATTACCTACGTATGACCAGCTCTGCCCCACACCTACACCACATTAGAGTCAAGCTAACTTTTCCCCCCACACCTACCACACTCACGAGCACTGCTAGGATCCTCATATAATCATCCCTGTATATATCTATTCACGTCGTGCATTTTTTATTGCCTATGGCTGTTAATAATTGTTTGTTGATGTCCGTTGGACTTGTTGTGGGTAGGGTACACTTATGGCAGTACCCTATGGTACAGTAGGGGTTAACCCTTACTGTACCAGCGACGAACGTTGGCCGACAGTAAGAAAATAACTTGCCAGTACCAGCGCCGTACGACATCCGTCCGAAATAATCGGTCCTTGTATCGAGCGGTAGCCTACCTGGCACCATGACTTGCAAACACTGCTTTGAGACCTTGGCAACACTTCTCAGAGTGTATCTAAGGTCCAATGGGCGAGCTGGCTCAGTACTCGTCCAGCTTTCGGGGTGAGAGGATGTTCTCTCTCGACTTTGAAGCCATTTTGGTCAAAGTGCTTGGTACTGGAGGTTACATTTTTAGTAATACCCTCTGGTACAGTAGGGCCTAAGGAGAAGGACACTCGTTCGGAGGTTCGATCCTGGCTGGGATATACTAAACCCTTTCACACAGGATGCAATTTGAGCCTATTCTGGGATACTTTAAAGCCTTTGTGACTATCAGGGGTGTTTAGAAACCTTTAGTTAATTACTTCAAACTCTGTAGTTGTCTTTGAGCTAGCTGTTAACAGAAACCTAATTTTGGAGAGGTAATTATAAGATTGGGAGAACTCTAATTCTGATTGCTAATTGGCAACCCCTGCGTCCACACGTGCGTGAAAGGGTTAATATATATATATATATATAAATATATAGCAGTTTCTTCTATTCAACTGCTGAGCTCTGGAACTCTCTCCCAGAATCAGTCTTTCCCTCTTCCTATGACTTAAATTGCTTCAAACTCCGTGTGTCCAGGCATTTTAGCTCGAACGTCCCTTGATTTCGGCCCCGTCACTCTTTGAAATCTGGGGGAGGCACTCGCTGCAGGCAGTTATGCCTTTTGTCTCCCTCATTCACATAGAAGAAACAAAATATATATACTGTATATATATATAAAATATATATATATATATATATTATATATATATTATATATATATATATATATATATATATATACCGGGTATATATATATATATATATATATATATATATATATATATATACAGTATATATATATATATATATATATATATATATATATATATATACTGTATATGCACAAGATACAGATATATTTTCCATGTGACGGTAGATTGTCATGTCCCCGTCTTGATCCCTCAACTATAACGAGACTTTTGTAGGGAAATATGTTGTTAATTATGATAACTTAGCATTAATATGGCGCAGAGACAGTAGTTTCATATAATTATGATAACTTAGCATTAATATGGCGCAGAGACAGTAGTTTCATATAATTATGATAACTTAGCATTAATATGGCGCAGAGACAGTAGTGTCATTATAATTCTACAGGTATAGACTTTCATCGTGATCCAGATGTGCTGAATTGTTATTGGCGAGAAGATACGTTTTCATAAATTCTGTTTGTGGCTACCTACTGATTATCAGTGGAGATTAACCTATCACTGTTAGTTATAGGGTTTAATTACCAACTGACACTAGTCTTGTGTAATGACCGATTAACAAACACTTGTGTATGTACAAATTATACCTCACAGTTTTAAACTCCTACAATTATTGATGTTATATACTGTAAAGCATGAAACAAATAAAGATCTATATTTGATTATACAATATGTAGCCTTAATTGGTGTGATACTTTGAAATGTATATTCTAGAGAATGTGGGGGTCATTTTATTAATGTATTTAAACTTTTGAAGATTATGACAGGTTATTCTGTCAATCATTAGACGATTTAATTCAGATATCCATTCGGCCCCATTCATGCTACTGCTTTAAGACGTTTATCCCCATCCAGGTGTCGATTTCTTCCTGGCGAACGATAGCGAGCCAGCATTGTATGAAGAAATCCGGCTTCGCCGGAGAAATTTTTCTATCGAAAAATATACAAATTTAGCCTGCCGTCAAATTTTTTTTTAACAATTATGCTGGCTCACTACCGCTCGCCAGGAAATATTCGACATCTGGATGGGGATAAACGTCTTAAAACAGTAGGCTGAACGGGGCCAAATGGATACAACCCAGAGAGAGAGAGAGAGAGAGAGGGGGAGAAACACAGAAAGAAAACTAGGTTGGCCCCCTTCATCCAATATCCTTATGGTTCAGCTCAATAGGTCTATAACGGGGGGGGGGGGGGGGGGGGGCAATTTAGCAACTGGCACTTGTGTAACGACCCCATTAATAAACACTTGTGTATATCAATATTTTTAATCCAAATTTTTGAACCCCTTGCATGATTGATGTTGTATACTGCAGTGCTGCTGGCAACAAATACAGAGTGCTAAACTTGTGATACTTCAATATACATATATACATTTACTAGTACCATTAGTGGGTTAGTACTCGCTTTTTCTGGACCCCCTTCTCCCTCGTGTTTAGCATAGTAGTTTTGAGGTTTTAAGACGTTCATTCCGTTAGTTTGGCGATTTTGAGACCTTTCTGCACCTCATTTTGTTGTCAATATGAAGACCTTTCATGCCCTTTAGATGTCGCTTTTTTCCTGGAGCGAGCCTCTAATTTTAGAAGAAATCGGCCTTCGGCCGGGACATTTTTCTACCGAAAAATTTACAAATTTATTTTGAAAGGGGGTCTAGGGGGAGGGGGTGTTTTTCTAAGCTTGATGGAGGTCTAGCGAGGAAACTCAAAACATAAATTAATAGATAAATGTATCGACCAAAAACCAAGCACTACCCGCTTAAAATGTATTCGGGTGTCTTTAAATTAATTAACCCTTTAGGGATTTTTAAGGCTTTCATGGTACGGGCACGTATCATTAATTTCATTGAGAGGTGTTTGGTGTTGGGAGTGACATTTATTAATTACAATAATCATTGTTGAACGTTATGATTGTGGTTTGTAATTTGGCATTTTCAGGCAAATTGTTTTTAGTTTGCCTCCAGGAAGAAATACAAAGAAGCCCATCTCCGAAGACCCCCTTCAAGCAAAATCACCAGATTCCCCCGACCTCAGACTCCTGGACGTGGGTCACAGCAACGACAACTGGTGCTCGCTGTATTCGCCTGTAACCGTCCATGGAGGCCGACAGCACCTAGCCTATGTCGCATGAATTAATTCTGGAAATCAAAAGGTGCGCCACTGAAGTATTTTGAAAACTATCACTAAACAGTCCTATACGTTACCTCGTAGTTGATGAAAGTGAATGGTTCAACATTACTGTAGGCCTCCACGGTCGTGAAGTCTATAGGTGACTGCCGGTGACCCCCACACTGACGCTCCTGTAGAGGCCAAGTGGACACACCCTTGTAACTCCACTCAGACCCCAAGGTGGCACTGGAACACACAATTTGGCTTTCTCGTTATTCTAGCTCATATATCAAGTATGGTTGATATATATTTATATGTTACGGCCTTTTTGAAGAAGTGGCCTTTTTGCGAAATAACCGGGAGCTTTGCAAAATGACCAAAAACCTAGCCTTTTTGTAAAATGACACTTAATGTTTGGCCCATTTGCAAAATTTCCAGCATATTGGCCTTTTTGTAAAATTACCTGTGCCCTTTTGCAAAATGACACCAAACGTCTAACCTAACCTAACCTAAAATGTTAGGTTAGGTTAGGTTAGGTTAGGTTACGATAGGTTAGGTTAGGTTAGGATAGGTTAGGTTAGGATAGGATAGGATAGGATAGGATAGGTTAGGTTAGGTTAGGTTAGACGTTTGGTGTCATTTTGCAAAAGGGCACAGGTAATTTTACAAAAAGGCCAATATGCTGGACATTTTGCAAATGGGCCAGACATTAAGTGTCATTTTACAAAAAGGCTAGGTTTTTGGTCATTTTGCAAAGCTCCCGGTCATTTCGCAAAAAGGCCACTTTTTCAAAAAGACCGTAACATATATACGATTATCATCACATATGTTATTACTCTGAACATAGTAATTAAATGTTGTAGGTATTGTACGTAGTGGACGTACCTTACAGGAGTACCAAGCAGCAGGGACACCACCACCACCAGCAGTACTCCACCCATCATGTCCAGTACTCCAACACCTCCGGGATGTTACTATCAAACAGATGGTGGTTTCCTTGCTACTGCTGCCTCTTTTTTTCTTGGTAGCGCTGATCGTCTTTTTCTTGAGCAGTAATTCTGTCTGTAGAATAATAATAGAGTAATATCCATCAGAACGGGTATATTTGGATTTATTTCATATTCAGTTTAAGTTGAAACATTATAGGTATGCAAAGTGCTTCTTGAAAGAACTGTTAACGTACAAACGAACATTTGATAAATATAATCATCAAATATATGATGCTAATTAATCGGATATTTTCTTGTAGAAGTATGACAATGTAAAGAAAAATTGCATAAGCTAAATAATTGAACCAATAATACACGTCTATTCTTTCAGTGTGATACAATCTGACTGCGATAGTAACTACCAGTTGCTTGGGAAAGAGTATTGGATATCTATATACACTCAACTATTAATTATTAGTGAATACGAACCTGTACTAAAACTTCCCACAAAACTCCTCAAACAGCCTTTCTGTGTTATTTTAAAATTAATCTGCAGGAAATTTTTCTGGTAGAACTTTTAACCAATGTAGACTCGCCTACCATAATATAGTCTCTAGTCCACTCATAAACATTCGTGGACCCCTATGATTTGTTATGCAATTATAACTATCTACTGTATATTGATTTTTGGATAGAATTTGCTTTTCAATCAATAGTATATACAGTTTTGTAGTTGATATATAGAAAATTATATTCATAAATTAGTTTTCAGAGATATACTTCCATAATTAAAAATAAGTGAAATCCACGAATATTTATGAGTGGGCTAGAGACTATGGCATCCGAGTGTACATCTAACTCAGTTCGATTGTTAATGTTCTCACTGAAGCTTTGATGGCAGGATAGGTAGGCGAGGGAAGCATTGAGTTTTTCTAGGCATTTGTTTTCACACTTGTTAGTCAGATTAGTTTCCAGCCGCCTATACCCTGTGCCAGCGGAGTTGACAACAATCATTATCACCTAACTTCTTATATCTAGCAAATAATGAAAGCAATCGAGCTGATATTTCTACCATTTGGGACGTGTCGACTAAGAAATGGGTATGGCATTGTATAAGCTGTTAAAGCCACCCCCCTTTTTCAGTTACAAATAGGTTAGGGATCAGGATTTAACGCTGTGAAATAGTGTCTCTGTTTCCTTTGCAATTCTTCTAAAATATCATGTTTTTTTTTCTGTTCCTATTCTATTTCTAGTTATATTTTCTGTTTCTATTCTAAGACATATTCTAGTACATCGGACTAGGTTTCCCACTGCCACTCACTTACTATTCTAAGACCCCCTGTACATCGGACTAGGTTTCCCACTGCCACTCACTTACTATTCTAAGACCCCCTGTACATCGGACTAGGTTTCCCACTGCCACTCACTTACTATTCTAAGACCCCCTGTACATCGGACTAGGTTTCCCACTGCCACTCACTTACTATTCTAAGACCCCCTGTACATCGGACTAGGTTTCCACTGCCACTCACTTACTATTCTAAGACCCCCTGTACATCGGACTAGGTTTCCCACTGCCACTCACTTACTATTCTAAGACCCCCTGTACATCGGACTAGGTTTCCCACTGCCACTCACTTACTATTCTAAGACCCCCTGTACATCGGACTAGGTTTCCCACTGCCACTCACTTACTATTCTAAGACCCCCTGTACATCGGACTAGGTTTCCCACTGCCACTCACTTACTATTCTAAGACCCCCTGTACATCGGACTAGGTTTCCCACTGCCACTCACTTACTATTCTAAGACCCCTGTACATCGGACTAGGTTTCCCACTGCCACTCACTTACTATTCTAAGACCCCCTGTACATCGGACTAGGTTTCCCACTGCCACTCACTTACTATTCTAAGACCCCCTGTACATCGGACTAGGTTTCCCACTGCCACTCACTTACTATTCTAAGACCCCCTGTACATCGGACTAGGTTTCCCACTGCCACTCACTTACTATTCTAAGACCCCCTGTACATCGGACTAGGTTTCCCACTGCCACTCACTTACTATTCTAAGACCCCCTGTACATCGGACTAGGTTTCCCACTGCCACTCACTTACTATTCTAAGACCCCCTGTACATCGGACTAGGTTTCCCACTGCCACTCACTTACTATTCTAAGACCCCCTGTACATCGGACTAGGTTTCCCACTGCCACTCACTTACTATTCTAAGACCCCCTGTACATCGGACTAGGTTTCCCACTGCCACTCACTTACTATTCTAAGACCCCCTGTACATCGGACTAGGTTTCCCAATGCCACTCACTTACTATTCCAAGACCCCCTGTACATCGGACTAGGTTTCCCACTGCCACTCACTTTCTATTCCAAGACATCGGACTAGGTTTCCCACTGCCACTCGCTTACTATTCAATCATGTGCACACTCTTAAGGGGAGACTGGCCGTTTGTTTGGTCTATTAATTCATTTATTCATATATTTTTTTAGTTTCCTCCCTAGACCTCTATCAAGCTTAGAAAACACCCCCTAGACCCCCCCTTCAAGATAAATTTGTAAATTTTTCGGTAGAAAAATGTCCCGGCCGAAGGCTGATTCCTCTTAAAATTGCAGGCTCGCTTTCACTTGCCAGGAAATAATCGACACCTAAATGGCACGAAAGGTCTTAAAATTGACAATGAAATGGGGCGAAAGGGGTTAAAATCGCCAAGCTATTGGGCCGAACGTCTTCTAATCTCAAAACTAGTGGGGCTAAACATTAGGGAGAAGGGGGTCCAGAAAAACGGTCTGCCTCCCCTTAAGGTCGTCCAGGTTGCACGTACAGTCGCGCTCATTATTTCTGATACAATGTCAAGCCTCGAACTGATTAAAAGAACCCCCGAGATGCAATTATCAGGTAAGAAATTCTTAATTAGATTCAATTCAGTCCGAAATATCCATGAACAGAAGTAATAGCGACATTAAGGGAGCCCACCTCGCTTTTTTTCTCTCTTTCTCTCCCTCTCTCTTTGGCTTGTATCCATTTGGCCCCATTCAGCCTACTGGTTCAAGACGTTTACCCCCATCCAGGTGTCAATATTTTTTCTGGCGAGCGGTAGCGAGCCAGCATATTTATATTTTTGTTTTTGACAGCAAGCTAAATTTGTAAATTTTTCGATAGAAAAATTTCTCCGGCGAAGCCGGATTACTCTATACAATGCTGGCTCGCTTTCGCTCGCCAGGAAGAAATCGACGCCTAAACGTCTTAAAACAGTTGGCTGAATGGGGCCGAATGGATACACGCCAGGGAAAGAGAGAAAAGGAGAGAAAGATAAACGAAAGCCGGTGACCCCCCTTAATAACTGCGACTGTATCTCAATCACTGCCTTCCTCATACCACCATATAGTAATTTCAGAAACAAACTCTCACTTCTTATTATCGAACTTGCTTGAATTCAACACTTTCGTATTACTTTAAAAAAACTCCATTGTACGTACAGCTGCCAACAAACATAGATAACATTGGTCACGCATCCTCATTTCATATATCACTCAAATTTCTATCAGTCTTTTATCCATTTGACTCTTACCTTCTCTCTCCACATCTTGATACACTATTATCGCCGGTAACCAGAGTCGTGGCCGTCACATCGGAAATCGTCAATGTGTAAAGCCTAATCATACGACGTCTTGGGGATCAGTTAATGTGGTGAATTTTAATTATTATTGATGGTTTTAATAAAGGTTGCCCTTTTCGAGCAGTTATATGTTTAGCTTGCCACTAGACTAAACAAAAAGCCTTCCAGACTCCCCTCAAGCTAAATAACGCTCCCAGAGCCCCTTTCAAGCCAAATGTGTAAATTTTTCAGTGGAAGCATTTTCCAGTCTAAGGCTGGTTTCTCCTAAATTGCAGGTTCGCTATGACTCGCCCAGAGAAAATAGACACCTGTTTGAGGCGAAACTTCTCATAATCTCCAAACTAATGGGTCGAAATTTGTAAAAAAAAAATCCAAACTAATGGGGCGAAGGGAAACACAGTGGTCCGAAACAACCACCCCCGGCTTAAGTAGGGTTAATAATTATTACCAAGAATCTCTACCCAGGAAACACGAACCCTACCTAGCAAAGGAAAACAAGCAACAACCGATCTACTGCTCTTTACGAGATATTATTCACATACCTCTATTTACTACACCTAATATTAAATCCTCTCACATACTCAGTTCATATGTTACACACTCACCTTTGACAATTATAGCCAACTCTAGGGGGCAGGGAGCTAGGAATCCTCCTCCCCTTGTAAAATCCACCTACTAGACGAGACAGAGTAAGCTGGGGCGAGGGAACGCGAATGTGGTCCCGGGCCCTAAGAATTGAAACTTTAACATTAATTTCTGTTCAGGCTCCATCTCGAGTTATCCACCCAAGCTATGGGGTATGTGCCTAAGTATATACAATTATACATACATATACTATGTTTAATCTTAGCACTTTCCTTCTCTCACATGTAACATTCCAGCCCTTGCACACCAAAATATATATTCACAAATTCTTCTTATTTACTGCAAACAATTTGCATATCTCAAAGAACAGAATATCTAATGACAATTTTTCCCACTCATTCTAAATTTCAAACGACAAGCTTTTCTCCTATAACATGTTATCTCTCACACTTCCTCTCCAGTTTCCCGTACACCTTACTATCACTTCACAGATAAATCTTACAGGATGTTTACTTCATGTCTCACGCTCCTAAGCTCAGGGTGTCAAACCAGAGCAAGTTTGTTTGAAGACTTGAATGAATATGAGAAGGAATACAGGAAACTATACATGTAATAGCATTGTTTTAGCCATTACATCACTTCAAAAATACCTAATTTGAACTATAAATCCTAACTTTAGCTATTCATATACAATAATAATGACTACAAAGAATGGACATGGCTTTCGCTTGACACCCTGCGCACCTTCTCTTACCTCCTACATTTACTATCTGTATCCTAAAACTTTCTTATTGGCGATATTTCTTTGTGAACTTTTATATTAACCTCTGTTACGTACTCTTAACATACTTTTATATTAACCTCTGTTACGTACTCTTAACATACTTTTATATTAACCTCTGTTACGTACTCTTAACATACTTTTATATTAACCTCTGTTACGTACTCTTAACATACTTTTATATTAACCTCTGTTACGTACTCTTAACATACTTTTATATTAACCTGTTACGTACTCTTAACATACTTTTATATTAACCTCTGTTACGTACTCTTAACATACTTTTATATTAACCTCTCTTACGTACTCTTAACATACTTTTATATTAACCTCTGTTACGTACTCTTAACATACTTTTATATTAACCTCTCTTACGTACTCTTAACATACTTTTATATTAACCTCTGTTACGTACTCTTAACATACTTTTACAATGAGTACATGATATATATATCCGCCTTCAGCACCCAAACAATTTATTGTTCTGCTACACCCTCATCTCTCACCTTAAGGGGGTAGTGCTTGTTTTTTTGGTCTATGAATATATTTATACATTTATTTTAAGACCCTTCGTGTCATTTAGATGTCGATTTTTTTTCATGGCGAGCGATAGCAATTTAGCAGGAAACCAAGCAGTTGGCCAACACATTTTTCTACCGAAAAATTATATATTTTTTTGTCTTGGGGGTAAATTATTTTAAGCTTAATCGAAGTTTAGGAAGCAAATTATAAACCTCCCTTGAACCCCTTCTGTACCGGCGACGTTTTTCATTATATTCTGGCAACTATTAGACGATTTTAGCATAAGAAGGAAGTCTACCAAATAACAGGCTACAGACTATCTCAATTCATCCACTTAGCTATCATATAACCTTCCCAGACTTCATAAAACCGTCTAAAATGTAGCTAACATAAATCTAAAATGAGGTGGCGGGTAGAGAAGGGGTTAATTAAGGGAGCCCACCTTGCTTTTTTTCTCTTTATCTCCCTCTCTCTTTGGCATGTATCCATTCGGCCCCATTCAGCCTACTGTTTAAAGACGTTTACCCCCATCCAGGTGTCAATATTTTCCTGGCGAGCGGTAGCGAGCCAGCATATATATATTTTTGTTTTGACAGCAAGCTAAATTTGTACATTTTTCGATAGAAAAATGTCACCGGCGAAGCCTGATTTCTCCATACAATGGTGGCTCGCTATCGCTCGCCAGGAAAAAATCGACACCTGGATGGGGATACACGTCTTAAAACAGTAGGCTGAATGGGGCCGAATGGATACAAGCCAAAGAGAGAGGGAGAGAAAGATATAAACAGCGAGGTGACCCCCCATAAGAGGAGGACTTACCTATAGCAGCCGCAGCAGCCGGGGAGTAACACGGAGACCCCTCACCTCCTGCACCTTCCTCTACTTCTCAACGCGGGGGAGTGGGAAGCCAACCACTCTATCTCTCTATCATGTGTGTGTGTGTGGGGGGGGGGGGGGGAGATGATGTGTGTTTGTGGGTAGAGGGTGAGGGGGGTGAGAGGTGTATAATTATGTGCATGAGGGGCAGGATGACGTGTATGTGTGTGTGTGTGCACCATGCTAATATGTCTGTGTGCAACAAGATAATTATGGTTGGTTGCTTTACCTTAGTGATTACCTACCTTAGTGGTAGTAAAGAGGCAAGAGAGTCAGAGCTCATAAGGGGTGCTTCTTCTCTGATGTTTTTTCAGTATCAAACTGGTTGTATCTATTATTGAGCCCATTGCTGCTTGTACTGCTCACTATCTTGTAGAGGGTGTTCGTCTTAGTTTCCTGGAATTTCAACAAACAAATTTGGAACTTAAACATTTGCCTTTTGCCTGTTTAGTGGATACATAATTATAGCCTACTGTATATATATATATATATATATATATATATATATATATACAGTATAATTATATATACAGGGTGTCCCAGGAGGAAAGGGCATAACTTTGGGAAATGATAAAACAAAATATTCTAAGCCTAAAATGTTCTATAAGAAATATTCCAAATCTCAACCAATAGAGATATTGCATCTTGAAAATGGCATTTTCTTAATTATTTCCCCATAAGGCTGGCCTAGTTGTCCTAGTACCTACCACACCTCCATCTAACTGCAATTATTTTACCATGTTATTGTAAAGATATTATAATTCTGTAAGTTGCAAAATGATTATAGATATATTAGCTCACTTTGGACCAGTTGGAAACTATCTGACATGGAAGAGTCCATTACAGTGATGCGGGGGAGGACACTACATAAAACATTTAATATCTTTTTAACATTTGAGATTTGGACTTTTTGTTATAGAACATTTTAGGCTTAGAATACCTTGTTTTATCATTTCCCAAAGTTATGCCCTTTCCTCCTGGGACACCTTGTATATATATATATATATATATATATATATATATATATATATATATATATATATATATATACTGTATATCCACTAAATAGGCAAACAAAAAATCTTTAAGTTCCAAATATGTAGTGCAGGGTGTATAGGAGAGATGTAGCGCAGGGCATAAAGGTGTAAAAGAACAAGGCCGGTTTCTTCTAAATTGCATGCCCTCCATCGCTAGCAAGGAACAAAACGACATATAAATGGCATGAAGTCTTAAACTCCGCAAACTAATGAAGTGATTGTCTTAAAATGTCAAAACTAAGAGTGCTTAACATGAGAGAGAAGGAGACCCCCCCCCCCTTAACTCTTGCTTTAACCAATGCTAATATTCAGCTAATAAGATACACCAACAGAATATAATTCAACAGAGTGGTGTCAAGTGTGATGTACTGTAAATGATTATGATTATGAATAGGGTAATTATAGTGTCCACAATATCATGCATCTAGAGAGGTATATTGATAGTAATAAAGTAGACGTGCCGTTTTGCCCAAAATCAAAACGGCATACCCAACTCTACGATGGGTTACCATCATCACTACTAATACCATCATCAATCACAATCACCATCATCACTACTACTGCCATCATCACTACAACTGCCACAATAACCACGACTACTGTCATCATCACCATTACTATGATCATCACTACTACAATTACAATCATCACTACTACTCTCACCATCATCACTACTACTGTCACCATTGTCACTACCATCTTAATCACTACTATCATCATTGATACTACAACTATCAACCATCATTACTACTATCATCACCACCATCTTACAATCATCATTAGGCTACTACTGTTAACATCATCACTACTACTATAACATAAGAACATAAGAACATAAGAAAATGGGAGTCTGCAGAAAGCCGATTGGCCTAAGCAAGGCAGATCCCTGTCCCACACAACCCCAATTATAGGCTCAACACTCTAATACCCTGAGGATCATCTTACCAAAACGGTTAGAGATTAACGCAGGATTACGGGGGTCTGCAGAGCGCTGATTGGCCCAACCCTGCTGATCCCCCTTCACACCCAACCCTTCTCGTCCATATGCTTATCCAATTTTATCTTAAAGCTCCCTATCGTTTTTAATCCCACTATAGCACTTGGTAGTCCATTCCACCCATCTACAACTCTGTTACCAAACCAATATTTGCCTATATCTTTTCTGAAACGAAATTTATCTAATTTGAAACCATTGGTACGAGTTCTTTCGCTATCACTGAGCTTTAGTACATTTGTCATGTCCCCTTTGTTAATCCCACTAACCCACTTGAACACCTCTATCATATCCCCTCTAACTCTGCGTCTCTGTCTCTCTAACGAATGTAAGCCTAATTTCTTCAACCTTTCTTTATACGGAAGATTTCTAATATTATGGATCATTTTTGTCATTCTACGTTGTACTCTCTCCAATGAATCTATGTCCATTCTGTAATAAGGACACCAAAATTGAACAGCATAATCCATATGGGGTCTCACTAATGACAAGTAAAGTTTTAAGATAACATCAGCAGTTCTGTTACTCACACTCCTTGAGATGAACCCGAGAATCCTGTTTGCCTTGTTTCGAACGCTTATACACTGTTGTCTAGGCTTCAAATCATTGCTAACAAACACACCTAGATCTTTCTCACAATTCGAGTTTTCTAATTCCACATTAGCTAGTTTATATTTAACATTTGTATGCATCTTCCCTATCTTTAATACCTTGCATTTGTCAATGTTAAACTTCATCTGCCAATTTACTGACCATTCGTGTAAGGTATCTAGATCCCTTTGGAGGCACTCTATATCTCTATCTGAATCAATTGTTCTCCCCATTTTGGTATCGTCTGCAAATTTACTTATCCTACTAGTTATACCTAAATCAAGGTCATTTATGTATATAACAAACAACAGAGGACCTAATACAGATCCCTGGGGGACACCACTTTTGACTGCTCCCCATTCTGACTTCGTACCATTTATGCTGACTCTCTGCTTCCTACCAATTAGCCATGACCTAATCCATCCCAACAACGCCCCACCTATTCCATGCGCCTCAACCTTTTTCATCAATCTCTCATGGGGGACTCTGTCGAAAGCTTTACTGAAATCTAAATATATTATATCATATGACTTGTCATTATCTACTGCTTCATATACCTCTGAGAAAAACTAAGCAAATTAGTAAGGCAAGAACGTCCCTGAGTGAATCCATGCTGAGAAGAATTTATTAAATTAAATGTATCTAAGTGGTTTCTAATTTTACTAGCAATAATTGACTCTAGTAGCTTTCCTATGATTGATGTAAGACTAATGGGACGGTAATTGGATGCTATTGATTTGTCACCTTTTTTGAAGATCGGAACTACGTTTGCAAGCTTCCAAGCTTCTGGAACTATACCTGTCTCCAATGACTTGTTAAATAAAAATGTTAATGGGTAACTTAACTCATCCCTACATTCTTTTAATACTCTAGCATATACCTCATCAGGACCAGGCGATTTATGAGGTTTCAGTCTGTCAATTTCCTTAAGCACATCATTTCTACTTATAGTAACCGTACTTAACCTATTTTCTATACTATCGCTATATACCTTACGGACTTCTGGAAACTGTGCCAAATTTTCATTAGTGAAAACGGAAAGAAATTGACTATTTAATGCACTGCACATTTCTAAATCATTTTCTGTCATTTCTCCTATCGAAGTTTTAAGGGGACCAATTACATCTCTAACCTTGGATTTATATAGTTGGTAAAAAGCTTTAGGATTATTTTTTGAGTCATTGGCAACCTTAATTTCATAATTTCTTTTTTCTTTCCTAATATCCTTTTTTACCTGTCTTGATAGATTCTGATAGTAAGCAAGTAGGTGAATTTCGCCTTTTCTAATTTTTCTATATATTCCTCTCTTTTGTCCTAGAAGATCTAATAGTCTATTATTCATCCATTTGGGTTGGTTCTGTGTTGATCTAAATTTTCTTTTGGGGATGTATTTATTTTGTGCATTGAATACTGACTTGATAAAATTATCGTATGTATCTACCAAGGTTGACGTCTCTTCCTGACTTAAGATGACAGGTGCCTGAGAAGGGGTACACTCATTTGGACACCTGGATCGACTTAATTTTTTGACCATAGGGTCAGCTAATAGGGCTTTTCTTAACCCACCATAATTGGCTTTTCTAAAGTCAGGTATTAATGTTGTATTCTCTCTGGTATTACCTTTCCATTGTATATTAAAATACACAGAATTGTGGTCACTATTTCCTAGGTGGTCCCCTATCTCTACATTATTTACCATATGTTCATTGTTACTGAAAACTAAATCGAGAATATTATTACCTCTAGTCGGCGTATCTATGAATTGAAATAAAAAACTATCTTGTACTACCTCTATAAACTCCTCAGAATCAGAGTCTCCTATTTGATGCTGCCAATCTATATTCGGAAAATTAAAATCCCCCATAATGCACACATTGCTAAACCTTGATGCCATTTTAATTTCCTCCCATAATGACGTTCCGTCATTTCTACTCATATTTGGCGGTCTATACATAACTCCAATCATTACTACTGTCACATGTATTACCATCATGTATCCTACTGCCATCATCACCATTACTATGATCTTCATCATCATTACAACTTTCACCATCATCACTACTACTCACTATCATCACTAATACTCACACCATCGTTACTACCATCATCACTACTGTCATTATTATCACTACAACTATCATCATTACTTGTCACCATCATTACTACTACTAGTACTGTCACCATCATATCTACTACTGTCATCATCATCAATACAACTACAACCATCATCACTACTATTATCACCATTATCACTACTGTTAGTAGTGGGTAAAACCATATTTTGGACCTAAAATCATAACTATTGCATAAATTCAAAAAAATCTTTTTTGACCGACGTTCGCATTCACGCAACAAATGTTTGTGTGACATTTGGTGAAAATCCGTCCAACGGTCTAGGAGGAGTTTCGAGACAGACGGACGACGACGACGACAGACATTTTTTCCAGTGGTACCCACTATACGGGGGGCGATACCAAACTGCTTACACAGAGTTGATAAAGAATTGTTGAATGAGAAAGAGGGTGCAGAGATTCGCGATGAATACAGTTTCCCATGATGTACCGTGGTAAACACTGCGTTCAGCGCCTCTGTTGGCCACTTTTGACATTTGTTGGTAGGGAGAATTGGTAGATGTCAAGAGTTTGGACATCTCGGTCTAGCGATTCATGGCAAATGTCCAATTAAGTCTCTATAACCAGCCCTGTTAATCAAGAGAGTGCATGGCGTTAAAAACTGCAAACTGCACCAAGAAAGAGAGCTGTGTTTTAGCACCTTCACTTTTCAATACTTTCATGGATTGGTTATTGGACTGGATAGTAAGTTATAGTCAATATGGAACATCGATAATTTCAGTTGAGCTTTAGCCTGTGTGGTGTAAGGGTACGCTAGAGAACCAGGATTCATCCACTCATTGGGTGATATTTATTCATGACTCACTCACTTGTCCTTCTAACCACTCCCAGTAATGATAGACACCGGATGAGCAGTAGAGCAAAGTTGCCTTTACAATGTGAATACTAGCACCTGATCAACATAATGGTGTTGATTACGCTCACTACAAACAACACTCACAACCACAACACTCCAGCAAAACAATGACATTCAACTTGCACTTCATACATTACAATAGTCACTCATTCAACTCTGGGGGAGGCACTCGATACAAGCAGTCTGCCTTTTGTCTCCGTCACTCACATAACACAAAAATCAACAAGCGATTTTGAGTTAGTGATCAGTGATCTGTGATATACCCTTAACCGTAACAAATATGTTTGAGGTAAAAACAATTAAAATAAATATATAAATGAAGTAGACATGCCGTTTTGCCCAAAATCAAAACGGTATACCCAATTCTGCGATGGGTTACCATCATCAATACTATTACAATCATTAATCACACTATCACCATCATCAATACTACTGCCATCATCACTACAACTGTCACCATCATCACTACTACTGTCATCATCACCATTACTATGATCATCATACTACTACTATTACAATCGTCACAACTATAATCTCGCCATCATCACTACTACTGTCACCATCATCACTACTATTGTCACCATTGTCACTACCATCATCACTTAACTATCATAAAGTAGACGTGCCGTTTTGCCCAAAATCAAAACGGCATACCCAACTTTGCGATAGGTTACCATCATCACTAATAATACCATCATCAATCACAATCATCACTACTACTGCCATCATCACTACAACTGCCACAATCATCACGACTACTTTCATCATCATCATTAATATGATCATCATCACTACTACAATTACAATCATCACTACTACTGTCACCATTGTCACTACCATCTTAATCACTACTATCATCATTGATACTTGTGACGCTCACCGCTTCCCCCAGAACCGCATGGCTTACTCGCTAGTGAAGCAGCACGGGATAGTCACTGTAGTGTCATCTGCTTATCACCCAGAGAGTCAGGGGGTGTTAGAGAGGTGGCATTCCACTCTAAAAAGCATGCTTCGCTGCTATTGTCTTGAGAACGGCAAGGACTGGGATCTTGGCCTGCCGTATGTGTTATTCGCTGCACGAGAGGTACCTGGGGAGAGTTTGGGGTTTAGCCCTAATGAGCTTGTGTTTGGACACCGCGTCAGAGGGCCTCTCCACAAGGTAAAGGAGATATGGGAAGGCACCGCTAAACCATGTTCTATGCTTAAGTATGTCCTTGAGAGTAGAGAACGAATGTTGCGTAGTCTGGAGTTGGCTGGCCGCAATCTGGTAGGCTCTCATGCCCTCATGAAGGACAGGTACGACCACAAGGTGACACTCAGGGAGTTTCACGTGGGTCAGGAGGTGTTGATACTACTCCCTCTTGTAGGTCACCCCTTATCCGCAAAGTACGCTGGTCCTTATAGGGTAGCAGAGAAGCTCTCGGACTTAGATTACCTGGTGGCCACTCCAGACAGGCGTAAGGGGAATCAGTTATGTCATGTCAACCTGATGAAGGAGTATGTGAGGCGCCCACCTGAGCCTCTCACTGTCCCCGTGATGACTTTCAGCAGTCAAGGTGGAGAAGGAGAACGGGACAGTCATGCGCAGTGGATGACAACTGGGATTATCATGTTTCTGCAGATCAGTGGGCGGGAAACACGAGACAGGCGGCTCATGAGGCTTTGCAACACCTACCTGAGCAACAGCGTGTGGCTGTCGAGCGCCTATTCGGTTTATACCCTACTGTATTTGCGGAACACCCAGGACTCACTACTCATGAGGTGCACGACGTTGACGTCGGAGACCACCCACCCTTCAAATCAGTGCCCTATAGGGTGCCCCCTATTAAACTTCCGGCCCTCTGGGCGGAGTTGGAGTATATGTTGCAACAGGGACTGATCGAGAAGGGGGCGGTAAAGTGGACATCTCCCGTAACGCTGCAACCTAAGCCGGATGGCAAGGTGCGCTTCTGTGTTGATTACCGCAGGCTAAACGGCTTGACTCCCACCAACCCATATCCTCTTCCCCGGGTCGATGACTGTGTAGACAAGATTGGCAGGGACAAGTTCTTGACGAAGGTGGACCTGGTAAAAGGTTACTGGCAGGTGCCTTTGTCTGTACGGGTGAAAGAGGTGTGTGGTTTTGTGGTGGATGGTGCTACATATCGTTGTAATGTCATGCCGTACGGTCTAAAGAACGCACCAGCGACCTTCCAAAGCTTGATGAACGAGTTGGTGGCTGACATTCCGAACTGTACCGTGTACCTGGACGACGTCATTATCTACGATGACGATTTCAAGAGCCACTGTGAACATGTAGAATCCCTATTTAAGAAATTAAGCGAGGCAAACTTGGTGGTCAACCTGGGAAAGTGTGATTTTGTGCGGGCTACCGTGCAGTATCTGGGGTTCATGGTGGGTTTGGGCCAGGTGTGCCCCCCACAGAACAAGATATTGGCTATTAACCGTTAACCACTTCCCCAGGCCGTCCACCAAGAAGCAGATCATGAGGTTTTTGGGCATGATTGGTTACTACTGCCGCTTTATAAAGGGCTATTCTACTGTGCTGGCTCCTCTGACGGACCTATTGGCCAAAGATAGAAAGTTTAAGTGGGCGCCTGAGTGTGAGACGTCTTTTTTGCTAGTAAAACACCTGTTGTGTACTCGCCCAATCCTCAGGGCCCCGGACTTTAGCCGACCATTCCAGCTGGCAACTGATGCCAGTGGTGTGGGGGCTGGTGCCGTTCTGATGCAATCAGACGAAGATGGGCTGGAGCACCCAGTCAGTTTCTTCTCAAAAAAGTTCAACTCGGCGCAGAAGAACTATTCAGTAGTTGAGAAGGAACTGCTGGCGATTGTGCTAGCGCTCAGGCACTTTGAGGTGTATGTTCCAGCCTATGGACCAGTTGTGGTGATCTACACCGACCATCACCCCCTCAAGTTCCTGAATCAATTCCATAACCGGAATATGAGGCTGACCAGGTGGTCATTAATGTTGCAGGAATACAACCTAGACATACGCCATATTGCCGGTTCTGAGAATGTGATTGCAGATTGCTTATCGAGGGTGGAAGACCCGGGGTAGATCATCACAAGGGTAGCCTCCTACTTTGGTTTGATTAGTATGTTTACGTCTGGTGCTTGTTGGCTCGCATGTGTAGCCCAGCGTATTGGGTCGTAAAGTAGGAGTTGCTGTGTTGGTATAGAAGTAAAAACTAGGCTTGCCCCTGTAGTGCAGATGCCATAAACATATTAAAAATATAAAAATCCTATAAAAACTCTTTGATAGTTAATTTTTTTTTAAGTATGTTATAGCAGAAATTCTGAGTTGTACTCCTCTCAGAAGGCTGGGCTAGTGAAGCTCGCTCTTATGAGCATAACTATGTAATTAAATCTATTGTGTTGGGAAGGGTTGTTAATTTGTAATATGTGTTATTTTGATGAGAACTGTGCTTTACATTTCATTGTCGCTGGGTGGCTAGGAGTGGCGAATTTTGTATGGGTTCTGCGTGTCAGATTTAGAGCTCATAGTTGGAGCCTCTTAAAAATCTTGGGTGGAGTGTGACGCTCACCGCTTCCCCCAGAACCGCATGGCTTACTCGCTACGACTCGCCAGGGCAGAGAATATAGCTACAGTCTACCTATCATTGTGTACTTTCTTTCTCGAGAAAGCTTGTGTTGCAGACAGTTCAGAACTGTTCTTTATTTTCGTCTGTCACAATCCTTTCTATTTTATTTAGTCAATTGAAAGTATTGTGTTAAGTAGTTGAATGATGGGAAGGCGAGCGGGAGAGGGAGAGAGAGAGAGACAAGGTGGTGTGACTTGGTAGTGAGTGCGGCGCGTGGCTGGCCCCCTTACATAGGCCTCGCGGGATTTGTTGCCTCCTGCCTAACACTACCTACTACACGGCTGCTTACTGGGCGACTGTCGCGCGCCCTCGTGCCATTCTTGCGAACTGGGACTCCAGCCAGGAGGTCCATGGGAATATCCTTGTCAGATCCTTCCCAGACAGCATACTCTAAGCATCTCCCTTGAACTGTCCCACACTCTTGTCTTAGAATCTTTCTCTCCTACTGCCTCTATCATTTCCACTACTTCCTCACCTTTTATTAATATCAATTCCCCTCTGGTTCTCTGCATCCACACCTTGAATTGGTGGCCAGACTGTATTATATGCTGGATCTCACATTTCTTATGTACTAGATTAAGGTTGAAGATAGTCATTGTCTTTTTGGGAGATTGTATTGCTCAGACTGTCTCCATCAATCACTAATGTTTCTACAGGGTTAAATAATGCTAGACTAGGGATCAGGTACCTTGCTGTTTGTGTTTTCAATGTGTGTAGGCTACTTTTGAGCTGCACGACACTACGGATTCTGTGGGTTACCTGGGTGGATCTTTTGTCTGTGTACCTTGGAGTTTAGACTGTGTAGTGCATGAGGGCTGCTTGCCTAATCCACCCAACACTGTTCTAACTCTATTTGCTTTTACTTTTGAGGGTCGCCAGGAGGATACTCGATACTTGTGATCGAGAATCCTCAAGAGAGCACCCCTTCATATTAACGTAATCAGGCCGCACAGACCCAAGGTCCACACTAGGCTAGGAGCTGCCTTGCTCCACCAGAATTCTGTACCTTTGCGCATCCCAGCTAGACTTTATTTACCCGGGTAGACATTAGCTGGATTAGATCATATACTCTTTTATGCATACCCATTATTTTTACACAAGCATTTTGAGGTCTAGGTTGCTGTAGAGAGACACAACCAGCATAGACCGTTTTGTTAATAGGAGTACTACTTTTTCGTGGCGAGCATTATTACAGTTGCACCGCTTATAATATTCTTGTGTCCAATAACATTATATGTCCAGCCTTTTTGTGTATTTAGCCTACACGTGCATTGTCCTGCCTCCTGCTATTTTGTGGTTCCATTTCCGATACGTTCTTCTTAGTAGCATCCGACATTATTCAGAAGATTCCTTGTTCGGTGCTTGAGGACTTTACAACACTTTCTTTCATAAAGGAGTGACAGATATTATTGATTAAAGTAACGTTAAGTAAACCTTCACTCTTGTGATTTAATTAAGTTAACTATCTTTTCCTTGTGTACCATAACTAAGCAACCATATGTTATAGGTAATAGGCTGTTTCAGAGAACATCAGCCTATAGTAGAAGCACATAGATACTGAGAGCTAAGATACCCCGCTATCGCAGATATAACTCTGGAGGGTATTATGTGTTCTTTGTTCGACGGGATTATATATCAGGGGTTGGATCTAGCGTTCCCGTTGTTGCATTTATGCCAGTCTAGTCCAATGTATAAGAGCCACTGATTTATACGAGACCCGATCGTAACATACTACAACTATAAACCATCATCACCACCATCTTACAATCATCATTACTACTGTTAACATCATCACTACTACTATGACCATCATCATTACTACTGTCACAAGTATTACCATCATGTATCCTATCACCATCATCACTACTACTCACCATCATCACTAATACTCACACCATCATCACTACTGTCATCATTATCACTACAACTATCATCATTACTTGTCACCATCATCATTACTACTAGTACTGTCACCATCATATCTACTACTGTCATCATCATCACTACTGTCATCATCATCAATACAACTACAACCATCATCACTACTATTATCACCATCATCACTACTATCACTACTAACTTAACCTAGCAAATATGGAGCGAGATGTTTTCGCCCCCAGAACGAATGCGTTCTTAGTGTGCGAGCCCCTTCGGGGCTCACACACTAATAACGCCATCATTGCTGAGGGTGGGGGGTGGGGGGGGGGGGGGGTAAAACCATATTTTGGACCTAAAATCATAACTATTGCATAAATTAAAAACATCTTTTTTGACTGACGTTCGCATTCACGCAAAAAATGTTTGTGAAATTTGGTGAAAATCCGACCAACGGTCTAGGAGTTTCGAGACAGACGGACAACGACGACGACAGATTTTTTTTTCCGGTGGTACCCACTATACGGGGGGCGATACCAAACTCTGCTTACGCAGAGTTGATAAATATAAACATAAATAAATAAATATATATAGCCTATACAGTATATATATATATATATATATATATATATATATATATATATATATATATATATATATATATATATATATATATAGATATATATATATAATTATATATATATATATATATACATTATAGGTATATATATATATATAGATATATATATATATATATATACTATATTATATTATATAATATATATATAAATAATATATATATATATATATATATATATACAGTATATATATATATATTATATATATATACCTGGTATATATACAGTGTATCTATATATATATATATATATATATATATATATATATATATATATATAGCGAAACTGTAAACCAGTAGAAGACGAGACCAAGATCCGACTCATCATTTATTATAAAAACACTCGTTCGTCCACCCTTGTTATGAAGAATAACCTTTCAGCCAAGCCTGATAAGCTCAAGTGTACCAACGTAGTATATAAATACCAATGTACAGTACCATCGGGGACTGTGAGCCCCGAAATATATGCTACATATAGGTCACACTACCAACACACTCAGCCGGCGACTTACTCTTCATCTGCAGGAAGGAGGAATAAACCAACATCAACAGCATCACAGTGCAAGTATAACTCGAGACCTCATCGTAAATAACACAAGTATCATTGCCCGAAAAAGTGATCGTAGAAGACTTCAAATACTCGAAGCAGTGAACATACGCGAACATACGCCAGTGATAAACACTCAAGCCAACATGAACACAACGATCAAACTACATGACGGTCCTCGTACTAGCTTGAGACTATCTAATAACCAAATAATTCCTGTGACTCAAGGAGTTCGAACCCCGACACTGACGCAAGATACGGACGCCACGCCTCCACAACAACTCAGACGATCAGTACGGCTGAAGAACCCGAGGCGTAACGATCTCTTTTAGCTGTAACAATTCTTTTCAAGTATTACTTTCTATATTGTATTGTTTAACCCTTGTTTAGCGGGACCTGACTTAAGTCGGCCTAGAGAACCAAGGACTAAGTGGCGGGGCCCGATTTAAGTCTGTGTGCAATTTTTGAGCAATAATGGCTCTGAGAGAGAGACGAGCGACGGGAGGAGCGTAGGTCAGCTCATAACCGCTCGGCACGGGTCCCGCGCGACTACTGACGTTCCCTCCACACACATCCACACTCACTGCCTCACTACGCAGGGAATTATATAAGGATATTACCGTATTTTAGGGATTTTGCACTCGTCTTGCACGATCGTTGCAAGAGAACGCGTGGTCGTAGAAGGATGGTTCTGGTGTCATTGCAAAGCTCAATTATCGCTCTTTCAGGGATACATAATTGTATTACGCTCTGGCTCTTGTTTATGCATGAAAAAGAGCACAGAAACAAGGTCGTTTAGGGTAAAACCACCCGCTTGCCAGGTAGTAGAAGTTACCGACCTAGCCGCTCGTGGAGTGTTAAACGATTAGACAGTGCTTTTATCGCAAATTTATTTTTATATGAATACAATGTGTAAATTTAAATTATTAATGTATTTGTTAATTTCTTTTAGAGCCTGAAGATGCCGCTATGATGGCGAAACGTTGCAATTGAACAAATGTAAACTAAGAAAAATATAAATAAAATGGCAAATTTTGGACAATTGGTGTTTGAACACTACATACAAGGTAGAAAAGCATTAAGAAAATTAGAAATTATAAGCAAGAAAATAAATAACTGTAATTATACTGTCGTATTTAATTCAATATAATATGTTAAAGAAAATCCGCTTCCTAAATTTACAATATATATATATATATATTCTGACATACGGAGCCCTGTATGTTTATTTAAGAGTTAGAATTAAGAGTTGAAGGAGTGCCAAACTACCCAGGCGGCGAAGCAGACCAGCGAGCGAACCAGCGAGGGGGAAACCATCTCGTCCGCATACCAGCAAACTAGCCTTCACACCTGCGTGCGTCATAGGGGACCCTGCAAACTACTTCGATGACCCGACGCTATGACGTATGATCGACGCCAGGAGACTCCATTGAACCACGCACCTGCTACGCAACTCGAGGAGCTGTGATTGGGGCGCGCACTACCCGCCGCCTCCTGATTCGTTCCTACACCATCATTGTTTAGTATATAAGACCCGAGTAGTGGGCATTCAAATCAGTCTCATTTGGAGTTGGGGAAGGTGAACTTGCAGCTGGAGGAAGACGGAGTGAAGTATTATAATGGGATTGTGACTGTCAGTCAGATTATATAAGTGTGTGTTAAGTGTGTTCGGTGTAAACACTTACGTTATGTTGGTTAGTGAGATATGTGATTGGGAATTAACGTTAACGCTACTATTATGTACTTAACTATTTGATTGGGAATTAACGTTAACGCTACTATTATGTACTTAACTATTTTAGTTGACTGACTTGTGGACTAAAGCAACTCTTTAAGTAATTGGGTTATGATAAAAGTAATACTATTGTTTTATATTAAGACTTACGAGTTCTTTCATATTTTCTTTTAATTAAGCTTACATTGCTTAACGGTACTTAGTACGGTGATACTATTGTTTCATATTAGTAATATCGCCTTAGACTAACATGGCTGTTTTAATGTTACTTCTAGTGATTTCCTAAGCTGAAGAAAATTCTTTTAGCTTCAAAATATTATTTTTGCTTTTCATATTATTTGAGTGAGACCTGAATCGAATCTATGAAGCGATCCTGTAACTTAATTTACTCATAATCAAACCTCAATGTTACGTGGTTAAGAAATACATTTAATTAATTATTAAATATATATCTAACTTTTTATGTGACTTTGATATTAATCCTGATGATAATAATAATATAATACTATTAACGTAAGACAAGAACCAAAAATAATAACTACATTAAATATAAATAAAAGGACATATAAGAAAACTATTTATTCATTTCAAAGAGGGTAAGAGACAGAAATATTCTTACTTTAATATTTATCTTTCAAGACTTTTATAGAATTAATAGTCCTTCTTTAGGTATAACTTATTCGGTTCATAACCATAGCCTACTAAGCTTCGGTTAAATAATAATTCCTTATAAATACTACATGACTTTAATTAGTTTCAGTATTTTTCATAATTAAAGAGTATTCAGTCAATAAAGGATACCAAGTCCTAAGATCCAAAAGGAAAGGAAGCAACAACAGGAAATAATTTTATTAGATTTTACTTTTGTTTTGCCTTCAGCTGACTGATACCTTAATATATATCTCTGTGCTATCTAGATTCATCAAGTTAACCACTTGAGGATCAAGATACGTAACAATATATATATATATATACCGGTATATATATATATATATATAATGAAAGGTAAATCACTATCATCATACTTAAGACGTGATTTTCCGGTCCCGTCGCAAGATCATCCCAGAAAACTGTTTTTCCGGTCCCGTCGCAAGTACCACTTTTAGCAAGCAAGACACCAATATTCTCTTGCGACGGCAAGAGAGCTCCGGAGCTGGGTTGACGGCAAGCTAAAACATCTCACTCAACTTACTGTTTCTTCATTCTAATTTATTTCGGTATATTTGTTTATCCAAACATTATCTTATAATTTACTTGCCTATTATTAGTGAAATACCACAGGAACGAAAATCCTGGGAGCGAAACCCCCACCCCCAAACGAGATCCCCGGTCCCATTTCCATCCCCGATTTAGTCTCTCTCTCTCTCCCTATTCATTCCATATATAATACGTCTCTCAATCACAGTCTTCTAATATACAAACCACAATACTTTACTCACTGACATTCTTGATGTATCACCTAAGTATGTACCGGTATTTAATTATGTAACCACCATACAGGCTATAATACTTTCATTGTGTAGGTTCGAGGCGATCTAAAAGACACCTTAGCTTCCATTTCACACCACATCAGATCGTGATTACGTCAGCCCTGTATTTAGATATAACAATCATAGTCGCCCCAATTCTAGCAATTATATGTCTCTAACCTCCCGCTGTTTTATCCACTAACTATATATATTCCCAACCTTCCTAATACAACCTCCATTTCACTAGACAAAATACCTAGGAGTAATTCCGAGATTAATTATGCAATTACACTAGACAGCCCCATAACTCACTGAGATCCACATTGCTATATTATTGATGTACCAACTCCCTAATGTTAACATAATTTAGGGAACTTGTAAAAAGGGAAGACATCTTCGTTCCCCCAGTTTTAGCAGTTAGCTATACATAACCTCACGTTGCATTGTTCGTCTGTCAATTTGTGTCCCTTGCCAGTTCTTGTATTGATTTATGCCTGTTGATTTAGATAAGTTGATTACGAGTTATGTAACAACCTTTAACCACGACTCTATACACCCGATAACCCTATGCCAGTTATTGTATTGATTTAGGCCTGTTAATTCGGTTAAACTCACTATGACCAATCTGCATACGATTATCAGGAGAGATACAGGAAAGCTACCTCGTATCTCTCTCTCCATGACGAGTATAGATATATGTACCCCCGTGCCCAGTTGTCCCTTTTTCCTTTTCCTTCTAGTAACTAAGTGTATATATAATATTAACCGGAGTATGCCCACCGATATTGATACGACATAGCGGCACTGTCCTAGTGTCGTATTGTGCCACGTGCATACCAACCCGGTTTCATCATCTTATTAGGACGACGGCTATAATGCCGTCATTCATGTATGTATTCAATCCTTAGAGTAACTATCTGTTATCCACAATGTTGTTTCTCTTTTCCACTTAACTTCGCATGTTACACGCCTCTTAAATCACAGTCTTGTAGACTACAAACCACATGACTTTCCTCCTGGACATTCTTGATGTAGCCTACCAACTAAGTATGTATTTAATTAGATAACCACCTTGTGAGTTATAGTATTTTCATTGTGTAGGTGCGAAGGCGATCTCAGGACACCTTCGTTTTCCAGTCCACAACGAATCCGATCATGATTATGTCAGCCCTATAATTAATTATGATCCCCCTCCGTCCTCTGACCTAACCTCTAACCCGCAATACTAACCCTCTGCCAGTTATTGTATTGATTCATATCTGTTGATTTATATATGTTTAATTATGACCAATCTGCATACGATCATCTCAAGAGGAATGCAGGAAAGCTACCTAGTATCTCTCTCCATTACGAGAATAGATATATGCAGCCCCCTGCTCAGTTACAACACCCACATACCAACCCCATGCTCAGCTGTTCCTTTCTTTTGTAGTAACTAAGTATATAGATATGTACCCCCGTGCTCAGTTGCCCCTTGTCTTGTTCTTCTAGTAACTAAGTATATATATAATATTAACCGGAATTTGCCCGATCGATATTGCTACGACACAGAGGCACTGCCCATGTCGAATCGTATTCCGTGCATTCCAACCAAGTCCCATTCACCTTTAATTGGCGACGACTAATACCGTCATTCAAGCATGTATTTCAATCCTTAAGTTAATTATCTTTTATCCGCCATTGCGTTCTTCTCTTCCATTTACTTTTCCACAATTGTTATACGTCTTCCAATCACCTCCTCCTTATCCACAATCCACACTACTCTGTTTTGCTTCGTGACCCCATGCTCAGTGGTAACCTGTTTTTTGGGTCATCCTGTCCTTTTCTCCTTCACGCCCCGCTGCACACACCACACTACCTGTTCGATCGTAGGGAAATGCCACCCCTATGTCCAGCGCATTAAGGGTCACGACCCTAGGTCACGAGTGGCGCGGCGCCTAGCCTCAAACCACCCCCTTTACAATTCACAACCCTCCCCCTGTAAAGACGCCATAAGAACGTTATAACATGCCGACTCAGTTCGTTCACTAACCTCAACAAATGGAAGGTAGGGACCTATCCTTGTATCCCCCCTTAACTATCCTAACTCCCTAGGCCCACTCACAACCTGAACCAGAGCAATAGCCGGCGCGAGGCTAGAACGACCCCCTCTCGTCCCCCCTTAAAAATGTAAATTTCCCACCGACTTTCATTTTCACAAAACCACTATTCTTAACCCGGGAACTGCGGGGAGACTCTTAAGAGTTCCCCCGGCGGACTGCGGGAAGACTCTTAAGAGTAAGGGAAAACAAAAATCCATTTAAAACACCCCCATAAATTTTTTTTATTTTTTTTTTTTTTTATTTTTTTTTTTTTATTTTTTTTTTTTGCCCCTGGGCCATGCCAAATATCACTCCTCCACCTCCCCTCCTTCCCCATTTTCCTCCCCTCCTTCAGTTATCACCTATTTTCCCTGTTTTTCCCTTATTCTGTGGTCTATTTTCGTGCTAACATTAGCGAGTTGGTAGCAGGGCGTTGTCATCACTGTTACCAAGCGTGGGAAAGAGCGAGAGAGAGACTATTGCGTAACAGTGTCTCTCCAGACAAGGGGAGAGGAGGAGGGTAGGAAGGTTGCCTCAGTCATACATTATGTAACTCCCGGCCTGTATCGCAGATTTTGACCATCCAAACACTGTTTCCACTTGTTTTATTGTTGTAACAGGTTAATACCTTTATATTCAACCTATAATAGGCGCATATGGATAAGTATTAATGCTATTTATGGTAAAATAATGATGTTAGTGATGGGAACAGCTCAAATTCGTGCGCACAGGAGTGTGGTGTCTCATACCCCCCATGCGCATGTCTTAGGTTAACACCCACGAGTGATCCTCGTACATGAAAACTAGATGTAGTGATCAACCCTAACTAGGAAGATACCTCCTGACAACCTGAACTCATTATCTCAACCCAATTAACGTAAGAACACTCGATAACCATATTCAGGGAGCGGCATGCCCCCCCCCCCCCCCCCCCGCGGAGAATTACCATGACCCGCGCAAGCCAGCAAATTCTTGTGAGACAACAGGTGAGTTTCCAACAGGTTATGACCTACAAATCTAGATACCTATCCAAATAACATCCTTACCCAAAACCAAAATCTTCCTTATCCCATCCTAGATTACGAATAGCATGTCAGCTAGACCAGAGAAGAATACTTAGGTGAATTGATGAAGAATACCTCCCAGCCTAGTCACGTAGGGCGCCAGCAAAGTAGTACTTAAATACCTTCACCAAATCTGCCTAAACAACTCTACTAGTACCTCATACTAGGGTTAAGATATCCACGATAATAAATCAGATAACCAGTTACTTATCGCCACATTAAAAGACCCCCTCCCTAACCCCCTAAATTCACCAGAATAAATTAACTACTTCATAGCACTGACATCCAATACTTCTAGAATATTCCTGAAGCTTCCTTGACCTGCCTATAAATTAGACACAGAGACAACAGTCGGGCAGTTGAATATTAGAGCCCAAAGCAACGGCTGGCCACACTGCGTTGGCGTCTAGTACGTCCTCCCCCCCTCAAGATTCACGATAATTCGGCGTTCCGTAATCTGTGCAACTCGGTGAGGAAGTGAATTAACCCTTTACGAATGTTTTATTGCGATCGGGCCTACGCAGTAATATTATATTGGTAGACAACAAATTCACAAATTATTGATTGTTTCATTTAACTTCTGATAGTGCACCATCCGCTACTCGAGTTACGAACGATCATAACTCATAACTGATCTAAGGCAGAAAGATCTTGTTATGTTAGAAGGGATTATGCAAGAAACTCTTGAGTGAGGACTCTGCAAGAATAATGCCTTGGCAACAATTGACTGTAGACCCCATCAGCATTTGTTGACAAAATGGTGCAAAACCGTCCGCGCTCCTTGAACCTCTTATAAGGACCAGAGATAGTTAAACAGTCGCTTTTTCTCGACTGTCTTACGATAATCCGATACGTTGTTAGTCCGGTTGAGCTTGAGACAGCGTTATTTAAGGTCCCCATCAAGGGTAACATATCGGAGTGTCATCACCGGTTACGCAAGAAGCCCATCTGTAAAACCTTCTCTACACTACCGGACAGCTTGGACGGCCCCAGAGCTGCTGTTAACCCCCATCACTAACGCAAGATAACCAGGAAAACTCTATCACAGTGTTACTTCGCAAAGTACCAGTGTTACGGTGCTATTAACTCTAAACCATCCAGTGTATTCGATAATGTCTCAACTTTCTCTGATGTTAGGAAACAAGTGATTATTATGCTAGTATGTATTAATATATATCAGTGAAATTTAGCTTAGGCGAACTGACTCCCGTAATTATTCTTGCCATTAGGTTTAACCTGATTCGCACTCACTGATATTTTCGGTCCGAAGTATCACCTAGACAAGTGAACATCCTAGACCAGTGCAACTAGTTACAGTTATCCCTTTACGTTAATTCTTGGGCAATAACCACATTACTTATACTTTCATCCTTGTTTAAGAGTCATATTACCAGAGAGTTAACAAAGCGAAATACCTAACCTGTGTGATTCATGTACCCTACGTATCATAAAGCAATGTGATCAGAAGAATAATGCCTGAACGTTGGAAGTGGGAAGTATGTCTCTATCCAAATCCGCGATAAGTGCTGGGAGATTGTAATAAGTCCAATAACCTACCTGAGTGCTCCAACATCTATTGTTCGTGTGAATTCTATTACGTATCTTATACCGGAGTGTTATTTAGAATAAAGCTGTATTACAAACCATTTATCCGAGATTATCTATGTCCTCTGTTGATTCTCTTTATGTATTTTGAAAGAAATCCAATGACCCAGTCTTGCAGAACTCACCTATACCAAGTTAATCCTGTATAAAATCAGGGTATAACAATTAGGAAGTAGAGTAATAAGAGCCCACAGTAACGAATATCCAATTGTTGATAATAAATTAATGTGAGACAGTACGCTTGGTTAGATTTTGTCCACGAAACAACAAACCCCAGCTGTGACTAGGCTTAGGCTATGCTATTTACCGATTGTTTTTCACATCAGAATTGCATTTATATAATCCTTATGATAATTAAATTGGCGGTGAATGTTATTATGATGAAATGGAAGTTGTATAGCCTAGCCTATATATTTGTAAAATGTTGCGCTGGCTTGGAGCAAGCCTGTGTTGTTTTTCCCATCTTGTGATGATCTTGCGACGGCTCGGTTGAGACGGTGGTCTTGCGACGGGACCGGAAAATCACGTCTTTAATATTATAAACCTCGTTTACACTCTTGATTTTTATAGTGCAGACACACATACACACACACACACACACAGGCAAAACAAGGAAACAAACATGCAGAAGGAAAACATGACTGATCCAGATGATATAAGAGAAGCAAAGGTCAGACGGTCGCCTGGAGAGAATATCAGCAGTATTTGGTGCAATATAGGATTTACAATATTCACTACGTAATTTATACACGATAATATTGAAATGCTAGGGAATAGAGTTGTAAAGTTTAGCAGTAAAAATACATTCCGATTGATAAATAGAGACAATACTTTTTATTGAGACAACAAATATATATTCTGAAGGCTCGGACAAATGCTACTCCTTATAAATAGTACCTACACTAACCTAACCTACTAAATCATACTCTATCCTAACTAAAATACAGTTAGATCTGACTAAATAGGTCAATTAGTAGCTCTATATATTTAAAATTGTAAAAATACACAAGCACAGGAGACCACTGAGAAGGCATTCTCTCAATTTGCTGTCCTAATGTTCCATTTATTAGCTAATTCTGTGTGAATTAAGTCTCGACTGCCTTGAAGGGACCAGAAGGTTTGTGCAGTCTGTGTATCTATGCAACTTTATGTAATAATGCAACTCTTCTAACTTTAATAGGGGTGTATTTGCGAGATATATATATATATATATATATATATATATATATATATATATATATATATATATATATATACAGTATACAGTATATATAATATATATATACGGTATATATTTATTATATATATATATATATATATATATATATTATATAATATATATATATTCTAAGAAGTTAGGCTGGTCCAACTTCTAGAAAACTATGGGCCACTTCAGCATATATATACCTTTAATGCCGTGGGCCACACACACATAAATTCATTTTGAGAGGTGGTTGGAAATATGATATGTGCGGCACTTACTAGGTTGCAAAACGGAGGCAAACTGACAGGTGGTGAGTCTGGTGACTCAGACTGGGCCTACTGTCAGGGTTGCCATTGTTTGCGGTTTTTCTTTCAAAGAATCAAGGTTAATTTGTGTATTATGTTCGTTAATGTTGCTGGGAAACTAATACAATACATAGATACACAAATATCCAATATTCAGAATCCAGAATATATTTAGGATTTCCGTTGTTAGATACGGTAACAGTAATTAATGCTAAGTCACATTTCTCAAGATCTAGCGAGAAATTGATAAATCTGCAACACTGGGCTGTCCAAGAGTGAGAACGAGAGAGAATTAACAGGAAATGAACACGTAGTAAGTAACGTATCACGTTCGGAGCAGGAGAGAGAGAGAGAGAGAGAGAGAGAGAGAGAGAGAGAGAGAGAGAGAGAGAGAGAGAGAGAGAGAGAGAGAGTTGCGGTTACAGCTGGCAAAACAAGAATAAGGGTACAGTTATCACAAATTAAATTGTTGAGTCACCTTTTAAGCAGGTAGCACACAAGCGATTTTATAGTCAACATTCAATTATCAAAAAATTTCTGGCAACATTTCTGGATTATTTTGCTCTGGTATTGGAAACTAGACTGATGATGGATGAATTTAGGTGACCGAAATATTTAAAATGTTAACCTCATAAGCTGCCAGACCAGTGTTGAGGATAAATGTTGAGGGAAAAAGCGCTCGTGTGATACCGGCTTTAAAAGCATAAAATAAATTGGTGAACCCCTTGACAAATACACACTTCCTCATTATCAATTATATTGTTATTTTCAATACCTTCACCTCTTCTAGCCTTAAGTAAGTCTACATATTTGTTTCCTGCAGTTACTGGTAGGTTATTACACTTGATTACAGGACTTCTCGTAAAATTAATGAGGAATGCAACACTCAATAAGCCTCTTCAATACGATACCCACATATTTATAGTTACACTTACTTCTATAGTATTACATTCAGCTTAGGAAGGGCCTCTAAGTAGGGGAGGTTAAAGAAAAATAATATATTCTTCTTATTTATCTATATAAAACATAAAGAAATACAAATATTAACCAAAAGTCTGTTTCTGCTCTCCGTTCGGGCACTCAAGGTGGTAACGGTATTGTAAGACTCCTAAAAGATTGGTGTAGCGGCTGTAAACTTCTTATACAGGAAATAACAGTTAAGGATATTGGTTGATCTCCAGGTACCCCAGTGTGTCTGTGCGTGTCTGTTTTGTTTTTCATTTAAGGGGACGTTATGTTATTTTTAACTTATACTATTTGTATTGCTATCCATTTTTGTACATCCCCAAGATCCTCCTTCAAAATAACTTTGCAAAATTTTCGGTAGAAAAATTTCCCGGCCAAAGGCCGATTCTTATTAGATTACAGGCTCACTATCGCTCGCCAGGAACAAATCGACATTTAATTGGCACGAAAGATCTTATTAATGGCAACAAATGGAGCGAAAGGTCTTAAAATCGTCAGAATTATGAGATGAACGTCTTAAAATCTCATAACTAATGGGACTAAACATGAGGGAGAAGGGAGTCCACAAAAACCTCACACCTCCCCTTAAGTTATACTGTGTTACACTATGTTACAACACTATCCTCATCCCACATCCCACATCCCCGCACATCACGTTGCCCGAGATGATGATGTGTCCTTTGGGGTTCCGCCAATGAGCCTAACTGCAAACGAATTATGTTGTTTAACCCTTGTCTAGCAGGGGTTTTTGGGTAATTTTTGGGCATATTCAGGCCCTCCTGAATGATCAATCAAGTATCTGCATGAAAAGAAATGTATTCAGCAAAAAACTAGGCACTAAAAGCTTCAAAATGAGACCAGAACGAGCTACGTAGCACTCGTCGTTCTCACGCAGTGGTACCACTAACATGGGAGTTTAGCGTATATCGGCATATTTTTTCCCGCTACGCTCACTACTGACAACACTGCCGGCCTCTCGAGAACAGAGGGAGCGTGAGTCAGTGGGCGGCGGTAAGCCCTGGGTGTCGAGCGTGTGGCCTGCTGCGCTCCCGGCCAATTGCACTCGATTTTAACCCTTTAAAAGCCTTAATAATGCTCCTAACTTGCTGCAAATTGGAGCTCGACTTAAGGTGGGCCCCGCCAGTTAAGGGTTAAGGGGAGGCAGGCCACTTTCTGGACCCCCTTCTCCCTAATGTTTAGCCCCACTAGTTTTGAGATTATAAGACGTTTGGTGATTTTAACACCTTTCACCCCATTTCGTTGTCAATTTTAAGACCTTTCGTGCCATTTATGTGTCGATTTTTTCCTGGAGAGCGAAAGCGAGCCTGCAATTTTAGGAGGAATCGGCCTTCGGCCGGGACATTCTTCTACCGAAAAATGTACAAATTTATCTTGAAGGGAAGTCTAGGGGGTGTTTTTCTAAGCTTGATGGAGGTCTAGGGGGGAAACTAAAAAAATATATGAATAAATGAATTAATAGACCAAACAAACGGTCTGCCTCCCCTTAACTTTATTATGTGTTTGATGGAGTCCTCTGTTGCTCTTTCTCAGCAAATGATTACCGGTTTGCACTAAACTCATTGGTTTGTTATAAGAATTAATTGGTAACAAATCCCTTTTAATCTATTGTTACGTCCTGGGATATATAAACACTGGGCTCTTTCTATTGGACTAGGTATGCGGCAACAAGCAACAACGGAAAACGCTAGATCCAACCCTTATCTATAAACCCAGGCAACAAACCACCCTAAACCGTCAAGAGTCCTGCCTGGACAACGAGGTATCCTCTGACTCGGTTACAGGGTGCACGCACTATAGACTGCTGATAGTCAAGCAGGCTATATAAAAGATCACACAATTAAGTTGACTTAAAGCTTCAAGGAAAAGATAGATGACGGAATTAAATTGCAGAAACAATTTAATAACAAACTAGACGAAAGTACATTTAACGTTACGTTAATTAATACAACTAATCACCCCTGCGTGAAAGAAGGTGAAAGCAAACAGTCCTCAAAACATCGTACCGGTAGACAAGATACGGGTTTCTAAACTGCATGCGGCTACTGTAGGATCTGATGCTTAGCAAAGAAAGTACGTTACGGATTTAGAGAACTCTCAACTCATAAGCAGGAATAAATACTAGTGATAGGACCTACAGTGTATAATGGCATAGGTATAATTAAATAAAGGCAGCAACTCGCAACATGACCACATACAGGTGTGCTTCTCACTCTTAGTCAGGCAAGCCTGCTCGGACAGAGTCTCTAAGCCACACCCTGACTCACAATGCTCACAAAAACGGTAAACTGTGGCACAATAACAAGCATACAGAAATAATAAACCCCTAGCTGTTAATCTGCCAGGTGGCAGAGGTCTAGCTGGAAGGATATAGGCTTCGGATACCCGGGCTGAGCCACCTGCTCTAGCCTAGGGACGTTCCCAAGTCTGTGCGCCAAATTACTCTAATTGAAAGGGTGCTCTCTTGAGAGACTCAGATCGCAAGTATCTGACTCTCTCCTGGCGACCCTAAAACAAAAGCAAGACGTGCTAGCACAGTGCTGAGTGGACTAGGCAAGGGCCCTCACACAACACAACACTAGACACACAGGGACACAGACAAGAAAATGCCCCCAGACTCCCACGGGTATCCTAGTAAAGTCGTGCGGGTCCACAGGACTCGCACCAGCAGACTTTACTTAAAGGATCGCAAAAAGCCTCCCCTCCGGTCTAGCCCCTGCTAACCTGACACAAGAACACACTAGCAAGCATGAAACCACCAAATATGAGACAACAAAAAAGCTTCCTAGGTCTCATTAACAATTACGTCCCTGCATAAGGCCCAAAATCCTATCTAATTATCTGAGAGCTCGTCGTTAATACAATAATAGATATAAGGTCTATCAAGGGGATGGGATAATTAAATAGATTGGTGAAGTAGTGGAAAGAAGGTATACAAAGTAAGAGAGAAAGTTTCTAAGTGGGGTTGAGAGGGATAGATATCAAGGGGGTCCGAAGGGTACGACAGTGAGGTGAGCTCTGAGTCTTGAATCTGTCTGGACCCCGCCCTAGGCATGCAGAATACATCCCAGGCTTGGCAACACTCAACACAGTTGCCGGGTCAAAATCGTCTACCCCGTGGTGCGCGAGTCGAAACTAAGCCTAACGTTGCAAACAAATGCATATGGCAACATCAGGCTCGTCCCAAGCTAGACTCTCCGCGCGAAGCAACGTCCCCCAGCCGGTCTCTCTCTCCCGCTCGTCTCCTCCCACTCTCACTAGACCTACATCTTATATATTATAATGAAACAATCAACTATCGAGAATAAAATATACTAAGATGTGTTGGTTAAGAATAAGGGCAGCTACAAGCTGTGAAACAACATAAGAATATCCCAGACATTAGTTACGTTGTCGTAGGATATATACTAAGGAAAAGCCGGCCGGCCGGCTGCCGCCAGCCGGTTTCTAAACGGCTGGGCAGCCGACGCACGCGCATGCCCGCATGTGGCTACTATGCAGAAGCGTCACACCTCCCCCAAGATATAAGACCCTTGACTAAGTTCTTCATATCTAACAGAAAGCTTCTCATAGTACCACACACTGTTGCGACACAAGGCACTATATATAAAAAAAATAAACTGTTGCGCTCCACCGAGCAAGTTCAACTAACTTAGCGACAATAAGCGAAAACATTCAACTTAGATACTGCTACAACATCTTATACAAAATTCTACACGTTATAAAAATAAAGAGTTTTTATAAGGTTTTTGCTTTTTTAATTTGTTTTTTTCGGCTGAACTACAGTGGCAGCCTATTTTCCTCCACACTCAACCCTCAATCCTGTGGCAGTCTAACCAACATCATCCACCCTTGACAGACAATCCGCTATCACGTTATCAGAACCGGCAATATGGCGTATGTCCAGATTATACTCCTGAAGCATGAGTGACCACCTGGTCAGCCTCATATTCCGGTTATGAAACTGATTCAAGAATTTCAGAGGGTGATGATCGGTATAAACCACTACGACTGGTCCGAAAGCAGGAACATATACATCGAAGTGCCTGAGCGCCAGCACTATCGCCAGGAGTTCTTTTTCAATTACAGAGTAATTCCTTTGTGCACTATTGAATTTTTTACTGTAAAAACTCACTGGATGTTCGATACCTTCATCATCTGTCTGTAACAAGACAGCCCCAGCCCCTACGCCACTGGCATCAGTCGCCAGCTGAAAAGGTCTGCTGAAGTCCGGGGCCCTGAGTATGGGGTGGGTACATAACAGGTGTTTCACCAAGGAAAACGCCTCTGCACACTTAGGAGACCACCAGAACTTCTTGTCCTTAGATAATAAGTCAGTTAAAGGTGCAAGTACAGTCGAATAGCCTTTGATGAAGCGACGATAATAGCCTTTCATACCTAGAAACCGCATGATTTGTTTCTTAGTCGTAGGCTGGGCAAACTGATCGATGGCTTTGATCTTTGTCTGTGGAGGGCACACCTGACCCATCCCCACCTCGAACCCCAGGTACAAAACTGTGGCCTTGACAAAATCGCACTTACCCAGGTTTACCACCAAACCTGCTTCATTCAGTTTATTAAAAAGCTGTCCGATGTGAGCACAGTGACTGTTAAAATCATCGTCGTATATTATGACATCATCTAGGTACACCGTACAGTTGGGAATGTCGGCTACAATGTCGTTCATTAATTTCTGAAACGTTGCAGGGGCATTTTTCAGCCCGTATGGCATAACATGGCAACGATATCTGGCACCGTCCACCACAAACCCACACACCTCTCGCGCTCGCTCAGACAAGGGCACTTGCCAATAACCCTTAACAAGTGAGGAACTTGGCTTTTCCTATCTTATCCACACTGTCGTCCACGCGAGGGAGAGGATAGGCATTTGTGGGGGTTAAACCATTCAACCTGCGGAAATCTATACAACACTGCACCTTGCCATCTGGTTTGGGCTGCAGTGTGACTGGGGAAGTCCACCTTACTGCACCCTCAGAAATCAGCCCACGTTTCAGCATATAATCCAGCTCTTCCCTAAGTGCTGGTAATTTAATAGGGGGAACACGGTATGGCACTGATTTAAAGGGCGGGTGGTCCCCAACATCGACATCGTGCACCGCTTGAGTAGTGAGGCCAGGATGCTCCGCGAAAACAGCTGGGTTTGAATCAAACAAGTGCTGCACAGCTACACGCTGTTGCTCAGGCAGGTGCAATATCAACTCGTGAGCCACTTGTCTAGAATTCCCCGCCCACTGATCCGCGGAAACATGACAATCCCAATTATCCTCCCCCGCAGCTTGACTGTCCCTTCCTCCTTCTCCACCACGATCGCTGCAGATCAACACCGGGACAGTGAGAGGCTCGGAGGGGCGCCTCACATACTCTTTCATCAGATTTACATGGCAAAGTTGGTTCTTTTTCTTACGATCAGGAGTAGCTACTAAATAGCCGAGATCAGAAACCTTCCTTACAACTCGATACGGACCAGAATACTTGGCAGACAAGGGGTGTCCCACCAGAGGCAGTAGTATCAGTACCTCCTGATCTACTTCAAACTCCCTCAGCTTCACCTTCTGGTCGTATCTGTCCTTCATCTGAGCTTGTGAACTCTTAAGGTTCCGACCTGCTACCTCCAAGCTCTTTAGCATTCTCTCACGGCTTTCAACTACATACTTTAGAAGCGAGCATGGCTTTGTGACTCCCTCCCAGATCTCCTTGACTATGTGGAGGGGCCCCCTGACCCTGTGTCCAAAAACCAACTCGTTCGGGCTAAATCCCAAGCTCTCCCCAGGTACTTCTCTCGCAGCAAATAAAACGTATGGGAGACCTAGATCCCAGTCCTTCCCATTTTCCATGCAATAACATCGCAACATACTCTTGAGAGTCGAGTGCCACCTTTCCAAAACTCCCTGACTCTCGGGATGGTAGGCAGATGACACCACAGACACTATCCCATGTTGCTGCATGGTCTGCTTAAACAGAGCAGAAGTAAAATTGGATCCCTGATCAGACTGGATCTCCTGAGGGTAGCCATAACGAGAGAAATAGACAAGTAGGTTTTTGACAACAGTCTTAGCCATCCCGTTGCGCATGGGGTAAGCATCTGGATACCGTGTTGCTACATCCATTACAGTTAGTAAAAATTTATTGCCGGCACTAGTGGGGGGCAATGGGCCAACCATATCGATAACTACTTTGCTGAAGGGCGGCCCAATGACAGGGATGGGTTGTAACGGGGCTCTCGGGATGACCTGATTGGGTTTCCCAACAACTTGACAAGTGTGACACTGTGACACCCATGACACGACACTCGCCTTTAACCCAGGCCACCAGAAAAGCTTGCTCAGAGCTGCCTCCGTCTTACGTGCCCCCAGGTGCCCTGCCAAAGGCACATCATGAGCTAATCTCAATAAGCTCTCACGGCACACCCTCGGTACTACTAACTGGTCCACTAATCCTGACCCGCCATCCCACTTTTTCTTGGGATCCTGATGTCTCCGATACAAGATCCCCTCGGACAAGAAAAAATCACCAGGCTGCGCATCCCCATCGCTCTCCAGTTCGACAGCACCATTACCACACGCCCTGACTTCAGAATCTTCCAGCTGCAAGGAACATATATCAGCAGGTGCGAGATTATCCAAGTTAATTTTAAATAATTTATTTCCACCTCCAATGTCCCGCTGAGCCATCCTTTCCTCACGCTGCGCATAACGATGCTGTCGCAGAGTCTCTTCCTGCCCTGCACCTGCACTAGCGGTGACAGGCCCCGGGGCCTCTCCAGACTCTAACATAGGTGCCAATAATGAGTCACCAAGAAACACTGCCGGCTCAAAACTCTCCAATTGACCAACACTTCCCGTTTTCTTGTGACCTTTCCTCCGCGGTTTGATAGACTGAGGTGGTGGCTGCAAGGCTCCGGATGTCTGAGAACGCGTCACAACACACGCCATGGTTTGTACGCTACACTTCTCAACCCACTCCTGTTCCTCCCTACTAACGTCGGCCGCCTTCTCGGCAACGACCAAGGGTGAAACCTTAGAAGCAGGCACCGCAAAGTCGTTGCCGAGAAGGAGGTCGACGCCCCCAACAGGCAAGTTCTCTACAATTCCTACATCCAGCTCCTTCGCCACACCACCCACCTCCAGCTCCATCCGCACCAGCGGGTAGGACTTCGTAGCATTGATCCCCTGAACTACCACCACCCGAGCAGCGTTAATCGGTCTACCAGTAAAGTTCCTTAACAAGGTCTGAGAAGCCCCAGTATCACGCAATAGCTTAACTCCTCGCCTTTCGCCAGCCCACCTCACAAAACCATGCCCTCCATGACCCCCAAAGACGTCGCGGACAGGGTTCGAGCCTTCCGGACTCTTGAACACAGGCTGTGTTCCAACCTCTGACGAACTACCCTTGGCAAACTCAGAAGATATAGGCGACACCCCTATGCTGCAGGCCAATGACACAACCTTGTTTGGTGGCTTGTTCGGACAAGCATTTGCAAAGTGACCCTCCTTGTGACATGCAAAGCACTCTTTACTCTTTGGTTTCCCTTGGGAGTGGGAGGTACCATTAGACTTCTTATACGGGACGGTATTTGGTTTATGTTCAGTTTTATTGTCAGTGCTACATGCTTTTGTGTATTTATGTGTATCAAAATTCTTGGGAGGGGGAGGGGTACGATCCTTTGCACCCGACTCACTCCTAGCTGCTGCTTCGCACCCTCGAATTAATGACAGTCGGAGGTCAGCCATTTCTGCTGCCTCCTGGAGAGTTCTAGGATTTTTTTCCTTTATATTTAATGTTAAGTCCCCGCCTGTACACTTAAAGAACTGCTCCAAGAGAACCAGCTCCTGAGCTCACTCAACTCCTCAAAAGTAGCTGCCCTCTCAGAACGCAGCCAATGTCGTAGTGCATCAGACAAGTCCCGGGCGTGTTCTAGGAAGGTACTATCCTTGCCCTTAGTAACACCCCAAAACTTCAAGCGGTAATTTTCTGGTTGTAACTCATAGGCCCGTAGCACAGCCTTCTTTAGCTCATCATAAACTACACAGGACTCTAAAGGTAGTGCATCATACGCTTTTAGCCCCTTTCCTAGGAGTCTTGATGAAACTAATGCTGCCCACTTTTCCTGAGGCCACTGGTGTTCCTGACACTTCTTCTCAAATCGCATAAAAAACTCAGTCACACATGATTCATCGAACACAGGAACTAGTTTAAGCAGGTGCGACAATGATTGGTCCCAATTTCTGTTACTTCCCCCAATATTTCGCCCTGTTACCTCCACTCGAGATCTCTCCAGCTCCCTGTCAGCCCGATACCTAGTAGACTCTGCCTGCAGTTCAGCCGCTCGTATAGCTGTTCTCTCTGCGGCCTCAGCCTGAGCTCTAGCAACCTCAGCCTGCACACTAACCTGTCTTTCGGCAGCCTTAACCTTGGCCATCTCAAGCCGAAACAACAAATCTGGAGTCAACCCTTGAGGAGGGGAAGGTGCATTTAATGGGGAGGGTCCCTGTGATTGAATTCCACGCTGCCATTGACCATCAACTTGGGGGTATGTACTAAATACAGGCACCCTGACATTTGATACGGGGGTAGAGTGGAGGGCGGGCTGGGGACCGGGGCCCCCAGTCGCCTCTCCACCCAGGTCTCTCCCTTCTAAACCCAATATCAAAGTCCTCAGCTGATCTTTCCTCATGCCACTTAAACCCTGGTGACCCTGAAGACCTGCTACACACTTTAAGCCATACTTATTCAGCTTCAACACCCTGGCAGCGGTAAGGGGCACCTCTAAAAATCTTCTAGCACCCTCCTCGCTATCGACTAGCCACTCCACAGGTCTTTCTCCCTCCGAGCCTGTATCGTGACCTGACCCATCACTGTGTTCTGATATATTAGACATGTTTGTGTACTGCAGTAATTATCACGGTTATAGAATGTGCCTTATCTCCTATGCAAGTATGTATATACTAATGTTATTTAAAGTCTTTAATGTGTTATATTAGTTGCTCCAAAAAAACCACTATGTCCACTGTATTCCTCTAATCATAAGGAATCTCAAAACAAATGACCACTATATTCCTCTGTTCAGTAAATCCTGGCAAGGTCGCCATTTGTTACGTCCTGGGATATATAAACACTGGGCTCTTTCTATTGGACTAGGTATGCGGCAACAAGCAGCAACGGAAAATGCTAGATCCAACCCTTATCTATAAACCCAGGCAACAAACCACCCTAAACCGTCAAGAGTCCTGCCTGGACAACGAGGTATCCTCTGACTCGGTTACAGGGTGCACGCACTATAGACTGCTGATAGTCAAGCAGGCTATATAAAAGATCACACAATTAAGTTGACTTAAAGCTTCAAGGAAAAGATAGATGACGGAATTAAATTGCAGAAACAATTTAATAACAAACTAGAAGAAAGTACATTTAACGTTACGTTAATTAATACAACTAATCACCCCTGCGTGAAAGAAGGTGAAAGCAAACAGTCCTCAAAACATCGTACCGGTAGACAAGATGCGGGTTTCTAAACTGCATGCGGCTACTGTAGGATCTGATGCTTAGCAAAGAAAGTACGTTACGGATTTAGAGAACTCTCAACTCATAAGCAGGAATAAATACTAGTGATAGGACCTACAGTGTATAATGGCATAGGTATAATTAAATAAAGGCAGCAACTCGCAACATAACCACATACAGGTGTGCTTCTCACTCTTAGTCAGGCAAGCCTGCTCGGACAGAGTCTAAGCCACACCCTGATTCACAATGCTCACAAAAACGGTAAACTGTGGCACAATAACAAGCATACAGAAATAATAAACCCCTAGCTGTTAATCTGCCAGGTGGCAGAGGTCTAGCTGGAAGGATATAGGCTTCGGATACCCGGGCTGAGCCACCTGCTCTAGCCTAGGGACGTTCCCAAGTCTGTGCACCAAATTACTCTAATTGAAAGGGTGCTCTCTTGAGAGACTCAGATCACAAGTATCTGACTCTCTCCTGGCGACCCTAAAACAAAAGCAAGACGTGCTAGCGCAGTGCTGAGTGGACTAGGCAAGGGCGCTCACACAACACAACACTAGACACACAGGGACACAGACAAGAAAATGCCCCCCAGACTCCCACGGGTATCCTAGTAAAGTCGTGCGGGTCCACAGGACTCGCACCAGCACACTTTACTTAAAGGATCGCAAAAAGCCTCCCCTCCGGTCTAGCCCCTGCTAACCTGACACAAGAACACACTAGCAAGCATGAAACCACCAAATATGAGACAACAAAAAAGCTTCCTAGGTCTCATTAACAATTACGTCTCTGCATAAGGCCCAAAATCCTATCTAATTATCTGAGAGCTCGTCGTTAATACAATAATAGATATAAGGTCTATCAAGGGGATGGGATAATTAAATAGATTGGTGAAGTAGTGGAAAGAAGGTATACAAAGTAAGAGAGAAAGTTTCTAAGTGGGGTTGAGAGGGATAGATATCAAGGGGGTCCGAAGGGTACGACAGTGAGGTGAGCTCTGAGTCTTGAATCTGTCTGGACCCCACCCTAGGCATGCAGAATACATCCCAGGCTTGGCAACACTCAACACAGTTGCCAGGTCAAAATCGTCTACCCCGTGCGTGAGTCGAAACTAAGCCTAACGTTGCAAACAAATGCATATGGTAACATCAGGCTCGTCCCAAGCTAGACTCTCCGCGCGAAGCAACGTCCCCCAGCCGGTCTCTCTCTCCCGCTCGTCTCCTCCCACTCTCACTAGACTTACATCTTATATATTATAATGAAACAATCAACTATCGAGAATAAAATATACTAAGATGCGTTGGTTAAGAATAAGGGCAGCTACAAGCTGTGAAACAACATAAGAATATCCCAGACATTAGTTACGTTGTCGTAGGATATATACTAAGGAAAAGCCGGCCGGCCGGCTGCCGCCAGCCGGTTTCTAAACGGCTGGGCAGCCGACGCGCGCGCATACCCGCACGTGGCTACTATGCAGAAGCGTCACACTATACAGCACTAAATGTTGTGTATCCTGTAATGCTATGGCACCAGCTGTATAGAAGTAGCAACCATTAATTATAAGTAGCAACCATTAATTATAAGTAGCAACCATTAATTATAAGTAGCAACCATTAATTATAAGTAGCAACCATTAATTATAAGTAGCAACCATTATTATAAGTAGCAACCATTATTATAAGTAGCAACCATTAATTATAAGTAGCAACCATTAATTATAAGTAGCAACCATTAATTATAAGTAGCAACCATTATTATAAGTAGCAACCATTAATTTTAAGTAGCAACCATTAATTATAAGTAGCAACCATTAATTATAAGTAGCAACCATTAATTATAAGTAGCAACCATTATTATAAGTAGTCACCCCCACTACCCCCACCTCTACCGGACGAGCAGGGCAAGGGACTGGAGTTCTCGAAAAGGGGCTCCAGTCCTGACGTTACTCTTGACTTGCAGTGTGCTGGTTTAATAATCCAGAATGGATGATAGCTTCTGAACTCTTATTTTAACTAACTAACTAACGAACAGGGTTCTTTCTGGGTTTGGTGAAGACATTGCGATTAAAATGCCGTAGCAGAAGACTGAAATGTGTGAAGTAATCTAAACAATAATGAGAACAAGTATTTCGATTTAGGTACTGTGACAATTATATCGTTAATTCCCGTAACATTCTTACCATAGGCCATCTTAAACACTCAACTATTATGCCAAATTCCTACACGAGCAGGTAAAGGTAATAATAGTCTGACAAAAATGCAAATTCACTTAAATATAAATAATTCGAGCCTTCACGTTTTATCATTCTAATAAGTTTGCTTCTGTATTTGTTTCGTGAATGAATAAATTATGGCTAGAGTAAAGTAGGAGATTAGAGAGTTTTGAATAGAGGAAGAATAAGTTGAGAAATGGGAAGTATTGTAAAAGATGAAAGTACTTGGGCACAACCAAGTTGCTCCATTGTAGATTTATTTGTTTCGTAAGTGTATCGACGCACTGTATATACTGTATATACTGCAATTCTCCAACTCAGGAGTGAAACGTTACTCCCAATCTTTCTTCTATTAAACAGCTGAGCTCTGGTACTCTCTCCATGAATCCATCTTTCCCTCATCCTATGATTTAAATTGCTTCAAACTCCGTGTGTCCAGACATTTTGGCTGGAACATTCCTCTTTCAACTCTGGGGGAGGCACTCGTCACAGGCAATTTTGCCTTTTGTCTCTCTCATCCACATAGAAAAATTCATATACTGTATACTGTACACTTTGGCTAAAACTAAGCGAATTTATTTATATTTGGAAGCACCTCACACTGTAAGTGTTAATCCCTTTATAAACACACAGTGACTGTTATTATTTGATGCAGCTTAACCACTTCCACCAGATCACTTCTTTTGTATTATATTTATTAATGCTGCTGCCAAACTGTTTACCTACAGTAGCTTAGAACGGCCCTCTAGGAATATAGGGCTTAACTCTTTCACTGGTCCTTCCAAAGTTGACTAAAATCAGACGCTTGGGATACTGGAGGTGGAACTTGTCCGGGTTACGCAGGGGTTCCCAGAACAGGCCTTTAGTAGCTGTTTTTTTAAAGTAACAATATATATCTGTTTTAGTGTGCACGGGGCCATGTAACTGCCGTAAAGTATATTACAAAAATAAAATATAAACCCTCTCGGAAGAATGGAACTTCTCTTTCATCCGCGCAATGTACGGGCACCTCGGCAACACATATATATATATATATATATATATATATATATAATATATATAATATATATTATATATATTATATATATTATATATATATATATATATATACTGTATATGTATATATATATATTATATATATATATATGGTAATTCTGCATAACTACAACTCCTGTTATTTTAGGTTGTATTTATTTTATTTTTGTATTTTAATGGTTTGTAAGTGTGTATTATATGTTTAGACAGTGAGGAAAGTACTATTTATTAGCATTTGCATTGTTAATTGTAATTCAGATACCCCAACAATCTAGGAGTTTACTAGATTTAGTAAACTTTGAAAAGACATTAGCCTAACCTAACAAATCCTAGTATAATGGGTGGGGGCTCCCGCCCCCACACCCCCGCTGAGTGGATATTAAAACTATAACAGATTGACAGGCGCCGAAAGAAAAGTCGATAAAGTCTATGGTGTTTACTCTGTAATCTTAGCTTTGGCTGTGATAACAGGAAAGTACCAATGAAAATGTACTGACGTCGTGTAGCCGGTGTAGGTGAAGCTCCACTCTGATTGGCTACTGAATATCGGGGAGGAGCCTCCAAGGAGGCTAAAATGTAAACAAAGAGTCCTGGACTGGCTGTACAAAAATAACTGAAAATGTTATAGGGTAGTGATAATAAAATTGACAAAATAAGAAAATTAGCACTTATCCGCACATCAGTAAGGTCCCCTGAGTCACAGTCTACAGATATAAGGTCGGTCCACCAGGCGACCCAAAAATGGTCAGTTTCGCATAGTGACGTCACTTGTCCTCACTGACCAAGGGTCAGTACTCTCCCTCCCTTTGACTTGTGAAGGTCGTGCATCTCTCTCCCAAATTAAGTGAATAAATATGCATAACCCTGGTATCCAACTTTATTGATTGGTTATATTCAAGTGTGAAGACATGCCCAGCAACTGTGCAGTGTTTAATTGTTTCTCAAACAGTAATAAACAGAGTGATAAGCATCTTTCTTTTCACAAGTTTCCTAAGAATGAGAGTCTTAGGAAGAAGTGGATTCACCTTTGCAGTAGGAAAGACTTTATTAATGCTGATTATGCAAAGGTTTGCAGTTTACATTTTCACCCTAGTGCATATGAAAGACATCTAAAATATGAACTGCTAGGCATACCTCTACCAAAGTAACTGCAAAGGATCAAATGTGATGCACAACCATCTCTTCAATTACCAACATCAAGAGGTGAACATTGTTTTTAACAAGTGAATGTGTTTTAGTGTTACGATTTCTTATTATTCCTATTTAGTAAATATGTTGTGTATGTGCAAGTTTGTGTGTTTGTATTTGTTTTAATCTGTGTATGTGAATTTGTGGAAGAGTGTGCATATGTTTGTGTGTATGTGTGGGCCAGTGATTGTGCTTCCTGGTGTGTGTGTGAGTGTGTGTTTATGGGTGTGAGTTAATGAGTGTGTAAGTGTTGATGTATGTGTATGAGTGCGCGTGTGTGCGTATGAGTGTCTGTGAGTGAATGACTGTGAGTGAGTAAGTGAATGAGTTTGAGCAAGTGAGTGATTGAGTATCTGTTAACGAGTGCGTATATGTGTGAGTGAATGAGTATATGTGAGTGAATTAATGAGTGTAAATGATTGCATGTGTGTGAGTGAATGAATGAATGTGAGCGAGTGAGTGTGCATGTATATGAGAGAGTGAATGGGTGTTTGTGAGTGAGTGAATGAGAGTGTGGAAAGGTGTAGCAGGTAAAGTACCTTACTGCTGACTCCCTGGTGATGGGCTGGTCTATCAGAGTGAGAACTGAGCGATCTCTACCATACCCATAGCTTACTCTGACTTTTCCTTTTACTTATATATTTTCTAGATCTCAAGTGACGGCGTCCCTTCCGTGGATTGACCTCCCAATCTACCAAGATTGGAAGCCAAAGCGTCACATTTTTCCTTTGCCCCTCAACTTTCTCTTCATAATTGCTGAGGGGCACAGGGCCCTGGGTGGGGCTTTGGTTTCCCGGGCGTTTCCGCATCCTCCTCAGCTCCCCGCCATGGAGTGGCTTCGGTCACCCAGGCTTTATTGTGGTCGGCAGGGAGGGTTCTGTGGGGGCGCTCGGTTATGGCCTTGGCCTTGCTTGGGGCCTTGGGGCTGTTCGGCCAGGCAGCTTGGGGAACAGCAACAACAACAACAACTGCTGACTCCCACCGGCCATCCTATCTCCACTCCCCCCCCCCCCACCCCCCCACAGAACTGAGTCACCTGGGAATCACCAAACACACTTTTTCCCAGTAATTACCGTACGTATTTACTTTTACTATATTGCTAATTTGTATCAACTCGCCAACTGATATCATATCAATAAATATCATAAAAAGTAATAAGAATAAAAACATCATTACTGTGATTGAGTGTATTAGGCGATCGAAAGTTGACCTGTAGTTCTGTGTGTGTGTGTGTGTGGGGCGGGGGGGGGGGGGGGGGGGGGGGGGGGGAGGGGAGGAGGGAGGGGTAATGGCTGATGGGGGGGATATGTCAACAGTAAGGTACGCTTTCCACTCTACCGCCTTAAATTATGTTGTTTGTTTTTATATATGTAAACTATAAATCATATACAATTCATGCACTATATAACGGAGTAGTGTTTGTACTGAAGCAATATCAAAGAAACAATAAATATATATATATATATATATACTGTATATGTAGATATATATATATATAATGTATAAACCGGTATACTGTATTTGATTTTGGTAATATGATACTACCCAACCCTGCCCCCATTTCCTCACCTGCTGTAGGGGTACACTACATATAGAGACTGATATACAGTATACACACACACAGCAACACACTTATACACACACTTACATGCACAAAAACGTACATTCTTAAGCATACACATGCTTACACAAGTGCATGCATACCTATACGCATATGCATGAACACTTACACATTCACAAAAACGCACACAGTCATTATGCAAATGTATACCGTACGTATTAAAACATATACACACATACAGTAGATATGCACATGCATCAGCATGCACACGTCCCACTTCCACACAAGAACACACAATCTTACACTTCCACATACACAAGAGATAGGCTATATACACTTACACATTTTTAAGCACATTTACATACATGCTTAAACATACTAACAAACCATACTTACACACAAGACACACATGCACATAAGAATACAAACACGCACACACACGAACATTTACCCATGCATGTCCTTTTTTTTTTTACATACATATACATCATTATATAATGTGTATAAGCAGTCTCTGATAAAAATATGTACCGTAATGATAAGATTTATATAATGTGCAACGTTTTTATCTACAAATTTAATTTTGCCCGAGTTATGTTTCATATTAATTTATTAGATTCTCCAGAAGATGGTTCCCGTGATTTGAGAAATGAGAAACGAGGGCTGGAGAGACTCTTGGAAGATATACTGGAGGAGGACTACCAGGAACATGTGGAGCCACCTGTGAGCAATGAAGATTTTCAAAGCCAGCTGGAGGATCTGAAGAAGGAACTACATGATGTAAAGGGGGAAAGAGATGCTCTGCTAAGAGAGGAGTGCGAGTGGAAACAAGAAAAATCACACCTTCTAGAGCAGATCAAGTTCGCTACTGAAAAGGCCACTGAGCAGTTGAGGAATACGTTATCTTCCTATTTTTCACCTTCTCAAATTGATTTTTTCCTAAGTGGAAAACCTGTATCACACTGGTTAGAAGATGACGTCTGCAGAGCATTAACATTGCGCAGTTTGAGCCCGAAGGCATATACATTTTTACGTGAAGTGTGGAAGTTTCCTTTGCCATCTAAGACTACATTACATCGTTGGGTGACTAAATTTGACTGTGAACCAGGAGTGTTACACACTGTCATAAGTCTGTTGCGGCAAAAAGGTGAGTCCATGGATATACGTGATCGCGTCTGTGTCCTATCTTTTGATGAATGCAGTATTGCGCATGAGTGGACTTATGACAAACGAAAAGACATTCTCTATGAACCAAAAAGTAAAGTTCAATGTGCAATGATTAGGGGATTGGTTGGCTCATGGAAGCAACTAATCTTTTATGAATTTGATTGTAACATGACCAAGGATATTCTTTTCAATATCATCAGAGGTAGAAGACGCTGGATTTCCTGTAGTAGCTGTAGTAAGTGATCTTGGGCCAACAAACGTTAGGGTATGGAAGTCTTTGGGTGTCAATATTGACAAACATTTCAATCCGATCCAACCCAACATATCCTTCACAAATCCAACTGCTTCGGAAAGAGAAATATTTGTTTTTGCAGATGTTCCTCATCTAATCAAGTTGATCAGGAACAATTTTATTGATTCTGGTTTTAAGATGTCAGGGGAAAAAAATGTGAACAGTGAATGTGTTCGAGAAATTATTTAAAAAAGTGTGAGTGATTTGAAACTACACATCGTCTATCTGTAAAACACATCACACCTAAGGGTGTGCAACAGATGAAAGTGAAGTTAGCTACTCAGCTACTATCAGAGACAACTGCTAAGTCTGTAGCATATTTTGGACACAAAGAGTTGCTAAAAAGCAAGGATTGGGATGCTACAAGCAAATTAATCTCCTTAACTGACTCTTGGTTTGATGTCAACAATTCTAGAGTGCCAGTTGATTCAACATTTTCCAGAAATGCTTATGGAATATATTTGCAGTATCAAAGTCAAATATTAAATTATATGAGGCAAACCATGGCATCAATGAGAGTTGGTACAAGCAATCACATGTACCTGTTTCAGAAAGGAGTAATTGTATCTTCCCAATCCTTGCCAAAGCTCTATGAAATGGTAACAAAAACATATAATATCTCATTCATACTAACCTACAGGCTAAACCAGGATATGTTGGAACATTTATTTGCTTCTCTTAGACAATTTGGATCAAGTTAGGAGCATCCTTCTACTGTGTCAATGAAGCAACGCATAAGAAGTTATTTGCTTGGGAGAAACACTGCACTAGTTAGTGAAAATTTCAATTGCCAAAGAGAATGTTAAGATGTGAGCATGTCTGAAGGCTCGTTTCACATAAATAAAGGTCAGTCAGTGGAAAATGAGGAAGATGGCAATTCACTGGAACATGAACTATGCTTATCAGCCATGGTGTTTTCAACCTTAAATGAGGAAATAGTGCCAGATAATGAAAACACTGAACATTGGGACCCAGGTTATATTGAACCTGAATTCAATTTAGAAAAAGCAACTGAAACTGAAGGTCTCCGATATCTTGGTGGGTTTATTGTTCACAAATTTCCCCAATACCAGTTCCTAGGAGAAAAGGTGGAAAAGGACGATGATACCTGGATTGGGGCAGTTGACAGAGGACTAGCCTTAATGAAACCTAGTTCTGAGTTCTTCAAAAAGCTGACTATAATGGAAACATTATTTAAATGTCATCATGGAGAATCAAAACTAAAGCCAGGTAAAGGATCCATCAAACTCCTAACTTCATACATAACAGAATTAGTACAACTCCCCACTGATGTGATGTCCTATTTCGTTAGGTGCCGGATGTTCTTTCGTATGAGAGTATTAAATAGAATATATATATTCAGCACGAAAGCAATGTAACAAAATGCTAAAAGTAGTTAAGTAAAACAGTTATTGCGTTGCTAATACAGCATACATTCACAATCCTCTCTGAATTATTGTAAGAGACATTATTATTGTCCCCATATACTTCTCTTGTTAACTTAAATAATATACTGTTTATATCCAAATGTTATTAGACTTTTATTACTACCCTTGTTTACTCATCCTTTTTAACTGCTTTAATAATGCACAATTGAATTGCACATTTGCCTATAATGTGTAAAATTGGGGGAAAAAAAAAAAAATATATATATATACCGGTATATATAATTATATATATATATATATATATAATTATATAAATTATACTGTATATAATTATATATACCGGTATATATATATATATATATATATATATATATATATATATATATATATATAATTATATATATATATATATATATATATATATATATATATATATATATATATAGTATGTATATATTAGTTGAATAGATAGACACTTTTTTAGAGATAATAAATTATGTGATGGAAATAAGAAGTTAAACACATGCAAACAACCATAAATATATAAACTAATCAAACACAAATGCGCTTAGGCTTCACATTCATAAACACACACACACACACACTATCTAACACACACAGAGGGGTCATTAATCAGTTTTGGTGGAGAGAGAGAGAGCGCGCGGGGGAGAAAAAGAGAGAGAGAATGAACTAATTGAAAGCGAGAGAGAAAGATAGAAGGAGAAGGAAAATGCACGCGTGGGACCTGTGACGTCAAAGGGTCGCCTGGTGGACCGACCTTATATCTGTAGACTAATAATAATAATAATAATAATAATAAACGGTTTATTAAAGAATGGCAGCCTCATGAGCTGAAAATACACATTTTACAATTTAGTGGATGAACATGAGATGTACAGATATGAAGATGGTAAGCTCAGTTTACAACAAAAATAAATAAATACAATAATGATGCAGGTGCAGAATACAAATTATCATAAAATAACCATGAGAGTAAGTGATATACAGTACATATACACGTTTATTTTACTTACTCTTATACAGAACATACATAATTATATACACGTACGTACGCACATACATACGCATACATATACACACATATATAAGAACATAAGAACATGCAGTAAGTGTGCACATGTCCGTATACACAAACGCTCACGTATGCACACAAACATACATACATACAAAAACTGTTTTGGTGGGGTCAGGGTAAAGAGGTAAAGGGTAAAGAGGGAGCGGCGTTCAAGTCCGTGTAGGTAGGGTCAGGTAAAGCCTACTACAATGGGAGGTTAATCCTCGGTAGTGTAGGTGTGTGTGTGTGTGTGTTCGTTCGTGTGTGTGTGTGTGTGTATGTGTGTGTGTGTGTGTGTGTGTGTGTGTGTGATAGAAGGCGAAATGTGGAAAAGCTGGGAGTTCTATTGTTAAGGGTGGAAATACATGGATGAAGATACACGAACACTTAATAATAGATAATGCTTATGCATAGATTTATAATCAGAAGTTGTGCTAGTGAGCAATATGTTCTCGCTCATAATTATGTAAGTATATTTACATACATATGTGCATATGACCATACAAATACACGTACAGTACATATATATATTATATACCTTATATTCTTAACCGGGCTCGAACCATTGACATCACATACACACAGACATACATATACAAAGACTGTGCCCTGAGTAAGGTAAGAACGAAAACAAATAATTCCAAGAGACAGGAATCCCGTAATCGAGGAGTTGTTGTTCTGCAGAATACCCATATAATATATGGGTATAATATATAATATATATATATATATATATATATATATATGTTAGTAAAGCCAGGTAATAAATTTTCTTTAATACATACGAGGTTGAAAGAAATGGCAATTTCTGCGTTGGAAATTTTATTATTCAAAGTTTCCAGGTCTCTGATGAGTTTTCGCTGGGTGGCAGGAAGTAGATGAAGGAGATGAGCAAAATTCATGGTGGTACAGGGTTACATAAATGTACATGATGATACAGGATATACGACGCGTTTCACTGGACAACCAGCATTATCAAGTAAGGAAGGAATGATATAAAAGGTAAACAGGAAGGGTATATAGAGGGTGGAGGATCAGAGGAGGCGGAAAACAGGGGGCAAAAGTCTGCTATTGGTGGAAGCGTAAACTAGGAGAGAGAAGGGGTTAACCGCTTCACGCATGCGCACTGGATGCGGGATGGTGGTCAGTAGGTGGGGTCGAAGCTGATTGGCTGCGTGTCGAGGGGCGTGGCCTAAGTTGTGTGGCGCCTGCAGAAGACGAAGCTGAAGGAGGTAGCGCGGGGGGCTGCGTCAAGGGCATCGGGGGGCGAGGAGGGGTGTTAGGTCCTGTAGGGTAGTGCCTTTTGGCAGAAGGAAGGATCTGAAGGTCCAGAGTTTGGTTGTTGATGTTGGGATGTAAGGCTTGGATATATAAAGCTTCGAGTATAGGTAATCTCCTTGGGTCACTTTCTTTATCGAGTATGGTGGTGTGTTTCTCTAACTCGTTGCGTGTGAGGTGAGGGTGGTTAGGGGTGAGATAGTGGTCTTTGATGGCTCCAGCCTGAAGGTGAAGAGTTAACCGACGTGAAAGACGAGTCTGCGTCATACCAATATAGGAATGAGGTCCACAGTCCTCATAATTACAGGTATGTTGGTAAATGACGTGATCGTCGGTCATCGGGCTCTTTATCTTGGTGGAGGCTGGTTTGTTGCGGAGAACGAGGTTGGAGGTCTTGGGGGATTTGTAATAAATTATTAATTTGATTTTGTTTTCCGGGTTGGTTGGGTGGACATGCTTGGAGATTATTTCTTTTAAGACGGCCTCGTCATTTTTGTGTTCAGAGGACATGTAATTGCGGTAGAAGATCTTAATTTCATTGGGGGGGTCAATGTTGGGAGGGCTTTGGGTGTACCATTTTTCAAGATGGTGGTTGATGGTGCTGGAGATGTCGGAGTTGGAGTATCCGTTATTTACTAAAACTTGGGATAGTCTTTCTAGTTCCTGGTGGGTGTCGGCCCAGGTAGAGCAGTGCGTGAGGGCTCTCCTAACATAGGAGGAGATGGAGGATAGAAGATAACGGCGGGGGCATTCACTATCGCCGTTGAGGCATTGTCCTGTGTTAGTAGGTTTAATGTAGACGGTGGTTTTGAACCCATGGTCGTTCAGAGCTACGAGGATGTCGAGGAAGGGGAGTTGTCCATTGTTAGATTTTTCAAAGGTGAAGTTAAGTCCGGAGGAGGTCATGAAGCGACGCTGGAGTTCCTGTAGTTCGGGGAGGTCCTTTATTTGCACGAAGATGTCATCCACGTATCTACAGTAGACGGCTGGTCGTTGGGCAGCTAGGAGCTCTTCCTCGATGGTACCCATGAAAAAGTTCGCAAAAAGAACTCCTAGGGGGCTGCCCATCGCCACACCGTCTATCTGCTTGTACATGTTGCCCCGGGGGCAAAGGAAGGGGGCCTCCTTGGTACATAGCTCCAGTAGTGTTTTCAGGGCCTTCTCCGGGATGTCCAGTGTAGGTGTATCAGGGCAATGATAAATTCGACGTAGAATCATGTCAATGGTCCTATCCACTGGCACGTTGGTGAACAGGCTTTCTACGTCGAGAGAGGCGATAGTGTGGTTGTTGTTACGGGGGGCGTCTCGTAAAATTTCCAAGAAATCGTGGGCTGAGTTAAGGTTGAATTGGCTGGGCACGAAGGGGGTGAGGAGGTTGTTCAGGGCCTTGGCGATCTGGTAGGTGGCAGTGGGGATCTGGGAGATGATGGGGTGGAGGGGGTTCCCAGGTTTGTGTGTTTTGATGGTTCCGTACGCATAACCAGGGGTGTATTCTCCGACGAGTTTTTTAAGGTGGATCCCTCCTTGTTTGGCGTTGATGGCGGTGATGGTGGTGTTGGCAATACGTTTGATTTCGTCGGTTGGGTTGCGGGTGATCTTTTTAAATTTAGTGTTGTCACTTAAGATGACGTCCATTTTTCTAAGATATTCCTCCTTGTCATGGATCACGAGGCAGGAAGCTTTATCCGCACGACGGATGATGATGTTGGGGTTGTCTCTTAATAGTTTGGCAGCTTGGAAGTGTTGTTTGTTGAGTATTTTGCTATGGTGAGTTCCTCTGGTTTTGGCGGCTTCAGCGAGGAGAGTAGGTTGTAGGGCGGGAGTAGTGGTGACCTTGCCATCCTTCTTGAGTCGTAGGATGTCGTCCAGGAGGATTTCCGTTTCTAGGCGTTTCCGGTGGGGGCCAGGTTTTGAGCTGTAGTGGCAGTTGAGGCCTTTGTTGAGGAGGTCTTCTTGGTCCAGGGTCAGAATGGTGTTAGTAAGGTTTATATATCCTTTTGTTGGTTTGGGAAGTTTTAAGTTTCCGCCATAAAGACGGGCAAGCTTTTTTATGGTTGTGTTTTCGGCTTGTCTTCTGTGTTGTTCAAGGAGTTGTTCGAGGGCTGTGTTGATTTCGGCTTTGAGGTGGTCTGGAGGGGTTTCGTCTTCCCAAATCCGTAGAAGAGCATCTCGTTCTTTACGAAGGTTGTTGGCGAGCTCTCGTTTTTCAATTATTTGGTCCTTCACCAGTTCTTCACGAAACTGGAGGGTGCTGGTGCGATGTCTGGCATTCTCGTGAAGTTTTATGTTAGTAAAGCCAGGTAATAAATTTTCTTTAATACATACGAGGTTGAAAGAAATGGCAATTTCTGCGTTGGAAATTTTATTATTCAAAGTTTCCAGGTCTCTGATGAGTTTTCGCTGGGTGGCAGGAAGTACAAAGGAGTACAAAGGAGTACAAAGGAGTACAAAGGAAATCAAGCAACAACAGATCTAGTGACCCTTCTAGGTTGCTTGTCCTCCAAAACACTGAGGATCAAGTGTCCAAACAGTGGTTTAGAGTGGGTAAGGGAACATTGGAAAGGGAATTACTGCCCTGGAACTAATGTCCGTGGCAGGACATTAAGACAGTAGATGAAGGAGATGAGCAAAATTCATGGTGGTACAGGGTTACATAAATGTACATGATGATACAGGATATACGACGCGTTTCACTGGACAACCAGCATTATCAAGTAAGGAAGGAATGATATAAAAGGTAAACAGGAAGGGTATATATAGAGGGTGGAGGATCAGAGGAGGCGGAAAACAGGGGGCAAAAGTCTGCTATTGGTGGAAGCGTAAACTAGGAGAGAGAAGGGGTTAACCGCTTCACGCATGCGCACTGGATGCGGGATGGTGGTCAGTAGGTGGGGTCGAAGCTGATTGGCTGCGTGTCGAGGGGCGTGGCCTAAGTTGTGTGGCGCCTGCAGAAGACGAAGCTGAAGGAGGTAGCGCGGGGGGCTGCGTCAAGGGCACCGGGGGGCGAGGAGGGGTGTTAGGTCCTGTAGGGTAGTGCCTTTTGGCAGAAGGAAGGATCTGAAGGTCCAGAGTTTGGTTGTTGATGTTGGGATGTAAGGCTTGGATATATAAAGCTTCGAGTATAGGTAATCTCCTTGGGTCACTTTCTTTATCGAGTATGGTGGTGTGTTTCTCTAACTCGTTGCGTGTGAGGTGAGGGTGGTTAGGGGTGAGATAGTGGTCTTTGATGGCTCCAGCCTGAAGGTGAAGAGTTAACCGACGTGAAAGACGAGTCTGCGTCATACCAATATAGGAATGAGGTCCACAGTCCTCATAATTACAGGTATGTTGGTAAATGACGTGATCGTCGGTCATCGGGCTCTTTATCTTGGTGGAGGCTGGTTTGTTGCGGAGAACGAGGTTGGAGGTCTTGGGGGATTTGTAATAAATTATTAATTTGATTTTGTTTTCCGGGTTGGTTGGGTGGACATGCTTGGAGATTATTTCTTTTAAGACGGCCTCGTCATTTTTGTGTTCAGAGGACATGTAATTGCGGTAGAAGATCTTAATTTCATTGGGGGGGGTCAATGTTGGGAGGGCTTTGGGTGTACCATTTTTCAAGATGGTGGTTGATGGTGCTGGAGATGTCGGAGTTGGAGTATCCGTTATTTACTAAAACTTGGGATAGTCTTTCTAGTTCCTGGTGGGTGTCGGCCCAGGTAGAGCAGTGCGTGAGGGCTCTCCTAACATAGGCGGAGATGGAGGATAGAAGATAACGGCGGGGGCATTCACCACCCTGAATTTTGCTCATCTCCTTCATCTACTTCCTGCCACCCAGCGAAAACTCATCAGAGACCTGGAAACTTTGAATAATAAAATTTTCAACTCAGAAATATATATATATATATATATATATATATATATATGTATATATATATATAAATATATATATATATATATATTATATATATATATACTGTATATATAATTATATATATATATATACTCCACTCCGGAGGATCCTCCATGGCTAGACAGGAATCTGCCCTGCCTGTATCAAGTGACCTATCTCATGATTGGCTGACTTGTCTCAGTCGTTGGTTGCGTAATCTTCCCCTCTGCCGCCTCCACTCATTGCTCTCCAACATTTCCTCCTTTGAGATCACTTGGTAACCATGGTCTGCTTCAGGGAGGCGAACCACATAGGTAGCGGTTAGAAATTATGAACTATAAACTATATAATAAGACGGTGAGGTGAATCACATTTTATGAACAATTATAGAAAAAGGCGGTGAACATTAATTATTGAGTCGAAGTAATTTGACCTTTGAAGCTCAAGAAGTTTAACAAAATATTTTGCCATTGTTTCATACTTCTGACTTATAAATTTGTCCAGAAATTCCTGACCACAACTGTACCTTGACTACTACGGTTACGAGAGGAAACGGAGGGGCTTGGGTTCGAATCCCAAAGAGGTATTGAAGAATTAACAAGAGTGAAGGAGGTTCGAGTCCCAAAGAAGTATTGAAGAATGAACAAGAGTGGAGGAGGTTCGAATCCCAAAGAAGTATTGAAGAATGAACTAGAGTGGAGGAGGTTCGAATCCCAAAGAGGTATTGAAGAATGAACAAGATTGGAGGAGGTTCGAATCCCAAAGAGGTATTGAAGAATGAACAAGATTGGAGGAGGTTCGAATCCCAAAGAGCTATTGAAGAATGAACTAGAGTGGAGGAGGGTCGAATCCCAAAGAGGTATTGAAGAATGAACTAGAGTGAAGAAGGTTCGAATCCCATAAAGGTATTGAAGAATGAACAAGAGGGAGGAGGTTCGAATCCCAAAGAGGTATTGAAGAACTGTATTAATTTAAGAAGGAAATTCGGAAGTCATTTTTTTTCTGGACCCCATTCTTCCTCAAGCTTAATCCTATTAGATTTTAGATTTTAAGACGTTCGCTCTATTACTTTGTCAATTTTAAGACCTTTCGCCCCACGTCTTTGTCAATTACGCGACCTTTCGTGCCATTTAGGTGTTGAATTTTTATGGTGAGCGATAGTGAGCCTGTAAATTAGGAGGACAGACATTTTTCTACCGAAATATATACAATATTATCTCGACGAGAGGTCTTTGGGGGTATATAGATATCCCCCCACCCCCCTCAAAAAAACAAAACAAAACAACAACAACCTGCACAAACACGCACTGTTCACCCCTATGATTCCTAGAGACCCTTCCCAAGCTACATATAATCATCTAATAATAATACAGATTATAATGAAGACACGCGTCACACCGAACTATACAGCTGACCCCTTTGTGTTCTCTCTAAAGTATATTCAATATGTAGTGTTCCATTTCTTGGTGAGTATTCCTAGAACCTTTTGTGCAGTTTTACTCCCCTCGTGCGATTCGTCTGAAAAATCCCCCGCCCACCGAGTGTCCCAAGTCCCAGGAGAAAACTTTCCTTAAGAGGGCCCACCTCGTGTTTTTTTTTCTCTCTCTCTCTGGCTTGTATCCATTAGGCCCCATTCAGCCTACTGTTGTAAGACGTTTATCCCCATCCAGGTGTTGATTTTTTCCTGGCGAGCGGTAGCAAGCCAGTTTATATATAAAAATGTTTCTGACAGCAGGCTAAATTTATAAATTTTTCGATAGAAAAATGTCATCGGCGAAGCTGGATTTCTCCATACAATGCTGGCTCGCTATCGCTTGCCAGGAAGAAATCGACACCTGGATGGGGATAAACGTCTTATAACAGTAGGCTGAATGGGGCCGAATGGATACAAGCCAGAGAAAGAGAGAAGAAACCCAAGTGACCCGCCATAAGTCCATCTAGAACGAGTCCCTTATAGTCGCCTCACAGTCTGGCCAGGTGTTGCAATGTTTATATTATGTCATTATAACCTTAATTAAGTCATTCATTGTTGTGAGAATAATTCCCTTGTGAAGCAGCGATTGTAGGGTTGGTAGTGCTTAGTAGAGATCCTATAGTAACTACTTTTTCTAACTATAGGATCTTTAGTGCTTAGGGCCGAGTAAAAGCCGGTGTCACACGAACCCTTTTCCGAACAATTTTTACGGGCAATTATGGTCTGGAAGCTTAACAAATTACACTGTATCAGAATTCGGCCGCCTAACATAATCTGCCTTCAGTCTAGTTACCGATACCAGTGCGAAAATATCCCGAAATAATACGAGAAAAAACTTGCTCATGGCAAATTGAAGGAAAAAGCGCTCGTGTGACAGAGGCTTCACTAAGCATGCACGAGTCACCCCATGAGTCATTATCTCGGCAGTCCCCATCATTGTGTAGGTAATTATTTGATTGATTATGTTTTAAATTAATGTAAAGTTACTGACAAATGTTCGTAGCTCTTGCGAATTTCTTTATGCAAATACATCCATTTAGATTGATAAGATCATATCAGCTATATATTTATAAATACATAGTATATACTTATTAATATACAGCTGATTATTTTTGATCTGAACATCAATCTACATGGATGTACTTGCATAAAGAAAATCGCAAGAGCTCACGAATATTTGTCAGTAGCTGTACATGTGTAGACCACTGATATACAGATATAATATTTGTCAGTAGCTCTACATGTGTAGACCACTGATATACAGATATAATATTTGTCAGTAGCTCTACATGTGTAGACCACTGATATACAGATATAATATTTGTCAGTAGCTGTACATGTGTAGACCACTGATATACAGATATAATATTATGTATTCACGAGGTCCGGTAGTGTTATATCTCGAGACAACCTATTGTGTGTAAATCCAGTGTTCATAGTGTATTTATATAATTAGGGATATAGGAGAGTCCATTTATGTTCGTCATTTGACCTCATGTTCATATCAATATGGGTATATATGTATGGTCGATATAATCTACGCTATTCACGCTAACGACAGAGCATTAGAATCCATTGATGTGCGTATTTATGTGTTCAGATATGAGTAACTTGTGAACGTCTTTTTGTAGTATATACTGCATACTCTCATCCGCCATTGTAGGCCTACAGTGTTAAAGTCAACTCTGAGGATCCTTGTGTAACCACTCAGTGTATTATCATTGAAAGCAAAAGAATGAAGACTATCTTAACCCAGCAAGTGCGGCAAGACTTATATAAGGCCTACCGCTGCGCTGCAGGAAGCCTTATATAATCCAAGGCCTAATAAAACACATTTAAACCAGCCCAGTATCAATTTATATTTTCTTTTTTGTATTTTTTTTGTATTTTTTTTTATTGCCCCTTGGCCATGCCAAATATCACTCCTCCACATCCCCTCCTTCCCTCCCCACCTTCAATTATCACCTATTATCTCTCTTTTTCCCTTATTTTGTCGATATATTTTCGTGCTATCAATAGCGATTCATAAGCAAGCTGTGCTTGTATGTGCTACACAGCGAGTGAAAGAGAGAAAGAGATGGAACTACACGGCTGTGTCGCTCCAGTCGTCGTGACGGCTGGCTGGCTGGCAGGCTAGCCTCAGCCTTAAGTTATGTAACTCCCGATCTAATTGGGCTAGTCCGGATGGGGGCGTCCCTGATTGGGTCATGGTGGTTGGACTCTGTGGAGTTGTGGGGACACGTCCCGTTTGGCCGGCTTCCTGTACCGTGACCAGCTTCAACCTCCCGCTCACTACGATCCACTTCTTCCTCATGTTTCCCTGCCTCGTCAGTACTCCGTTTTTTTCATCCCTTTCCTTTGCCAGCTTGGTGTGTGCCTGCCTTTCTTTAATTGTGCGATCTGGCATTATTCTGATGTTTCTCCTGTATAGCAGGGTATAGCAGGAGTCTTGACAAATGATTTAAATATTTTTACAATTGGATACTAATAATCTAATAGTGTTGATAACGACACAAATAGGCATCTTATAGCATTGCTTTGTAATACACAAGAATGCAAGACAAAAATGTCTTATATCTCGAAGGGGTTTGCGAAGAGGTGGGGTAGTCTTGTATTCGGATGTCGGATGTCGGATGTCGTCTCCAAGGGGCAGAACGCCTTAGCAACGGCAGCTCCCTGAAGATTTAAGTTTACTTGATATTTCCTAGTTTACATTCAATGATTTTTTTTCTTTCTTAATTAGATGTCAAACTTTTAATTATTATTTCTCTCTTCTTCCACATCTTATATAAAATCTCCTTTTTCTCTTCTAGATTTTCTTCTCTGAATAAATAATCTCCCATTATTCCCAGTTCATCTTCCTTTCCTGCGCACCATGGTATGGCTGTTGTAGTTCTTTAGCTTTCATTCTTTCATTATTTATTGATGGGCACACTAACATAAAATGTTTCAGATCTTCATAATCATGGCCACATAGAGTGCATTCTACTTCTCCATTTGTGTGTCTTTTCCTATCGTTTAGTTGCAGAGTTCCACTCCTGGCCTTATACAGTATGATTGAAGATGGGCGGTTATCTTACATTTTTTTTCTTTAATACTTTCTTTCCACCTTTTGTATATTACTAGGCTTGATTTACTATTTACTTCTTCTTTCGTCTTGGCCCGAGCTGGTAAACAAACAAAGCGGCGCAGGTTCAATTACGTATTTTCATAAAATATATATAGGTTTGTATCACAAAGATCAAATACATACATCATATTTGGATATACTTCGAATGAGGAATCGCTGAGTTTAATAAGATAAGCTTTATGTCTACGATTACATTAAATAGTGAAGTATATACGAAATATTCAAAGACACGAGCACGACAAATATAGGCTTATCGACTAAGTCAGTGTTGCCAGTAGAGCTACTTTAACGCTACACCTTAAAACGCTACATACTTCAATTTAGCTATCATTTTCCCATAACTCCCAGGGATACTCTATAAATATCTAGAACCATTATACATTGTAAAACATGCAAAACAAACCAACAAAAAACATTCCAGAGTTGTGGCATCATTCTAGAGATGGTTTGCATTTATTCAATATCGAGACGATATTCTAGCGGTTTTTGAGAATGGATCTAGCGATCCACTCACTGTGTCTCTCTTACTGAGCAGACTCGAACCCAAACTTGTTATATATTATTATATATAATATATAATAACCAAACTGGTTATATTAAGTTATGGCAGTGAGTTAAGTGTGAGATGGAGTATGACTGAAAGTTTAAATCATAATTATTATCGGCATATAAGATCTATGTCAGCATAAAGTTCGTAATAGCAGGGTTAAGGCAAGAAAAGGAGCATAGGGAAAGGATTGTCCACTTCAACATGCTTGGTGGATATTGCAGACACCCAGCGCCCCCAAGCGGCTGATAGGTATAAACAAAATCTGCCAGGCATTAACTGAATGGGGAGGAAGCGTTTTATTCTTTAGAATTCCTTATTGTTCGTACATTCACACACTGTATACATGCAAGTGGTCTTCAGAGTATCATCTTAGTTTGTATAAACAATATCAAGAGGGAAACAAATGGCTCGATCAACATGTTATCCTTATTGGCCTCTAGAGGCGCCACCGTCGCTGTAGAACAGATTTATTACATTGAGTGGGCTCTCCTCTTTTACACGTACCAGATTCCTTGGTGAAGGCTGTCACACGGGCAATTGTCAAATTCTGAAGGTCCATATCATTGTTATTATACAAAGCATTTGGCAAAGGGAGGAATTGTTAAAAACCTTAGCCAATACTCTGCTATTCATCAAAAATAAATTTGAATTATCATTATTATTTGGTAGGGTAGGTATGTATAGGTAGGTTGGCTAAATAATTGGTGGAATTCATAGGGACTCGAACTGTTTTGAGAGAGTTAAATAACAAAAAATAATAGATCTGAATATTAAATCGACTATGTTATTAAGCAAAACTTGGGGGATGCGTGGAAGCCTATAGACTGTAGACGGTAAACTTTGTGTGGGTAGCGAATACACAATACAGTTTTAACCCTTATTTAGCGGGGCCCGACTCTAGTCCATATAGAGAACACCAGCACAAAGAGCGGGGCCCGACCTGAGTCTGTGTGCAATTTTGGCGCAATATTGGCTCTGAGAGAGAGACGAGCGACGGGAGGAGCATAGGTTGCGTCATGACCGCTCACCACGACCGCCGTGGGCCTACTGACATTTATTCCACACACATCCACCCTCCCTCCCTCGCTACACACGTAATTATGTAACGAAATGACCGTATTTTAGCGATTTTGCCCTTTGGTTGCACGATCGTTGCAAGACAACCAGTGATCGTAGAAGGATGGTTCAGGTGTCATTGGAAATCTCAATTAACGCCCTTTCAGGGATACATAATTGTATTACGCTCTGGCTCTTGTTTATGCATGAAAAAGAGCACGGAAACAAGGCCATTTATGGCAAAACCCCCCCGCTGGGCGGCACGGTAAAATATACTCCACCACCCGCTCTTAAGGTGTTAAAGTCATTTAAGAATAGACAGTTTTCAATGCTGCGGCCAAACTATTCCACCCATTTATATTCTTTTGGTATCAAAACGTTCGGAATCGCGAGCCTCACCCAACTACGCAAACATGGCTTTGATCAGCGGCGTAGTTTTCAAGATGTGGAATTTTAAGTGGAATTCAAGGTTTTTTCAAGATTGCCGGAAAAAAATCCACGTGCAAAAGCAAAACGTCTATAAAATTTGCGGAGTATTAGTAGTGGAGTCCATATGCAAAAGCCCAATCATTTCCTGTGAGTGGGAGAGACGGTATTTAGGCGTCAAATTTTTCGGGAAATCGGCTGCCACGAACCTGTTTGGCCACCATGCCGGATGTTTAGCATATTAAAAGTTGCCCAATTCAAAAACGCACCTCTTGTGAAAGTTTGATCCCGATCCAAACAGCGGTTCTGGAGTTATTGCGTAAAAACCGGCGTGTAAGAATAATTTGGATGAATAAGTGGGTTTAATGATTACAATAGGGGTTCCCCGTAGGAGTCGAACCCCTAATAATAGTTCTTAAAGCTAGCGCATGCTAAGCCAGCTAAGGATAGCCCAATAAGGCCGATTAGGCGTATTTCCATTGGGGTCCTGTACTACTACCCCATCCCCTTGCTCATGATGGATAGTAACGACTCAGTGCTTGTGAAAAATCTTTAATGCGCCGAGCGTGAGCGCGACCCCGGGCCTTCTGGGTGGAAGTCTAAGACGCTAGTCACTACACCAGCAAGCCACTTGTGTGTTTAGTCTGTCTCCCATATGTTCATGTGTAAGGTAGTTATTGTGTTGACCTAATCTGGTGTCGTAATCCGGAGTATCCCACTTTGACGATTACTTTTGATTAATGACAAGCTCAAGTGCTGTTTTGATTGACCACTTGCGAGTTTAAGGCTGTTAAGGAAGTTGGAGGTATAGTTAGCGATATATTGCAGAAATACAAACATTATACAAAGTTTTGATGGATAGAAAGTGCGCATAATATGCTTTTATGTATTTATTTCGCATAATATGCTTTTATGTATTTATATATATATATATATATATATATATACTAGAACTGTATTTTAACAGTTAATTATGCTAATAATCGATGTCTACAGCTCCAACTTCTTTATAGCTCGAAACTCGCAAGTGGTCAATGGAAAAGAAGAACTACTTACTCTAATGTATCCTCTAGGCCGAAACGGAGCCTATTTTGTTTATATTTCATCCTGAGCGTCGCGCCACGGGCCTCGGAGTTAACACGGCCGCACGGACCTATAGTCCAACTTGGACTTGTTGTATCAATGTGTATGATGGAGACAACAGACAAAACTGCCTGCAACAAGTGTCCCCCAAAAGTTGAAGGAGTGAAAGAGATCCAAATTCAAGGTACGTTACAGTCAAAATATTTGGACACACGGAGCTTGATGCAGCTTAAGTCATAAGATGAGGGAAAGACAGATTGAGGGAGAGAGTTCCAGAGCTTATTTACTGAATAGGAGAACACTGGGATAATTGGTTCACTCTTGGGTTAGAGAGTTGGACAGAATAGGGGTGGGGAAGTGTTGAAAGGCGAGTGCCCCTACTCTCCGTACGGGAGGACATATACACTGAGAAATCTCTGAAGAATATTGATTATTTTATTAGCGGTAGAAGAAAGGGAGAGATGCAACATGGCGGCATGTAGAGAGAGATTATAGGGAGTTAGTAAGAGGAGGTGAATTGATGAATTGATGCTTTTGACTACCCCTTTGAGAAGTGCGGTATTGGTAAAACCTCCACACACATGCAAACAATACTTGATACATGAGCACACTGACACCCAGAGCAAGAAGCTGTATATGGGTGAAGAACCCACAGAGATGGCTGAGCACACCTAACTTCTGGGAAGCTGTTTTAGCACAAGTGTGATAATATGATCTTTCCAAGAAAGGTCAGAAGAGCAAGAAACACCAAGAATATTGAGAGAAGTTGAAGGGTTGATTTGTGTATTGTTGAAGAGTTAGGGATAATCATGGGAAAGATTTGGAGGGTTGAGATCGGTCACCCTTCTTTGGGAAAGGTTGAATGAGAGCAAAGTTCCAGCAAGAAGGGAAGATGTAAGTGGAGAGACAGAGACGGAAGAGTTTGCCTAGGCAGGGAAGAACAGATTTTGAGTACAACAGGAGGAACACAATTCAGTCCGTACGCCTTATTAGTATTAAGCTCAGAGAGGGTAATAAGTACACCTTTATCAGAGATTAGGATATTAGGCATAAGTAAGAGTGAGGAGGGTGGAGAAAGAGGAATAGCACCGGAATCATCCAAGGTTGAGTTTTTAGCGAAAGTTTGAGCGAAGAGTTCAGTTTGTCAGAGGAAGAATTGACGGTGGTGCCATCAGAGTGGAAAAAAAGAGAGAGAGATGAACAAATTTAATTGTTGGGGATGTTAATGGCTACATGCCAGAAAGCTTGCGAAGAGCTAGATCTGGAAAGTTCAGAGCATTTGTTATTGATGAAAGAGCTTTTGGCGAGTCGAAGAACAGATTTGGCTTGATTCCGGGCAGAAACATGGAAAGTGCGAGAATCTTGAATTTGAAAGTAATGGTACTGTTTGAATGCATCCTCCTTATTGCGGACAGCAGTAGGACAAGTGTGGGTAAACCAAGATTTTCCTGCATTAGGCTGAAAGAAAATGGAATGTTTCCCTCCATACCTGAGATGATTACCTCGGTAATGCGCTCACCACACTCCAAGGATCCCCGGCCATGGAAGCAAAAATCATTACATGAGAAATCAAAGAAGGACTGCCGAAGAGCCTCCCAGTCAGCAGCACCAAAGTGCCACAAGTGCTGTTAGGTGGGAGGATCGGATGGCCGTACTGGAAATTATAGGAAAGGCAACAGAGAAAAGGTATGTATGTATGCATTTGTATGCATATGTATGCATTTGTATGTATTTGTGCATCTACTTTTATTGTCTGTTCTTGTACCGAGGTGTCTAGGAAGCAAAACCAAGATATTCCACGGGGAGTAGTATTCAAACTATTTTAATCCAGTGCCTTATCATTTGTCCTATAATCAAATTAGACCACCTACCCCTTCTGTCCTTTGACTTCCTTAGTGCAACAATATTTATTCCTTCTCCTTTCTCATCCGACTTAATCCAATTATCACCTATTTATTGAAAGGATTAATTCCCTTTAAGCCACTAACAGACATGTCTAACTGTCCCCCTGTGCGTATCTGTGTGCATGACTCTAGGGTATACACATGTGTACCCAGTAAGGTCGCGACAGCTCAGTATTGACAGTCCGTTAATGAGAGTTTTATGAACATTCTAACCCGCCTCCCGTGACTATTTGATACACTCCCTGGATGTTCTCTTGCAGTACCTTATTATATTCTGGATGTGTTACATTATAATATGTATATTGTTGTCATAAGATTGATTATGTACCCAGTGAGGAAACACTACGTATCTGTGTATTAGAGGTTAAGTAAATAAAGTTAGTTGCATTGTACTCGCTTGTACTCCTTGTCCTAGACTCTTTGCATGCTCACCACGTTGAGTTGATTTTTGAACCTAAAGTTGGCTTCTATAATAGCAGCATAACATATCCTTAGATCTCTATCAAACTTCTTAAAAAAACAGACCCAAGACCCCCCTCCGAGATAAATGTGTACATTATTTATCAGAAAAAATACCTTCCCCTTAAGGGAGCCCACCTCGTATTTTTTTCTCTTTATCTCCCTCTCTCTTTGGCTTTTATCCATTCGGCCCCATTCAGCCTACTGTTTTAAGACGTTTACCCCATCCATGTGTCAATATTTTCCTGGCGAGCGGTAGCGAGCCAGCATATATATATTTTTGTTTTGACAGCAAGCTAAATTTGTACAATTTTCGATATAAAAATGTCTCCGGCGAAGCCGGATTTCTTCATACAATGCTGGCTCGCTATCGCTCGCAAGGAAGAAATCGACACCTGGATGGGGATAAACGTCTTACAACAGTAGGCTGAATGGGGCCGAATGGATGCAAGCCAGAAAAAGAGAAAAAAAAAGCCTGTCACCCCCCTTAACTCAAGTAGTTTGGATATTTTAAGACGTTAACTCCATTAATCGATTATTTTCTGGACGAGCGATAACGAGCCGATTACTTATGTCGGCCTTTGGTTGAGAAATTTGTCTATAAACAAATGTACATATTCAGCTTGAAGTGGGTCTAGGATGGCACTATTAAGTATGAAGGAAGTCTGGGAAGGTTTTTGTTATGAGACAAACTAAAAGGCATTGCTCAAAAATGGCAAAAACAAGCCAAATCATCAATAATAATACAACCAAATATCCTAATAACCCCAAGACGTTAGACCAGATAGTGTTAAGTAAACAGGTTATGGTGACGTTATCACGCAAAGGAAATACTTTGATAGAATTTCGAATACAGTATATATGCTATTATTTACAGAAGCTCAAAAGAATACTTCTTGCTTACTAACTTATTGATATATATATATATATATATATATATATATATATATATATATATATATATATATATATATATATATATATATATATATATATACTTATATATGTATATACTGTATATATACTTATATATATATATATATATATATATATATATATATATATATATATATATATATATATTGATTTTGATTTTGCCCCGAGGGGCGAGTTTATTGAGCAGCGCCCCCATCCTGTGAGGGGACAACCACTAGTAAGGCGATACATACTGCTCAAAGAGCCATTATTCCACTGAAACAACAGCATCGTCGTCTGGTTACATTCATATTTGTGTTTATAAGTCAGGTTGGCATTATTCAGATGCGTTATTATAGTTTCCTCATTTAATTGTCACATGGTCTGTATATACGTATTTCATTAAAAAAAAAAAAAAAAAAAAAAAAAAAAAAAAAAAAAAAAAAAAAAAAGCAAGCAAGCAAGCAAGCTTGTAGTGACTGAATTATTAATTGACAAGTTGTAAATAATAGCACTACAGAACTAGTGCAATCGTATGAGGAGACTATTCATATTTTCATTACATCAATGATTATTGAGATCATAGTTAGCTGAATACAATTATTACAAAAATAGGCAATGGTATAAATCAACATAATACATAATTTAATACAGGCGGACATAATCATGATCCGGTTCGTTGTGCACTGGGAGCTAAGGTGTCTTGAGATCGCCTCGTACCCATACACAACGAACGTATTATAGTCTGCATGGTTGGTATCTAATTGAATATACTTAGTGGGTATTTCAAGAATGTCAGGGGGTAAGGAAATGTGATTTGTATATTAGAAGACTGTGATTAACGAGACGTGTAACATGTGGAGGGAGGTGGTAGAAAGAGAGGGATCTCGTTGGGGGTGGAAGTTTCGCTCCCAGGAATTTTCGTTCCTGTGGTATTTCAATAATAATAATAAAATAATAATAATAATAAGGGGACAACCACTGGTAAGGCAATACATACTGCTCAAAGAGCATTATTCTACTGTAGCAACAGTATCGTCGTCTGGTGTTATTATAGTTTCCTCATTTGATTGCCACATATGCTGTATATACGTGCTCAAGAAAAAAAAAAAAAAAAAAAAAAAAAAAAAAAAAAATAATAATTATTAATTGACAGGTAAATAATAGCACTACAAAACTAGTGCAATCATATGAGGAGGCTATTCATGTTTTCTTACATCAATGGTTATTGAGATCATAGGTAGCTGAATACAATTATTACATACAAGATGTGACTAATATTTCGAACTACATTAATTATTATGCAATAATAGTACCACAAATATATTACAATCATATGAGGGACACTTCACATTCTTCATTACATCAACGGTTATTGAGGTCATAGTTAGCTGAATACAAGAGTCACATACATAATGTGACTAATATTACCAACTACCGAAGTTATAATGGAATTATAGTAATACAAATATTTTACAAAGATGAGTTACATGGTTCAAATTCTTATTACAATAATGGTTATTGAGGGGATAGTTAGCGCAATATGGCCAGTGGAGAAGTTTACATGCCGATAGTAATATAATATTTAGTAGGGTGTGTGGTTATGGGAGAGAGGGAGGGGGGTTGTAGGAGGTAGAGGAATGGGTGGGAGAGGAGGAGGAGTAGGGGGGGGGGGGAAGGAGGAGGAGGTAAGGTACTCCAGGGAGGAGGAAAGTGTGAGAGGGGAGGTGTGTGAGTGTGTATGTCCCTTCTTAAACATCCTAGAGGGACCCCACCCGTCGTGACCCAGTCACCAGACCCCAGCCAATGCCTTCTCTATACATAATTATGTATAGAGAAGGCATTGCCCCAGCACCCAAAACACACAGCCACACAGATTCAGATTCATATTCAAATTATTTTATTTCCATAAAATAATATTCGGAGGGAAGGTGCAAGTGGTCCTCCGGGAGGAACAGTGCCGCATATCCGGAGGTACTTGTACATCAAGCCATTAGCCGAGAATATTGAGGACAATACAGCAGTATGGTTAGGGGTTTTGTAGGAGGTAGAGGAATGGGTGGGAGAGGAGGAGGAGTAGTGGGGGGGGAGGAGGAGGAGGTAAGGTACTCCAGGGAGAGGGAAAGTGTGAGAGGGGAGGTGTGTGTGTGTGTGTATGTGTTGGGGAGGGTGGGACATACTACATATAAATAAGTTGTTTAAGGCCAGCGATAGTACTGAAGATAAATATGGTAGTACAAAAAAAAAAAAAAAAAATCTTAAAAGGGAAAGTTTGAATTTCAATGCAAGTCTACAGATATCGGCAGTATCGCTTCATCGTACCTGACACAACATATCAATAAGTAGGGAAGGAAACTGTATACGTGCAATGAATGAATGAATGAATGAATATAGAAAAGGTGGGTGAGGGTGAAAGAAGGGAAGTTTTTATTGGTGTAGTAAGAGAGAAAGTGAAAAAGTAGGAGCATAAAGAGTGTCGGGGCTTGACCCAACTTGCGTGAGTTGTTGATTTTAGTTTGGGGGTTTAGGGGAGGCACTGTTGGTATTGAGACACATTTTCCAAGAGCCTCAGTATGGCACGTCAAGAAGGCTTGGAGATAAAAATGGGTGGTAAGGCAAAAGATAATTAATTTTGGGTGGTAAAAGTTAATTTGGTGAAGTGAGATTCAGAAGCTCTGATCGGTCAAAAGTGGCATGGAGGCTGGGCTGTGGACGAGCCGGCATACCCCACCGCCTCTACCAGTCTGGACGAATCAGATGAGTCTGGGTGAATTGAATATAAAATTTGGTAATGGAGAATGTTTTAATGATGGTCTGGCAATTTTGGATGGTAAGGGTCTAAGGTGGGGCAGCAAGGCATGGTTGTCAACTGCAGTCTAGAGAAGATTACACTGTCTTATGAAGAGCTTAAAGATCAAGATTCAATTAAGTTTAGTAGCAAAACAATATTCAGAAGGAAGATACTAGTAGTCCTCCGGGATGGATATGCCGCATATCCGAAGGTACTTAATTGTAGATCAAACCATTAGCAAAGAATATTGAGGACAATTATGTTGCTTACATATGCAAGGGTCATGTATATTGGCTTGCAAAAGGATATGAATTGGCACTTAACAGATTATTTAAATAAAAGCTGTGTTAGAGGCTCAGAGGGATATGTATATACTGTACATTGTCAATCTATTAAATGAGAATAGCAGTGATAAGTAAAGAAATACTGACTGATATTATAAGTGTGACATGATCAATGAGAATATGAAATCGTGTAGAGGGCGTTACAAAGGGTTTAAGTGTGACCTTGTAAGAAAGAAGAGATGTGTGGAGGGCAAGGGGTGCATACTTATAAGGTTCATGTTTTCATGTTTACAGTACATATTATTGTGGGGGGGCAAAGTTCTTGTATTTTTTTAGTATGTTATTGATTACGTTATTCTTTAGCATGTATATTGCTTGATCCTCAATTGTGGTTAACTGATTATTCCTGTATTCCCTAATCATTGGGCATTCCAGGATATAGTGCTCGAGAGAGTGTTTGTTGGGAGCTCTGCAAACCCTACATTGCCTGTGCTCTTCTTCTACCTGCCAATTCAGCTGCCATGGATAACAATAGCCAAGCCTTATTCTTGCATGTACTGAGTCTACCCACCTACTCGTTGTACGTTTACCATAGGTGTATTTGGTCGTAAATGCTACTTTATTGTAGTAGTTTATAGATCGGCTGGTATTATGATGTCTAGCTCTGTCTTCATCCACTCTTTCTTCTTGTGTCTTTTTAATTATAGTTCTCATTTGTTTCAATGACAGTTCAAGAATGTGATCAGGTTCTTCTTTCTCTGAGGCCTCCTTGGCAAGCTTATCTGCCCTTTCATTGCCTGGGATGCCTACATGTGAAGGAATCCAGGCAAATTTGACCCCTAGCCCCTTCTCCCCTACACATTTTATCCCCCGTCTGATATCTTGTACAAGGAAAGGATAGGTGGGTCGGGGGCTAGAGATAGCTTCCAAGGCCGCCCTGCTGTCAGATAGGATAAGAATATTCTTTCCCCTTCGAAAGATACTCCCAATTCCCATCGCTATTGCCACCAGCTCAGTTTGAGTGGAGGAGGCCCAGTCCTGTAGCCTGGATAGTTCATCGTCTTCCTGAGCAAAGTTGCCACCACTCATAATAGTGATGGCAGCTCCTGCCCTCCCAGTTACGGTGTTAAGTGAGCCGTCACAGTATACCTGATCAGTGTTCTCATCTGTCATATCTTCTATTAGTGACATAAAGTTTGTCTTCAGAGCGTAGGACGGGATCTCAGACTTTTTTGTGTCGAGTTGTGTCACTATAATCTCAATAGTGGCCTCTTCCCAGGGCGGAAGGGGGACACTCAATTGCCGGTCATCTGGATGGTAGTCTGTAAGCAATATATATATATATATCAAAATGTCTGTAAGCAATATATATATATATATAAAAATATATATATATATATAAAGAGAGAGAGAGAGAGAGAGAGAGAGAGAGAGAGAGAGAGAGAGAGAGAGAGAGAGAGAGAGAGAGAGAGAGAGAGAGAGAGAGAGAGAGAGAGAGAGAAGTGGTTGGGGGGTTGGGGGGTTGGTGTAGATTAGCAGTAAGATAAGGACAAACACAGCAATGGAGTGAAAGCAATATTAGAGAAGTGGGAGATAAAACAACTAAATGTTGATAGAGTAAGCGCAGAGTTATGCATAATTATATATTGGAAAATAATAAAATTAGGTGGACCATAAATATTCCTAAATTTTATGAACAAAACAATTTTAATGCTTTGGGGTAAATACATAATAAATGCTTTGGGGTAAATACATAATAAATTGATAACAGCAAGGCACGAGAGCGAGGAATAACAATAAACAATAAAAAAAAAAAATAATAATAAAAGTTGAAAATTATATGTATCTAAGGAATTTATTGAGTTGTGCTCCCCACTTCCTGCTTGAAGGCGATGGCAACATTGCATGATATTAGTTACATAATATCAGTAGTGGTTTTGTACAGTATATACCAGCCTCCTCTGCTCTACTTAAAACTCGTTTATATTAGGCGTGGGGTCAACTCTCTCTCCCTTTCTCTCTCTCTCTATATATATATATATATATATATATATATATATATATATATATGATTTAGTAAAAATCTAAAGTCTAGACATTTTGTAAACTTGATATATTGACTGAACTTTTCAAGCAATATGTCACTTACTCAGCTATTACGAAGAGTTTGGAGCGACGTATGTTGTTATACAGGTATTTATTAGTGGCCCCTCCATCATTGACGAACATGCCTATTACATAAGGCATCCTCTTCAAACACTAATCAACCGTAGTTTTGAATCTACCGCGCAGAGCATTTAAAAACTGAGGAGCCTTCATCATGAGCGCACGCGACCTCACTCATGGCTTCAGTCATTATGAATTGGGTTCTCACTACGAAAAAACTTCGTAAAAAATAAAAACAAAAAGAAAATAAGAATAACTATCCAATAAGCTTTCCATCATATCGTGGATGTACTTGTGTGGATTTCTGACCAGACGCTGATTCAGGCGTCATTCTTCCTTCTCTGCTCTGCGCTCAGCCCGCCCGGACGTGCCTCCCCACGCTCCGCTGGTTCCGCATTCGTTGCGTCCCTAGTGAGTTTTTTCTCATTTGTTTACTCCAGGATGTATCGAGTAAGGTTAGGATAGGCGTAGCAGGAGTGTCCTGGGCTGGTTGCCCGCAGTGCAGTGTATTTTGGGTCGAGTGTATGGGGCATCTATTTCGGATGTACCCTCGTGGTCACGTTGTGGACATGTGAACTTTTTCACAGTCGAGTTAGTTTGTGATGCAGGCGGCTTTCACTACGCGTTATTTATTGCTGCCTTTTATCTTTCTGATGAGGTAAGCTTTGTTTTCTGACGTTCCCAGCGTATTTTTCTACACTTAGTGAAGTTTTTCTGGGTCCCGAGTCAGTCTTCCCTGGGTTGGAAGTTATTGCTACGGTGGTGTGTTGGCGGTGGTTCCTGTTGTGATATTTCCAGTGTGTGTGTATATTTCAACTGTTATTATGCCGTCTGCCTAGGCCTAGCCAGCCGCTCGTAGCTTTGCCACATGTACTAGTGTTATTATTTATTATTTATAAATATGCCCTACTGTGTCATGTGTATCCGGGTTTTAGTTGTGTATTGGCTAATTCCTCGGACTATAATTGTTTCCTGGTTTAGTTGTGTATTGGCTAATTCCACGGATTATGGTGTGACCTTGGGTTAGTCGTGCGTGGCTATCCTCGTGTCTTGTGTTATTCAGATGGTGTCTGTTCAGGGTGGGTTTCCTTCCGGCGGGTTTTTTCTCGGTTTCACCGTGAAAAAATCCTGGCCGAGAGCAGTGTTGGGCCACACGTGGTTGTTAACACTGGCTTGTATCCCCGGCGTGGGGGGGTGTCTGTGGCTCTCCAGGACTGCGTCTCTGTGGGTGCCTGGTTTCAGGCCTCCTTTGATTCCCGGCGGGATGGCTGTACCCATCCATATAAAACGGCGTTCTTGTGGACATACGTTTTGGGAGTTTTTTCTACCTGGTTTTACGACAACCACATGAAAAACCTAGCTGTTGTTTAGGCTTTCCTCCCCGGCGATCTTTTACAAAGTAGTGGGGACAGGAACTTATGGGGTTAACTTTTAAACTTCTCACCCGGCGGGTGCACCTGGGTAGGGTGGGATGAACGACTTAGGTCTTTCAGTTAGTTAACCAATCCATTGTAGTGATACTCTGTGTATCGCTGCCTTTACTATTACGGCGATTGAAGGTTCAATTAGGTTAAATATCGATTCTCACACCCGGCGGGTGCTCCTAGGTGGAGGAACTAAGGAATTTACAAAATTCAATTTAACCTATTAATTTAGTGATACAATTAGGTATCGCCGCCTTCTAACTTACGGCGATCTTTTGTGACAATTCGTTAAACATCAGATCTCGTATCATCCTGCCCTGGGCTATTCTACTAAAATAATTCAAGGGCCGGCGTCTTTATGGGGGGTTGCTTTGTTACAAAATTGAATCTTGAGACAGTCACCTCCTCCAAGAGACTATAAGTGCCATGCTGGACCATTATATCAGAGGGTATTCTTCACTTTCTTTAGCAAAAGATTTGTTTAGACTTTACACCCCGCCGCGTAGCGAGATGTGTTAGTTGTGTCTTTGCATCTCGTTACCCGGCGGGTTATTAACACTTGTGTGCGAACATGTTGGATTAACCTTATGAGCATTAATTCCTGGAAATTTTCTTTTTTTTCCAGAGCTGAGCTCCGGCGGACCAATACAGACCCGGCGGTAGTTTTCACCCACCAGTCTCTGTCATGGCTACCGTGGCCCCAGTTTTTGCCCTGTGCATTACCCCTACTTGTGCTGGTATCCCTATTTTTGCACACACCCTTTGCATAAGGTGTGTTAAATGTCTAGACCGTTCAAGGGGTCTCTGGGTTATGCATAATTGTTCCTTTTGCTCTCAATTAGCTGTTAAAGTCCTTTGTGAAAATGATAAGACCGCGGCGGTAGCGTTGAGAGAGGTTCGACAACAGATGTCGGCCTACACTACCATTGTCGCGCATAAGTCACTTCAATGTGACAACGTCCCACTTTGGGATAGATTGCTGTCAGAACACCCTCCCCCTAAACGTTCCTCTAGAGTCACGAGTGTTAAGCCGACGGAGACTAGTCAGGGTTCTGTATCGTCTGCGACTACAACTAAACGCCCGAGAGAGCCTACACCCCCGGCATCCGCCTCCTCGTCGCGGGCGAGATCTAGGTCAAGGTCACCTCTCAGACACCAGTCATCTAGTCGTGCCGCTTCACCGGCGAGTAAGAAGAGTAAGACGGAAGGTTCCACCAGTGGTCACGGCGGAGATTCTTCCAGATCTAAGACTAGTTCGCGGTCACACCGCAGCCATAAATCCTCAAAAAAGGATTCACATCGGAAGTCCTCTCGACATTCCCCAAAGTCTAGTGCATCTCATCGTACCTCTACACTTGACAGAGTTTGTGTTACGGCCTCAGAGTCCAGTGCAGCGCCTGTCCCTAAAGAGGATTTGCCAATTAATATTTTAACCCTGGAAATGGAAAGTTCAGGAGGGTCAATAATTGAGAATGTTTCAGACTCTCAAGAGAGCGTAGGCCAGGGCCTCGGTGTTTGGCGGTTTGCCCAACCAGGGTCTGACCACCCACGTCCGACTCATACGAGTCACACAGTAGCCGACGTCCACAGGGACGCGGCGATCCCATCCTCTATCCCAGACTTATCTTGGAAACAAGGTACCCCTGCCTCGGCGGGGTCTTCTCAGGAGGATCGGGAGGAAAAAGACGAAGTTTCAATAATTTCGGATATGGAAGGACAAGGGTCAGGCTCAGGCTTGGACGCCGCACGGGATAATAATGATTCTCCTGTAAGTTCTTCATCAAACCAGTTTGTTACAGCACAAGAAATTGATGGATTGCTTACTCATGCTTTATCTAAATTTTTTGGTCAACAACAGGATTACCCCACAATGGACTTGGGGGCTCCCTCGACAAGTTCTACGGTACGGCCTCTGATGACGTCAATTGATTTATCTAAGATTCCTAACCCTCCTACTCTGTCACCTGCAAGGAGCACTAAGCCTGCTACGGCGGCATTGACAACTTCAAATGTCAGGGTCATAACGGATGTCAATCCACCCCCTCTAGACAAAGCGCCTCTTAGAAAGGTAGCTATGCCCCTGCTTTATGGGCCAGACGAGTCATGGGTTCTTTTGAACCCCTCTAAACCAGAGCTTGCCCAACCTACCTTGTCAGGGGAACTCCCGGTACCGCGTGAGTGGTTTATCCAGGGCAACAAGTCAAAGAAATTAAGGGCCATGGATGCCTTGGGTAATGTTCTGGACGTAAACATCAAGGCTATACCTAGTTATTGTCACCAGGATTATTTTGTGTATGCTTCTAAGCCTGTTTTACCCCCTGCCTCAGCTTTAAAACTATTTTCAGACTGGTCTAAGCTGGATGGGTTTAATGATATTAAGACTCTGTCAGCTCTTACTCCTGAACTAGATTTACAGACCGTCACAGACGACGCAGCTAATCCAGTTTTGAAGGTGGGACAGTTGGGTCCAGGACCTTGGGTGGATTGGGAGGTAGAGGCTCAAAACTTTGCAACCACTTTCACTTCTAAATCTTCCCACCAGATCCCTCAGGACACACATTCATGGTTTTCCATGCCGGTGGGTTCTGCCGGCGGAGTCCCGGCAGCTTTGTTTGCATTCCTAGCTGCCCCTAAGATTAATCTTTGTGAACTGAAGGACCCGTTCACTACCCCTACCCCTACTCACCTAGACAGAGAATTTAGGCTACGAGGAAAAGCTTTTCGCCTGTTTTCACAGTACATAGTATCTCAGCAGGTGGCTAAGTCTTTACTACGGTCTACTCAGGCAATCGCAGACGCGGATGCTCGAAGATCGGTTGAGTTTATCCCGGCGACTGATTCTTCAGTCGTCAATCCAATCCTTAGGTGACATACGCACCGCCTTGCTTGAGGCGGTGCGAGCACGACAAGATCTTAGGATGTCGTTAGTTCGCAAGCTACCTGATCGCATTGCTAACCAGGTGGTGATGTCACCAGTACTTACTCCATCTTTAATGTCCCCTGAAGTATGGCGAACGGTGTTCAATATGGCACAGGCCGTTAAGCACAGTCCCACCCCTTCTAAGAAACCTGCATTTAACTTCCCCAAACCCAGGCGTACTACTAAAGCCCAGCCAGGGGGATCTAAACCTTTTCTTCCGCCTAAGTCCTCCCACTCCCCCCAGGGTCAGTACAGGCATAGACAGAATAGGTTTTCAGGTCAGAGAGGACGCGGCCAAAATAAACCAGGTCAGGGCCAGTCTTCGGCCAACACCAGCCAGCCGGCGAAGCGGCCAGCACCAACCCCACCATAAAAAAACTAAAGTCTCTCTCACTCCCGGCGCCTACCTTAAGGCCGGAGGAACCGAGGGTAGTACAGCCGGCGAACCCTTGTCTGCTAACTGGGTCGTTCCGAACGTGTCACCAAGCATGGCCGTTACACACTTGGGCACGGATGGTGTCACGCAAAGGCATCACTTGGCAGTGGCTCCGGCGACCTCGATTACGTCAGCCGACAACGGCGAATTTTGTTTCTTTAGAGGTGGAGTCACTAGCCCAGGAAATGATTGCCAAGAATGTCATCATCCCGGTCCCCCCAAATTACCCTGTATTCACGTCCAAACTATTTTTGGTTCCCAAAAGGGACAGTGTTCAGATGAGGCCGGTCGTAGACCTGTCTTATCTGAATCTTCACATTCACAACGAATCTTTCAGAATGTTAACAGTACACCAAATCAGGCTAACGCTTCCACTGGGAGGTTGGATGTGTTCACTAGACCTGACAGACGCCTATTGGCACGTATCGGTCAACAAAAGATTTCAAAGGTTTTTGGCCTTACGGATCAGGCACCAAAATTTTGTTTTTCAGAGGATGCCGTTCGGTTTGAACCTGGCACCTCGATTATTCACAAAACTAGTCCGGCAAGCCCTGATGCCATTGTTAAAACAAGGGATCAGAGTGTTGTGGTATCTGGACGACTGGCTGGTGGTGGCAGAGACACAACAATTATGCATCAAACATGTCAATACCATTTTAAATCATGTCAAAACTCTAGGCTTCAAGGTAAATCTGGTAAAGTCAAACCTTGTTCCCTCACGAGTAATTCAGTGGATAGGGCTGGTCTGGGACACCGCCGCTCTCACTCTGAGTCAGAGTGTGGACAATCGCAACAGGTTTCGCAGGAAACTGTTCAGGTTTCTTCACAGTCTGACTACGACACGAAGGGTCTGGGAGTCTCTGGTCGGCTCTCTCAACTGGATTCAACTAACTGTCAAGTTGGGCCGGTTGAAAGTAAAACGATTAATATTGGAAGGCAACAAATATTTCCCGCTCTTACCGGCGGGAAAATTATGGCCCATCCCGAAATTAATCCACACCTTACTAGCGGTCTGGGCGAAGAGGGAAACATTGCACTCAATAATGTCATGGACCTCTCCTCCACCAACGGTATGGGTAGACACGGATGCGTCAGGCACAATAGGTTGGGGATTTCAGTCAAATCAGGGGCACCAGGGTCAGGGGCTTTGGTCCCACTTAGAAATCTCGCACATCAATGTCAAAGAATTACTAGTCCCCTTGTATTTCCTTCAGGCTCACGGCCCGGCGTTACGGGACAATTCGGTGGCCTTCAGAATGGACAATCTGAATGCAGTCCACTGTATTCAGAAACAAGGGTCAACGAGGTCAAGGAAGTTGCTAAACGTGTCGGAAGAGATTTTTGCTCTAGCCAACAGTCTAGATATTTATCTGCACGCATCTTATCTCCCAGGCGTAGCAAACGTCTGGGCAGACGCTCTGTCCCGGCGACAGAGCACGACAGTAGAATGGGAGCTCAAGCAACCCATTTTCAACCTAATGATTGCAGAGCTCTCCCATCCACAAGTGGATCTTTTTGCGTCCGAGGAGACTCACAAACTCCCTCTATACCTCACCCGCCGGGCGAAAACGCCGGCAGGGGGGCCAGACGCCCTAGTGACAGACTGGAACAGATGGAGCTCCATCTATCTGTTTCCGCCGCCAGATGCGTCACTAATGTGCCACGTAGTGAACAAACTACGAGATTATCGAGGCTTAGTCTCGCTAATCGCGCCACTGTGGCCGGCGCAGTTGTGGTACCAGCAATTGAAAATGTGGTGCCCGGACCCGGTATCGCTCCCGGTCGGGTATTTCCACTTAGACGCGATTGGCAACCTCGCGACCTCGCTGACTTTTGCATTATGGACATTCAGGAGGCCAAGTGGCTAGCACCATACGGTAGAGATGTGACAAATAAATTACTTAATCAATATACTCAGTCTACAAAACGACAGTATCAATCACATTGGCAAGCCTTTACTTCTTGGATCGTTAGGACAGAACAAACTGTACCCTCAGTGGCATTAGTTTTTAATTATTTAAATTATCTGTTTGAGCAGAAACGTTTATCTGTGGTAACATTAAAAAATCACTTAACTGCGATTAGAGTGCCCTTTTTAGACCTTACGGGTCTTTCCATACCGGTAGCGGAGGAAAACAGGTTTTATGAGAGCATGTTTTAAACTCCGCCCACCTCCCCGTCAGCTCATGCCTACTTGGTCTCTGGACAAAGCTTTGTCTTTGCTTCACTCTCGTCTGTACCAAAATACTGCAGACTTTGCATTACTCTTAAAAAAGGCGGTTTTCCTTTTGGCTTTAGCCACCGGAAACAGAGTGTCTGAGCTGGCGGCGATGAGCAACACACCTAATTGTCTTAGGTTTGGTAGACTTAATGAATGTATTTCCATTGCACCCTCCCCAGGTTTTGTAGCCAAGAATGAGCATAGTGCACACGTGTTTTCTGAGTTCACGGTGCCGGCGTTAAAAAGGGGAAAGGTGCATCATAATTTATGTCCAGTACAAGCTCTAACCAAATATTTGAGAGTAGCTCCTCAAAACCCCCAAGGTGCTTTATGGGTAGCAAGTACGGGTAAACGCTTACTTAAACGGCGATTAGCCTCTCTTCTGGTAAAAGTCATTAAAGAAAGTAATCCCGGCGTTGTGGGTCGGGCCCACGATTTACGCAAATGGTCAGCCTCTTTACGTTTCCTGATTTTTTTTTCAGTTGAAGACATAGCGTCCACGCAGTTGTGGGCGTCTAATCATACGTTTCTGTCTAGATACTTGTCAGTTGCTCTAGACAAACCTTCCTTACCATGTATAGCTTTAAGGCAGAGGGTCTAGGTGGCCCTGCAGTCACTTTTGTTTACTTTCACGGGAAAGGGGGGGGGGGGGGGTGCAGTCAGTTGACACAGGACACCCTAGACCCCGCCGGAGTATGAGAGCTGTGATACAATTTAAGGTTAAAATGTGTTATGAAAATTTCTCAGTGAGAAATTGTGCTAGTACAATGTTAAGTACAAAACAACGGTGTTGTTAGAGTAGTTTAGCTGCGAAAGCAATTTAATTTTAGAATAATGGAGTTCCTTTGCAATTTATCTCCAAGTTTATGTTGGGGTTTATTATGTGCACATATAAACTTATAACTTGTTATTTTTTGTCACCACTCGTTGAGTGGGGTGCCTTTGTAACTACAGATCTGTGTTCAGAATCTTCAGGGTTACCCATTTTTTGTCAGGCAGGCTTCTTTGAAGCACGCACCTGCCTGAACCCCCTTTTTCTTGTATTTGTTCGGCTATGCCGTTATTAAATATATTTTCAAAGTAAGAATACTATGTGGTTGTTTTTATTATCTGCTTTTCTAGAGTTATGATATGATTACGAATGTCCCCCTCCAGTCTTAGAAATCAGGCATGTTCGTCAATGATGGAGGGGCCACTAATAAATTATAGGTTTGACTCCTGTAAGGAGATAAAGAAAACCTAATATTTAGTAGTGGCCCCGTAATCATTGACGACTGGGGCCCTCCCGACCGTCCCCTTCCCATTCGTTGATGTATTAAGGATTTTGGTTTACTTGATATGTCAGTGAAGGAAGAATGACGCCTGAATCAGCGTCTGGTCAGAAATCCACACAAGTACATCCACGATATGATGGAAAGCTTATTGGATAGTTATTCTTATTTTCTTTTTGTTTTTATTTTTTACGAAGTTTTTTCGTAGTGAGAACCCAATTCATAATGACTGAAGCCATGAGTGAGGTCGCGTGCGCTCATGATGAAGGCTCCTCAGTTTTTAAATGCTCTGCGCGGTAGATTCAAAACTACGGCGGATTAGTGTTTGAAGAGGATGCCTTATGTAATAGGCATGTTCGTCAATGATTACGGGGCCACTACTAAATATTAGGTTTTCTTTATCTCCTTACAGGAGTCAAACCTATAATATGCGCACTTTACATTAGTATGAAGCAGCTTAGGTTTGGTTAGGTTATGTTAGATCATAGACTACAGTAGATCTAGACTGGACACGAAAATGGAACTTTGCAGTAAGGGACCCAAAATCGGAGAAACACCCAAGTTTGATCCTCGAAACCGCGAAAATATTACATTTTCGCGGTTTTGAGGTTCGAACTTGGGGGTTCGTTCTCCGATTTTTGGTCCCTTACTGCAAAGTTTCATTTTCGTGTCCTATCCAGATCTAATGTAGGCTATGGTTAGATTAATACCTCCTGCTCTCAATGCAGTTTCTGGCTGTTTCATTTCTATTAATTAAATGTCTTGAAAATAATAATCTTTTATTACAACACCATCACGGCGTTAGATGGCGTTTGTTTACAAAGACTGCACTTCTATTTACAACCAGTATGTATAGATATCTTGAAGATAAGTATCATGTAGCAGACGTGTTCCTTGATATTTAGAAGGATTTTGATTCTTTAGACCAGAACATACTACTGGATACACTACGTAATATTGGGATTAGAGAATAACCGCTTCAATTGCTTTTATGTTACCTATCAAACCAATAACAGGCTGTGTATTCAATGCAACATATTCGTCTTTTAAAAATATTCATCAAGGAGTTCCATAAGGATCGATGTTGGGCCCAACTTTGTTGCTAATTTACATCAATGATATTATGAATGCAAATCTTAAATGTAATTATGTTCTATATGCTGACGACACAAATATTGTTTTGGTGGAAAAATTGTTGCATTAATTACTTCTAAGAAATTAATGCTTAATATTGAAAAGAATAGCTTTATTCTTTATAAAAATCGATCTGTAAGTGAACTCCCTCCACATTTGCTAGGAAGTGAACCAATAGAACGTGTTCACATTACCAAATTCTTAGGGTCATATGTGGATGAATATTTGAACTGGAAAACCCATATTATGTGTATATGTCTCAAATTGTTTAAAATGTGTGACATTTTATATAAAATTAGACACCATTTAACAGAGCATGCCATGAAAAGCATCAATTATACCTTATGTTATCCCATAATGCATATTGCCTGTCTGTATGGAGCTGTAGCTGTCATTCCTACCTAAAACATGTTTTTTTCTGGCTCAAAAGAGAATAGTTAGAACTATTTGTTTTAAGTGATATTATGATTCTACAACATATATCTTTGCTGATCGAAGGCTTCCAAATTGTTATTCAGCACAGATATTTTCATGCACTTACTGTGCTCAAGTCGACCAAATGTTCTACCAGTAATAATCCAATTATCAATGGTACTTAAGCCTCTGTCACACGAGCGCTTTTTTCCGGCAATTTTCCATGAGCAAGTTTTTTTCTCGCTTTATTTCGGCATTTTTTAGGGCTGGTATCGGAAACTAGACTGAAGGTAGATTATGTTAGGCATTGTAAATATGATAAAGTGTCATTTTTGAAGCTTCCAGACCATAATTGCTCATACAAATTGCTCTAAAAAGGGCTCGTGTGACTCCGGCTTTATAATAATCATAATACCCGAGGATGCTGTATTTATTTAGTTTATCCCCTCGCTGCCTAGCACGTACCACGGTATTCCAGAATTGTATATTATGTGCTGGACATAGATTTTAGAACTCTCTACCTGATTCATATCAAATCCATAAATAATTCTAATATACTTAAGGGGGGTTACCTGCTTTTTTCTTCTCCCTTTCTCTGGCATGTATCCATTCGGTCCCATTCAGCCAACTATTTTAAGAAGTTTATCCCCATCCAGGTGTCGATTTCTTCCTGGCGAACGATAAATCGACACCTGGATTAGGATAAACGTCTTAAAACAGTAGGCTCAATGGGGCCGAATGGATACAACCCAGAGAGAGAGAGAGAGTGAAAGAAAGAGAGAACAAAACATAAAACGAGGGGCACTTTAAGAAACATGCAAAATATATATATTTTTCTTGCAATGATATGTCTAGTTTACTTATTTATTCATATTATGAGTTTGTGATGGCAATCATTTAATATTACTTCCACTATTGTTGGGTGTACTGAAGGGTACCATGATTTTTATCATTAAGCGTGTAGTGTAAAATGCGATGTTGCCTATTCATTTGCTCTAATATATTTTTGATATATACAGTATATACTGTATATACAGTATATATATATATAAAACCCTTCATCTTCTCTCAATGTTCTCGGTGTCTCTTTTCTTCTGCTCTCACTTAGAAGGACCATATTACCAGTCTCGCTAAGGCAGCCTCCCAGAAGCTGGGTATACTCAACCGCCTCAAGGGGTTCTTTACCCCTGCGCAGCTTCTTGCTCTGTACAGGGGCACAGTGCGTCCTTGTATTGAGTATTGTTCACATGTGTGGGGAGGATCCTCTCACACCGCACTCCTAGACAAAGTAGAAAGGAAAGCCTTTCGTATCATTAACTCTTGTCCACTCACCAACTTTCTGCAATCTCTCTCTCTTCGCCGCAATGTTGCATCTCTCTCGATATTCTATCGCTACTACAATATTCAGTGTCCCTAGGAGCTTTCCCAGTGTATACCACCTCCTCTACGTAGGGTAGGTAGTACCCGCCTTGCAACACAATCCCACCCCTACTCTGTGCAAGTCTCCAACCCAAGAGTGAAACGCTATTCTGACTTTCTTCTATTCAACTGCTGAGCTCTGGAACTCTCTCCCAGTATCAGTCTTTCCCTCTTCCTATGACTTAAATTGCTTCAAACTCCGTGTGTCCAGCCATTTTAGCTCGAACATCCCTTGATTTTGGCCCTGTCACTCTTTCAACTCTGGGGGAGGCACTCGCTGCAGGCAGTTGTGCCTTTTGTCTCCCTCATTCACATACCAAAAAAAAAAAAAAAAATGTATATACAGTATATATAATATATAACCAACTTGCAATTATACTTCCATTTAAGGTCACATCCATGAACTAAACACATTTATAAGGCTACAGTATATATAATGTATTTACGTGAATAATTAACCTTGATCATCCTGCTATAAACCTGCTTCTAAGAACTCTCTATAAACCTGTTTGTTGCAGGAACCCCGTTATATATCCACTCTTACTGAAAACATAATGCTTTACTCTTTACTCGTAGCGGATTATCTGTATTGCCTTAAGGGGAGGTACTTGCTTTTTCTGGACCTGCTTCTCCCTCATGCTTAGACCCATTTGTTATGAGATCATTAGATGGCCACCCCATTATGTTGGCGATTTTATGACCTTTCGCTCTATCTCTTTGTCAATATTTACATATTTCCTGCCATTTAGGTGGACATATGTCAATTCCAGCTTTATGTTATTTTAAACTGTTAGTATCTCAAAATCATTAACAGACACCTTCAAACATTATTAAATTACCAACATACTAAAAATAGACTTAAGTTATTGCAGATACTATACTCAGTTTCATATTACCGTTTTATATATATATATATATATATATATATATATATATATATATATATATACTAGCAGGGGTACCCGGCGTTGCCCGGGTTTAAATTCTACCATTTATTTATGAACACATGAAACATCTATTTAACCTTAACACAAACGCTCTAAATTATGACAGGTTTGATATTTAATAATAATACTGTACCACCATAATCACCATCACTACTACCACCACTACTACTACCATAATCACCATGATCAGTCACTACTACCACAATCATCACAATACTACTACTACCATAATCACCGGCCTCGACCTCCCTGTGCCTCATTAAACGGCGACCTCGATTTCGGCCGCTAAATTACCTCTGATTTTGGATCTGACCTCATCCGTTCCCCCATTTTGGGGGGCTGCGAACAATTTTCGTTCCATACACCTTTTCGATCGGAGGCCTCCTTCTGCCCCAAACAGCCATTTTTTTCATTTTTGTTTTCAATTTCGGCCTTGAAACGACCTCCGATCGTGGCCTCGCCCCCTCTATGACCTGACCCAGGTCAATTGACACCCACATGCAAAGTTTCAGCTCCCCAGGTCGCCTATTTAGAACACAGACAGACAAACAGACACACAAACTGATTTAATAATGTCTTAATAAATAAAGGTCAATGTTTGTCTGTTTGTCAGTTACCCGACCTTTGTTACTAAACTCCTCCCACAGTTTTGGTGCCAAGTGAGAGTGTGGGGCACCGTTGGAAAGCCCAGGCTTTGGAGATGGTTTTAGGCGAGTTTAGTGGAAATCAGAGACACTTTTGTTTAATAAAATTTTCGGCAGAACTTATGTAGTATACGGGAGCGAAAAAAATGCGAAAACAAAATGGCCGTTTGGGGCAGAAGGAGGCCTCCGATCGAAAAGGAGTATGGAACGAAAGTTGTTCGCAGCTCCCCAAAATGGGGGTACGGATGAAGTCAGATCCAAAATCGGAGGTCATTTAGCGGCCGAAATCGAGGACGCCGTTTAATGAGGCACAGGGAGGTCAAGGCCGGTGATTATGGTAGTAGTAGTATTGTGATGATTGTGGTAGTAGTGATTGATGATGGTGATTATGGTAGTAGAATTTTAACCTGGGCAACGCCGGGTACCCCTCCTAGTAGATATATATAATTAAAAATTATATTACCCTCAGCCGAGATTCGATCCATGGACACTCAGGACGAAAGTCCATGCTTTATTCAACCACACCACGGCGTCATAAAGAATAGTTAACATTACCTATTTATATTAAGGAGATGTAATGTAACCCTTGTGCTTGGCTGGTTGAGAATGAAATACAATCAATTGAACCCGAGTTGTGTTGGAATAGTTGTAATAATACTCCCTTGTATGGTTCTCTGGAATATGGGTCCTACGACTTGGTGTGGATTGAAACACCCGATATTTCCTCAAAGTAGGATTTCTCCCCCATCTCCTTGATATGAATAGGAAACGGTTAATTATTCTTTATCAAATCGTGGTGTAGTTGATTGAAGCATGGACTCTCATCTTGACTGAGCTCAACGTACGTCAATAGAAATTGTAATTCTAGGAAAACTATAAAAAACACACATTTTCAAAAATTATGGACTTAAAGAAGATATGAAGAGGGTACTTTAAGTGCCCATAAAATATACAATCATATAGGTAGTAATAAACTATGCCTTTATCTCTTTCCTTTCTGGCTGTTCCATGGCTGTGGTTGTGGACGGCCATCGTTCACTTCCTCAGGCTTTCAACTCTGGTGTTCCTCAGGGTTCTTTCATATCTCCAATTCCCTTTCTAATATTCATAAATGATCTTCTCAACTGTACCTCCAGTCCTACCCATTCATATGCTGACGACTCTACCTTACACTATTCAATTAGTTTTCCAGACGCCCCAGCAAGCAATCCCTCAAAAACAAAGGTGATGAAACCATAGAATACGAATCTTCTGATCTAACTTCCATTTCCAATTGGGGCTGAGAAAACCTTGTTGCCTTCAATGCTTCCAAAACCCAATTTCTCCATCTATCTACCCGTCGAGAACTCCCAAAGGACTATCCCTTATACTTTAACAATACAAAAATCAACCCTTCATCTTCTCTCTGTATTCTCGGTGTCTCTTTTTCTTCTGATCTCTCTTTGGAAAGACCATATTACCACTCTTGCTAAAACGGCTTCCCAGAAGCTGGGAATGCTCAACGGCCTCAAGGGGTTCTTTACCCCTGCACAGCTTCTTGCTCTGTACAGGGGCACAGTGCATCCTTGTATTGAGTATTGTTCGTACATGTGTGGGAAGGATTCTCTCACACAGCACTTCAGACACAGTAGAAAAGAAAGCCTTCCGTATCATTAACTCCCGTCCACTCACCGACTCTCTGCAATCTCTCTCTCTTCGCTGCAATGTTGCATTTCTCTCGCTATTACAATAATCAGTGTTCCTCACAGCTCTCTCAGTGTATACCACCTCCTCTACGTAGGGTACGTAATACCCATCTTGCAACACAATCCCATTCCAACTCTGTACAGCTCTCCAACTCAGGAGTGAAACGATATTCCTAATCTTTCTTCTATTCAACAATTGAGCTCTGGAACTCTCTCCCTGAATCCATCTTTCTCTCATCCTATGATTTAAATTGCTTCAAACTCTGTGTGTCCAGACATTTTAGCTCGAATATTCCCTGATTTTGGCCCTGTCATTCTTTCAACTCTGGGGCAGTTCTGCCCTTTGTTTCCCTCATCCACATAGAAAAAAAACAAAAAAACATAGAAACGTAGATCGGTATCAATATATTCAAAGACTTTAAATGCCTTTAATAAAACTCGTAGATGTTTTACAGTATCGGGGGTCATGACTCTAGGTAGCTATCTTGGTGCACCTACAGTATATAATATCAACTGCAAATAATCTTGGTCTAAAAAAGGGCAAAACAAAATCATATTGGGTACATTATCTTGGTAGTGGCTTACCATTGATTATTGATATACCTTTATATCCCTACTGTATATTAGATGGGTCTATCTCCACTAATATTAGTCTACAGTATGTGTATTATTATTATAAGGACCACTTAAATATTCTATCACAGCTAATATAAGTAGTTAATTATTTTGATCACTTAGATGTTCTATCACTACCAATATTACTTTAAGTGGTAAAATATGCTCACTTAAATGTGCTATCACTACCAATATTACTTTAAGTGGTAAATTATTATGACCATTTAAAAGTTCTATCACTACCAATATAGCTTCAAGTGGTAAATGATCATAATCAATTTAATTTGTCTTTATGCATCCTATAGTAGTATATACATTAAGAGAGTAGCAGTGACGTCACCCCAAACGCGTCTATAAAGGAAGGGTATCACACAAGAGCTTTGATCACCAATTTTCTCTGGCCAAAATATTGTCGATATGATTTCTGTGACATTTTCCATTGTTATCATCAGAAACTAGACTGAAGGCGGATTTGGAAGTGGAGATGGGTATTTAACAATATATATTTGTTCATTTTTTTATGAATTAATTGATAATTTTTAGTTTCCTCCCTCGACCTCCATCAAGCTTTGACAAATACCCTCAAAACCCCCCTTCGAGATAGTTGTGTACATTTTTCGGTAGAAAAATGTGCTAAATTCCAGCTCCCGATCGCTCGCCAGGAAAAAAGTAGACCCCGAAATGGCCCAAAAGGTCTTAAAATCGCCAAACTAATGGGGCTAAACATGAGGGAGAAAAGGGATCCAGAAAAACCCTTAACTCCGGCGACACAATACTTCCTGTAAGAGTTGAGCTGCTAATAAGGTGGCAGCAGCCAAGAGTTGCCGATAACTCTGTGGTGAAGAAAGTGCTCGTGTGATACCAGCTTAAGAGGGGGTGGCCGTATTTAGTGGCTCATTTATGTATATTTTTACTATTTTTTTAGTTTCTTCCCTAGACCTCCATCAAGCTTATAAAAACACCCACCCAAGACCCTCCTTCAAAATAAATTTGTACATTTTTCGATAGAAAAATGTCCCGGCCGAAGGCCGATTCCTCCTAAAATACAGGCTCGCTATCGCTCGCCAGGAAAATATCGACACCTAAATTACACAAGTCTTAATATTGACAAATATATGGGACGATAGGTCTTAATATCGCCACACTAATGGGCCGAACGTCTTAGAATATGAAAACTAATGGGGCTAAACATGAGGAAGAAGGGGGACCAGAAAAACGACCCATCTCCCATTAACCCTTTTAGTGACTGGGTGGCTTCTCTATTTTATGCTTGCCAACGCTAAGCAATTGTATACAGCTGAAGAAGGATCTCTAGCAATTAAAGGCGCATCTTAATTAAGCCATAAAATCCCACATATCATTTCTAAGCTTAACAGAATTTTCTAACAAATAACATACTACTACTACTACTACTACTACTACTACCGTACTACTACTACTAACAATAATAATAATAATAATAATTATAAATAATAATAATAATAATAATAATAATAATAATAATAACAGTATTAATAAACAACTAATGAGTTGAATAAGGGAATAGTCCCCCCCCCGTCCCCCCCAAAAAAAAAAACAACTAAAAAACTAAAAAAGAAGAAAACATATCTGTACTGCAATGTGAGCAGTGCGGTAAGACTCAATAAGCCAAATCCAGAGAGAGCGCGAGATCCAATGAAGGCCGTTTAGCGGGATGATCTGACCTTATTGTTGTGCTCTACATTATGACAGGATCAAGGGTAGGTTAGTTTGTACGGTGGTATATATACAGTGACTGCGTGGTACCCTGCCATCACAGTGTAGCCTGCAGTAGGCCCGGGATGTGTGTCTGGTAAGCTGTGTTACCTCTTACTCCGCCTAGACAAATATCTCGCATCAAACCCGCGACTGACTGCATTTGTAAATTAATAACTTTATTTTATCCTCCCCTCACTTACTAACCCATCTGTCCCCTACTAACTTCCTAGTCCTGCCACAGACATTAGTTCCAGGGCAGTAGTTCCCTTTCCAATGTTCCCTTACCCACTCTAAACCACTGCTTGGACACTTGATCCTCAGTGCTTTGGAGGAAAAACAGCCTATAAGGGTCACTAGATCTGTTGTTGCTTGATTTCCTTTGTACTCCTTTGTACTATAGTCTGTTCATTCTAGGTTGGGCAGAAATCGTAACCTATAGCCTCTCATAACTCAAAAATGACTAGAATAATCGAGCTAATATTTCTGCCTCATAGGAAGACTTGGCTAGGGGATAGGTGTGGAAGTTGACAGTTCAGTTGATCTAGCCCTTTTTGATGTACAGTGGTTAGAAGTTACGAGTTTTGCCCAACCTAGAATGAACGGACTATAGGCCTACCATCACTATTAGTATACTACTTTGTTTCGTTTCATCTGACGGTAAATTGAATCCCTTAGAAGCAAATTTCTCGATACTCAATGGAAGAATATAAAACTACTATGTCTCTCCATCATAATTATTATGACCAATTTTTAATAACTAGCACCATATTTCAGTACAAATAAAAATAATTGAGAAATTTTGATGGGAACTTTGCAACTTACCGGCAGTTGAAAAGAAACAGGGTATAGGTGCCTCTCTTACGGCTTCAACTACAACAACTACTAGTATGACTACTATTATTACAATTACTAGGCTACTAGGTCCCTCATAATTGGTGTGAAAGAAGGTGGGGAGGGGGTCTGTTAGTACTTCCGTTACTACTACTATTTTGACTACCATAATCACTATCACTACTACTACTACTACTACTACTACTACTACTACTACTACTACTGTTGACAGTAGCCTGGGTCCTGGCTGTGAGGGTAGGTGTGCAGTAAGGACTACTGTATTACTACCGGTACTTTCACTATCACTTCACTGTAAACTTTGTGGGCTTAGTATAATCAAATTAATTAATTTCACTCCCATCACCAAACACCTCCCAATGCAATTAATGAAAGCATGTGATCCTCCCAGGATTCGAAACTGGGATACCACATACAGATCTTAAACACTCTAACCAGTACACCACCAATACAGTTATATATTACTGTAACAAAACTGGTACACACTTTAAAATATACATCTGATCATACTGTAGCAAACATTCACTATCGACAACATTTACAATATGCAACATAAATGTGCACAAAAAGCCTGAACACAAGTATTTAAAAGTTTTGTTTTCTTATGTGAGTGAGGGAGACAAAAGGCAGAACTGCCTGTGGCGAGTGCCTCACCCAAAGTTGAAAGAGTTACATGGCCAAAATCAAGGGACGATATAGCCAAAATGCCTGGACACAGGTGCTCTTCTAGTTGCAGAAGTTGCATTTCTTGTCTGGGATTATTGAATTGAAACCGGCACACTTGCTCATCGTAATAGTCGAGTAGTTTTTCTACAAGTTAGGTTTTCTATGTGAGTTGTTTCAAGGCGAAAGATATTGGGTAACTATTATAATCGGGGCAAATTTGAAAGCGATACTATTATATTGTTTAGAATGATGGTCAATTAGGAGTTCGAATGTTTGGCTTTTGTCCACCGAGAGTGTACCTGTATTGCTATATACTGTATACCGGTATTATTGTGGGGTCTCACACACCCTCTTACAAGGATTACAAACAGTTTAATTACGTCAGATTAAAATGTTTTGGAAAGAGAGAGAGAGAGAGAGAGAGAGAGAGAGAGAGAGAGAGAGAGACTTAACTTACGATAAAATTTGAATCGAAGATAAATTAAATAATTTTGTAAACATTCTTTACTTCTAAGTGATTCTACTGGACACTTTCGTGGGCGTGTTTGTGTGTGTGTGTGTGTTTGTGTGTGAGGCATGCAAGGTCACTTGGTAGAATGTTGCTTATTATAAAACTAATTAACAACATACAGTAATTATGGGCTTGCAGAGCTTGTTCTGTAATTATATTCTTCCTCATTTACTATTACTCTAACTCACTCAATCTTTCTCACTCACTCTTACCAACTCACTATCAATCTCTGTCTATCTCCAAGTTTTCTTCTAAATATAATCCCGTAAATTGATGTAGTTTGCGGATGTAAAATATGTTGGTATTTTAGAGTGGCCCTAGGAGGATTATCGCCATAAGTGGTAACCCTCAAGAGGTCGTCAACTGGACAGACAAACAGTATCAATGTGATTGATCAGATCAAGATAGCTCTCCCTACTATATTTAATTAAGCTATATTTATCTAGTAGGAGTAATATAGAAATAATATATTCTTTAACACTACAGTAACCTACATTATACCTGTAAGCGAGTTGGATGATATTTTGTGTGTGCAAGAAATAGACAAAAGGTAGCATTACCTGTTTCTAGAGGACCTTTCAAATTGAGAGCGTGATAGAAATTCAGATACAATATACAGTACATTGACATTTAAATACTTGGAAACAGGAAGCCTTAATATCTATAAGTCATAGGAAGGGGAAACATGGACTGAAGGAAGTTAAAAAGCTTCTGTAACTGTGATGTCTTGTTGTATTTATTTCAGCTGCATTTAGATGATTTTATGAAGCTTATAAATGATCTGTGGTAGTTAAAAGGAGTAGTTGAGATAGTTTGAAGCCTTATTATTGTTAGAGGTCCTTCCTAAGCTGAACAAAATCGTCTAATAGTTGTCAGATTATAATGAAAAGTACATCACCGGTACAGAAGGGGTTAAAAAGCTTACCGGTTGAAGGGAACAAAGACTGAGCCATCTGGTTCAGTCTTGGGTTAGAAAGTTGGACAAAATAGGGATGAGAGTGTGATGGTTGATGGGTGCTACCTACTCTTCCAAACATTTGCATCATGAAAGTAATTGCCATAGATGTACCTAAGTAAATGTCTGCATTCTTGCTTTGTAATTATCATACCTATTACTTATTTATGTTCATTCCGTAAGATAATATATATGATAAATGTTCTGAACCGATAAAATACCATATTATTCAGTACAGTAGGTCTATAAAATAGGTATTGGGTTATATTACGATAGGTTGCCGTGGAATATAGGATATCTTGCATGACGTGAATACATTTACGCCTCCATACATTTATTGATTAATACGCACATAAACCCGATGTTATCTTCTATATATTTTGCTTTCTGTAGAGATCCTGTAGTAATTGAGATCAGTTAACCTCTGCCATCTTACTGCCACTGGAGATATCTTCCTCTCATTACGCTCTTATATCTCCATAACAATAACACACACTTGGTAATACGGGTACAGTTTATACAGATTTGTTGAATAGTCGCAAAAAACGTACTAATACTGAGAGGGTTGATGACGTTTCTGTCCCTCTATCAATCTTTCCTTCATCGTATGACTTCAACTGTTTTAACACTTAACGCTGCGGGCATACTTCTGCCTATTTTCGCCATATTAGGGCTTATTCAGGCACTCCTGAATGATTAAGCAAGTGTCTGAATGAAGCCAAAACTAGAAGAAAATATCTTCAAAATGACACCAGAACGAGCTTCGTAGCACGCGGGAGTAACCCGCAGCGCTACCAAAGACATCGGCAAAAATGTGCTAATAATGAGCAATGGCGCGCTATATTTGCTTTTGGCAGTGCTACAGAGGTCTCGAGAGATATGTGGGGAACCCTTCAGTGCGCCGGCCACTGTGCTGGAGAGCAGAGGGGACCCTCTCGCGGTCCTACCCACTGACACTCGATTCTACAGTCTTTAAGAGGCTTTAAAAGCCTGTAAATTGCTGTAAACTGCCATGGCGTTCCAAAATGTGTCCCGCAGCCAATGGGTTAAACTTCGTGTGTCCAGGTATTTTGACCCCAACATACCTTGAATTTGGCTCTGTCACTCTCTTGGCTTTTGGGTAGACACTCATTACAGGCAACTTGCCTTTTGTTTCCTTCATATATATAAATTTGTTTTTCATTAGACAATTACTGTATATTCCGCTTAGGATCAATTTTGGGAGCCAGAGTGTTATTTAGTGCAGGGGTTATGGTGGTGTCACATGGACCCTTGTATCCTGAAGGGGTTATGGTGGTGTCACATGGACCCTTGTATCCTGAAGGAGTTATGGTGGTGTCACTTGTATCCTGAAGGGGTTATGGTGGTGTCACATGGACCCTTGTATCCTGAAGGGGTTATGGTGGTGTCACATGGACCCTTGTATCCTGAAGGGGTTATGGTGGTGTCACATGGACCCTTGTATCCTGAAGGGATTATGGTGGTGTCACATGGACTCTTGTATCCTGAAGGAGTTATGGTGGTGTCACTTGTATCCTGAAGGGGTTATGGTGGTGTCACATGGACCCTTGTATCCTGAAGGGGTTATGGTGGTGTCACATGGGCCCTTGTATCCTGAAGGGGTTATGGTGGTGTCACATGGACCCTTGTATCCTATACAGTATACACCGTATCACTCTCGTATCCAGAAAAAGGTAGTAGCCTATTTTGTGAGGATTTGAGTAAGTTGTTCGTATTTAAAGGTGTTCTTGATATTAAGCTACAAACTTTACAATATCGTCAACATGGAAGTAGCATTGGCCATTTTGTTAATATATTCTGAATCTGGTAAAGTGACTCCTAGCCAAGTATCGGATACAAACCCTCGTGTTTACTCCCACATAACAAATTAGGGTGTCTCATGTATTGCTACTTGGAATGCTTTATGTACTAAGACTCTTACCAATACTTCTACTTGACCATTTGTAAATAATCAAAGTAATTCAAACTGTCTTTTCGGTGTGACTATCCTAGGTTCGAGTCTTGGAGAACCACATGCTTTTATTAGCTTAATTGATATAATTAATTAGGTTTATTTGGAAGTTAATTGGCGGGTTGGTGAAAAATTTGAATGTATTCAGGTTCAGGAGTAATTCTTAGTGAGGCCTTCCCTTGGGATATGTGCCCCATCAATTACCCCTTTCATTCATCAAATCATTGGGCTACCATAGTGCAGTTAGGTATATGTACTTGCTTAGATTAATATTCAGTATTCTATATTTGTATTAATTTCACCCCAACACGAAACACCTCCAATGAAATTAATGAAAGCATGTATGTGCTCCACCGGGATTCGAACCTGGGTTATCACAAACAGATTTTTAAACACTCTAACCATTACACCACCAGGATGGTTAAAGGTTTATGCACACGCCTACGACTTATTATCCATTCTCGAGGATATTAATCTAATCATTTTCATGGGGCACATATCATATAGACCGGCCTCGCTATGAAATATCCCTGAACCTACTAATAATCTATATTTTTATTAATTTCACCCCAACACCAACGACCTCCAATTAAATTAATGAAAGCATATATATGATCCACCGGGATTCGAACCTGGGTTATCACAAACAGATTTTTAAAAACTCTAACCATTACACCACCAGGACGGTTTATGGTTTATGCACACGCCTACAATTTATTATCCATTCTCGAATACTGGATATTTATCTAATTCGAGAATGAATAAATATGTCGTAGGCTTGTGCGTAAACCTTTAACTGTCTTGATAGCATAATGGTTAAGTGCGCGGAATTTCGGTGTTAGCATCCTAGGTTCGATACCTTGGAGTACCACATGTATTCATTAGTTTAATTGATTTCATTAATTAGGTTTATTTGGAAGTTAATTGGTGGGTTAGTGAAAAATATGAATCTACCCAAAGTAAGAAAGAACTTATTTTGAAATCTGCGTGTAATTACTAAAGTGAAAATGTTTGGAAAAAATAAATATTGACCAATAATGTTAGTAGCACAGACATCCTGAATAATGGCAATTAAAAGCTGCAAGTATAAGATCCAGATTGGTGTCAATGGCTTCTCATCTCCAAACTGAATAATTAGACTAGACAACGTAATCATAAGCGCAGGTTTGCTTATCACCAGGATATTTATAAAGATCCTGAACAGATTTGAATACAAATTATTCCGTACCTTTATCAAACCCTTTAAGGATAACGAAGCGTTTTAATATATTTTGGCTAGCATTAGACGAGCAATCAGAGGGGTAAAAGGATATCAATGAACCCTTAAACTCCAATACATCCTTCCTAATCTTAATAAAGTAGTCTAACGGTAGCCAAGATCCTTGTTCTTTTTTCCTCTTCATTGTGAAATCTTCACATTTATATAATTTGACAAACCAAAACACAAATCAAACCTACTCGCCTAACCTTGGAGTACGTTCAGAAAAGATTTGCCTAGGAGTTTGGCTAACCTAATTTAATAGTATACTTTGCAGGTTTGTGCAAACATATTTGACAGTAATTCTAGTATACTTTTATTGTTTTTCCATAAAATTGAAGCAGGTAGGCAAAGCAATATCTGTATATATTAAAGTCTGTAGTAAACTAAAGGAACATTGACACTTATGATTTATGTACTTAAGTCATGTGTACGTTTATTATACAGTACCTTCTTTTTTAATTCAAAATATTAATTTCAATCTATTGCCAGACAACTTGCCTTGACTCTTGACTCTAGAAGGGGTGTCGTTCGGTTCATCAGCTTGTTCTTGTGGAAGGGTTGTTATTATTATCCAACCACCCATTGCTGTGTACAGTGCGAGATGTATGTGAAATATTATCATACTGTTGGAATGGAAGTAGATGTGAATATAGTCTGCAACAATGATACCAGCTAGTCCATACGGATCAATGCTAGCATTTAGTTGTGTACATGTAACAGTGGTCTACCACACCTGCAATGTCTACCATTGCAATGAAAAGTGTGGAAGTCCAAGCCCTCTGGACAATAAACATTTTGGTCACCCATGGAGAAGCAAACCCCAGACTTCCCGTGCATCAGTCGCGCATGTTACCACTCGACCTCACAGGTTCAAATATTAAGTTGATTGGTCATCTGTTTAGGCAAATAATGGCACCAAAAGAAGTCAATATGTTTACAAATTGATTGCTTAGGATAAGCTGAATTTGAAATGCAGTAAATCTACCAGTTCATGTGAAGTTGACTATTATTCTTTTACAGAAAGAATAACCGCTACGACAGTGAGACCCTGGAAAGATCAGTTGCTAAGACCCAAGAGACAGCAGGAGCAAAGAGAGTCTCCATCATAATATCCTGTAGCTGTGGGACTGTTGTAGCTGTGGGACTGCTGTAGCTGTGGGACTGCTGTGGCTGTGGGACTGCTGTAGCTGTGGGACTGCTGTAGCTGTTTGACTGTCGTAGCTGCGGGACTGCTGTAGCTGTGGGACTTGTAGCTGTGGGACTGCTGTAGCTGTGGACTGCTGTAGCTGCGGGACTGCTGTAGCTGTGGGACTGCTGTAGCTGTTTGACTGTTATAGCTGTGGGACTGCTGTAGCTGTGGGACTGTTGTAGCTGTTTGACTGTTGTAGCTGTGGGACTGCTGTAGCTGTGGGACTGTTGTAGCTGTGGGACTGCTGTAGCTGTGGGACTGCTGTAGCTGTGGGACTGCTGTAGCTGCGGGACTGCTGTAGCTGTGGGACTGCTGGAGCTGTGAGACTGCTGTAGCTGCGGGACTGTTGTAGCTGTGGGACTGCTGTAGCTGTGGGACTGCTGTAGCTGCGGGACTGTTGTAGCTGTGGGACTGCTGGAACTGAGACTGCTGGAGCTGTGGGGCTACTGGAGGACATAATGGGGCAACAACTGCTGGTGACGTTCTTGATGCTCTGTGCAGTATTCAGGTCAGTCCATGTTGTACAATGCCTATTGTATTAACATTACATTGTCAATGTTTTAATATAAGTGAGGTTTAAATTATTGTATATATATATATATATATATATATATATATATATATAGATATAATATATATATATATATATATATAATATATATATGTATTATATATATATATATATATATATATATATATATATATATATATATATATATATATATATATATATATCGGTATATATATATATATATATATATAAATATATATATATATATATATATATATATATATATATTAATTGCAACCATACTTGCTTAAAACAAAAAATCTAAGAAAGTCAAATTATATATTCCAGGACCAGCTTATCAGAAACCTGGAATTACGAGGACACTACCAAGTGGAACGAAACGTTTCCGGACTGTGGTAATGAGCGTCAGTCACCCATAGACTTCTGGGACGTGGAGATCTGCCCTATGGAACCATTCACCTTTATTAACTATGGGGTGAGACATAAACGACTTTTTGATATAATTGATCATTATTATTTTATTGTTCTTGCTCAATAATGTCTCCTTCTATTTATTAACATCTCGTCAAAAATAGTTAGGCCTATACGTGCACAGTACTTTGCTATTTTCATAGCAAAATCACAATTTCTGTTGCAATGATACACACAAACTTGTATTAGTTACGAAACAAAGTATATTTCAATAAATCAATAGTATAAAGAATTCAATAATTGTGAATAATGCTTAATTTGAGTAAGTTTGCAACATGCCACCCTGTCACACAGTGCATACACACCAGGTTATAACAAGACACTTCCTTAGAAGGGTTGGATGTGTTCAGTATGAACAAACACTCTCACTGACTTCATCCTGCACAGTTGTTAGAGGTGACAATCATAATCTAACTATAGTGTTGAGTATATAACGTTATATGTAATGTCACATGGCTTTCAGCGACAATAGTGATTGTCTTGTACACAAAATGTAGTAGCAAGTATTACATGTTATTCAATTATCCACAATTGATGAGGCATAATTGCTTCTGGAAATTGTATGATTAGTAATTGAAAAGAAGTCTCATGTACAGATTCTAGTTAATCACTGATACAGGGTTTTAGTTTATTGTTTCACAGATTTAATGAGTGGAAAAACAATAGTCAGGCGGTTGTGGACGGCCATCGCTCGCTTCCTCAACCTATCAACTCCGGTGTTCCTCAGGGTTCTGTCCTATCTCCAGTTCTCTGCCTATTATTCATTAACGACCTTCTCAATTGCACCTCCAGCCCCATTCACTCATATGCTGACGACTCTACATTACACTATTTATCTAGCCTTCCACGAAATCACTCACAGCAGGAACTCCAAAACTCACGTAAGAAAGCCATAAAGCACATATCTTCTGATCTCTCTACTATCTCCAATTGGGGCAGAGAAAACTTGTTACTTTCAATGCTTACAAAACTCTATTTCTCCATCTGTCTACTCGTAGCCCCCTTCCAGAAAACTATGACTTACTCTTCAACAGCATAAAAATGAACCCTTTATCTTTTCTTAATATTCTCGGTGGGGGTCTCTTTTTCTTCTGATCTCTCTTGGAAAGATCATATTACCACTCTTGCAAAATCAGTTTCCCAGAAGCTGTGTATGCTCAACCGCCTCCGGCTCCGGGGGTTCTTTACCCCTACGTAGCTTTTTGCTCTGTACAGGGGCACAGTGCGTCCATGTATTGAGTATTGTTCACACGTTTGGGGAGGATTTTTTCACACAGTACTTTTAGATAAATTATTCCGTCTCATTAACTCACGTCCACTCACCAATTCTCTGCAGTCTCTCTCTCTGCGCCGGCAATGTTGCATCTCTTTCACTATAATACCGCTATTCAAATAATCAGTGTTCCTTAGAGCTCTTTCAATGTATTCCACCCTCTCTTCATAGAGCACGTAGCACCCTTCTTGCAACACAATCCCACCCCTACTCTGTGCAACTGTCCAACCCAAGAGTGAAACGTTATTCTCAATCATTCTTCTATTCAACAGCTGAGCTCTGGAACTCTCTCCCAGAATCAGCCTTTCCCTCATCCTATGACTTAAATTACTTCAAACTCCGTGTGTCCATTCATTTTGGCTCGAACGTCCCTTGAAGAAGTTAGGTCTCAAGTCCCACCACAGGTCGTAGGATATAGTGACCATGAAACTGTTTAAGGCTTCTCGGAGGGGGAGGGGGAACTTTATGAAGACTTAAACAATTCACAAACAAATTGTATGAAAACACTTTTCTACCATGCTTGGCTAGAGATAAAAAGATCAATATGGTGAGAATTTTGTGTGGCTTTGATAGCCTGTTCCTAGATTCAAGATAGTTTTCTTTATCTGGCTCTATTAACTCTCACTGTGGTGATAGGCTGGGCTATCAGAGTGAGAACTGAGAGATCTCTGCCATACCCATAGCTTACTCTGACTGTTCCTTTTACTTATATATTTTCTAGATCTCAAGTGACGGCGTCTCTTCCGTGGATTGACCTCCCAATCTACCAAGATTGGAAGCCAAAGCGTCACATTTTTCCTTTGCCCCTTAACTTTCTCTTCATAATTGCTGAGGGGCACAGGGCCCTGGGTGGGGCTTTGGGTTCCCGGAAATTTCTGCACCCTCCTCAGCTCCCCGCCATGGAGTGGCTTCGGTCACCCAGGCTTTATTGTGGTCAGCAGGGAGGGTTCTGTGGGGGCGCTCGGTTATGGCCTTGGCCTTGCTCGGGGCCTTGGGGCTGCTCGGCCAGGCAGCTTGGGGAACAACAACAACAACAACTCTCTCTGAAACAGCATATATATTTATATATATTTATATATATACTGTATATACCCTTGATAATCTTACTAACCCTTGGTCACCCTACCAATATAACAATAGCCATCAATGGTTGTTGGTTATGTTGTGTGATGGTCTTAGCTACCAATATAACAATAACCATCACTGGTTGTTGGTTATGTTGTGTGATGGTCTTAACTACCAATATAACAATAACCATCAATGGTTGTTGGTTATGTTGTGTGATGGTCTTAACTACCAATATAACAATAACCATCAATGGTTGTTGGTTATGTTGTGTGATGGTCTTAACTACCAATATAACTATCACCATCAATGGTTGTTGGTTATGTTGTGTGATGGTCTTAACTACCAATATAACTATCACCATCAATGGTTGTTGGTTATGTTGTGTGATGGTCTTAACTACCAATATAACTATCACCATCAATGGTTGTTGGTTATGTTGTGTGATGGTCTTAACTACCAATATAACAATAACCATCAATGGTTGTTGGTTATGTTGTGTGATGGTCTTAACTACCAATATAACAATAACTATCAATGGTTGTTGGTTATGTTGTGTGATGGTCTTAACTACCAATATAACTATCACCATCAATGGTTGTTGGTTATGTTGTGTGATGGTCTTAACTACCAATATAACAATAACCATCAATGGTTGTTGGTTATGTTGTGTGAGGGTCTTAGCTACCAATATAACAATAACCATCAATGGTTGTTGGTTATGTTGTGTGATGGTCTTAGCTACCAATATAACAATAACCATCAATGGTTGTTGGTTATGTTGTGTGATGGTCTTAACTACCAATATAACAATAACCATCAATGGTTGTTGGTTATGTTGTGTGATGGTCTTAACTACCAATATAACAATAACCATCAATGGTTGTTGGTTATGTTGTGTGATGGTCTTAGCTACCAATATAACAATAGCCATCAATCATTAGATTAGAAGAAGATACTCACTATTATGAACATTTCCATTGCAATAGGTTAGTGTAGCTTAAATAATGTTAGGTCAAGGTAAGCTGAGGTAGGTTTGGCCAGCTCTGGTCAAATTAGGACAAATATATGTGAAGTACTGTATGTTGGAAATCTCATATCTATCCAAATGTTCCCTTTCACAGCTGATCAACACATGTCTGCATAACAACGGCCACACTATGAAGGTTAACTCTACTACGCGTCCAAGCCCATGGGTGACTGGTGGAGGTCTGGGGGCCACCTACGTGCTGGAACAATTCCACTTCCACTGGGGGTCAAGCAGCGATAATGGGTCTGAACATCTCCTCAATGGACATGCCTTCGCTGGGGAGATGCACCTTGTTCATTTCAAGGAAGAGTTAGTTTCATATTAGCTAAATGTTTTCTATTTCTTTCTATGCAGCTTATATATCTGGAAATATACTATAAATAATTATATATCGTATGTATATACAGTAACTCTTCGGGAATGACTTGGGAAAGTAAATTCCAAATACATGCTACATGCAGAGCCTCAGTCTTTATATATTGGTATGGATATATTACTCCGCCGGCGAGCTTAAATGTGCAAAAATTGGATGGCGGACAATTTCCACAAATGCAACTAATTTCAGATCTTCCTTGATTACCTATATTAAATCCCAAAGTTATGTTTGTGCTGCAGATTAAAAGACTTGCTAGGACAAAGAAACCTTAGTGTATCATTTAATTTAATCATGATAATATTCATATGGAGTTTCTATTAAAATAAACATGTTTAGGGAGATGTTAATGAAGTCAGTATTTCAATAACTACAATATAACTCTAATAACACTTATTTATTGCCAATACTGATGGGTAGTCGTATAATAATTATTGGTTGTGGTGCAGATATGGGAACTTGGGTGAAGCCTTGAACCATAAGGATGGACTGGCAGTGTTGGGAGTCTGGCTTACAGAGGACCAAAGCTGTGGACCCTGCCCAGACCATCAAGACCGCTCAGAGGAGGATGTGTCATGTGAACACCGGTGAGTGTACAGTCGCGAACATTAACATGCATACACTCATTTGAATCTTTGAACCTTTAAGGGGGGTCACCGGCTTTTTTTCATCTTTCTCTCCTTTTCTCTCTTTCCCTGGCTTCTATCCATTCGGCCCCATTCAGCCAACTGTTTTAAGACGTTTATCCCCATCCAGGTGTCTATTTCTTTCTGGCGAGCGATAGCGAGCCAGCATTGTATGGAGAAATCCGGCTTCGGCGGAGAAATTTTTCTATTGAAAAATGTACATATGTAGCTTGCTGTCAAAACAAACATTTCATTGGAGGTGCTTGGTGTTGTTGAGAAATAAATAAAAAAATGAATATATATGTATACTGGCTAGCTACCGCTCGCCAGAAAAATATTGACACCTGTATGGTGGTAAACGTCTTAAAACAGTAGGTTGAATGGGGACGAATGGATAAAAGCCAAAGAGAAAAGGAGAGAAAGATACAAAAAGCCGGTGACCCCCCTTAAGCGGATGTTCTTGACATGTTCTATTTGTAATTACCGATTGTTTGAGCTTCAATGGGAAATAATATTTACCTGTTCATAATTATATGGTCCGTTCAGAGCAAATGGAACGTTAATGAGAAGAATGTATTGTCCCCCTCCATCACCACGCTAGGTTTACATTCACAGGAGCTTATCAAATACTGTGACAAAGCCTTCGCCATCTCAAGCTTTTTATAGGAAACCCTTGAATACATTAGGTTAGAGTGGTCAAAACTAGACGTGACGATAACTTGACTTGCATTGATAAAGTATATATAATTTGTATATACAGTATATATATATATATATATATATATATATATATATATATATACTGTTGTCCAGTAGGCTACCATTGTCTGTTTACCTAATAAGCCACTTTATTAGTCCATTCTTTACAACAGTCTTCCTAAGCTGATTAACGAAGTCTGATGGTAGGAAAAACAAAATATCTTTGGTCTAAAATGTTTTAAATTGCTTTATACGTAGCCTATCCATAAGAGGTGTAGTTGCACACTTGAATTTGCATACACACATTGATTTGTTGTATGGAAGGAAAATGATTGAATTATAAATTTATTTCCTAATGGAGTAGTGACATACTTTGACCAGTTAACTGTTTTATAGCAAATTATTCATTGTAAGGCAATCATACTATGTTTCCTTCAATATATATAATCACTGGGTGGATGCACATTATTGTGGGTAACTATACTTCCGAGCTACATAGAATCATGGGGTTAACAATAAAAATAACAATAATAACACCAATAATAATAATAATAATAATAATAATAATAATAATAATGATAATAATAATAATAATAATAATACAAATAAATTCAAATACTACTACTACTACTACTACTACTACTAATGATAACAATACAAACAAACCTAATAGTGTTGAAAGACTACAATATGTGTATGCACTTTTCTGTTCAGTAGCAAGTGTGGTGAGGAAGATAAAAAACAGAGTTCTCCCAACTGGTGGCGGGCCCTCACACCCTCCAACCACGAAAACCTCACCGACTGCAATCCCGTCAACCTACGTCAGCTGCTTCCAAAAGATACCGACACTTTCTACAGGTAATGCTTTGCCTACTGTATATTGATACTTTCCAACGTAATGCTTTAGTTATATTGATACCTTCTAAGGTAATGTTTTAGCTATATTCATGCTTCCTACAAGTAATGCTTTAGCTATATTGATATTTTCTACAGGTAATGCTTTAGCTATATATATATATATATATATATTCTGCAGGTAATGGCTAGGAAGAGGGCTGTGTTTTGATGAATTAGCCATATTCCAATTACACTTAACGCCATCTGGATCCTGTGGCGGTACTAAGTAAAAAGTACAAACACAAACATTTTGGAGATTGCGGTTTAGAGATTATTTTATCCCTGCTTTTCTGTTACTTCACGCTACAGGCAAATTTAATTGGGAATGCGATCATTCACTCATGTTTAGTAACTCATTCTATGACGATTCTCACATGATAAAAGTATAATAATAAATAATTATTATCTACATTATAATTATAGAGTTACGAAACCTCTAATTTTGTTTTACATATGAATGCGGCAACGCCGACAAGTTCTATTAACTGCAATTTTTATATTTCTTAACAGAACAGCCTCAATCGAAAATGTGTTGGTGTTAACGTGGTCGCACAGCGATCTATGTTAATTTTTGCAACTCAAAACATTGAAGATGTTTTATGCAGTTTATAAATATAAGACTTATTTCAAAAGTAGGAATATGTATAATACCGCAGGGTGTAGAGGTAAAAGAGATTGCAACCTTGTATTCATTATAATTAGGACAACATTCTTCATCACTAACCTCTATAAATATGAAATCGACTAGAGTAATTGAACTACCATTTCTACCATTTGGGACGAATCAGACCGAGAATATGTGTGTACATTTAAAGCCCATTTTCTATAGCCATTATATGTTACAGAGGTTAGGGTTTAGGATTACTGACCTACTTATAATGCAGAGATTATAGTCTGTAAGGCTTGAATAAAAAAAGGTAAAGTGCACAGAAAAGAGACTATTAACTTGGACCAAACCGCGGACATTGTAAATATATAATTGTACATAAATATAGCGAAGCGATTATACTATAATCTCTTCGCTATGCTGTAATTAGGCCAAAAATATAGCGGCCACTTGACCAGACCAGATAGCTGGAGTAAAGTAGGAAAGAAGAGCAATTGGACAGAGGAAGAACAAGCGGAGAAGTGAGAAGTACAGTAGAAGACTGAAAGTTCTCGTGCTCAACCAAGTTGCTTCATTGTTACTTGAGGATTATATACTGTATATACTGTATATATACAGTATATATTGAACATTTTGACTGATACACCCAAGGTCACTGATTTTGATAGGGTTTGTGAAAACAGAAAAATAAAGGTCAATGAAGGGAAGTATAAGACAATGGTGTCAGAAACAAATTCATGAAGATAAAGGCGCGAGGTCCACATCAAATCAAGAAAGAAAAGGCACAAATTTGGAAGAGGTTGAAAGTGTCAAGTAATTGGGAGCTGTACGGTGCAAATGGGGTATAATGGAGTAAGATGAAATTGGGAATATTGCAAGGGAGAAGGGAATTAAATTAAGGTGAGGCAAACCGTTTTTTTGGACCCCCTTCTCCCTAATGTTTAGCCCCATTAGTTTTGAGATTATAAGACGTTCGGCCCATTAGTTTGGCGATTTTAACACCTTTCGCCAAATTTCGTTGTCAATTTTAAGACATTTCGTGCCATTTAGGTGTCGATTATTTCCTGGCGAGCGATAACGTGCCTGCAATTTTAAGAAGAACCGGCCTTCGGCTGGGAAATTTTTCTACCGAAAAATTTACAAATTTATCTTGAAGGGGGGTCTAGGGGTGTGTTTTTCTAAGCTTGATGGAGGTCTATGGAGGAAACTAAAAAAATATATGAATACATGAATTAATAGACCAAGCAAACGGTCAGTCTCCCCTTAAAGGTGGTGGTGCATGGGTTGAGATATACATGGAATAATAATCGCCAACCTGCACATAATTATCTTGCAAAATGCAATGGCACCGAAATTATTATTAACAATGGTATAAAGGATTTTGTGGATCTTCTACACCGGATCATTTACACCAATAGATAGATTGTCATGTGCCTATTTTTGTTACTGAGCCATGACTTTATATTAATAACTGAATATATCGTCAATTATCACAAACTAATTTGAAGAAATATATTAGTTTAACACTATCAGTCTTCGGGGACACTTCTTCACTTAATATAAACCAACATAAAACGATTATACTCAGGGTTGAAAGGCCCTTTAGGAATCAAAGGGTTATAATAGATTTCAATTAACCCTCTTACTCCATTACTTAGTTACCAAATTGAATAAACTCGTCTACCAATAGCCAGAGCAAAATGAAGACATGTGTCATCACATCTTGAATGGCTTAGTATTCAACAAATATGTTTTTGGATTTAATCTGTTTCACTCCATTTCTTTTATGATTTTAAAACTGTTTGCCCCATTTGTTTGGGGAGTATAAGATGATTTGCCTCACTAACGTTTCATTAGTGTAAGCGAGGCTGCAATTCAGAACAAAATAGCTTCTGATAGGGACACTTCTACCAATCTTTTTTTTTTTTTTTTTTTTTTTTTAGCCCGAAGGAGATATGGGCGGCGTGTTTTAGATTGACCAAACCAACAAAATTGAATTTGAATGATCCTGCATCCCTTTATTTATTGCAGTCTTTAATATTTTTGTGAAGGCTTAACACCGTAATTCCTCCTGCAGATACAATGGTTCCCTGACGACGCCCAACTGCACAGAGAACGTGATGTGGACGTTGATGGCTACTCCCGTGAAGGTCCCTCGGTCCTTCCTGCTAGCCCTGAGAGACCTGGTCAACCCTCATGATACCCATTTCCAAGGGGACCACTTCCAATTTCACCATAAGGTTGACCTGGGCGAACCTATATCGGGTAACTTCAGACCGACGCAGCAAATTGGGTCCAGGAAGGTATTCTTTAGGTAGGTAATTAGATGAATGTTTCTACCTATAGTGTTTGTTCCATCCACTGTTTGATATAGGGCCAATGTTTGCTTATAATATTACGAGATGTCTAAGCTTTTAACATATGCATAACTTGTGTATCACTTTATAGTAACATTGCTATTGAGCTTACTGAAGAGATATAGTGAAAGTTGTATAGTAGTTATTTGCTTATGTTCATCAGTTATATTCTTTACTAAACTTGAGTAGGAGACTTCAGAATTCAATATTTGGATAAATCTGCTGAGTAGTGTATATCGTACAATACTAATGTCATAATATTATTATAACAAATTATTATTGGTACTTAGAAGTTTAAACCTATTCTATGAATGATTCATGTTAGCTTACCTAGGATTATTCTCATACCACCATCTGCAGTATAATGAATGAAGGGATCAAATTTTCTCTTTTTTGCTAGACCTACTTAATCTAACAGTATAGTAGATATACTGTATATCCAATATCACTCTATACTGTCGAATCAAACTAGGTAGTATAAAGTGATATTGTGATTTCCAGCTGCTGGCATTACTTAAAACGATCACCATATAACTTTAAATTTTAAAGATATAAGGTGATAATTTATATCAATTATCAGCAGCCAGATATTACACAATATCTGCATTTATTGGATTTAGATTTACTACAAAGTACTCTCCTGACCAACTTTGAGATAATCATATATTTTTTCCAGTCCGAATCTGGAGCAGCGTCCCAATACTTGCAGTTCCCAAGATAAGCGACAGGGACAGCTGGTGTTCCCGCCCAAGGGTAATGGTGTCCAAGACGAACCGGTGGTGGTCCCGTCCAAGGGTAATGGTGACCAAGACGAACAGATGGTGTTCCCGCCCAAGGGGAATGGTGCCCAAGACGAACCGGTGGTGGTCACGCCCATGGGTAATGGTGTCCAAGACGAACCGGTGGTGGTCCCGTCCAAGGGTAATGGTGTCCAAAACGAACAAGTGGTGGTCCCGCGCAAGGATGAGGGAACAGTTGTGGCAAGTTCGTATTAAGACACACCGTAGGTGGCAGCACGATAACATTATGGAAACCATCTGAAGTCAATAAATGCACAATTTTAGAAACAATTTTACGAGATATGATAGTAGAATATCTTGAACTTAATAACTTGGCTATCAAACAGAAGGCAGAAAGTTGTAATACATTGAATACAAACAGAGTGGGATTTTGTTTTAGTGGAGTACCTCAAGGTTCGGTCCTGGAACCAATTTTGTTTCTTATCTCCATAAATTACATTAAAGTAGGACTCTTGTCTTGTCCTGTCAGGGAGACCCCGCAGAGTGCTGCTCTCGGGCAGCATGATATGCGGGGGTTGTGCAGGGGAATTAGGAGCAAGGGACAGGATCGGGTCAAAGATTAGGATGAGGGAGATAATGATTAGTGATCCTATTTCTAAATGAATCAAGAGTGGGGCTATTAACTATGTGAGATGGGAGGTGATTCCACTTTTGGATGCTGCAGGGAAAAAACGGATGTCTGAATATGTCCGTGCTTGCCTGATATGTGTGGTATTTTAAGTTGTGGCTGCGTCTTGTAAATTGGGAGGTTTGACGTACCTCCCAACCTACCAAATAGGAAAACCTACTATTTGGTAGTAGTCTTGGAAAATCCAACGTCAAGGCTATTAACCTAATTGCAATGACGACTTGTCTATTTTGACTGCTATGTCGTCATTCCAACCGCGGTTAAAAAGAAAACGTCTAGAGTCTACTCCTTATCTTGCTCTAGGAGACGTTGTACATTAACCAAAACTACCACCGAAGGTGAAAAAAGCATAGAAGAGAAGAAAAAGGGGTTTACCCTAGTTACCGCTTAAGGCCCATCCTGTGTTCCGTCATGTGCAGATCCCTGTCGAACGTGCGCATGAGCGACCCTCTCTTGTTATCACATCTCACGTCAGCAGAAGAACGCGGATGGGCAGGGGTCCGGCGTGAGGGAGGGTATTATGTACGTTGGATTTTCCAAGACTACTACCAAATAGTAGGTTTTCCTATTTGGTAGGTTGGGAGGTACGTCAAACCTCCCAATTTGTTAGTAGTCTTGGCAAATCCAACGTCAAGGCTGCATAACAAATAGGAGGAGGACATCCAAGCCCAACCTACCAAAAAAACCAATGCATAAAACAAAATTACGAATGACAAAGACACAATGTAAACAAGAGAGTTTAATAAAAGAGTGAAAAACTGAGGAGTAGCTAAAAAGAACAGTTTTAACACATGCCCGTCATTCATAGTAATGCAAAAACATAGACTTGTCTGAAACCAAATAGGTACTGTACCCAAAATCCCTTTTCTTCAAAAACCAACAAAAACACTGAACACAAGAACAAAACACAATTTTCAATGTGGCAAAAACACTTATGTACTGGAACAATACATAATCCCAAACTTGCAATCCAGTGTTGCAAACCCATACACCCCCCCCCCCCCCCTTTGTCAAATAAAACAAAGGAAAAGAACGAGGGACAAGGGGTGAAGACCAGGGATCTTCGCCAGAGCACCAGGAAACACGACCCCCGAGAGCAATCACCGGCCGAGGGGGTCGAACACTGGACACGGAGAGGTAGGAGGAGATGAAGGAATTGATAGAAGACCACAAAACCGCGGAGGCGAAGGCAGGGAAGGGTCGGCGTGGCAGGAACCGGAAGGAGGCAGCAAAGGATCTGACATCGCGCGCAGAACCCCTACAAACAGGGTGACGGGCACGAACGGTCCGACAAACGTGGCGGCCCAGCTGCACCTGCTAGAGCCTCCCACCTGTCCGAGGAGACACCCACACAGCAGTACCCGAAGGCGGCGCCACAGACGCAACAGAGGAGTGCAAGGCTGACACCGGGCACAACACATGGCGAGGATGCCCACGCCGTAAAGCCTGGACGGCGAAAGGCTGGAAAACGGGGGCCTCCCTCCCATGCGTGGTAACAAAAGGTGGGGAGGAGGCGAACGAGACGCCATGCAAGGACGGGGAGAATCGGACGCAGTCCCGGGGCTGTGACAATGCCGCTAGTGCAGACACCCGATCCCCAGTGGCCAGAGCGACAAGGAAGAGTGGACGCCCGAGCAACGGAACCGGCGTAGCGGCCCTTGTATACGTGGGGGAAGCCAGAAGGACCAGAGCCCGCCCCAGATCCCACAGCGGAGAGACCTGGCGCGGAGGCGGTCAATCCCGGAAGGCAGCCGTCAGGAAGGAATCCAGCACCTGTGGCGGAACGACCAGCCCAGCGACGGACCCAAAGAACCCCCCGGACGGCAGACAAGTGGGTACGTATAGCGTCGACTGGAAAGCGACGTGTACGGAAGAGGTGAAACAAGGAGCGTAGGACGAGGGAAGGAGAGCCAACTGGCAGGCGAGTGGCCTGTAGCCACCTAGTAAAAACCTCCAGCGGGACCCGTAAGGCCCCCAAGGAGAAGACGGCCAGGAACGCTGCAGGAAGTCAGTCAGGGCCCGGCCGGGGACCGGGAGCCACCGTGCCTCATGAACAAGCACGATGCGAAGGCCAAAGAGGTCCGCAGGACCCCAACCTAGCCCAAGTGGAAGCCGGAGACAGGTAGAGGGACCGGACCCGGGCACCACCGCGGCAACCGGGCGGACCAAGTCCGTGCCGGCCACAGAGGCGCGAGGAGCCAGACGCAGCCGTGGTACAGCCGCAGCTTCGCGAAGACCGGGCACATCAACAGCGCGTCTGGTGGCGGAAAAATGGATATCGACCGCCACCAGTACCAGGCGACCATGAAAGCGTCCGGACCCCCCCCCGGAGCGCGAGGCCGGAGGGAGAGGTCCAGAGGCAACTGGCGCGGCACCCCCGATGCGAACAAGGCGACCTCCGGAACACCTCAGGAAGCCGCGAGGTCGGCGAACACAGTCCGTTTCATCGCCCATTCTACAAGAACGCCCTGCCCTCTCGACAGGGCGGCCGCCCAAAGGGTGGCAGGCCCGGGCAGGGAGGAGGCATGCAAGGAGAAGGGGTGTCGGTCCGCGAGGAAGAACAACTCCACCGAGACCCCTAATAGAGTCAACGACCTGGAGGACCCCCGCATAAGGAAACAGGGGACAGCTTGTCTGAGTGTCCAACCCGAAGGCCACCGACTCACCCCGAAGGGCCAGCGCGGGGACCCGCAGGAAGAACAAAGGAACCAACAATCCGAGGGCATAGACAGGTAAGAGGAGGGAGACCCACCCATCTGCCGGGAAGTGGACGTCCCAGGTTCGATTGGGAACCTCACCCAACCTCGCTCGACGTATCTGTGGTTACCCAGACCGTCGGCGGGGAGGTCGGTCCAGGGCACAGCCGCAGAGAGCGAGCCCCGAGCAACCCAGCGACCGAAGCGCCGGCGAACGGTAAGCGGGAGCGGCAGGAGCCGATCCATAGGGGCAACGGAAACACCGCGGTGCCCATGAGGAGGAGGCGGCGTAGCCAGAGGCTCCCTAATGGAAGGGGCAGAGCGGCCCAATGCAGCGAACCCACGAACGAGTCCCAGAGCCACCCGGGAGGGAGACCGAGTGCAACACGGCGAGGACCGCCCACCGAAGGTGCACCGCGGCCGGCAGACCCCGGGTCACCGTAGCGCCGGACAAAACCCATGCGAGACCGACCCATGGCACGACACGCGACGGGGTCAAGCGTGACTTGGGAACATCGAAGGGGAACCCTAACCGTGCGATGTCGCGAACGATTGTGAGGGCGTCGCCAATGCACAGTCCTAGGGCGTCGGAAACTACCAACCAAACGGCCAAGGAAAACAGGAGCTGGAGCCCGCTCCTGAGGAGAGGACCCAGAGCCTGCCCCACCAGTGCGGAGAAGATCTGCGGCGCGATGTGGAGACCGAAGGGAAGGCCGTCGAACAGAAACACGATCGGAAGTCCGAACGGCCAAGAATCGCTGGAAGCGAGGATGGAGAGGAACGAGCCAAGACACATCCTGGAGGGCCAGCGACACTACCCACGACAGAGGGCACAGGGCCAGGCGTACCAGGTGTACCGGCAGCATCCGAAACCGTGTGTGCACGATGTGCCCGTTGAGGGCCAACAGATCCACCACCGGTCGCATCGCGTCGCAGGTCGGCGACGGAACCAGAAAGACACGGGAGAGGAAAACCGGGTGACCGGCGGTCAACTCCCTCGACGCTACCCAGCTCGGGCATGGAAGTGAACACGTGGGCCACCTCTGAAGAGATGGGCCGTTGTCGGTGACAAGAGCGGAGTGGGGGTCCGGACGTCCACCTCCAGGTGAGAACCCTCCGCGCAACCCGCCGCCCCCAACGTCCCTCGCGGCTACCGAGGGGCGCAAGGGCGAAAACAACCCGAGGGAGCACCCGAGAGGAGGGGAGCGACCCGGTACGCCCAGGCGAGAAGGAGAACAAGGAGGCCGACCCAGAGAACTACACATTGTGTTGACGTGGAGGTACCCCCGGTACGGGCCGTGCGGGCATGAGCGCCACGTTGACCTCCTCTACCCCCGCCCCCCCCCAACCTCGTCGAAAAGGGCGGGCCACCCCAACCCAAGGCCGGCGCGGGGCTGACCCCTACGAAAGGCGGGCCGAAGTGGAAGGCCGGCCAGCCCCGACACAGAGGGGATGAAAGGGGCAAGAACAGAAGTGCGAGGCGGAACCGAAGCACTGGCCAGCAACGTCCCAGTCTTGCGCCCGGGCAAGGCGGCAGCACTTGCAGCAGCACCCCGAAGAGGACCGGCAGAAGGACGGGACTGAGAAAACCCCGCGCGCGGCACAGCGCGTCGGTGCGTGACGTAAGCAGGGTCCGTAACGACACAGCACGGCGTCGTGTGGCGGAAGCAGGGGCCGCCGACAGAGAAGCGGAGCATTCCCAAGCATCCTGCGTAAAAAACCCCGACGTATATAGCGCAGAGTACAACAAACCCTGACGAATAACCAAGGGGGCCGGCCGGCAGAACGAAGACCGTACCGTCGTGCGGTGCCGAGTTGCCGCGCACAAAACCGCCTTCAGCTCGGGAACCAAGAACACCGCGAGCCGAAGGTGGACCCGCTCAACGCGGTCCAAACCCTCGCGAAGATCGCCTGGCGCAGACGCCTCGAAAAGCCGCAGGTGGTGAACAGACGTCTGGAGGGAACCTAAAGACAAGACAATAAGTCCGTCACCCTCCGTCGCAAGGGAAAAACCTTGGCGACAGAGGGCTGATCCGGGTGAGAGAAGAACGGGGTAGCAATAGAACAAAGTTCAAGAACGGGCGCGCTCATCCAGGACCAGAACGCGCCGTCCAACCCGCCGACAGACACAAGAGGAGGCAAAATCAGGGACGACTCCGGGGGAGGGACGGAAGGAGAGCCGTCGACGGATCGGTGTGAAGTCGAAGGCCTCAGCAAACCAGGCCTCCAATGGGAGAGGGTGACCGAGCATGACGGCTAAGCCAGGCGTACCGGCGTCGCACAAACCTGTCCCTTAGGAGGACAGACCCGTCAACACAGCCAGGGACTGAACAGCCGGAAGGATGTCAGTGCGGCTGAAGCCTGACCAGAGCGTAGGCCTGCAGAAGGGAGGGGGACCATAGCAGGGGTAGGTAGGGTGAGGTGCTGAGGGTGAGGCACCGCCAAGAAGGGCGAGAAGAGGGAGTCTTCCATCGACTCCAAGTGCCCGTCGAAGCGTGACACAACCCAGCCCTGCATAGCCGACAATTGATCCGAGAGAGGCTACCCCCCCCCAGATTGGTCGGCCCGCAGGGGCGAGCGTGAGCGGGAGCGAGACCCACGACACGAACCAGCAGCGTCGCGGCCCAAGGAAGGCGAGCGACGACGGTTGTGTCGCCGTTGAGGGACTCGTCCCCGATCACGAACGGCCGAGGGGGAAACAGCACCATTCCCCTCTTCCAGCGACACTACAGCTCCTGAGAAAGGGGACCCCGAAACCTCGCGAAACCCCACCGAGGCAAGAGGAGGGGTACCCCCCTGGCGAGACGGTAAGGGAAGGTCAGGAAGAGAAGAATGAGGAGGAGCAGGACGACGGGAGTGGGAAGGCTGGCCGGGTGAAAGGAGGCCAGGAGCCGCGGGGGGAAACAGAGCAAGGATCCCCGGGGCTGAGATAACAGGGCGGCCCGACACCGAGGCGGAGGAGGGAGGACCACCACCGTGGGACGAGACCGTGAAGTAAGAATAGGCACTGAAGCAGGTGAAGTAGGAGAAGCAACGACATCCAGGCGGACCCTCCTGGACAGTGTAGGAGGAGGGAGCAGAGGGCCAGCTACAGCATGAACAACCGCGCGCGGAGAGGACAACGTAAGAGGAAGTCGTCTGGGCTGGGGAAGCGGGCGGAAGGGAGTAGAGCCCCTATCCGTAGAGGCCAGGGGAGGGCGCACAGGGGCAGAGCCGCTAACCCCGGCCTCAGGGCGAGAACCATGACGAGGGCGATGGGCGTCGTCAAGGCGATCAGGAGGACGACAAGGCGAGCGAGAGCGTGGACGGAGCCGGGGAACCCCCCGACGATGGGACGACCGGCTGCGGGACCCAGGGGAGAGGGCCCGAGCAGGGAGAGGGCCAGGTAAATGGCCGTCAGTCGGGTCAGGGATACCCAGGGCGACGCGGATCCGGTCGCCAACAAAGGCCGGGGAACGGCGGCCCACAGTCCTAATGTGGCGGGAGACCATCGTCCACACCGACGGAAGGGAAGCAGAGGCCACAGCCGCCGCCGAGGAACCAGGGCCATGGAGCAGCACAACCACCAGGGCCAGACACGTGCCACACAGAGCAGGGAGGTAGGCCGTAGAGGACACACAGAGCGAGTGGCGCAAGCAGGACTTGTGGCTCTCCAAGCACGGGGAGCGACAACCAAGGCGAAAGCAAGGCAGCCTACCTGCACTAGAAGAACACACACCATAATCAGCACGTCGAAGGAGTAAGTGGAGAGAATGTCCAAGAAGAACCAGGGAAGGAGCATGGGGAAACAGGAACACACATGCAAACAGGTATCCGTACTCACCCTAAACTGGGAGCACAGAGGTAGGTGAGGAGGGCGGCCGAGGCGGAAGAGCACTAGCAGAACCTGCAAGATGGAGAAAGTGTTAACCACCACTCAACATCTTACATGCAGGGCCTATAACACCAGTAAAGTGCATACACCAATATAGTATCAGGCAACAAGATGACATAACAAAAGTCAATAGTGAAAGCCAACTATTACCGCAAATTTGCGGGCCAATGGAGGCATAACCGTACCGACACCAACCTCCTGCAATTTCGCGGGACCCCCCAACGATCTCCGCAAATTTGCGGGGGACCGAAATGGCCCAGAGGACCGAATCGAGCACCCCCCCAAATTTGCGGGACCGGCCGAGATGGTCCGGCGCCGAAAAAGCGAGAGGAGCGTCTAGGAAATACCAAAGAGGCCCAGAAAAAAGCGTCATCTCCTTATGAACTCCAAGCGACGATGGCCATCAAGCTGAGCAGTGTCTTCCTTGATAATATCCTGACTCAACCGTTCAAGTGAGAGGCAAGGAAGACACACCAGGGGAGAGGAGGCACATCCCCTAGGAACCACCCAACCCACAGAGATAGAGCAAAGCCCATGAGGAGAAGTGGCAGGAAGGGTGGTTTGGCACAAACAGGGGCCCCCGTAGGGTACCCCAGGATTGGGCAAAAGGGTATGAAAGGATGGAGGTGAAAACAGTAAGGGAACACAAAAACCAGTAAATGAAACTGGCGAGAAAAAGGGTGGCCTAGCCGTGAGGAGAGAATGTGTCAGGGCGAAAAACCCTGTGGTGTGAGGGAGGGGCCCCCGTGGGGTACCCCAGGATAACACGAACCACCAAGCGCCCAGGCCCTTGAGACACAGTGAAGGCTCGAAAGGGGGGACTCGGGAATAACGCTAATATGCGGCCGACACAAACCCTACAAACAGCACCGCCACCACGAAATCTCAGATCGTGAACCAACTGTACACCTAGGCTATGAAAATATGAAAACTCATAGGGGCATAGCAATTCCTGAATGAGAAACAAGCTAGGCTAAAATAAGCTAAAAGCTAAACTATGCCCAGACTAACAGGAAAAAAGAATATGAAAAGAGAAAGGAATGAAAAACACACACGAGGAACGCCAGGCGCCCCCGTACCTTCGGTAGCTATTTCCACACGCGTCTCCATTAAACACACTGAGGAGCCCATTTACGTGTGCCCTAGATCACGTAACATCTGTCTAACAAAAAAGAAGGCCAGATAAGCCGAAACGAACCTAAACAGGGTGAATTAAAGGAGCACAACAAAAACGACTGCATTCAATGGAGCGCGTGAAAAAATGATAACAAGAGAGGGTCGCTCATGCGCACGTTCGACAGGGATCTGCACATGACGGAACACAGGATGGGCCTTAAGCGGTAACTAGGGTAAACCCCTTTTTCTTCTCTTCTATGCTTTTTTCACCTTCGGTGGTAGTTTTGGTTAATGTACAACGTCTCCTAGAGCAAGATAAGGAGTAGACTCTAGACGTTTTCTTTTTAACCGCGGTTGGAATGACGACATAGCAGTCAAAATAGACAAGTCGTCATTGCAATTAGGTTAATAGCCTTGACGTTGGATTTGCCAAGACTACTAACAAATCGTATGTATGTAGGGTGTAAATATTTATTTTTGTCTATGTCCACTAGATTGTTTGTGATTTTGTATAACATTTGTTGTCTGTGTATTTGTCTTCTTGTTATAATAATTATGAATAAATAGATGTCTGGCCAGAAGTACTATAAGGCCCAGACTAATCATATAGCATTCCCATTCTGGCATTGCTATATGTTGGTCTGGCTTGGTGAGAATTCTTGGTGAGTCAGGTTATCATGTATTCCCGGCTACCTTGTATGCATAACTGCTAATATTATAATATGCTCTGGTTTTCAATATCTTACACTTACAACCTTCAGCATCCACTCTGTAATTTAGCTACCACATACATTATATAGCTCTTACTTCCTGGCTCAACATTAGTTCATGATCTTTGTGAGCTTTGCCTTGTTCCAGTGTATGATTTATTATAACAATAAACGTTGTACAAACTTGAACTGTGTATTTGTTGAGTAGTAATAGTTTCTGTGTTGAATTACCTATGCTTCTTGGACAAGCCTTTGTTGCAGTATCTTAAGGGAGCTCAGACGGTATTGTGCAGCATAATTTATTGGTTCGGCTCAATGGTTTTTGGAGGGGCTTTAGTTTGCTCTCTAAACCTCTATCAAGCGATGGCTGGCTACAGTACCAGACGAGCCCCCAACACCAGGATACCCCAGGACCGCATCCAACTCGTTAGCATATAATACGGAACGAGGGAGATGCAGAGCTGCCTGGCCGCAGCGGAGGTCCACTTTAGCTGCGTCCACAGAGGACGGAATTCTACCAAGTATGACCAAGTAAGTAACTAAGCTTAAACAAAAAAAAACCCACAAGAAACCCCTTCGATATAAATGTGTACATTATTCGGTAGAAATATTTCCCGGCCGTAGGCCGACACCTCATCAAATATAGGCTTGCTATCGCTCGCCAGGAAAACAAATCGACACCGAAATGGCACGAAAGGTCTTAATATTGGCAAAGAAATGGGGCAAAAGGTTTGAAAATCGACAAACTAATGGGGCGAATGTCTTGAAATCTCATAACTAATAGGGCTAAACCTGAGGGAGGAGGAGGACTCGAAAAATCAACTGCCTCCCCTTAATTACTGGTGGCAGGAGATGGTTTCAATACGGAGGCAAAGAATGGCAACATCAGCTCAATAAGGTACAGGTGTGCTAATAAGTCATGTCTCGGCACCAAGTATGTTTTGATCAATAATAATTGGTATCAGCAATGTCTAAGCATCATTTCTTCATATCGAGTGAAATATACAAACATGTTCCTACACTTACCCACCCTATTCAACATCTGACAGACATAAACACAACACAGAGCAAGTACAACGTAATGACAGCTGGGCATGACTTATTAGCGCGACTGTACTGTACAAGGCAATGATATAGTCCGTTCATTATAGGTAGGCAAACATCTTGACTCTAAACCTCTATAACTCAAACAGGGCTAGAGCAAATGGGTTGTAAGATTCCACACCTATTCCCTGGTTGATCCTTCCCAAATGGCAGTCATATTAGCTCGATTATGCTAGTCCTTTCTGAGTAGTAGACGTTAAGGGGGTATATACTCGCTTTTTCTAGACCCCCTTCTCCCTCATGCTTAGCATATTAGTTTTGAGGTTTTAAGCCGTTCGTTCCGTTAGTTTGGCGATTGTGAGACCTTTCGCCTCACTTCGTTGTCATTATTAAGACCTTTCGTGCCCTTTAGGTGTCGATTTTTTCCTGACGAGCGATAGCGAGCCTCTAATTTCATAAAGAACTGTCCTTCGGTCGGGAAAATTTTCTACCGAAAAATGTACAAATTTATCTTGAAAGGGGGTAGAGGGGGCGTTTTTCTAAGCTTGATGGAGGTCTAGCGAGGAAACTAAAAAATAAATAAATAAATAAATAAATATATAGACCAAAAACCAAGCACTACCCCCTTAAGGGTCAGGAATTCTGGATTAATTATAATGACTAGACTACAGCCATAGATAATAATGTTGATCAATATGGCCACACAATACGATTCCGGAGCCCGAGCCAACCCCCGTCATGTCTCAGCTGTCATTACGTTTGGCTCGCTCTGTGCTGTATCAATGTATGTCAGATGTTGAATAGGGTGGGTAAGTGTAGGAACATGTTTGTATATCTCACTCAAAAGTAAGAAATCATGTGCAAATGTTGCTGATGTTGAAAAGGGCGGGTAAGTGTAGGAACAAGTTTGTATATCTCACTCAAAAAGAAGAAATCATGTGTAAATGTTGCTGATGTTGAAAAGGGTAGGTAAGTGTAGGAACAAGTTTGTATATCTCACTCAAAGAGAAGAAATCATGTGTAAATGTTGCTGATGTTGAAAAGGGTGGGTAAGTGTAGGAACAAGTTTGTGTATATCAATCAAAAAGAAGAAATCATGTGTAAATGTTGCTGATGTTAAATAGGGTGGGTAAGTGTAGGAACAAGTTTGTATATCTCACTCAAAGAGAAGAAATCATGTGTAAATGTTGCTGATGTTGAAAAGGGTGGGTAAGTGTAGGAACAAGTTTGTGTATATCAATCAAAAAGAAGAAATCATGTGTAAATGTTGCTGATGTTAAATAGGGTGGGTAAGTGTAGGAACAAGTTTGTATATCTCACTCAAAGAGAAGAAATCATGTGTAAATGTTGCTGATGTTGAAAAGGGTTGGTAAGTGTAGGAACAAGTTTGTGTATATCAATCAAAAAGAAGAAATCATGTGTAAATGTTGCTGATGTTAAATAGGGTGGGTAAGTGAAGGAACAAGTTTGTGTATATCAATCAAAAAGAAGAAATCATGTGTAAATGTTGCTGATGTTAAATAGGGTGGGTAGGGGTAGGAACATGTTTGTGTATATCAATCAAAAAGAAGAAATCATGTGTAAATATTGCTGATACCAATTATTGATCACACCATAATGGGTGCCGAGACATGACTTATTAGGCCGACTGTACATGTCCTCAAACCACGGACATCGGAACGTACAGTCACTCAGAACCATACGTGGACCTCACCTTTTTGTAATTATGGAAGTATATGTTGAGCGGTACTTGAAAAGTAGACAGATTTGATAAAAAACACCATCTGAGGAAGAGCACTTTATTGACAACGTTTCGCAGATAGCTTCATCAGGACCTGATGAAGCTATCTGCGAAACGTTGTCAATAAAGTGCTCTTGCTCAGATGGTGATTTTTATCCATGGAAGTATATCTTGGGAAACGCATTGATGACTATATTGATGACTATAACTTTATATACATCATATTACAAAACTATATACACTATTTCTTGAAAGGCAAGTTTCACCCCAAAATTGATCAAAATAGTTATAATTGCCCAAAGAAAAACGTAAAGGGTGCCAGGAATATATATACATGACTGTACATACGTGGCTATGGTTGATTCCGTGGTTAACTTTTTGGGCGATTTTTGCAAGTATTCATTATTATTCTAGTTTCCTCCATAGACCTCAATAAAATTGAAAACAAAAACATCCTTCAGATCCCCCATTTAGATTAATTTGTACATTTTTCGGTAGAAAATGTTTCCGGCCGAAGGCCGGTTCTTTTAGTTACGTGTCTGACGAGTTAAGGGTACAGTGGCTGTTTGTTTGGTCTACTAATTAATTTATTCATATATTTGTTTTAGTTTCCTCCCTAAACCTCCATCAAGCTTAGAAAAACACCCTCTAGATAGATTTGTACATTTTTCGGTAGAAAAATGTCCTGGCCAAAGGCCGATTCCTCCTAAAATTACAGGCTTGCTATCGCTCGCCAGGAAAAAATCGACACCTAAATGGCACGAAGGGTCCTAATATTGAGAAAGAAATGGGGTGAAAGGTTATAAAATCCCCAAACTAATGGAACCAACGTCTTAAAATCTCAAAACTAGTGGGGTTAAATATTAGGGAGAAGGGGGTCCAGAAAGTCTGTCTGTCTCCCCTTAACAAACAAAGATTGTGAAGCGCATGGTATGCTGTCCTCCAAGTAGTATACAGTAGATATGTAGTATACAGTAGATATGTAGTATATAGTAGATATGTAGTATACAGTAGATATGTAGTATACAGTAGATATGTAGTATATAGTAGATATGTAGTATACAGTAGATATGTAGTATACAGTAGATATGTAGTATATACTCCATATGTGGTATATAGTAGATATGTAGTATACAGATATGTAGTATACAGTAGATATGTAGTATACAGTAGATATGTAGTATATAGATATGTAGTATACAGTAGATATGTAGTATACAGTAGATATGTAGTATACAGTAGATATGTAGTATACAGTAGATATGTAGTATACAGTAGATATGTAGTATACAGTAGATATGTATATAGTAGATATGTAGTATACAGTAGATATGTAGTATACAGTAGATATGTAGTATAGTAGATATGTAGTATACAGTAGATATGTAGTATACAGTAGATATGTATACAGTAGATATGTAGTATATAGTAGATATGTAGTATACAGTAGATATGTAGTATACAGTAGATATGTAGTATACAGTAGATATGTAGTATATAGTAGATATGTAGTATACAGTAGATATGTAGTATACAGTAGATATGTAGTATACAGTAGATATGTAGTATATAGTAGATATGTAGTATACAGTAGATATGTAGTATACAGTAGATATGTAGTATATAGTAGATATGTAGTATACAGTAGATATGTATACAGTAGATATGTAGATATGTATACAGTAGATATGTCCTATCCAGTATATATGTAGTATACAGTAGATATGTAGTATACAGTAGATATGTAGTATACAGTAGATATGTAGTATATAGTAGATATGTAGTATACAGTAGATATGTAGTATACAGTAGATATGTAGTATACAGTAGATATGTAGTATATAGTAGATATGTAGTATACAGTAGATATGTAGTATACAGTAGATGTGTATACAGTAGATATGTATATAGTAGATATGTAGTATACAGTAGATATGTAGTATATAGTAGATATGTAGTATACAGTAGATATGTAGTATACAGTAGATATGTAGTATACAGTAGATATGTAGTATAGTAGATATGTAGTATACAGTAGATATGTAGTATACAGTAGATATGTAGTATACAGTAGATATGTAGTATATAGTAGATATGTAGTATACAGTAGATATGTAGTATACAGTAGATATGTAGTATAGTAGATATACAGTAGATATGTAGTATGCGGTAGATAGGTAGCATATAGTACATATGTAGTATACAGTAGATATGTAGTATACAGTAGATATGTAGTATATAGTAGATATGTAGTATACAGTAGATATGTAGTATACAGTAATTATGTAGTATACAGTAATTATGTAGTATACAGTAATTATGTAGTATACAGTAATTATGTAGTATACAGTAATTATGTAGTATACAGTAGATATGTAGTATATAGTAGATATGTAGTATACAGTAGATATGTAGTATACAGTAGATATGTAGTATACAGTAGATATGTAGTATATAGTAGATATGTAGTATACAGTAGATATGTAGTATACAGTAGATATGTAGTATACAGTAGATATGTAGCATTAGTAGATATGTAGTATACAGTAGATATGTAGTATACAGTAGATATGTAGTATATAGTAGATATGTAGTATACAGTAGATATGTAGTATACAGTAGATATGTAGTATACAGTAGATATGTAGTATATAGTAGATATGTAGTATACAGTAGATATGTAGTATACAGTAGATATGTAGTATACAGTAGATATGTAGTATACAGTAGATATGTAGTATACAGTAGATATGTAGTATACAGTAGATATGTAGTATACAGTAGATATGTAGTGACAGTCAGTGACAGAGAAGGTTGTGTTAATCTGAGCTCCTGTCCGGACCACTTACCAGTGACCTTTAGTGACCATTACACCTACCTGTGTTTGGGGGCAGTGCACTCGTGTTATATAAAAGTGTTATAGCTCAGTTTTTAGCTGTTAGTTTACTTGTTTTTGTTTTTCTGTACTTAGTTTCTTGTTCCTCGCTAAGCTTATTGGGATCATGGCAGGTATGGAGTGCGAGTCTCTAACTGATCTGCATCATCTTATTCTCCAGGTAAGAGAGGAGATGGTTGTGGTGAAGGAAGAGGTCTTGGCTCTAAGGGAGGTTAATGTTAAACTTCAGAGGGAAGTGGATTTGATTAAAGACGAAAATCTAGCTTTCAAGCTTAGCCAAGAGGAAATAAAGTCAAGTAAGGGGAAAAGGGAGGAAGTTGATGAAAAATTGTATTCATGGCAGGTTGTTAAAAATACGGGTGGGAAAGTCACACTCAAGAAGCAGGATAGTAGAATAGGTATGAGTGTGACAAATACATTCTCTCCTTTGCGAGACGAATGTGAGGGAAAAGATAGTCAGGATAAGGGAGGGATAACCGAAGTGCCTGCCGCCGACTCAGCTCCAACCTCTGACGCTGTGCTACCTACCACCACCACTACCCCCACCACCACCACCACCAAGGGACCTTCTGCCACCACCGGGGGTTCTCCAACTGCAGCTGCTGGATCCTCCCGAGGGAAAGGTAAGTCTGTGTCCCGAGAAGGTAAGTCTGTGTCGATTGTGGGCGACTCCATGGTAAGACATTTAGTTAGGGCTACCCGCACTAAACTTAGGAAGGTTGTGTGTCTGCCTGGCCATGGAGTTGGGAGGGTTTTAGAGAAGATGGACCACATCTTGGAAGATAGTGGAGATAACCCCATTATCTGTCTCAGTGCCGGGAGTAACGATGTTGGTAAGGGTAGAAGTGAGGAACTGCTGCAGCAGTATCGGGATGTGTTAGATAAAGTTAGGATGAAGGGAGGGATCCCTGTAGTACATTGTATCCTACCCAGAAGAGGAGTTCCCAAGGAATGGACATCCAGGGCGATTGGTGTCAATTGCCGTTTGGAGAAATATTGCAAAGAAAAAGCAATACCATTCATTGATAACTGGGATAGTTTCTATGGGAGAGATGGGATGTACGCAAGGGATGGGGTTCATCTTTCACGGTTAGGGGTTTCTACATTAGCTAGTTCTTTAGATAGGGTGGTTGTGGGGTTTTGAACAGAAATATTGAGAGTGTAAATGAGAGGTTAATTGGAACAATTTTAGCGTCAGGCGAAAGCGATAAGGATATTCAGTCTCATGCTAAAAATGATGACTATAATGCAAATAATAGTAGTGATGGTGCAACAGAAGATGGAAATGTCGCTAAAAACAAAGGTAAATTAGGTATAAAGAAAAGAAGTAAATTGAGAGTATATTACACAAACTGTAGGAGTCTATGTAACAAAATGAACGAACTTAGAGCCCTTGTTAGCAAAGAAAATATAGACATAATAGCGCTAACTGAAACGTGGATTAATACAGAAACCAGGCATTTTTTAGCAGAATTTGATATACCAGGATATAGTTTGTTTAAATATGACCGAACAAGTAAGAGGGGTGGCGGTATAGCAGTGTTTGTCAGGAGTACATTAAAAAGCTGTATTAAATCAGGTATTAGACTAAATAACGATAATGAAAGTGTTTGTGTAGAGGTTAACGAAGGTAGTGAGACCATAGTTATTGGAGTTATGTATAGACCGCCAAATATGAGTAGAAATGACGGAACGTCATTATGGGAGGAAATTAAAATGGCATCAAGGTTTAGCAATGTGTGCATTATGGGGGATTTTAATTTTCCGAATATAGATTGGCAGCATCAAATAGGAGACTCTGATTCTGAGGAGTTTATAGAGGTAGTACAAGATAGTTTTTTATTTCAATTCATAGATACGCCGACTAGAGGTAATAATATTCTCGATTTAGTTTTCAGTAACAATGAACATATGGTAAATAATGTAGAGATAGGGGACCACCTAGGAAATAGTGACCACAATTCTATGTATTTTAATATACAATGGAAAGGTAATACCAGAGAGAATACAACATTAATACCTGACTTTAGAAAAGCCAATTATGGTGGGTTAAGAAGAGCCCTATTAGCGGACCCTATGGTCAAAAAATTAAGTCGATCCAGGTGTCCAAATGAGTGTACCCCTTCTCAGGCACCTGTCATCTTAAGTCAGGAAGAGACGTCAACCTTGGTAGATACATACGATAATTTTATCAAGTCAGTATTCAATGCACAAAATAAATACATCCCCAAAAGAAAATTTAGATCAACACAGAACCAACCCAAATGGATGAATAATAGACTATTAGATCTTCTAGGACAAAAGAGAGGAATATATAGAAAAATTAGAAAAGGCGAAATTCACCTACTTGCTTACTATCAGAATCTATCAAGACAGGTAAAAAAGGATATTAGGAAAGAAAAAAGAAATTATGAAATTAAGGTTGCCAATGACTCAAAAAATAATCCTAAAGCTTTTTACCAACTATATAAATCCAAGGTTAGAGATGTAATTGGTCCCCTTAAAACTTCGATAGGAGAAATGACAGAAAATGATTTAGAAATGTGCAGTACATTAAATGGTCAATTTCTTTCCGTTTTCACTAATGAAAATTTGGCACAGTTTCCAGAAGTCCGTAAGGTATATAGCGATAGTATAGAAAATAGGTTAAGTACGGTTACTATAAGTAGAAATGATGTGCTTAAGGAAATTGACAGACTGAAACCTCATAAATCGCCTGGTCCTGATGAGGTATATGCTAGAGTATTAAAAGAATGTAGGGATGAGTTAAGTTACCCATTAACATTTTTATTTAACAAGTCATTGGAGACAGGTATAGTTCCAGAAGCTTGGAAGCTTGCAAACGTAGTTCCGATCTTCAAAAAAGGTGACAAATCAATAGCATCCAATTACCGTCCCATTAGTCTTACATCAATCATAGGAAAGCTACTAGAGTCAATTATTGCTAGTAAAATTAGAAACCACTTAGATACATTTAATTTAATAAATTCTTCTCAGCATGGATTCACTCAGGGACGTTCTTGCCTTACTAATTTGCTTAGTTTTTTCTCAGAGGTATATGAAGCAGTAGATAATGACAAGTCATATGATATAATATATTTAGATTTCAGTAAAGCTTTCGACAGAGTCCCCCACGAGAGATTGATGAGAAAGGTTGAGGCGCATGGAATAGGTGGGGCGTTGTTGGGATGGATTAGGTCATGGCTAATTGGTAGGAAGCAGAGAGTCAGCATAAATGGTACGAAGTCAGAATGGGGAGCAGTCAAAAGTGGTGTCCCCCAGGGATCTGTATTAGGTCCTCTGTTGTTTGTTATATACATAAATGACCTTGATTTAGGTATAACTAGTAGGATAAGTAAATTTGCAGACGATACCAAGATGGGGAGAACAATTGATTCAGATAGAGATATAGAGTGCCTCCAAAGGGATCTAGATACCTTACACGAATGGTCAGTAAATTGGCAGATGAAGTTTAACATTGACAAATGCAAGGTATTAAAGATAGGGAAGATGCATACAAATGTTAAATATAAACTAGCTAATGTGGAATTAGAAAACTCGAATTGTGAGAAAGATCTAGGTGTGTTTGTTAGCAATGATTTGAAGCCTAGACAACAGTGTATAAGCGTTCGAAACAAGGCAAACAGGATTCTCGGGTTCATCTCAAGGAGTGTGAGTAACAGAACTGCTGATGTTATCTTAAAACTTTACTTGTCATTAGTGAGACCCCATATGGATTATGCTGTTCAATTTTGGTGTCCTTATTACAGAATGGACATAGATTCATTGGAGAGAGTACAACGTAGAATGACAAAAATGATCCATAATATTAGAAATCTTCAGTATAAAGAAAGGTTGAAGAAATTAGGCTTACATTCGTTAGAGAGACGCAGAGTTAGAGGGGATATGATAGAGGTGTTCAAGTGGGTTAGTGGGATTAACAAAGGGGACATGACAAATGTACTAAAGCTCAGTGATAGCGAAAGAACTCGTACCAATGGTTTCAAATTAGATAAATTTCGTTTCAGAAAAGATATAGGCAAATATTGGTTTGGTAACAGAGTTGTAGATGGGTGGAATGGACTACCAAGTGCTATAGTGGGATTAAAAACGATAGGGAGCTTTAAGATAAAATTGGATAAGCATATGGACGAGAAGGGTTGGGTGTGAAGGGGGATCAGCAGGGTTGGGCCAATCAGCGCTCTGCAGACCCCCGTAATCCTGCGTTAATCTCTAACCGTTTTGGTAAGATGATCCTCAGGGTATTAGAGTGTTGAGCCTATAATTGGGCTTTGTAATTGGGGTTGTGTGGGACAGGGATCTGCCTTGCTTAGGCCAATCGGCTTTCTGCAGACTCCCATTTTCTTATGTTCTTATGTTCTTATGTAGTATACAGTAGATATGTAGTATACAATAGATATGTAGTATACAGTAATATGTAGTATACAGTAGATATGTAGTATAAACACATCATTTCGTGATAGGTTAACTGTCGTACATTTCGTATGAATTATTTTATATTATTAACTTCCTGATTCTAGTACATATATTGTAGATCTTAACCTTTTGCTGTTATCTTCAGTCAACTTCAATGTCAGATAAGTTTAAAGTTCGAGTTAGATGCATTGTGTTAAAATGTGTACATTCAAGGAAGATTAGAGTTGTAAGGAAATAACGCAATCTACTAAATATCTTTGGTTATGAACTGAACTTTGAAATAGTTTATTGTAGTTTAAGAAAGTTAAAACAACAAAGGATTCGAAAAAGGATTTTCCAAGATGTGGATGAATTGCTTAACTTATCAATTAATTAGTTAGGTTGGGAGATCAACGTGGACTTACATGTATGCAATCTATTGAAATGCGATAGTCAAAATTCTGCGAAATGCATAGGCTGTTAACAACTTTTGTTTCTTGCTCACATCATATACCGGTACATTAATATGGGTGTCCTAATTGTAACTTGTAGCAATTATTATTAATTCCAGAAATGAGTTTTTGCCATAAACTTCTGTAGCAAATATCTACAAATCGAGTAATTTAGCCAAGTGAGATACATTATAATATCTGCTTGGTTTGACTGATGATTGATATATAATATTATAGTATATGATGGATTGTAATTTCCTTGAAGCAATCCAAGAAAGAATGGCAACAAATATATATAATATCATGTATATTTGTCATGAATAAAACTTATAGAGTTTTGCTTGCAATAATAAACATGCCTACATTTGAAGGGAGATGATACAAGACTTGCCGTGTACGGAGATAACTTGACAGGGATGATAAATTATGTGAATAAGGGGGGTCTAAGTTTTTGTTTTATCTTTCTCTCCTTTCCTCTCTTTCCCTGGCTTGTATCCATTCGGCCCTTTCAGCCAACTGTTCTAAGACGTTTATCCCCATCCAGGTGTCGATTTCTTCCTGGCGAGCGATAGGGAGCCAGCATTGTATGGAGAAATCCGGCTTGGCCGGAGACATTTTTCTATCGAAAAATGTAAAAATTGAACTTGCTGTCAAAACAAAAATATATATATACTGGCTCGCTACCGCTCGCCAGGAAAGTATTGACACCTGGATGGGGGTAAACGTCTTAAAACAGTAGGCTGAATGGGGCCGAATGGAAACAAGCCAAAGAGAGAGGGAGAGAAAGAGAAAAAAGCGAGGTGGGCTCCCTTAAACTGAGTAAAACTAATCATATAATGTATAATATTTAGTTTAATACATTCAATAATAGGTTTTGGTAATCACAAGCTAAATAACGTGTGCGAATAATTATAAAAGCAGCAGAATTTCAAGTTCGGGTAGATAAAATAAAATAAATGAAGTCAAGTTAACTGAATAACTTAATCGATTAACTTTTGAAATTAACTTAACTATACTCTGTTTCTTTTCATCTGGTGGTAAATCCCTTAGCTAATTTCTCGATAATTAATGGACAAATTTGAGACTACCATGTCTCTGAATCATGATAAGACCAATGTTATATAATTTGCACCATACTTCACTACAAAACCTACAAAATAAGTGAACAATCTTGGTAGGAACTTTTCAAATTACCGTCAGATGAAAATAAACAGACTATAGTTAACTTCCTAAATTCGAGTTAACTTAACTTAACTTAGTTGTCAACATTTTTTTTTTTTTTTTTTTTTTTTAACTTAACCAGGGACCATTACATTGGATTACCAATCCCGTGGCAAGACCACTCCACCACACCTCCCCTAAAGTATAAAGTATCAATAGGACATGAGAAAATATATAATTAATATATACACTGTGAGACATAAATATGATATATGAACTCCTAGATACTCCTGTAGAATCGATGATGTGGGGGAATAGCTAGCTGGGGTTTAGTGTAAAGTGTGTGTTTGGCAAAGCTCTTCATCTATAGGTATGAAGCTTTTTGGTAACTTAGGAGTCAGGCAAACATGTAACAATATACCTATAGATGCATAATTATGTTATGGATAGCGTGTGAGGGTTTAATTAGCAAACTGATATTAATTAATTACGGTAAAGGGGGCCTGAAAGCCAGGTCTCAATTATTGCAAAGCGTCTCTACAGTATATATTGCAGCAATAACTTATGTACAAGCTACCAAGAGACCAGGGAGCACTCTAGGTCACTACCTGAACAGAATTCACTGTCAGGTAATCTAGGGCCAGGGAGCACATAGATTCTTACCTTCGGGATTAGCTGTTGCAGGTAAGGCAGATCAGGAAGCATCCAAATCTCAGGAAGGGAGGTTGAGATAACTTCCCTTCCCTGGCCTGGATACGTATCCACTTTCTAGGTGCACTCTGTCCTAGAGGAGGCACAGGGAAAAAGGACACGTTTATAGTTATTATTGAGGGGGTCAATGTGTTGTTCTGGTCTTGGCGATGCAGGCAGGGGGGAGAGTAATGGAAGGGCCCTTCCAGGGACCAATCAGAAGGGTAGTTGGTGGGTGACGTCACAGCATTCTGATTGGTGGGGGCGCCAGTGGGGCCGGCCAATCCTGGGCCGAGCTGAGTTGGTGTGCGTGTGTGTGTGTGTGTGTGGGGGGGGGGGGGGGTATTTGTTGTTGGAATAATTGTGGAAGCTGTTCTTTTCAGAGGGGGAACTGTAGGGTTTTGAGGCCGTTCTCTGTGGTGGTTATATATATATATATTAGTAAAGCCAGGTAATACATTTTCTTTAATACATACGAGGTTGAAAGAAATGGCAATTTCTGCGTTGGAAATTTTATTATTCAAAGTTTCCAGGTCTCTGATGAGTTTTCGCTGGGTGGCAGGAAGTAGATGAAGGAGATGAGCAAAATTCATGGTGGTACAGGGTTACACTAATGTACATGATGATACAGGATATACGACGACGCGTTTCACTGGACAACCAGCATTATCAAGTAATTATAGAATGATATACAAGGTAAACAGGAAGGGTATATATAGAGGGTGGAGGATCAGAGGAGGCGAAAATCAGGGGGCAAAAGTCTGCTATTGGTGGAGGGGTATTCTAGGAGAGAGAAAGATACACACCACCATACTCGATAAAGAAAGTGACCCAAGGAGATTACCTATACTCGAAGCATTATATATCCAAGCCTTACATCCCAACATCAACAACCAAACTCTGGACCTTCAGATCCTTCCTTCTGCCAAAAGGCACTTTCCTACAGGACCTAACGCCCCCCCCCCCCCCCTCGCCCCCCGGTGCCCTTGACGCAGCCCCCCGCGCTACCTCCTTCAGCTTCGTCTTCTGCTGGCGCCACACGGACTACGCAACTTAGGCCACGCCCCTCGACACGCAGCCAATCAGCTTCGACCCCGCCAACCGACCACCTCCATCCCGCATCCAGTGCGCATGCGTGAAGCGTTTCTATCTTTCTCTCTCCTAGAATACCCCTCCACCAATAGCAGACTTTTGCCCCCTAATTTTCGCCTCCTCTGATCCTCCACCCTCTATATATACCCTTCCTGTTTACCTTGTATATAGGGGCAACCCTGCCTAACGCTTGCAACCCTGATAATAGATCAGAAGGTTAAGCAACGTGGGGTCTGGTCAGTAGTTGGGTGGGTGACCGCACCTGGTACCAGCACAGCAGTTGCTGGGTGGGTTTGGCATGTTGTCCTGCTCCAGCAAAGGCAGTAGCTGGTTGGGTGATTGCACCCAGTACCAACATTGACCAGATGTTGCCCTAGGGGTGGGTGAAATTTCCCTGGCTTGCCACCAGGATTCAAGTAGCCCAGGAGTGTTGAACAAGCTCCATTCCCTGTCAGTTCCGTCTCACTCAGACGAAAATGAGTACCTGGATTCATGGTGGCTAAAATGAATTCAGGGGCCTGATTGGTGGCTTCCTACAACCAATCAACACACGAGACTGAGAACTTGGTTAAGCCACCAGGATTGCTCAGTGGTCATTGGGCAGGCCTTCTCTCGTGTTCGCCTCGTCCCACCCATACGTTAAACTGGGTACCTGGAGTGTAAAATCGGCCTTGGCGTAGGTCGTATCACTAGGGTAAATTTGATTACTTGCCTCACCTTTCCTATATACTTCCGTTCCCTATGTGTTGTCCGTCCTGTCCCCTCTCGAAAAGTATCCTCAAACTGTCTCTCCAACAAAAACCAGCTCACGCAAGTTGGTCAAGCCCCGACGCCTTCATCTCCTACTAAAATTCACTTCCTCACCCCCTACTACTTCCTCTGTACCAACTCTAGTATTCGAAGCATAAGAGTGATCAAAATTATTACTTGCCTCACCTTTCCTATATACTTCCGTTCCGTTCCTTGTATATCATTCTATCCTTACTTGGTAATGCTGGTTGTCCAGTGAAACGCGTCGTATATCCTGTATCATCATGTACATTAATGTAACCCTGTACCACCATGAATTTTGCTCATCTCATTCATCTACTTCCTGCCACCCAGCGAAAACTAATCAGAAACCTGGAAACTTTGAAAAATAAAATTTCCAACGCAGAAATTGCCATTTCTTTCAACCTCGTATGTATTAAAGAAAATATATATATATATATATATATATATATATATATATATATATATATATATAGAGAGAGAGAGAGAGAGAGAGAGAGAGAGAGAGAGAGAGAGGCTCAAAGAGTACAAAGGAGTACAAAGGAAATCAAGCAACAACAGATCTAGTGACCCTTCTAGGTTGCTTGTCCTCCAAAACAATGAGGATCAAGTGTCCAAACAGTGGTTTAGAGTGGGTAAGGGAACATTGGAAAGGGAATTACTGCCCTGGAACTAATGTCCGTGGCAGGATTAGGAAGTTAGTAGGGGACAGATGGGTTAGTAACTGAGGGGGGTATAAAATAAAGTTATTAATTTACAAACGCAGTCAGTCGCGGGTTTGATGCGAGATATTTGTCTAGGCGGAGTTTAAATGAATCAACGGTGATGCAGTCTATAACGTTTCGGGGAAGCCCATTCCACAAGAGAGAGAGAGAGTTGCGGTTACAGCTGGCAAAACAAGAATAAGGGTACAGTTATCACAAATTAAATTGTTGAGTCACCTTTTAAGCAGGTATCACACGAGCGATTTTATAGTCAACATTCAATTATCAAAAAATTTCTGGCAACATTTCTGGATTATTTTGCGCTGGTATCGGAAACTAGGCTGATGATGGATGAATTTAGGTGACCGAAATGTTTAAAATGTTAACCTCATAAGCTGCCAGACCAGTGTTGAGGATAAATGTTGAGGGAAAAAGCGCTCGTGTGATACCGGCTTTAAAAGCATTACAAAACTGGTGAAGCCCTTGACAAATACACACTTCCTCATTATCAATTATATTGTTGTTTTTCAATACTTTCACCTCTTCTAGCCTTCAGTAAGTCTACATATTTGTTTCCTGCAGTTACTGGTAGGTTATTACACTTGATTACAGGATATCTCGTAAAATTAATGAGGAATGCAACACTCAATAAGCCTCTTCAATACGATACCCACATATTTATAGTTACACTTACTTCTATAGTATTACATTCGGCTTAGGAAGGACCCCTAAGTAGGGGAGGTTAAAGAAAAATAATATATTCTTATTTATCCATTTACAACATAAAGAAATACAAATATTAACTAAAAGTCTGTTTCTGTTCTCAGTTCGGGCACTCAAGGTGGTAACGGTATTGTAAGGGAGGGATCCCTGTAGTACATTGTATCCTACCCAGAAGAGGAGTTCTCAAGGAATGGACATCCAGGGCGATTGGTGTCAATTGCCGTTTGGAGAAATATTGCAAAGAAAAAGCAATACCATTCATTGATAACTGGGATAGTTTCTATGGGAGAGATGGGATGTACGCAAGGGATGGGGTTCATCTTTCACGGTTAGGGGTTTCTACATTAGCTAGTTCTTTAAATAGGGTGGTTGTGGGGTTTTGAACAGAAATATTGAGAGTGTAAATGAGAGGTTAAATGGAACAATTTCAGCGTCAGGCGAAAGCGATAAGGATATTCAGTCTCATGCTAAAAATGATGACTATATTGCAAATGATAGTAGTGATGGTGCAACGGAAGATGGAAATGTCGTTAGAAATAAAGGTAAATTAGGTATAAAGAAAAGAAGTAAATTGAGAGTATATTACACAAACTGTAGGAGTCTTTGTAACAAAATGAACGGACTTAGAGCCCTTGTTAGCAAAGCAAATATAGACATAATAGCGCTAACTGAAACGTGGATTAATACAGAAACCAGGCATTTTATAGCAGAATTTGATATACCAGGATATAGTTTGTTTAAATATGACCGAACAAGTAAGAGGGGTGGCGGTATAGCAGTGTTTGTCAAGAGTACATTAAAAAGCTGTATTAAATCAGGTATTAGACTAAATAACGACAATGAAAGTGTTTGTGTAGAGGTTAACGAAGGTAGTGAGACCATAGTTATTGGAGTTATGTATAGACCGCCAAATATGAGTAGAAATGACGGAACGTCATTATGGGAGGAAATTAAAATGGCATCAAGGTTTAGCAATGTGTGCATTATGGGGGATTTTAATTTTCCAAATATAGATTGGCAGCATCAAATAGGAGACTGATTCTGAGGAGTTTATAGAGGTAGTACAAGATAGTTTTTTATTTCAATTCATAGATACGCCGACTAGAGGTAATAATATTCTCGATTTAGTTTTCAGTAACAATGAACATATGGTAAATAATGTAGAGATAGGGGACCACCTAGGAAATAGTGACCACAATTCTGTGTATTTTAATATTCAATGGAAAGGTAATACCAGAGAGAATACAACATTAATACCTGACTTCAGAAAACCCAATTATGGTGGGTTAAGAAGAGCCCTATTAGCTGACCCTATGGTCAAAAAATTAAGTCGATCCAGGTGTCCAAATGAGTGTACCCCTTCTCAGGCACCTGTCATCTTAAGTCAGGAAGAGACGTCAACCTTGGTAGATACATACGATAATTTTATCAAGTCAGTATTGTCAGTATATCAAGTCACATGTGTTTGTAAATTTCATTAATCGATTTTAGGAGTATAGTTGGTTGTTGGAAGGAACATAATAATTCAATGCACAAAATAAATACATCCCCAAAAGAAAATTTAGATCAACACAGAACCAACCCAAATGGATGAATAATAGACTATTAGATCTTCTAGGACAAAAGAGAGGAATATATAGAAAAATTAGGAAAGGCGAAATTCACCTACTTGCTTACTAGCAGAATCTATCAAGACAGGTAAAAAAGGATATTAGGAAAGAAAAAAGAAATTATGAAATTAAGGTTGCCAATGACTCAAAAAATAATCCTAAAGCTTTTTACCAACTATATAAATCCAAGGTTAGAGATGTAATTGGTCCCCTTAAAACTTCGATAGGAGAAATGACAGAAAATGATTTAGCAATGTGCAGTACATTAAATAGTCAATTTCTTTCCGTTTTCACTAATGAAAATTTGGCACAGTTTCCAGAAGTCCGTAAGGTATATAGCGATAGTATAGAAAATAGGTTAAGTACGGTTACTATAAGTAGAAATGATGTGCTTAAGGAAATTGACAGACTGAAACCTCATAAATCGCCTGGTCCTGATGAGGTATATGCTAGAGTATTAAAAGAATGTAGGGATGAGTTAAATTAGCCATTAAATTTTTTATTTAACAAGTCATTGGAGACAGGTATAGTTCCAGAAGCTTGGAAGTTTGCAAACATAGTTCCGATCTTCAAAAAAGGTGACAAATCAATAGCATCCAATTACCGTCCCATTAGTCTTACATCAATCATAGGAAAGCTACTAGAGTCAATTATTGCTAGTAAAATTAGAAACTACTTAGATACATTTAATTTAATAAATTCTTCTCAGCATGGATTCACTCAGGGACGTTCTTGCCTTACTAATTTGCTTAGTTTTTTCTCAGAGGTATATGAAGCAGTAGATAATGACAAGTCATATGATATTATATATTTAGATTTCAGTAAAGCTTCCGACAGAGTCCCCCATGAGAGATTGATGAGAAAGGTTGAGGCGCATGGAATAGGTGGGGCGTTGTTGGGATGGATTAGGTCATGGCTAATTGGTAGGAAGCAGAGAGTCAGCATAAATGGTACGAAGTCAGAATGGGGAGCAGTCAAAAGTGGTGTCCCCCAGGGATCTGTATTAGGTCCTCTGTTGTTTGTTATATACATAAATGACCTTGATTTAGGTATAACTAGTAGGATAAGTAAATTTGCAGACGATACCAAAATGGGGAGAACAATTGATTCAGATAGAGATATAGAGTGCCTCCAAAGGGATCTAGATACCTTACACGAATGGTCAGTAAATTGGCAGATGAAGTTTAACATTGACAAATGCAAGGTATTAAAGATAGGGAAGATGCATACAAATGTTAAACATAAACTAGCTAATGTGGAATTAGAAAACTCGAATTGTGAGAAAGATCTAGGTGTGTTTGTTAGCAATGATTTGAAGCCTAGACAACAGTGTATAAGCGTTCGAAACAAGGCAAACAGGATTCTCGGGTTCATCTCTAGGAGTGTGAGTAACAGAACTGCTGATGTTATCTTAAAACTTTACTTGTCATTAGTGAGACCCCATATGGATTATGCTGTTCAATTTTGGTGTCCTTATTACAGAATGGACATAGATTCATTGGAGAGAGTACAACGTAGAATGACAAAAATGATCCATAATATTAGAAATCTTCCGTATAAAGAAAGGTTGAAGAAATTAGGCTTACATACGTTAGAGAGACGCAGAGTTAGAGGGGATATGATAGAGGTGTTCAAGTGGGTTAGTGGGATTAACAAAGGGGACATGAAAAATGTACTAAAGCTCAGTGATAGCGAAAGAACTCGTACCAATGGTTTCAAATTAGATAAATTTCGTTTCAGAAAAGATATAGGCAAATGAGTTATGCCTATATGCCTAAATGAGCAAATGAGTTGGTAACAGAGTTGTAGATGGGTGGAATGGACTACCAAGTGCTATAGTGGGATTAAAAACGATAGGGATCTTTAAGATAAAATTGGATAAGCATATGGACGAGAAGGGTTTGGTATGAAGGGGGATCAGCAGGGTTGGGCCAATCAGCGCTCTGCAGACCCCCGTAGTCCTGCGTTAATCTCTAACCGTTTTGGTAAGATGATCCTCAGGATATTAGAGTGTTGAGCCTATAATTGGGCTTTGTAATTGGGGTTGTGTGGGACAGGGATCTGCCTTGCTTAGGCCAATCGGCTTTCTGCAGACTCCCATTTTCTTACGTTCTTATGTTCTTAAGACTCCTAAAAGATTGGTGTAGCGGCTATAAACTTTGATAAGTCCTTCTTATACAGGCAATAACAGATAAGGATATTGGTTGATCTCGAGGTACCCCAGTGTGTCTGTGTGTGTCTGTTTTGTTTTTCATTTAAGGGGACGTTATGTTATTTTTAACTTATACTATTTGTATTGCTATCCATTTTTGTACATCCCCAAGATCCTCCTTCAATATAACTTTGTAAATTTTTCGGTAGAAAAATGTCCCGGCCGAAGGCCGATTCTTATTAGATTACAGGCTCACTATCGCTCGCCAGGAACAAATCGACATTTAATTGGCACGAAAGATCTTAATAATGACAACAATGGAGCGAAAGGTCTTAAAATCGTCAACAAATTATGAGATGAACGTCTTTAAATCTCATAACTAATGGGACTAAACATGAGGGAGAAGGGAGTCCACAAAACCTAACACCTCCCCTTAAGTTATACTGTGTTACACTATGTTACAACACTATCCTCATCCCACATCCCACATCCCCGCACATCACGTTGCCCGAGATGATGATGTGTCCTTTGGGGTTCCGCCAATGAGCCTAACTGCAAACGAATTATGTTGTTTAATAAGGGGAGGCAGACTGTTGTTCTGGACCCCCTTCTCCCTAATGTTTAGCCCCACTAGTTTTGAGATTATAAGGCGTTCGGCCCATTAGTTTGGCGATTTTAACACCTTTCGCCCCATTTCGTTTTTAATTTTAAGACCTTTCGTGCCATTTATGTGTCGATTTTTTCCTGGCGAGCGAAAGCGAGCCTGCCATTTTAGGAGGAACCGGCCTTCGGCCGGGACATTCTTCTATTGAAAAATGTACAAATTTATCTTGAAGGGAGGTCTAGGGGGTGTTATTCTAAGCTTGATTGAGGTCTAGGGAGGAAACTATAAAATATAGGAATAAATGAATTAATAGACCAAACAAACGGTCTGCCTCCCCTTAACTTTATTATGTGTTTGATGGAGTCCTCTGTTGCTCTTTCTCAGCAAATGATTACCGGTTTGCGCTAAACTCTTTGGTTTGTAATATGAATTAATTGGTAACAAAAGCCCCTTTTAATCTATACAGCACTAAATGTTGTGTATCCTGTAATGCTATGGCACCAGCTGTATAGAAGTAGCAACCATTAATTATAAGTAACAACCATTAATTATAAGTAGCAACCATTAATTATAAGTAGCAACCATTAATTATAAGTAGAAACCATTAATTATAAGTAGCAACCATTAAATATAAATAGCAACCATTAATTATAAGTAGCAACCATTAATTATAAGTAGCAACCATTAATTATAAGTAGCAACCATTAATTATAAGTAGCAACCATTAATTATAAGTAGCAACCATTTATTATAAGTAGCAACCATTAATTATAAATAGCAACCATTAATTATAAGTAGCAACCATTAATTATAAGTAGAAACCATTAATTATAAGTAGCAACCATTAATAATATTATAAGTAGCAACCATTAATTATAAGTAGCAACCATTAATTCGACACTTTGCTAATTTGCTCTCCCCAAACTACCATCACCCCCACCACCACCTCAAGGGAGTACAAAGGAGTACCTCCAACGGACGAGCAGGGCAAGGGACTGGAGTTCTCGAAAAGGGGCTCCAGTCCTGACGTTACTCTTGACTTGCAGTGTGCTGGTTTAATAATCCAGAATGGATGATAGCTTCTGAACTCTTATTTTAACTAACTAACTAACGAACAGGGTTCTTTCTGGGTTTGGTGAAGACATTGCGATTAAAATACCGTAGCAGAAGACTGAAATGTGTGAAGTAATCTAAACAATAATGAGAACAAGTATTTCGATTTAGGTACTGTGACAATTATATCGTTAATTCCCGTAACATTCTTACCATAGGCCATCTTAAACACTCAACTATTATGCCAAATTCCTACACTAGCAGGTAAAGGTAATAATAGTCTGAAAAAAAAAAACGCAAATTCACTTAAATACAAATATTTCGAGCCTTCACGTTTTATCATTCTAATAAGTTTGCTTCTGTATTTGTTTCGTGAATGAATGAATGATGGCTAGAGTAAAGTAGGAGATTAGAGAGTTTTGAATAGAGGAAGAATAAGTTGAGAAATGGGAAGTACTGTAAAAGATGAAAGTACTTGGGCTCAACCAAGTTGCTCCATTGTAGATTTATTTGTTTCGTAAGTGTATCGACGCACTGTATATACTGTATATACTGCAACTCTCCAACTCAGGAGTGAAACGTTACTCCCAATCTTTCTTCTATTAAACAGCTGAACTCTGGTACTCTCTCCATGGCTCCATCTTTCCCTCATCCTATGATTTAAATTGCTTCAAACTCCGTGTGTCCAGACATTTTGGCTCGAACATTCCTTGATTTTGGCCCTGTCACTCTTTCAACTCTGGGGGAGGCACTCGTCACAGGCAATTTTGCCTTTTGTCTCTCTCATCCACATAGAAAAATACATATACTGTATACTGTACACTTTGGCTAAAACTAAGCGAATGTATTTATATTTGGAAGCACCTCACACTGTAAGTGTTAATCCCTTTATAAACCAACAGTGACTGTTATTATTTGATGCAGCTTAACCACTTCCACCAGATCACTTCTTTTGTATTATATTAATGCTGCTGCCAAACTGTTTACCTAGCTTAGGACGGCCCTCTAGGAATATAGGGCTTAACCCTTTGACTGGTCCTTCCAAAGTTGAATAAAATCAGACGCTTGGGATACTTGAGGTGGGACTTGTCCGGGTTACGCAGGGGTTCCCAGAATAGGCCTATATATATATATATATATATATATATACTCCACTCCGGAGGATCCTCCATGGCTAGACAGGAATCCCGTAATCGAGTTGTTGTTCTGTAGAATACCCATATATATATATATATATATATATATATATATATATATATATAATTATACTCCACTCCGGAGGATCCTCCATGACTAGGCAGGAATCTGCCCTGCCTGTATCAAGTGACCTATCTCATGATTGGCCGACTTGTCTCAGTCGTTGGTTGCGTAATCTTCCCCTCTGCCGCCTCCACTCATTGCTCTCCAACATTTCCTCCTTTGAGATCACTTGGTAACCATGGTCTGCTTCAGGGAGGCGAACCACATAGGTAGCGGTTATAAATTATGAACTATAAAATATAAAATAAGACGGTGAGGTGAACCACATTTTATGAACAATTATAGAAAAAGGCGGTGGACATTAATTAGTGAGTCGAAGTAATTTGACCTTTGAAGCTCAAGAAGTTTAACAAAATATTTCGCCATTGTTTCATACTTCTGACTTATAAATTTGTCCAGAAATTCCTGACCACAACTGTACCTTGGCTACTCCGGTTACGAGAGGAAACGGAGGGGCTTGGGTTCGAATCCCAAAGAGGTATTGAAGAATGAACAAGAGTGGAGGAGGTTCGAATCCCAAAGAGGTATTGAAGAATGAACTAGGGTGGAGGAGGTTCGAGTCCCAAAGAGGTATTGAAGAATGAACAAGAGCGGAGGAGGTTCGAATCCCAAAGAAGTATTGAAGAATGAACAAGAGTGGAGGAGGTTCGAATCCCAAAGAGGTATTGAAGAATGAACAAGAGTGGAGGAGGTTCGAATCCCAAAGAAGTATTGAAGAATGAACAAGAGTGGAGGAGGTTCGAATCCCAAAGAAGTATTGAAGAATGAACACGAGTGGAGGAGGTTCGAATCCCAAAGAAGTATTGAAGAATGAAAAAGAGTGGAGGAGGTTCGAATCCCAGAGGTATTGAAGAATGAACAAGAGTGGAGGAGGTTCGAATCCCAAATAAGTATTGAAGAATGAACAAGAGTGGAGGAGGTTCGAATCCCAAAGAAGTATTGTAGAATGAACAAGAGTGGAGGAGGTTCGAATCCCAAATAAGTATTGAAGAATGAACAAGAGTGGAGGAGGTTCGAATCCCAAAGAGGTATTGAAGAATGAACAAGAGTGGAGGAGGTTCGAATCCCAAAGAAGTATTGAAGAATGAACAAGAGTGGAGGAGGTTCGAATCCCAAAGAGGTATTGAAGAATGAACAAGCGTGGAGGAGGTTCGAATCCCAAAGAGGTATTGAAGAATGAACAAGAGTGGAGGAGGTTCGAATCCCAAAAAGCTATTGAAGAATGAACTAGAGTGGAGGAGGTTCGAATCCCAAAGAGGTATTGAAGAATGACCTAGAGTGAAGAAGATTCGAATCCCATAAAGGTATTGAAGAATGAACAAGAGTGGAGGAGGTTCGAATCCCAAAGAGGTATTGAAGAATGAAAAAGAGTGGAGGAGGTTCGAATCCTAGAGAGGTATTGAAGAACTGTATTAATAAGAAGGAAATTCGGAAGTCAGATTTTTTTCTGGACCCCATTCAACCTCAAGCTTAATCCCATTAGATTTGAGATTTTAAGACGTTCGCTCTATTACTTTGTCAATTTTAAGACCTTTCGCCCCATGTCTTTGTCAATTATGCGACCTTTCGTGCTTTTAGGTGTTGAATTTTTATGGTGAGCGATAGTGAGCCTGTAAATTAGGAGGAACCGGCCTTCAGCCAAGACATTTTTCTACCGACAAATATACAATATTTATCTCGACGAGAGGTGTTTGGGGGGTATATAGATATCCTCCCCCCCCCCCCAAAAAAAAAAAAAAAAATATATACCGCGCACAAACACGCACTTTTTCCCGCTATGATTCCCAATATATTATCATCTAATAATAATACAGATTATAATGAAGACAACGGTCACACCGAACTATACAGCTGACCCCTTTGTGTTCTCTCTAAAGTATAGTCAATATGTAGTGTCCCATTTCTTGGTGAGTATTCCTGGAACCTTTTGTGCAGTTTTACTCCCCTCGTGCGATACGTCTGAGAAATACCCCGCCCACCGAGTGTCCCAAGTCCCAGGAGAAAACTTTCCTTAAGGGGGCCCACCTCGTTTTTTTTTTTATCTCACTCTCCCTCTCTGGCATGTGCCTATTCGGCCCCATTCAGCCTACTGTTGTAAGACCTTTATCCCCATCCAGGTGTTGATTTTTTCCTGGCGAGCGGGACCGAGCCAGCATATTAAAAAACATTTTTTTTTGACAGCAGGCAAAATTTGTACATATTTCGATAGAAAAATATTTCCAGCGAAGCCGGATTTCTCCATACAATGCATACGATATCGCTCGCCAGGAAGAAATCGACACCTGTTAGATACGGTAACAGTAATTAATGCTAATTTCTCAAGATCTAGCGAGAAATTGATAAATCTGCAACACTGGGCTGTCCAAGAGTGAGAACGAGAGAGAATTAACAGGAAATGAACACGTAGAAAGTAACGTATGACGTTCGGAGCAGGAGAGAGAGAGAGAAAGAGAGAGAGAGAAAGAGAGAATTAACAGGAATTAGACAAGTAGTAACGGTTCACATTCGGGTCAGAAGAGAGAGAGAGAGAGAGAGAGAGAGAGAGAGAGAGAGAGAGAGAGAGAGAGAGAGAGAGAGAGAGAGAGAGAGAGAGACTTCACTAATGTATGAAGACATAATGTACCATACCATTTTAGTGTTATATTTTAAATGAGAGTCAAGTGCTTGTGGGCCATAAATAATCAACCCCCGCGGGCCTGTAGTTGGACCTTACCCAGATGTGATGGCTCCGTCTGGGTCGATCTGTTTATATCCATATTTATGTATTTGTGTATGGATTGCTTTCAACTTTTTCTGTTTTTGTTTCTACTGTTGTCCGGTGATATAGAAGCTAATCCCGGTCCTCACAGACAACCTATTACAAGTTGTCGTGTATTTTATTCCAATATTCGTGGTCTCTATAAGAACATCAAGGATCTTACATTGGCATCTGTTGATTATGATATTGTCTTTTGTTCTGAAACCCTTGTCTCTGGTTATAGAGATTATTCTGAACTTCTTATACCTAACTTAGGTAAACCAGTTCTTATTCGGCGTGATTCTATTCCTCGTGCTCGTGGAATGAGCTTGTATATTAGATCTGGGTATAATGCTCAGCACTTAACTAAGCATATTTGTAAATGCCATGAGATGCAGTTAGTTAAAGTTTCCAGCAAGTATCATAATCATTACATTTTTAGCCTGTACAGAAATCCTGATGTTAACAATGACATATATGACTGCCTCTTAACAGACATGGCTTCAATACAGTCTGTAGATGTCAAATCATCCTTTATTTTTGTTGGTGATGTCAATGCGCATCATCAAGAGTGGTTGAACTCGGTCTCTCCAACTAATAGAAATGGTCTTGCTGCATTGGATTTTGTAAACTTATCTGGTTGTGAACAGCTAATCCAAGGACCTACTCATATGTCTGGAAATTGTCTTGATCTAGTACTAACAGATATTCCTGGCGTTGTAGAAACCTCCGTTCTTGTACCTGTTGGCACTTCCGACCACAATGCCATCATGTGTAAAATTAATCTTGATTTTTCTGTTCCTGATATTACTCTCTCGCGTAAAGTCTACCTTAAATCCCGGGTTAACTGGGACAACGTTTGTAATGATGTTTGTAATATTGAGTGGAATCACATACTAAGATCTCATGACCTGGTTTCAGCTCTCAACAATTCCCTTCTTGGTATCCTTCGCAAAAGAGTTCCATCAAAAACAATTAAGTCTCGTATCAGGGATAAAGCATGGTTTAATGATGACTGCAAGCGTGCATTTGATGACAAACAGGCTGCACATCGTCTATGGAGGCGTAATCAAACCCCCTTGCATTGGAAAAATTATGTTTTTAAAAGGGCAGCTGCGCTGAGAGTTTATGATGGTGCTGAGAGGGATTATAACTCCCATCTTCAGGATGTTCTGGCAGGAGCTACATAGCCTCATAAATGGTGGTCCGCTTTGAAACCCTCTTTATTTGGAATAGATTCCTCCATGCCTCCTCTTTGTGATTCTGATGGCTCCATCTCTTTTGATCCATTATCGAAGGCCAATATTCTATCTAATATTTTTATTAATAAGCAGAGTAATCAGGAATTGTCTTTGCCATTGACATGTTTCCCTAGACCCAACCTCAATTCAATGGCATTCAAATCAGCTGAACTGAAAAGGTACTTGCTGGATCTTGATACCTATGGTGGCACAGACCCGGATGGGGTTTTTCCTCTCTTTTTTTAAAAAGGTTGCAGTGGTCTTGGCACCTAAATTTGCTGTGGTGTTTAGGTTGCTTTTGAAATCAGGTAGTTTTCCTCTTTGCTGGCGTAAGGCTATTATCACTCCTATTCCAAAGGGAAATACTGCCTCATCATCTCCTAATGATTATCGCCCTATCTCCATTACACCTATCCTATCCAAGCTCTATGAGAGGCTTTTGTCCAGACGCCTTTCCTCTTATTGTAATAGTCATAATTTGATACCAAACTCACAGTTTGGTTTTCGTAAGGGACTGGGTACATGTGATGCGCTTCTGACACTCACCCATGACTTGCAATCTTCATTGGACCAGGGACATGAGTCTCGTGTCGTGGCTATTGACTTTAGTTCTGCTTTTGATTTAGTCAACCATAAAGCACTTCTGTATAAGTTACAGCTCATCGGTATTGGTGGCAATTTTTTAAGGATCTTTGAAGATTTTTTGACGAAAAGATCTCAGTCTGTGGTCATTGATGGGTGTCATTCCCCTTCTGTTACTGTTGTTTCTGGTGTTCCACAAGGCAGTGTCCTTGGGCCTTTGCTTTTTATTATTTTTACTGCTGACCTGTGTTCCGAGCTTGAAAATAAACTAATCTCCTAGGCTGATGATACAACTTTATATGCATCAATTCCATCACCAATAGATCGACACGTAATTGCTACTGCTCTGAATAGGGATTTAGCCAAAATTACATCATGGTGTGAACTTTGGGGCATGAAACTTAATGCTAGTAAAACACACTCCATTATCATCAGCAGATCTCGTACCTTGGATCCTCCCCATCCCTATCTACAAGTTTCTGGCGAGCAAATTGAGAATGTGGATACTCTGCGTTTGTTAGGAGTTACTCTTGATCCCAAACTTACTTTTGAAAAGCATATTCGTTCTTTCTCCTCTTTCATTTCCCCCAAAATTGGTCTGCTTCGCAAGGTTTATAAAACATTTGCTTGTGACGCCACAGTTATCAAGTCTTTTTATGCTTTTATTTTGCCACATTTAGAGTACTGCTCACCTGTCTGGTTGTCAGCAGCTGACTGCCATCTCAAGTTGCTTGACAGGTCGCTAAATTCCATCAGTTTTATTCTACCTCATTTGTCATTGATCTGTGTCATCGACGTAAAGTTGGTGCCCTTAGTCTTTTATTTAAAGTTTTTAACAACCCTCAGCATCCCTTACATGGGGTTCTGCCTGGGCCCCATGTCCGGGCTCGTGCAACTAGATTCACAAGCAATCTTAATGATCTTGCCATGAGCCGTGTTAATTTTTCTACTACACAGTTTTCACGGTGTTTTGTGCCGGCCATGGTTGACTTGTGGAATAAGTTGCCAAATGAGCTAGTCAATTCAGCTAATATCTCCATTTTTAAGTCTAGAGTTAATGCTTTTTTGCAACATCAATTCTAATTTTTAAACTTATTTTATTTTATTTTATTGTATTATATTTATACTTGATATCCTCCACTGCATAATATGTTATCTGTGTTTAATATGTGTATATGTACAGTACAGTATACAGTATATGTTTTTATTTTTTCCTAAGTTGCCGTAGTCTCTCTCCAGTACCTCCGGGTGTTTTGTGTGGATTCATCTTGATGGTGTTTCTGCACCCTGGTTGGAGACTTCGGCATCTCATATAATAATAATATTAATAATAATAATAATAATAATAATAATAATAATAATAGTAACTATTTTTTCTAACTATAGGATCTATAGTGTTTAGGGCCGAGTAAAAGCCAGTGTCACACAAGCCCTTTTTCGAGCAATTTTTACGGGCAATTATGGTCTGGAAGCTTAAAAAATTACACTGTATCAGAATTCGGCCGCCTAACATAAACTACCTTCAGTCTAGTTACCGATACCAGTGCGAAAATATCCCGAAATAATACGAGAAAAAACTTGCTCATTGAAAATAGAAGGAAAAAGCGCTCGTGTAACTAAGCATGCGCGAGTCACCCCATGAGTCATTATCTCGGCAGTCTCCATCATTGTGCAGGTAATTATATGATTGATTATGTTTTAAATGAATGTAAAGTTACTGACAAATGTTCGTGAGCTCTGGCGAATTTCTTTATGCAAATACATCCATTTAGATTGATAAGATCATATCAGTTATATATTAATAAATACATAATATATACTTATTAATACACAACTGATTAATTTTGATCTGAACATCAATCTACATGGATGTACACTCGACCAAAAAACAATCTTTAAACTAACGTTCTAAACATTCTGTAAGTGGGTCGACATCTTATGATAATACCTCACAGACGTATGTTTCACCCGATTAATTCCGTTCACACTAGATTATTTACAACTCACCAGTGTAAAGATTGTTTTTTGGTCGAGTGTAGTTTCATAAAGAAAATCGCAAGAGCTCACTAATATTTGTCAGTAGCTGTACATATGTAGACCACTGATATAGAGATATAATATGTATTCACGAGGTCCGGACGTAGTGTTATATCTCGAGACAACCCATTGTGTGTAAATCCAGTGTTCATAGTGTATTTATATAATTAGGGATATAGGAGAGTCCGTTTATGTTCGTTATTTGACCTCATGTTCATATCAATACGGGTATACATGTATGTATTTTAATATAACCCCTAGAAATACTTTCTCTAAAGTATCTACATTGTTTATCCTCCCTTTTTCCCCAGCTAACCTAATCCCACAAGGACCCCAATGGAAATACGCCTAACGGCCTTATTGGGCTATCCTTAGTTGGAATTATGCAAAGCTGGTACATGTCATATTTGTAACATATTATATGGTACCAACATTGTAAAATGCTAACCGAATAAATATTATTATTATTATCGATATCAACGCTAACGACAGAGCATTAGAATCCATTGATGTGCGTATTTATGTGTTCAGAGATGAGTAACTTGTGAACGTCCTTTTGTAGTATACAATATATACTGCATACTCTCATCCGTCATTGTACTGTATTAAAGTCAAGTCTGAGGATCCTTGTGTAACCACTCAGTGTATTATAATTGAAAGTGAAAGAATGAAGACTATCTTAAATAATGAATCCGAGAGTTACGAGTATAGACTATAGTATATTTTGGGTGGATGGGACTCGCCAGCCTTGGTCGGCAAACCATCTAGGGGAGACAATCTTGTAAAAATCCGGGTGGATGGGACTCGTTAGCTTTGATCGGCAACCCTTCTAGGGGAGTAAACCTTAAGCAGAAGTATAGAAGGGCGGCACGCCCATTGGTGCCACTTGTAATTGTATACGTGGCGAATTCTACAACAGATAATATATATATATATAATTATATTGAGGATGCTCAGTTGTGTGTTTAGTCTGTCTCCCATATGTTCATGTGTAAGGTAATTATTGTGTTGACCTAAGCTTGTGTCGTAATCCGGAGTATCCCACTTTGACGATTACTTTCGATTAATACCACGTTCAAGTGCTGTTTTGATTGACCACTTGCGAGTTTAAGGCTGTTAAGCAAGTTGGAGGTATAGTTAGCGATATATTGCAGAAATACAAACATTATACAAAGTTTTGATGGATAGAAAGTGCGCATAATATGCTTTTATGTATTTATTTCGCATAATATGCTTTTATGTATTTATATATATATATATATATATATATATACTAGAACTGTATTTTAACAGTTAATTATGCTAATAATCGATGTCTACAGCTCCAACTTCTTTATAGCTCGAAACTCGCAAGTGGTCAATGGAAAAGAAGAACTACTTACTCTAATGTATCCTCTAGGCCGAAACGGAGCCTATTTTGTTTATATTTCATCCTGAGCGTCGCGCCACGGGCCTCGGAGTTAACACGGCCGCACGGACCTATAGTCCAACTTGGACTTGTTGTATCAATGTGTATGATGGAGACAACAGACAAAACTGCCTGCAACAAGTGTCCCCCAAAAGTTGAAGGAGTGAAAGAGATCCAAATTCAAGGTACGTTAAAGTTAAAATGTTTGGACACACAGAGCTTGATGCAGCTTAAGTCATAAGATGAGGGAAAGACAGATTGAGGGAGAGTGTTCCAGAGCTTATTTGTTGAATAGAAGAAAACTGAGATAATTGGTTCACTCTTGGGTTAGAGAGTTGGACAGAATAGGGGTGGGGAAGTGTTGAAAGGCGAGTGCCCCTACTCTCCGTACGGGAGGACATATACACTGAGAAATCTCTGAAGAATATTGATTATTTTATTAGCGGTAGAAGAGAGAGAGAGAGAGATGCCACATGGCGGCGTGTAGAGAGAGATTATAGGGAGTTTGTAAGAGGAGGTGAATTGATGAATTGATGCTTTTGACTACCCTTTTGAGAAGTGCGGTATTGGTAAAACCTCCGCACACATGCAAACAATACTTGATACATGAGCACACTGACACTCAGAGCAAGAAGCTGTATAGGGGTGAAGAACCCACAGAGATGGCTGAGCACACCTAACTTCTGGGAAGCTGTTTTAGAACAAGTGTGATAATATGATCTTTCCAAGAAGGTCAGAAGAGCAAGAAACCCCGAGAATATTGAGAGAATTTGAAGGGTTGATTTGTGTATTGTTGAAGAGTCAGGGATAATCATGGGAAAGATTTGGAGGGTTGAGATCGGTCACCCTTCTTAGGGAAAGGTTGAATGAGAGCAAAGTTCCAGCAAGAAGGGAAGATGTAAGTGGAGAGACAGAGACGGAAGAGTTTGCCTAGGCAGGGAAGAACAGATTTTGAGTACAACAGGAGGAACACAATTCAGTCCGTACGCCTTATTAGTATTAAGCTCAGAGAGGGTAATAAGTACACCTTTATCAGAGATTAGGATATTAGGCATAAGTAAGAGTGAGGAGGGTGGAGAAAGAGGAATAGCACCGGAATCATCCAAGGTTGAGTTTTTAGCGAAAGTTTGAGCGAAGAGTTCAGTTTGTCAGAGGAAGAATTGATGGTGGTGCCATCAGAGTGGAAAAAAGAGAGAGAGATGAACAAATTTAATTGTTGAGGATGTTAATGGCTACATGCCAGAAAGCTTGCGAAGAGCTAGATCTGGAAAGTTCAGAGCATTTGTTATTGATGAAAGAGCTTGTGGCGAGTCGAAGAACAGATTTGGCTTGATTCCGGGCAGAAACATGGAAAGTGCGAGAATCTTGAATTTGAAGGTAATGGTACTGTTTGAATGCATCCTCCTTATTGCGAACAGCAGTAGGACAAGTGTGGGTAAACCAAGAATTTCTTGCATTAGGCTGAGAGAAAGAAAATGGGATGTTTCCCTCCATACCTGAGAAGATTACCTCGGTAATGCGCTCACCACACTCCAAGGATCCTCGGCCATGGAAGCAAAAATCATTACATGAGAAATCAAAGAAGGACTGCCGAAGAGCCTCCCAGTCGGCAGCACCAAAGTGCCACAAGTGCTGTTAGGTGGGAGGATCGGATGGCCGTACTGGAGATTATAGGAAAGGCAACAGAGAAAAGGTATGTATGTATGCATTTGTACATCTACTTTTATTGTCTGTTCTTGTACCGAGGTGTCTAGGAAGCAAAACCAAGATATTCCACGGGGAGTAGTATTCAAACTATTTTAATCCAGTGCCTTATCATTTGTCCTATAATCAAATTAGACCACCTACCCCTTCTGTCCTTTGACTTACTTTCTTCACATCTTATTCCTTCTCCTTTCTCATCCGACTTAATCCAATTATCACCTATTTATTGAAAGGATTAATTCTCTTTAAGCCACTAACAGACATGTCTACCTGTCCCCCTGTGCGTATCTGTGTGCATGACTCTAGGTATACGTCATGTGTACCCAGTAAGGTCTCGACAGCTCAGTATTGACAGTTTTGAGAGTTTTATGAACATTCTAACCCGCCTCCCGTGACTATTTGATACACTCCCTGGATGTTCTCTTGCAGTAGCCTATTATATTCTGGATGTGTTACATTATAATATGTATATTGTTGTCATAAGATTGATTATGTACCCAGTGAGGAGACACTACGTATCTGTGTATTAGAGGTTAAGTTAATAAAGTTAGTTGCATTGTACTCGCTTGTACTCCTTGTCCTAGACTCTTTGCATGATCACCACGCTGAGTTGATTTTTGAACCTAAAGTTGGTTTCTATAATAGCAGCATAACAGATCCTTAGATCTCTATCAAGCTCAAAAATGTCAAAAACAAGTAAAATCATCAATAATAATACAACCATATATCATAATGACCCCATGACGTTAGACCAGATAGTGTTAAGTAAACAGGTTATGGTGAAGTTATCACGCAAAGGAAACAATTTGACAGAATTTCGAATACAGTATATAATTATGCTATTATCAACTCTGCGTAAGCAGAGTTTGGTATCGCCCCCCCATATAGTGGGTACCACACGAAAACAAATTATGTCGTCGTCGTCGTCGTTGTCGTCGTTGTCGTCGTTTTCCGTCTGTCTCGGAACTCCTCCTAGACCGTTGGACGGATTTTCACCAAATTTCACACAAACATTTGTTGTGTGAATGCGAACGTCAGTCAATTTTTTTTTTTGAATTTATGCAATAGTTATGATTTTAGGTCCAAAATATGGTTTCCCCCCCCCCAGTCCCCCCTTCCCAGAACCCCCCCCCCCCCCCCCCCCAGCTATGATGGCGTTTTTAGTGTGTGAGCCCCGAAGGGGCTCACACTCTAAGAACGCATTCGGTCTGCAGGCGAAAACATCTCGCTCTGCATTTGCTAGGTTAAGTTAGTTTAGTTGGCATTATAAGTGATGGTAGTAATAGTGGGATTGATGGTGATAGTAGTGATGATGGTGATAATAGTAGTGATGATGGTTGTATATGTATTGATGATGATGATAGTAGTAGATAAGATGGTGACATTAGTAGATATGATGGTGACAATACTAGTAGTAGTGATGATGGTCATAATAGTAGTGATGATGGTGACAAGTAATGATGATAGTTGTAGTTATAATGATGACAGTAGTGATTATGGTAGTGACGATGGTGTGATTATTATTTATGATGGTGAGTAGTAGTGATGATGGCGAAAGTTGTAGTGATGATGACAATAGTTGTGATGATGGCAGTAGTAGTGATGATGGTGATAGTAGGATACATGATGGTAATACTTGTGACAGTAGTAATGATGATGGTTATAGTAGTAGTAATGATGTTAACTGTAGTAATGATGATTGTAAGATGGTGGTGATGATAGTAGTAATGATGGTTGATAGGTGTAGTATCAATGATTATAGTCGTGATTAAGATGGTAGTGACCATGGTGAGAGTAGTAGTGATGATTGTAATAATCAACTCTGCGTAAGCAGAGTTTGGTATCGCCCCCCCCCCCCTATAGTGGGTACCACACAAAAAAAAAAGTGTCATCGTCTTCGTTGTTGTCAGTCTGTCTCGAAACTCCTCCTAGACCGTTGGACGGATTTTCACCAAATTTCACACGAACATTTGTTGCGTGAATGCGAACGTCAGTCAAAAAAGATTTTCTTAATTTATGCAATAGTTATGATTTTAGGTCCAAAATATGGTTTCCCCCCTCCCCCCCCTTTCTTTTTGAAGAAAAGAAGAAAGCATATAGAGAGTGGTTGGGTAGTAGAGGGAATGAAGATTCCGAGAGACAGAAACGAGCGAGGTACGTGGAGAGTAAGAGGGTGGTGAAGGGAGTAGTGAAGGAAAGTAAGAGAAGAGTAGATGAGGAATTTGGAAGGAATCTGAGTGTAAAATGGAGGGAGAGTAAGAAACTGTTCTGGAAAGAAGTCAAGAAAGTTAGGGAAGGTAGCAAGGGAAACAGTAAGGGTGTGAAAGATAAGAATGGGAGAATGCTAGCCGAGAAGCAAGAGAGAGTCGAAAGTTGGAGGGAGTACTTCAGTGAGTTGCTAAATGTAAGGAATGAAGAGCCAGCAAATATAGCTGGATATGGTATGGGAGGGAGAAGAAGAGAAGTAGTGGAGGAGGAGGTGGGGATCAGGAGGTCAGAAGTGTGGGAAGCCATGAAAAGAGTGAAGTTGGGGAAAGCACCAGGAACAGATGGAGTGTGTGGGGAAATGTTGAGGTATGGTGGTGAGATAGTGATAGAATGGGTATGGAAAATGTGCAAACTAGCATGGGAGAAGGGGAGTGAACCCGATGACTGGAAGACTGGCATAATAGTCCCCCTATATAAGGGCAAACGGGAAAGAGGAGTGTGTGGTAACCACCGAGGAATATGTCTTCTAAGCGTAGTAGGGAAGGTATACAGTAGGGTAGTGATTGAGAGAGTGAGAGGGAAAACGGAGAAATGGATAGGCGACGAGCAGGGAGGTTTTTAGGAAGGGAAGAGGATGTGTAGATCAGATTTTTACCCTGAATTGTGTTGTGGAGAAGTATCTGGAGAAGAAACAAAAGGTGTATGTTGCCTTTATGGACTTGGAGAAGGCCTATGACAGAGTGGATAGAGAAGGTTTGTGGAAAGTACTTAGAATATACGGAGTAGAGGGCAAGTTGCTGAAAGCAGTGAAGAGCATGTATGAGGGTGCAAAGGCGGCAGTACGTGTGGAGAGTGAGCAGAGCGAGTTCTTTGACCTGAATGTTGGTTTGAAACAGGGGTGTGTGATGTCCCCGTGGTTGTTTACTGTATATATGGATGGAGTTATGAAAGAAATACTATCAAGAGCAGTGGATGTTGGTGTATCGCTGAAAAGGGAGGGAATTGAGTGGAAGCTACCTATACTGCTGTTTGCGGATGATACAGTTCTGATGAGTGATAATGAATGGGAGTTGCAGGGTCTGGTAAATGAGTTTGGAACAGTGTGCGAAAAACGGAATTTGAAGGTAAATACGGGGAAGAGCAAGGTTATGGTCTTCGAAAGGGGTGAAGTCACAGAGTGTGAGGTAAAGCTGAACGGTCAGGCTATGGAGACCGTCAACTCTTTTAAGTATCTGGGCAGTGTGTTGAGTAAAGATGGGACTATGGATGAAGAGGTGCGGGAGAGGGTACAACAGGGGAAGAGGGTTGTAGGAACGCTAAAAGCAGTAACAAGAAATAGGGTGGTCAGTATGGAAGTGAAGAAGTCCTTGCATGACAGTGTGGTAATCCCGACACTGACTTACGGAAGCGAAGCATGGACGTTGGTTGAGAGACTCAGACCAAGAGTGAGAGCAGTGGAAATGAATTACTTAAGGAGTGCGTGCGGAGTTACATGGAGGGATAGACAGACTAATGAGGAAGTAAGAAGGAGGTGTGGTGTGGAGGTAGATGTGCTGGAAAGTGTGAAAAGGAACAACTTGAGATGGTTCGGCCATATGGAACGTATGGAAAGCGAGAGAATGACTAAGAGGGTGTACGAGAGCGAGGTGGAGGGACAGAGGGGGAGAGGTAGACCGAATATGAGGTGGAAGGATGGAGTGAGGAACTACATGAACGAAGGCGGTGCTGGTTGGGGGGAGGGGCGTCGACAGACTGGGGACAGAGATGCATGGGGGCGGTTCGTTCGTGGCCACCCCTTCGGGGATCACGGCGTCAGGCAATAGATAGATAGATAGACCCCCCCCCACCTCCTGCCCCCCCCCCTCAGCAATGATGGCGTTCTGGGAGCAAAAACATCTCGCTACGCATTTGCTAGGTTAAGCTAGTTTAGTTGGCATTAGAAGTGATGGTAGTAATATTTGGAATTATGGTGATAGTAGTGATAATGGTGATAATAGTAGTGATGATGGTTGTAATTGTATTGATGATGATGACAGTAGTGATGATGATGACAGTAGTAGATATGATGGTGACAGTAGTAGATATGATGGTGACAGTAATAGTAGTAGTAATGATGGTCATAATAGTAGTGATGATGGTGACAAGTAATGATGATAATTGTAGTTATAATAATGTCAGTATTAATGATGGTGTGAGTATTAGTGATGATGGTGAGTAGTAGTGAGGATGGTGAAATTTGTAGTTATCATGACAATAGTTATGGTGATGAAGATCATAGTAATGGTGATGATGGCAGTAGTAGTGATGATGGTGACAGTAGGATACATGATGGTCATATTTGTGACAGTAGTAATGATGATGGTTATAGTAGTAGTGATGATGTTAACAGTAATAATGATGATTGTAAGATGGTGGTGATGATATTAGTAATGATGGTTGATAGTTGTAGTATCAATGATGATATATAGTAGTGATTAAGATGCTAGTGACAATGGACAGTGATGATGGTGAGAGTAGTAGTGATGATTATAATTGTAGTAGTGATGATGATCATAGTAATGGTGATGATGACAGTACTCGTGATAATTGTGGCAGTTGTAGTGACGATGGCAGTAGTAGTGATTATGTTGATTGTGATTGATGATGGTATTAGTAGTGATGATGGTAACCCATCGCAGAGTTGGGTATGCCGTTTTGATTTTGGGCAAAACGGCACGTCTACTTTATTTACAGGAGCTCAAAAGACTACTTCTTGCTTACTAACTTATTGATATATATATATATATATATATATATATATATATATATATATATATATATATATATATATATATATGATTTAGTAAAAATCTAAAGTCTAGACATTTTGTAAACTTGATATATTGACTGAACTTTTCAAGCAATATGCCACTTACTCAGCTATTACGAAGAGTTTGGAGCGACGTATGTTGTTATACGGGTATATGCACACTTCACATTAGTATGATGCAGTTTATTTTTTTTATTTTTTTTTAAAGAGACAATGAACGGAGGAAGGAAAAACACAGCTAAAACAAAAAGGTCCATGTGCCTAAAGGCATCCTCCATTCATAAAATGTTTGTAACAACTGGATTTAAACTTTTGTAGATTGTAAGTTTGTGGAAAGCAACTCGAGGGAACTGAATTCCAAAGAGTAGTAGTTCTAGGGATAAATGAATTTTGATAAGCAGAAGTTCTGCATTGTGGAGGAGAAACTGTAAATTCATGGGCGCTCTCAGCTGCCCTAGTTCTACTGGGAAAGATGTGGAGAGGCGGCACAATTGAAGCAAGTTCCTCGGAACAATTGCTGTGAAAATATCTGTAGAATAATGCAAGGGATGCAACGTTTCTTCGTATGGATGATGTAGGAAGGTCCTGTGTGATTGCAGGGTTATTGATTAATCTAATAGCTTTATTTTGAATTTTGTCCAACTGCCTCAATGCAACCACTCCACTTTCACTCCACAGAGGTGAACAGTAATCCATCTGAGAACGCACATGACTTTTATATATTAAGGCCATGTTAGATCATAGACTACAGTAGATCTAGACTGGACACGAAAATGGAACTTTGCAGTAAGGGACCCAAAATCGGAGAACGAACCTCCAAGTTTGAACCTCGAAACCGCGAAAATATTACATTTTCGTAGTTTTGAGGTTCGAACTTGGGGGTTCGTTCTCCGATTTTGGGCCCCTTACTGCAAAGTTTCATTTTCGTGTCCTATCCAGATCTACTGTAGTCTATGGTTAGATCAATACCTCCTGCTCTCTATGCAGTTTCGGGCTGTTTCATTTCTATTAATTAAATGTCTTGAAAATAATAATCGTTTATTACAACACCATCACGGCGTTAGATGGCGTTTGTTTACAGAGACTGCACTTCTATTTAAAACCAGTATGTATAGATATCTTGTAGATAAGTATCATGTAGCAGACGTGTTCCTTGATATTTAGAAGGATTTTGACTATTTAGACCAGAACATACTACTGGATAAACTACGTAATATTGGGATTAGAGGATAACCACTTCAATTGCTTTTATGTTACCTATCATACCAATAACAGGCTGTGTATTCAATGCAACATATTCATCATTTAAAAATATTCATCAAGGAGTTCCATAAGGATCGATGTTGGGCCCAACTTTGTTGCTAATTTACATCAATGATATTATGAATGCAAATCTTAGATGTAATTATGTTCTATATGTTGACGACACAAATATTGTTTTGGTAGAACAATTGTTGCATTAATTTCTTCTAAGAAATTAATGCTTAATATTGAAAACACTAGCTATATTCTTTAGAAAAATCGATCTACTGTAAATGAACTCCCTCCACATTTGCTAGGATGTGAACCAATAGAACGTGTTCACATTACCAAATTCTTATTCTGTGGATGCATATTTGAACTGGAAAACCCATATTAAGTGTATATGTCTCAAATTGTTTAAAATGTGTGACATTTTATATAAAATTAGACACCATTTAACAGAGCATGCCATGAAAAGCATCAATTATACCTTATGTTATCCCATAATGCATATTGCCTGTCTGTATGGAGCTGTAGCTGCCATTCCTACCTAAAACATGTTTTTTTCTGGCTCAAAAGAGAATAGTTAGAAATATTTGTTTTAAGTGATATTATGATTCTACAACATATATCTTTGCTGATCGAAGGCTTCCAAATTGTTATTCAGCGCACAGATATTTTCATGCATCAAGTCGACCAAATGTTCTACCAGTAATAATCCAATTATCAATGGTACTTAAGCCTCTGTCACACAATCGCTTTTTCCGGCAATTTTCCATTAGCAAGCTTTGTTCTCGCTGGCACGTACCACGGTATTCCAGAATTGTATATTGTGTGCTGGATTTAGATTTTAGAACTCTACCTGATCATATAAAATCTATAAATAATTATAATATACTTAAGGGGGGTCACGTGTTTTTTCCTCTCATTTTCTCTCTTTCTCTGGCTTGTATCCATTAGGTCCCATTCAGCCAACTGTTTTAAGACGTTTATCCCCATCTAGGTGTCATTTCTTCCTGATAAGCGATAGTGGGCCAGCATTGTAAGGAGAAATCCGGCTTCGCCGGAGAAATGTTTCTATCGAAAAATGTAAAAATTTAGCCTGCTGTCAAAAACATTTATATAAATATGCTGGCTCGCTACCGCTCGTCAAGACAAAAATCGACACCTGGATGGGGATAAACGTCTTAAAACAGTAGGCTGAATGGGATCGAATGGATAAACCCAGAGAGAGAGAAAAAAAAATATATATATATGTATATAACCAACTTACAATTATACTTCCATATAGGGTTACATCCATGAACTAAACACATTTATAAGCCTACAGTATATATAATGTATTAACGTGAATAATTAACCTTGATCACCCTGCTATAAACCTGCTGCTGCAGGAACCCGTTAAATATCCATTCTTACTGAAAACATAATGCTTTACTCTTTACTCGTAGCGGATTATCTATATTGCCTTAAGGGGAGCTACTTGTTTTTTCTGGACCTGCTTCTCCCTCATGCTTAGACCCATTTGTTTAGAGATCATAAGATGGCCACCTCATTATGTTTGCGATTGTATGACCTTTTGCTCTATCTCTTTGTTAATATTTACATATTTCCTGCCATTTAGGTGGACATATGTCAATTCCAGCTTTATGTTATTTTAAACTGTTAGTACCTCAAAATCATTAACAGACACCTTCAAACATGATTAAATTACCAACATACTAAAAATAGACTTAAGTTATGCAGATACTGTACTCGGTTTCATATTACCGTAATTATATATATATATATATATATATATATATATATATATATATATATATATATATATATATATATATATATATATATATATCCTCGTAGCTCTGAACGACCATGGGTTCAAAACCACCGTCTACATTAAACCAACTAACACAGGACAATGCCTCAACGGCGATAGTGAATGCCCCCGCCGTTATCTTCTATCCTCCATCTCCGCCTATGTTAGGAGAGCCCTCACGCACTGCTCTACCTGGGCCGACACCCACCAGGAACTAGAAAGACTATCCCAAGTTTTAGTAAATAACGGATACTCCAACTCCGACATCTCCAGAACCATCAACCACCATCTTGGAAAATGGTACACCCAAAGCCCTCCCAACATTGACCCCCCCCAATGAAATTAAGATCTTCTACCGCAATTACATGTCCTCTGAACACAAAAATGACGAGGCCGTCTTAAAAGAAATAATCTCCAAGCATGTCCACCCAACCAACCCGGAAAACAAAATCAAATTAATAATTTATTACAAATCGCCCAAGACCTCCAACCTCATTCTCCGCAACAAACCAGCCTCTACCAAGATAAAGAGCCCGATGACCGACGATCACGTCATTTACCAACATACCTGTAATTATGAGGACTGTGGACCTCATTCCTATATTGATATGACGCAGACTCGTCTTTCACGTCGGTTAACTCTTCACCTTCAGGCTGGAGCCATCAAAGACCACTATCTCACCCCTAACTACCCTCACCTCACACGCAACGAGTTAGAGAAACACACCACCATACTCGATAAAGAAAGTGACCCAAGGAGATTACCTATACTCGAAGCTTTATATATCCAAACCTTACATCCCAACATCAACAACCAAACTCTGGACCTTCAGATCCTCCCTTCTGCCAAAAGGCACTACCCTACAGGACCTAACACCCCTCCTCGCCCCCCGGTGCCCTTGACGCAGCCCCCCGCGCTACCACCTTCAGCTTCGTCTTCTGCAGGCGCCACACAACTTAGGCCACGCCCCTCGACACGCAGCCAATCAACTTCGACCCCACCTACTGACCACCATCCCGCATCCAGTGCGCATGCGTGAAGCGGTTACCCCCTTTCTCTCTCCTAGTTTACCCTTCCACCAATAGCAGACTTTTGCCCCCTGTTTTCCGCCTCCTCTGATCCTCCACCCTCTATATATACCCTTCCTGTTTACCTTTTATATCATCCCTTCCTTACTTGATAATGCTGGTTGTCCAGTGAAACGCGTCGTATATCCTGTATCTTCATGTACTTTAATGTAACCCTGTACCACCATGAATTTTGCTCATCTCCTTCATCTACTTCCTGCCACCCAGCGAAAACTCATCAGAGACCTGGAAACTTTGAATAATAAAATTTCCAACGCAGAAATTGCCATTTCTTTCAACCTCGTATGTATTAACCCTTAAAAAGCGGCTCACCACATAAGTCGAGTTAAATAAAGCTGGACTATGTGGCGGCGCTCGACATAACTCGAGTGGCAATTTCAGCACGTAATGTTGCTGAGAGAGAGAGACAAGTGATGGCAGGAGAGTAGCGAGTGTATGACTGCTCCAGACCACCGCGGCGAACCTACTGACACGAATCTCACCTCCCTCCTACCTCTCTCACTCGCTATATTCGGAATTGTATCGGGAAAGTGGCTAATTACATGCTTTTTGCACTCGCGTTGCACGGTTATTGCAAGAAAACTAGCCATCATAAAAGGATCGTTATGGTGTCATTCGAAAGCTCTGTTTATGCCCTTTCAGGGATAGATACTTGTTTTACGTTCTGGGTCTTATTTAGGCATGAAAATGATCACGTAAACAGCCCTATTTTGGCTAAAAACACCCCGCTGGGCGGTACATATAAATAAACCGTATAGGCCGCTAAAGAAGGGTTAAAGAAAAAAAAAAAAAAAAAAAAAAAAAAAAAAAAAATATATATATATATATATATAAATGTATATACAGTATATATATATATATATATATATATATATATATATATATACCGGTATTATATATATATATACATACGTATATATATATATATATATATATAAATATATATATATACATATATATATATATATACTGTATATATATATATATATATATACTGTATATATATATATATATACATTTATATATATATATATATATATATATATATATATATATATATATATATATATATATATATATATGGAGAGGCTTCACCTACGTTCCCGAAAGGGTACCCTGGATCTAGAGTTTCTTCATGTCTGATGATGGGAAATGTTCCCGAAACTAGTCACCAATAAAGATGATGAAGTGGAATATATTAGTCTTTATCCTGAGCTGGCTCTACACTGTACGTTACCCCGTAGGCACCTCTATTGTGAACTATATATATATATATATATACATATATATATATATATATATTTCTAATCTCTCAGTAGGGATCGAACCGTCGACCATCAGGACGATGCCCGACGCTTTATCAACTACACCACGGCAGTCAATATAAAGCGTCGGCTATCGTCCTGATGGTCGACGGTTCGATCCCCACTGAGAGATTAGAAACATTTAGTGGCTCACGTGTATTTGTGATATATTCTCAATATATATATATATATATTGTGACGTTAACCACTCCGTTAGAACCGCATGGCTTGTCCTACAGTGACTCGCTAGGATCGCCAGGGCAGTGGATGTGGCTACAGTTGGTGTATTGTTGTGTGCTTTATTTCATATGAAAGCTTGTGTCATGGGCAGTCCAGAAAGGCTCTTTGTTTTCACCCATGTCAAGGCTTTATATATTTAATTGCAAAGTATATGTTTTATCATTAAGTAGTAATGATAGGATTTGAGAGAGAGAGAGAGAGAGTAGAACAGAGTGTGGGGAGGAACGCAGTGTTTTGCTATGCTCGATGACGTCATAGCTGGCTGGCCTCGTGGGGATTCGTTGGAGGAGTTTTTTACCATGCTTGGTGACGTCATGTTTAGCTAGCTTCTTTAGCATTGGCTAGAGGACTTGTTACCGCTTTCCCACGCGGTTCGAACTAGTGCTAGTATATATACTGCTCTCTGGCCACTCTCTCCCTCAGATCTAGTTTCTAGAATGCATCCCTCTTATCCCTTTGATACCTGTCCCCCTGATTGCACCTGAGAACCTTTTCCTCTGCCTATCTCTCTCATTTTCCATATCTTTCATCACCTTTTATTAATATTATAACCCCTCTGGTTAACTCTGCATAATCAGCTTCATGCTGGCCAGTTGTATTGTGCGTTAAGGTCTTATATAACCCATGTATGTTAGTTGTTAAGATAAGTTGATCACGAAGCATTGGTTGGCATTCATATTGTTCAGTACCGCTTCCTATAATTATTAGTGTTCTGCTGGATTAGATAATGCTAGACTAGGAGTCTGATACTATAAGGTATTGTTTCCGATGGGTGTTGGCTTTAGTTAAAAGCTGCACGACATACCTGAGAATTGGAGTTGATTGGGTAAATTCTAGTCTGTGTGCCATTGAGAGTAGAGCATGCACGAATGAGGGCTTTTTGCCTATACCATTCTGCACTGTTCTAAGCTCGTTGTTTGTCTTTGAGGTACGCCAGGAGAACGCTTAATACTTCGGTATTAAGGTTTCTCAAGAGAGCTACCCTTCATTATAACGTAATATTCGACGCAGACTTGAGATTTGCACTAGGCTATGAGGCATGCCATGCGCACCAGAATCTCGTATCATTGACTCTAGCTAGACTTTATCAGTCACAGTAGACATTAAGTATATTAAACCAATTACTCTTTTTATGCATACCCGTTTATGATTACACAAGCATTTCACAGCCTAGTTTGATGTATTGAGACACAAACGACTTAGGCTCTTTTTGTTGATAGGAATACTGCATTGTCGTGGCGATTATTATTGTTGTAGTGTTTAGGATATTCTTGGCTCCGACTGCATTATATCTCCTGCCTTTTTGTGTGCATAGCCTGCACGAGCATTGTTCCGCTGCCAGCCTTTTTGGGGTTCCATTTCCGATTCGAGCATCTTGATAGCATCTAACATTTAAAGAAGATTCCTGGTTGGTGTTGAAGGACTTTAGTGCACATTCTTTCATGCAGGAGTGCCTGACATTTATTGATTAAAGTAACGTAAGCTGTAACTTCTCTTACCACCTTACTTTGCATACCATAACCAAGCACCTTCGGTTATAGGTAGTAATAGGCTGTTTTCACATAACATTAAGCCTAGAGTAGACGCACATTTATTGAGAGTTTAATAACCTATTATTGCATATAGAACTCTGGAGAGTATTTGTGTTCTTTGTTCACTGGGAATATACATCAGAGGTTGGATCTAGCGCTTTCTGTTGTAGCATTTATGCCATTACTAGTCCAATGAATAAGAACCCTGATATATTTAAACCTCAGTCGTAACAAATGGCGACCTTACCTACTGTAGGATTTGGTGAACCTACATTTATTAGCAGGGAACATTTGTTGTTTTGGGGAATATTTTGCGGGGATCAGCAAGAATATATTTTTTTTTTGCAACATAGTATAGCCCTTGAGTATTTCCGAGAATTTTTGTGTGTATATCGAGGTATAAGAGTTTGGGGTGCTTCTTTTCTGAATATTGAGGTGGGAAATTTTTGTGAGCATCATGTTTTATACCGGATCAGAGGAGAATGGAGACACAGTACGTAATGTCGAAACTGAAGAACAGCAGCATATTTATATTAAGGAGATGTAATGTAACCCTTGTGCTTGGCTGGTTGAGAATGAAATACAATCAATTGAACCCGAGTTGTGTTGGAATAGTTGTAATAATACTCCCTTGTATGGTTCTCTGGAATATGGGTCCTACGACTTGGTGTGGATTGAAACACCCGATATTTCCTCCAAGTAAGATTTCTCCCCCATCTCCTTGATATGAATAGGAAACGGTTAATTATTCTTTATCAGATCGTGGTGTAGTTGATTAAAACATGGACTTTAATCCTGACTGAGCTCAACGTACGTCAATAGAAATGATAATTCTAGGACAACTATAAAATACCTACATTGTCAAAAATTATGGACTTAAAGAAGATATGAAGAGGGTACTTTAAAGTGCCCATAAAATATGCAATCATAAAGGTATATTGGTAGTAATAAACCATGCCTTTATCTCTAATTTCCTTTCTGGCTGTTCCATGGTTGTGGTTGTGGACAGCCATCGTTCACTTCCTCAGGCTTTCAACTCTGGTGTTCCTCAGGGTTCTGTCATATCTCCAATTCCCTTTCTAATATTCATAAATGATCTTCTCAACTGTACCTCCAGTCCTATCCATTCATATGCTGACGACTCTACCTTACACTATTCAATTAGTTTTCCAGACGCCCCAACAAGCAATCCATCAAAAACAAACGTGATGAAGCCATAGAATACTTATCTTCTGATCTAACTTCCATTTCCAATTGGGGCTGAGAAAACCTTGTTGCCTTCAATGCTTCCAAAACCCAATTTCTCCATCTATCTACCAGTCCAGAACTCCCAGAGGACTATCCCTTATACTTCAACAATAAAAAAACCAACCCTTCATCTTCGACTCTCTGTATTCTCGGTGTCTCTTTTTCTTCTGATCTCACTTTGGAAAGACCATATTACCACTCTTGCTAAAACGGCTTCCCAGAAGCTGGGAGTGCTCAACCGCCTCAAGGGGTTCTTTACCCCTTCACAGCTTCTTGCTCTGTACAGGGGCACAGTGCATCCTTGTATTGAGTATTGTTCGTACATGTGTGGGGAGGATTCTCTCACACAGCACTTCTAGACAAAGTAGAAAAGAAAGCCTTCCGTATCATTAACTCCCGTCCACTCACCGACTCTCTGCAATCTCTCTCTCTTCGCTGCAATGTTGCATCTCTCTCTCTATTACAATAATCAGTGTTCCTCACAGCTCTCTCAGTGTATACCACCTCCTCTACGTAGGGTACGTAATACCCATCATGCAACACAATCCCACCCCAACTCTGTACAGCTCTCCAACTCAAGAGTGAAACGATATTCCTAATCTTTCTTCTATTCAACAATTAAGCTCGGGAACTCTCTCCCTGAATCCATCTTTCCCTCATCCTATGATTTAAATAGCTTCAAACTCCGTGTGTCCAGATATTTTGGCTCGAATATTCCCTGATTTTGGCCCTGTCACTCTTTCAACTCTGGGGCAGTTCTGCCCTTTGTTTCCCTCATCCACATAGAAAAAAAAAAAACATAGAAACGTAGATCAGTATCAATATATTCAAAGACTTTAAATGCCTTTAATAAAACTCGTAGATGTTTTACACTCACAGTATCGGGGGTCGTGGCTCTAGTAGCTATCTTGGTGCACCTATATAATATCAACTGCAAAATAATAATCTTGGTCTAAAAAAGGGCAAAACAAAATAATATTGGGTACATTATCTTGGTAGTGGCTTACCATTGATTATTGATATACCTTTATATCCCTACTGTATATTAGATGGGTCTATCTCCACTAATATTAGTCTACAGTATGTGTATTATTATTATAAGGACCACTTAAATATTCTATCACAGCTAATATAAGTAGTTAATTATTTTGATCACTTAGATGTTCTATCACTACCAATATTACTTTAAGTGGTAAAATATGCTCACTTAACCCGTCCAGCCCCGGCTAGTTTTGTAATGTTTGTTCACCAGAACCCGGCCGGGTTTCAAAAAATGGTTTTATTCCAGAAACAATAGCGAATGGGTTAGGAATGAAGGAAAAACCACGAAAAACCGCTCAAAAAGCTTAAAGAATGGTCCTACAGAGCCCCCGAAAACGTATTTTACAAGAGTAAAAAATTGAAGGCAATTACCCCCAAAAAACAGGTTATTGCGCGCTCACGCGCACGTGGACTTTGAGAGTTTTCAACCATCGGCACGGTTGCGTGGGATACGTACACAGTTCCCATACAAATCTGAGCCCTCTTGAGTGGCTACACCTGAGGTTACGGTCAGCGCAATTAGGGTGACGCGCCAGGCGCGTCTCTGGGGCTGTGCGTTACATACATCGCCGACGCGTCAGGCGCGTCGCTGGGGCTGTACGGGTTAAATGTGCTATCACTACCAATATTATTTTAAGTGGTAAATTATTATGACCATTTAAAAGTTCTATCACTACCAATATAGCTTCAAGTGGTAAATGATCATAATCAATTTAATTTGTCTTTATGCATCCTTTTGTAGTATATATATTAAGAGAGTAGCAGTGACGTCACCCAAATGCGTCTATAAAGGAAGGGTATCACACGAGAGCTTTGATCACCAATTTTCTCTGGCCAAAATATTGTCGATATGATTTCTGTGACATTTTCCTTTGTTATCATTTTTCGGTAGAAAAATGTGCTAAATTCCAGGCTCCCTATCGCTCGCCAGGAAAAAAGTAGACCCCCGAAATGGCCCAAAAGGTCTTAAAATCGCCAAACTAATGGGGCTAAACATGAGGGAGAAAGGGGGTCCAGAAAAACCCTTAACTCCGGCGACACAATACTTCCTGTAAGAGTTGAGTTCCTAATAAGGTGGCAGCATCCAAGAGTTGCCGATAACTCTGTGGTGAAGAAAGTGCTCGTGTGATACCAGCTTAAGAGGGGGTGGCCGTATTTAGTGGCTCATTTATGTATATTTTTACTATTTTTTTAGTTTCTTCCCTAGACCTCCATCAAGCTTATAAAAACACCCAGCCAAGACCCTCCTTCAAAGTAAATTTGTACATTTTTCGATAGAAAAATGTCCCGGCCGAAGGCCGATTCCTCCTAAAATACAGGCTCGCTATCGCTCGCCAGGAAAATATCGACACCTAAATTACACAAAAAGTCTTAATATTGACAAATATAAGGGATGAAAGGTCTTAATATCGCCACACTAATGGGCCGAACGTCTTAGAATATGAAAACTAATGGGGCTAAACATGAGGAAGAAGGGGGACCAGAAAAACGACCCATCTCCCATTAACCCTTTCAGTGACTGGGTGGCTTCTCTATTTTATGCTTGCCAACGCTAAGCAATTGTATACAGCTGAAGAAGGATCTCTAGCAATTAAAGGCGCAATCTTAATTAGCCCATAAAATCCCACATATCATTTCTAAGCTTAACAGAATTTTCTAACAAATAACATATTACTACTACTACTACTACTACTACTACTACTACTACTACTAATAATAATAATAATAATAATAACAGTATTAATAAACAACTAATGAGTTGAATAAGGGAATAGTCCATCCCGTCCCCCCTCCCCCCCCCCCAAAAAAAAAAAAAAAATTAAAAAAGAAGAAAACAGATCTGTAATGCAATGTGAGCAGTGCGGTAAGACTTAATAAGACAAACCCAGAGAGAGAGCGAGGGATCCAATGAAGGCCGTTTAGCGGGATGAGCTGACCTTATTGTTGCGCTCTACATTATGACAGGATCAAAGGTAGTTTAGTATGTACGGTGGTATATATACAGTGACTTCGTGGTACCCTGCCATCACAGTTGTGTAGCCTGCAGAAGGTCCGGGATGTGTCTGGTAAGCTATGTTACCTCTTACTATAGTCTGTTCATTCTAGGTTGGGCAGAAATCGTAACCTATAGCCTCTCATAACTCAAAAAGGACTAGAGTAATCTAGCTAATATTTCTACCTCATAGGAAGACTTGGCTAGGGGATAGGTGTGGGAAGTAACAGATCTATCCCTTTTTGAGGTACAGTCGTTAAAGGTTACGATTTTTGCCCAACCTAGAATGAACGGACTATAGGCCTACCATCACTATTAGTATACTACTTTGTTTCGTTTCATCTGACGGTAAATTGAATCCCTTAGAAGAAAATTTCTCGATACTCAATGGAAGAATATAAAACTACTATGTCTCTCCATCATAATTATTATGACCAATTTTTAATAACTAGCACCATATTTCAGTACAAAATCATCAAAATAATTGAGAAATCTTGATGGGAACTTTGCAATTTGCCGGCAGTTGAAAAGAAACAGGGTATAGGTGCCTCGCTTACGGCTTCAACTACAACAACTACTAGTATGACTACTATTATTACAATTACTATTACTAGGCTACTAGTTCCCTCATAATTGGTGTGAAAGAAGGTGGGGAGGGGGTCTGTTAGTACTTCCGTTACTACTACTATTTGACTACCATAACCACTATCACTACTACTACTACTACTACTACTACTGTTGACAGTAGCCTGGGTCCTGGCTGTGAGGGTAGGTGTGCAGTAAGGACTACTGTATTACTACCGGTACTTTCACTATCAGTTCACTGTAAACTTTGTGGGCTTAGTATAATCAAATTAATTAATTTCACTCCCGTCACCAAACACCTCCCAATGCAATTAATGAAAGCATGTGATCCTCCCAGGATTCGAAACTGGGATACCACATACAGATCTTAAACACTCTAACCAGTACACCACCAATACAGTTATATATTACTGTAACAAAACTGGTACACACTTTAAAATATACATCTGAACAAACTGTAGCAAACATTCACTATCGACAACATTTACAATATGCAACATAAATGTGCACGAAAAGCCTGAACACAAGTATTTAAAAGTTTTGTTTTCTTATGTGAGTGAGGGAGACAAAAGGCAGAACTGCCTGTGGCGAGTGCCTCACCCAAAGTTGAAAGAGTTACAGGGCCAAAATCAAGGGACGATATAGCCACAATGCCTGGACACAGGTGCTCTTCTAGTTGCAGAAGTTGCATTTCTTGTCTGGGATTATTGAATTGAAACCGGCACACTTGCTCATCGTAATAGTCGAGTAGTGTTTCTACAAGTTAGGTTTTCTATGCGAGTTGTTTCAAGGTGAAAGATATGGGGTAACTATTATAATCGGGGCAAATTTGAAAGCGATACTATTATATTGTTTAGAATGATGGTCAATTAGGAGTTCGAATGTTTGGCTTTTGTCCACCGAGAGTGTACCTGTATTGCTATATACTGTATACCGGTATTATTGTGGGGTCTCACACACCCTCTTACAAGGATTACAAACAGTTTAATTACGTCAGATTCTAATGTTTTGGAGAGAGAGAGAGAGAGAGAGAGAGAGAGAGAGAGAGAGAGAGAGAGAGACTTAACTTACGATAAAATATGAATCGAAGATAAATGAAATAATTTTGTAAACATTCTTTACTTCTAAGTGATTCTACTGGACACTTTCGTGGGCGTGTTTGTGTGTGTGTGTGTGTTTGTGTGTTAGGCATGCAAGGTCACTTGGTAGAATGTTGCTTATTATAAAACTAATGAACAATATACAGTAATTATGGGCTTGCAGAGCTTGTTCTGTAATTATATTCTTCCTCATTTACTATTACTCTAACTCACTCAATCTCTCTCACTCACTCTTACCAACTCACTATCAATCTGTCTATCTCCAAGGCTTCTTCTAAATATAATCCCGTAAATTGATGTAGTTTGCGGATGTAAAATATGTTGGTATTTTAGAGTGGCCCTGAGGAGGATTATCGCCATAAGTGGTAACCCTCAAGAGGTCGTCAACTGGACAGACAAACAGTATCAACGTGATTGATCAGATCAAGATAGCTCTCCCTACTATATTTAATTAAGCTATATTTATCTAGTAGGAGTAATATAGAAATAATATATTCTTTAACACTACAGTAACCTACATTATACCTGTAAGCGAGTTGGATGATATTTTGTGTGTGCAAGAAATAGACAAAAGGTAGCATTACCCGTTTCTAGAGGACCTTTCAAATTAAGAGCGTGATAGAAATTCAGATACAATATACAGTACATTGACATTTAAATACTTGGAAACAGGAAGCCTTAATATCTATAAGTCATAGGAAGGGGAAACATGGACTGAAGGAAGTTAAAAAGCTTCTGTAACTGTGATGTCTTGTTGTATTTATTTCAGCTGCATTTAGATGATTTTATGAAGCTTATGAAGGATCTGTGGTAGTTAAAAGGAGTAGTTGAGATAGTTTGAAGCCTTATTATTGTTAGAGGTCCTTCCTAAGCTGAACAAAATCGTCTAATAGTTGTCAGATTATAATGAAAAGTACATCACCGGTACAGAGGGGGTTAAAAAGCTTACCGGTTGAAGGGAACAAAGACTGAGCCATCTGGTTCAGTCTTGGGTTAGAAAGTTGGACAAAATAGGGATGAGAGTGTGATGGTTGATGGGTGCTACCTACTCTTCCAAACATTTGCATCATGAAAGTAATTGTCATAGATGTACCTAAGTAAATGTCTGCATTCTTGCTTTGTAATTATCATACCTATTACTTATTTATGTTCATTCCGTAAGATAATATATATGATAAATGTTCTGAACCGATAAAATACCATATTATTCAGTACAGTAGGTCTATAAAATAGGTATTGGGTTATATTACGATAGGTTGCCGTGGAATATAGGATATCTTGCATGACGTGAATACATTTACGCCTCCATACAGTACATTTATTGATTAATACGCACATAAACCCGATGTTATCTTCTATATATTTTGGTTTCTGTAGAGATCCTGTAGTAATTGAGATCAGTTAACCTCTGCCATCTTACTGCCACTGGAGATATCTTCCTCTCATTACGCTCTTATATCTCCATAACAATAACACACACTTGGTAATACGGGTACAGTTTATACAGATTTGTTGAATAGTCTCAAAAAACGTACTAATACTGAGAGGGTTGATGACGTTTCTGTCCCTCTATCAATCTTTCCTTCATCGTATGACTTCAACTGTTTTAACACTTAACGCTGCGGGCATACTTCTGCCTATTTCCGCCATATTAGGGCTTATTCAGGCACTCCTGAATGATTAAGCAAGTGTCTGAAGCAAACCAAAAACTAGAAGAAAATATCTTCAAAATGACACCAGAACGAGCTTCGTAGCGCGCGGGAGTAACCCGCAGCGCCACCAAAGACATCGGCAAAAATGTGCTAATAATGAGCAATGGCGCGCTATATTTGCTTTTGGCAGTGCTACAGAGGTCTCGAGAGATATGTGGGGAACCCTTCAGTGTGCCGGCCACTGTGCTGGAGAGCGGAGGGGACCCTCTCACGGTCCTACCCACTGACACTCGATTCTAGTCTTTAACCCTCTCCGACATATGACGCAATTTTTAGCCTATTAGGGATACTTTAAAACCTTTGTTATCATCAGGGGTATTTAAAAAACGTTAGTTTAGTTACTTCAACCTCTGTAGTTGTCTTTGAGTTAGCTGTGGGCAGAAAACTAATTTTGGAGAGGTAATTATATGAGTGAGAGAACTCTATTTCTTATTGCTAATCTGGCAACCTCTGCGTCATATGAGTCTGAAGGGGTTAAGAGGCTTTAAAAGCCTGTAAATTGCTGTAAACTGCCATGGCGTTCCAAAACGTCTCCCGTAGCCAATGGGTTAAACTTCGTGTGTCCAGGTATTTTGACCCCAACATACCTTGAATTTGGCTCTGTCACTCTCTTGGCTTTTGGGTAGACACTCATTACAGGCAACTTGCCTTTTGTTTCCTTCATATATATAAATTTGTTTTTCATTAGACAATTACTGTATATTCCGCTTAGGATCAATTTTGGGAGCCAGAGTGTTATTTAGTGCAGTGTTTACTCCTTTAACTCCTTGAGATTCTTTCTAAACTACTGTACATAAAGTAGTCTACCAATGGCCAGAATATAATGAAAAAACAAAAAACAAAAAAACAACAACGGTGTAATCGTATCCTGAAGGGGTTATGGTGGTGTCACATGGACCCTTGTATCCTGAAGGAGTTATGGTGGTGTCACTTGTATCCTGAAGGGGTTATGGTGGTGTCACATGGACCCTTGTATCCTGAAGGGGTTATGGTGGTGTCACATGGGCCCTTGTATCCTGAAGGGGTTATGGTGGTGTCACATGGACCCTTGTATCCTATACAGTATACACCGTATCACTCTCGTATCCAGAAAAAGGGAGGATTTGAGTAAGTTGTTCGTATTTAACCCGTACAGCCCCAGCGACGCGTCTGACGCGTCGGCGATGTATGTAACGCACAGCCCCAGAGACGCGCCTGACGCGTCACCCTAATTGCGCCGACCGTAACCTCAGGTGTAGCCACTCAAGAGGGCTCAGATTAGTATGGGAACTGTGTACGTATCCCACGCAACCGTGCCGATGGTTGAAAACTCTCAAAGTCCACGTGCGTGCGCGCGAGCGCGCAATAACCTGTTTTTTTGGGATAATTGCCTTCAATTTTTTACTCTTGTAAAATCCGTTTTCGGGGGCTCTGTAGGACCATTTTTTAAGCTTTTTGAGCGGTTTTTCGTGGTTTTTCCTTCATTCCTAACCCATTCGCTATTGTTTCTGGAATAAAACAATTTTTTGAAAACCGGCCGGGTTCTGGTGCGCAAACATTACAAAACTAGCCGGGGCTCCACGGGTTAAAGGTGTTCTCGATATTAAGCTACAAACTTTACAATATCGTCAACATGGAAGTAGCATTGGCCATTTTGTTAATATATTCTGAATCTGGTACAGTGACTCCTAGCCTAGTATCGGATACAAGCCCTCGTGTTTACTCCCACAGAACAAATTAGGGTGTCTCATGTATTGCTACTTGGAATGCTTTATGTACTAAGACTCTTACCAATACTTCTACTTGACCATTTGTAAATAATCAAAGTAATTCAAACTGTGTTTTCGGTGTGAGTATCCTAGGTTCGAGTCTTGGAGAACCATATGTTTTTATTAGCTTAATTGATATAATTAATTAGGTTTATTTGGAAGTTAATTGGTGGGTTGGTGAAAAATTTGAATTTATTCAGGTTCAGGAGTAATTCTTAGTGAGGCCTTCCCTTGGGATATGTGCCCCATCAATTACCCCTTTCATTCATCAAATCATTGGGCTACCATAGTGCAGTTAGGTATATGTACTTGCTTAGATTAATATTCAGTATTCTATATTTGTATTAATTTCACCCCAACACCAAACACCTCCAATGAAATTAATGAAAGCATATATGTGATCCACCGGGATTCGAACCTGGGTTATCACAAACAGATTTTTAAAAACTCTAACCATTACACCACCAGGACGGTAAAGGTATATGCACACGCCTACAATTTATTATCCATTCTCGAATACTGGATATTAATCTAATGCGAGAATGAATAAATATGTCGTAGGCTTGTGCGTAAACCTTTAACTGTCTTGATAGCATAATGGTTAAGTGCGCGGAATTTCGGTGTTAGCATCCTAGGTTCGATACCTTGGAGTACCACATGTATTCATTAGTTTAATTGATTTCATTAATTAGGTTTATTTGGAAGTTAATTGGTGGGTTAGTGAAAAATATGACTCTACCCAAAGTAAGAAAGAACTTATTTTGAAATCTGCGTGTAATTACTAAAGTGAAAATGTTTGGAAAAAATAAATATTGACCAATAATGTTAGTAGCACAGACATCCTGAATAATGGCAATTAAAAGCTGCAAGTTTAAGATCCAGATTGGTGTCAATGGCTTCTCATCTCCAAACTGAATAATTAGACTAGGCAACGTAATCATAAGCGCAGGTTTGCTTATCACCAGGATATTTATAAAGATCCTGAACAGATTTGAATACAAATTAGTCCGTACCTTTATCAAACCCTTTAAGGATTACGAAGCGTTTTAATATATTTTGGCTAGCATTAGACGAGCAATCAGAGGGGTAAAAGGATATCAATGAACCCTTAAACTCCAATACATCCTTCCTAATCTTAATAAAGTAGTCTAACGGTAGCCAAGATCCTTGTTCTTTTTTCCTCTTCAGTGTGAATCTTCTCATTTATATAATTTGACAAACCAAAACACAAATCAAACCTACTCCCCTAACCTTGGAGTACGTTCAGAAAAGATTTGCCTAGGAGTTTGGCTAACCTAATTTAATAGTATACTTTGCAGGTTTGTGCAAACATATTTGACAGTAATTCTAGTATACTTTTATTGTTTTTCCATAAAATTGAAGCAGGTAGGCAAAGCAATATCTGTATATATTAAAGTCTGTAGTAAACTAAAGGAACATTGACACTTATGATTTATGTACTTAAGTCATGTGTACGTTTATTATACAGTGCCTTCTTTTTTAATTCAAAATATTAATTTCAATCTATTGCCAGACAACTTGCCTTGACTCTTGACTCTAGAAGGGGTGTCGTTCGGTTCATCAGCTTGTTCTTGTGGAAGGGTTGTTATTATTATCCAACCACCCATTGCTGTGTACAGTGCGAGATGTATGTGAAATATTATCATACTGTTGGAATGGAAGTAGATGTGAATATAGTCTGCAAAAATGATACCAGCTAGTCCATACGGATCAATGCTAGCATTTAGTTGTGTACATGTAACAGTGGTCTAGCACACCTGCAATGTCCATCATTGCAATGAAAAGTGTGGAAGTCCAAGCCCTCTGGACAATAAACATTTTGGTCACCCATGGAGAAGCAAACCCCAGACTTCCCGTGCATCAGTCGCGCACGGGGAGGTGTGGTGGAGTGGTCTTGCCACTGGCCTGGTAATCCAAAGGTCCCGGGTTCAAATCCCGATGTATCAATGGGAAGATATTATTGGGATGGAATTTGAGCTGTACCTAGTATCAGTGCATTACCACAAGCCCACCGAAAAGTCAATAAAATACCCTCATTGTTCCCTGATTAAATAGCACTGTATGAATATTCCCATATTCAAAATATGCTATAGGGGTCCAATGCCTGGTGAGTTATCTGCTCAACAGGTGGCGTTGTGTGTGTGTAAGTGTGAGAGTCCGAGTGTAGGGGGTGAGACAGTGAAGCACGGGAACGAGATGGCTTCAGAGATGGGGTCGTTTTGGGCCATGAGTGAGCATCATGCCTCATGTGAAGGCAAGATGGCAGGTGCTCGTTGTACTCTACGTGCTTCACATGTCTCACTCCCTAGACTGGAACAAGACCTCACAGGCTTCACTGTTCATTGTAAAACGGTGAATGTTAAGGCTCTCAGCCTATGCCCGAGAGGAAGTAAGTTGGAATATAGAAAAAAAAAAAAAAAAAAAAAAAAAAAAAAAAAAAAAAAAAAACTATTCCACCTCACAGGTTCAAATATTAAGTTGATTGGTCATCTGTTTAGGCAAATAATGGCACCAAAAGAAGTCAATATGTTTACAAATTGATTGATTAGGATAAGCTGAATTTGAAATGAAATAAATCTACCAGTTCATGTGAAGTTGACTATTATTCTTTTACAGAAAGAATAACCGCTACGACAGTGAGACCGTGGAAAGATCAGTGGCAAAGACCCAGGAGACAGCAGGAGCAAAGAGAGTCTACATCATAATATCCTGTAGCTGTGGGACTGCTGTAGCTGTGGAACTGTTGTAGCTGTGGGACTGCTGTAGCTGTGGAACTGCTGTAGCTGTGGGACTGCTGTAGCTGTGGGACTGCTGTAGCTGCGGGACTGTTGTAGCTGTGGGACTGCTGTAGCTGTTTGACTGTTGTAGCTGTGGGACTGCTGTAGCTGTGGGACTGCTGTAGCTGTGGGACTGCTGTAGCTGTGGGACTGCTGTAGCTGTGGGACTGCTGTAGCTGTGGGACTGTTGTAGCTGTGGGACTACTGTAGCTGTGGGACTGCTGTAGCTGTGAGACTGCTGTAGCTGTGGGACTGTTGTAGCTGTGGGATTGCTGTAGCTGTGAGACTGCTGGAGCTGTGGGGCTACTGGAGGACATAATGGGGCAACAACTGCTGGTGACGTTCTTGATGCTCTGTGCAATATTCAGGTCAGTCCATGTTGTACAATGCCTATTGTATTAACATTACATACATATATATATATATATATATATATATATATATTTTAATTTCAACCATACCTGCTTAAAAATAGAAAAACAAATCTAAGAAAGTCAAACTATATATTCCAGGACCAGCTTATCAGAAACCTGGAATTACAAGGACACTACCAAGTGGGACGAAACGTTTCCGGACTTTAATAATCAGCGTCAGTCACCCATAGACTTCTGGGACGTGGAGATCTGCCCTATGGAACCATTCACCTTTATTAACTATGGGGTGAGACATAAACGACTTTTTGATATAATTGATCATTATTATTTTATTGTTCTTGCCCAATAATGTCTCCTTCTATTTATTAATATCTCGTCAAAAATAGTTATACGTGCACAGTACTTTGCTGTTTTCATAGCAAAATCACAATTTATGTTGCAATGATACACAAAAACTTGTATTAGTTACGAAACAAAGTATATTTCAATAAATCAATAGTATAAAGAATTCAATAATTGTGAATAATGCTTAATTTGAGTAAGTTTGCAACATGCCACCCTGTCACACAGTGCATACATACCAGGTTATAACAGACACTTCCTTAGAAGGGTTAGATGTGTTCAGTATGAACAAACACTCTCACTGACTTCATCCTGCACAGTTGTTAGAGGTGACAATCATAATCTAACTATAGTGTTGAGTATATAACGTTATATGTAATGTCACATGGCTTTCAGCGACAATAGTGATTGTCTTGTACACAAAATGTAGTAGCAAGTATTACATGTTATTCAATTATCCACAATTGATGAGGCATAATTGCTTCTGGAAATTGTATGATTAGTAATTGAAAAGAAGTCTCATGTACAGATTCTAGTTAATCACTGATACAGGGTTTTAGTTTATTGTTTCACAGATTTAATGAGTGGAAAAACAATAGTCAGGCGGTTGTGGACGGCCATCGCTCGCTTCCTCAACCTATCAACTCCGGTGTTCCTCAGGGTTCTGTCCTATCTCCAGTTCTCTGCCTATTATTCATTAACAACCTTCTCAATTGCACCTCCAGCCCCATTCACTCATATGCTGAGGACTCTACATTACACTATTTAACTAGCCTTCCACGAAATCACTCACAGCAGGAACTCCAAAACTCACGTAAGAAAGCCATAAAGCACATATCTCTGATCTCTCTACTATCTCCAATTGGGGCAGAGAAAACTTGTTATTTTCAATGCTTACAAAACTCTATTTCTCCATCTGTCTACTCGTAGCCCCCTTCCAGAAAACTATGACTTACTCTTCAACAGCATAAAAATGAACCCTTTATCTTTTCTTAATATTCTCGGTGGGGTCTCTTTTTCTTCTGATCTCTCTTGGAAAGATCATATTACCACTCTTGCAAAATCAGTTTCCCAGAAGCTGTGTATGCTCAACCGCCTCCGGGGGTTCTTTACCCCTGCGTAGCTTTTTGCTCTGTACAGGGGCACAGTGCGTCCATGTATTGAGTATTGTTCACACGTTTGGAGAGGATTTTCTCACACAGTACTTCTAGATAAAGTAGAAAAAAAGCCTTCTGTCTCATTAACTCACGTCCACTCACCAATTCTCTGTAGTCTCTCTCTCTGCGCGGCAATGTTGCATCTCTTTCATTATAAAACCGCTATTAAAATAATCAGTGTTCCTTAGAGCTCTTTCAATGTAATCCACCCTCTCTTCATAGAGCACGTAGCACCCGTCTTGCAACACAATCCCACCCCTACTCTGTGCAACTGTCCAACCCCGGAGTGAAACGTTATTCTCAATCATTCTTCTATTCAACAGCTGAGCTCCGGAACTCTCTCCCAGAATCAGCCTTTCCCTCATCCTATGACTTAAATTACTTCAAACTCCGTGTGTCCATGTATTTTGGCTCGAACGTCCCTTGAAGAAGTTAGGTCTCAAGTCCCACCACAGGTCATAGGATATATTGACCATGAAACTGTTTAAGGCTTCTCGGAGGGGGAGGGGAAACTTTATGAAAACTTATACAATTCACAAAAAACTTGTATGAAAAAACTTTTCTACCATGCTTGGCTAGAGATAAAAAGACCATTATGGCGAGAATTTTGTGTGGCTTTGATAGCCTGTTCCTAGATTCAAGATAGTTTTCTTTATCTGGCTCTATTAACTCTCACTGAGACAGTATATATACCCTTGATAATCTTACTAACCCTTGGTTACCCTACCAATATAACAATAACCATCAATGGTTGTTGGTTATGTTATGTGATGGTCTTAGCTACCAATATAACAATAACCATCAATGGTTGTTGGTTATGTTGTGTGATGGTCTTAACTACCAATACAACAATAGCCATCAATGGTTGTTGGTTATGTTGTGTGATGGTCTTAGCTACCAATATAACAATAACCATCAATGGTTGTTGATTATGTTGTGTGATGGTCTTAACTACCAATATAACAATAACCATCAATGGTTGTTGATTATGTTGTGTGATGGTCTTAGCTACCAATATAACAATAACCATCAATGGTTGTTGGTTATGTTGTGTGATGGTCTTAACTACCAATACAACAATAGCCATCAATGGTTGTTGGTTATGTTGTGTGATGGTCTTAACTACCAATATAACAATAACCATCAATGGTTGTTGGTTATGTTGTGTGATGGTCTTAACTACCAATATAACAATAACCATCAATGGTTGTTGGTTATGTTGTGTGATGGTCTTAGCTACCAATATAACAATAGCCATCAATCATTAGATTAGAAGAAGATACTCACTATTATGAAAATTTCCTTTGCAATAGGTTAGTGTAGCTTTAATAATGTTAGGTCAAGGTAAGCTGAGGTAGGTTTGGCCAGCTCTGGTTAAATTAGGACAAATATATGTGAAGTACTGTATGTTGGAAATCTCATATCTATCCAAATGTTCCCTTTCACAGCTGATCAACACATGTCTGCATAACAACGGCCACACTATGAAGGTCAACTCTACTACACTTCCAAGCCCACGGGTGACTGGTGGAGGTTTGGGGGCCACCTACGTGCTGGAACAATTCCACTTCCACTGGGGGTCAAGCAGCGATAATGGGTCTGAACATCTCCTCAATGGACATGCCTTCGCTGGGGAGATGCACCTTGTTCATTTCAAGGAAGAGTTAGTTTCATATTAGCTAAATGTTTTCTATTTCTTTCTATGCAGCTTATATATCTGGAAATATACTATAAATAATTATATATCGTATGTATATACAGTAACTCTTCGGGAATGACTTGGGAAAGTAAATTCCAAATACATGCTACATGCAGAGCCTCAGTCTTTATATATTGGTATGGATATATACTCCGCCGGCGAGCTTACATGTGCAAAAATTGGATGGCGGACAATTTCCACAAATGCAACTAATTTCAGATCTTCCTTGATTACCTATATTAAATCCCAAAGTTATGTTTGTGCTGCAGATCAAAAGACTTGCTAGGACAAAGAAACCTTAGTGTATCATTTAATTTAATCATGATAATATTCATATGGAGTTTCTATTAAAATAAACATGTTTAGGGAGATGTTAATGAAGTCAGTATTTCAATAACTACAATATAACTCTAATAACACTTATTTATTGCCAATACTGATGGGTAGTCGTATAATAATTATTGGTTGTGGTGCAGATATGGGAACTTGGGTGAAGCCTTGAACCATAAGGATGGACTGGCAGTGTTGGGAGTCTGGCTTACAGAGGACCAAAGCTGTGGGCCCTACCCAGACCAACAACACCGCTCAGAGGAGGATGTGTCATGTGAACACCGGTGAGTGTACAGTCGCGAACATTAACATGCATACACTCATTTGAATCTTTGAACCTTTAAGGGGGGTCACCGTTTTTCTTTTTTATCTTTCTCTCCTTTTCTCTCTTTCCCTGGCTTCTATCCATTCGGCCCCATTCAGCCAACTGTTTTAAGACGTTTATCCCCATCCAGGTGTCTATTTCTTTCTGGCGAGCGATAGCGAGCCAGAATTGTATGGAGAAATCCGGCTTCGCCGGAGAAATATTTCTATCGAAAAATGTACATATTTAGCTTGCTGTCAAAACAAAAATGTCATTGGAGGTGCTTGGTGCTGTGGTGAAATTAATAAAACAAATAATATATATATATTGGCTCGCTACCGCTCGCCAGAAAAATATTGACACCTGTATGCGGGTAAACGTCTTAAAACAGTAGGCTGAATGGGGACGAATGGATAAAAGCCAAAGAGAAAAGGAGAGAAAGATACAAAAAGCCGGTGACCCCCCTTAAGCAGATGTTCTTGACATGTTCTATTTGTAATTACCGATTGTTTGAGCTTCAATGGGAAATAATATTTAACTGTTCATTATGGTCCGTTCATAGCAAATGGAACGTTAATGAGAAGAATGTATTGTCCCCCTCCATCACCACGCTAGGCTTACATTCACAGGATCTTATCAAATACTGTGACAAAGCCTTCGCCATCTCAAGCTTTTTATAGGAAACCCTTGAATACATTAGGTTAGAGTGGTCAAAACTAGACGTGACGATAACTTGACTTGCATTGATAAAGTATATATGATTTGTATATACAGTATATATATATATATATATATATATATATATATATATATATACACTTTATACAGTATATATACTGTATATCTATCTATCTATCTATTGCCTGACGTCGTGATCCCCGAAGGGGTGGCCACGAACGAACCGCCTCCATGCACCTCTGTCCTCAGTCAGTCGACGCCCCTCCCCCCAACCATCAATGGTTGTTGGTTATGTTGTGTGATGGTCTTATATATATATATATATATATATATATATATATATATATATATATATATATACTGTATACTGTTGTCCAGTTGGCTACCATTGTTTGTTTACCTAATAAGTCACTTTATTAGTCCATTCTTTACAACAGTCTTCCTAAGCTGATTAACGCAGTCTGATGGTAGGAAAAACAAAATATCTTTGGTCTAAACAAATTTAAAATGCTTTATACGTAGCCTATCCATAAGAGGTGTAGTTGCACACTTGAATTTGCATTCACACATTGATTTGTTGTATGGAAGGAAAATGATTGAATTGTAAATTTATTTCCTAATGGAGTAGTGACATACTTTGACCAGTTAACTGTTTTATAGCAAATTATTCATTGTAAGGCAATCATACTATGTTTCCTTCAATATATATAATCACTGGGTGGATGCACATTATTGTGGGTAACTATACTTCCGAGCTACATAGAATCATGGGGTTAACAATAAAAATAACAATAATAACACTAATAATAATAATAATAATAATAAAAATAATTATAATAATAATAATAATAATACAAATACAAATAAATACCAAATACTACTACTACTACTACTACTAATGATAACAATACAAACAAACCTAATAGTGTTGAAAGACTACAATATGTGTATGCACTTTTCTGTTCAGTAGCAAGTGTGGTGAGGAAGATAAAAAACAGAGTTCTCCCAACTGGTGGCGGGCCCTCACACCCACCAACCACGAAAACCTCACCGACTGCAATCCCGTCAACCTACGTCAGCTGCTTCCAAAAGATACCGACACTTTCTACAGGTAATGCTTTGCCTACTGTATATTGATACTTTCCAACGTAATGCTTTAGTTATATTGATACCTTCTAAGGTAATGCTTTAACTATATTTATGCTTTCTACAAATAATGCTTGAGCTATATTGATATTTTCTACAGGTAATGCTTTAGCTATATATACAGTATATACATTTTCTACAGGTAATGCTTTAGCTACATCTATGCTTTCCGCTAGGAAGAGGGCTGTGTTTTGATGAATTAACCATATTCCAATTACACTTAACGCCATCTGGATCCTGTGGCGGTACTAAGTAAAACGTACAAACAAAAACATTTTGGAGATTGCGGTTTAGAGATTATTTTATCCCTGCTTTTCTGTCACTTCACGCTACAGGCAAATTTAATTGGGAATGTGATCATTCACTCATGTTTAGTAACTCATTCTATGACGATTCTCACATGATAAAAGTATAATAATAAATAATTATTATCTACATTATAATTATAGAGTTACGAAACCTCTAATATTGTTTTACATATGAATGCGGCAACGCCGACAAGTTCTATGAACTGCAATTTTTATATTTCTTAACAGAACAGCCTCAATCGAAAATGTTTTGGTGTTAACGTGGTCGTACAGCGATCTATGTTAATTTTTGCAACTCAAAACATAAGATGTTTTATGCAGTTTATAAATATAAGACTTATTTCAAAAGTAGGAATATGTATAATACCGCAGGGTGTAGAGGTAAAAGAGATTGCAACCTTGTATTCATTATAATTAGGACAACATTCTTCATCACTAACTTCTATAAATAAGAAATCGACTAGAGTAATTGAACTACCATTTCTACCATTTGGGAAGAATTAGACCGGGAATATGTGTGTACATTTACAGCCCATTTTCTATAGCCATTATAATGTTACCGAGGTTAAGGGTTAGGATTACTGACTTATTTATAATGCAGAGATTATAGTCTGCATTGCTTGAATACAAAAAGGTAAAGTGCACAGAAAAGAGACTATTAACTTGGACCAAACCGCGGACATTGTAAATATATAATTGTACATAAATATAGCGAAGCGATTATACTATAATCTCTTCGCTATGCTGTAATTAGGCCAAAAATATAGCGGCCACTTGACCAGACCAGATAGCTGGAGTAAAGTAGGAAAGAAGAGCAATTGGATAGAGGAAGAACAAGCGGAGAAGTGAGAAGTACAGTAGAAGACTGAAAGTTCTCGTGCTCAACCAAGTTGCTTCATTGTTACTTGAGGATTATATACTGTATATACTGTATATATACAGTATATATTGAACATTTTGACTGATACACCCAAGGTCACTGATTTTGATAGGGTTTGTGAAAACAGAAAAATAAAGGTCAATGAAGGGAAGTATAAGACAATGGTGTCAGAAACAAATTCATGAAGGTAAAGGCGCGAGGTCCACATCAAATCAAGAAAGAAAAGGCACAAATTTGGAAGAGGTTGAAAGTGTCAAGTATTTGGGAGCTGTACGGTGCAAATGGGGTATAATGGAGTAAGATGAAATTGGGAATAATGCAAGGGAGAAGGGAATTAAATTAAGGTGAGGCAAAACGTTTTTTTGGACCCCCTTCTCCCTAATGTTTAGCTCCACTAGTTTTGAGATTATAAGACGTTCGGCCCATTAGTTTGGCGATTTTAGCACCTTTCGCCCCATTTCGTTGTCAATTTTAAGACATTTCGTGCCATATACAGTAGGTGTCGATTATTTCCTGGCGAGCGATAACGAGCCTGCAATTTTAAGAGGAACCGGCATTCGGCCAGGACATTTTTCTACCGAAAAATGTACAAATTTATCTTGAAGGGGGGTCTAGGGGTGTGTTTTCCTAAGCTTGATGGAGGTCTAGGGAGGAAACTAACAAAGTACATGAATAAATGAATTAATAGACCAAACAAACGGTCAGTCTCCCCTTAAAAAGGTGGTGGTGCATGGGTTGAGATATACATGGAATAATAATCGCCAACCTGCACATAATTATCTTGCAAAATGCAATGGCACCGAAATAATTATTAACAATGGTTTAAAGGATTTTGTGGATCGTCTACACCGGATCATCTACACCAATAGATAGATTGTCATGTGCCTATTTTTGTTACTGAGCCATGACTTTATATTAATAACTGAATATATCGTCAATTATCACAAACTAATTTGAAGAAATATATTAGTTTAACACTATCAGTCTTCGGGAACACTTCTTCACTTAATTTAAACCAACATAAAACGATTATACTCAGGGTTGAAAGTCCCTTTAGGAATCAAAGGGTTAAAATAGATCTCAATTAACCCTCTTACTCCATTAATTAGTTACCAAATTGAATAAACTCGTCTACCAATAGCCAGAGCAAAATGAAGAAACGTGTCATCACATCTTGAATGGCTTAGTTTTCAACAAATATGTTTTTGGATTTAATCTGTTTCACTCAATTTCTTTTATGATTTTAAAACTGTTTGCCCCATTTGTTAGGGGAGTATAAGATGATTTGCCTCATTAACGTTTCACTAGTGTAAGCGAGCCTGCAATTTAGAACAAAATAGCTTCTGATAGGGGCATATTTTTACCAATTTTTTTTTTTTTTTAGCCCGAAGGAGATTGACCAAACCAACACAATTGAATTTGAATGATCCTGCATCCCTTTATTTATTGCAGTCTTTAATATATTTGTGAAGGCTTAACACCGTAATAATTCCTCCTGCAGATACAATGGTTCCCTGACGACGCCCAACTGCACAGAGAACGTGATGTGGACGTTGATGGCTACTCCCGTGAAGGTCCCTGGGTCCTTCCTGCTAGCCCTGAGAGAGCTGGTCAACCCCCATGATACCCATGGCCACGGGGACCACTTCCAATTTCACCATAAGGTTGACCTGGGCGAACCCATATCGGGTAACTTCAGACCGACGCAGCGAATTGGGTCCAGGAAGGTATTCTTTAGGTAGGTAATTAGATGCATGTTTCTACCTATAGTGTTTGTTCCATCCACTGTCTGATATAGGGCCAATGTTTGCTTATAATATTACGAGATGTCTAAGCTTTTCACAAATGCATAACTTGTGTATCCCTATATAGTAACATTGCTATTGAGCTTACTGAAGAGATATAGTGAAAGTTGTATAGTAGTTATTTGCTTATGTTCATCAGTTATATTCTTTACTAAACTTGAGTAAGAGACTTCAGAATTCAATATTTGGATAAATCTGCTGAGTAGTGTATATCGTACAATACTAATTTCATAATATTATTATAACAAATTATTATTGGTACTTAGAAGTTTAAACCTATTCTATGAATGATTCATGTTAGCTTACCTAGGATTATTCTCATACCACCATCTGCAGTATAATGAATGAAGGGATCAAATTTTCCCTTTTTTGCTAGACCTACTTAATCTAACAGTATAGTAGATATACTGTATATCCAATATCACTCTATACTGTCGAATCAAACTAGGTAGTATAAAGTGATATTGTGATTTCCAGCTGCTGGCATTACTTAAAACGATCACCATATAACTTTAAATTTTAAAGATATAAGGTGATAATTTATATCAATTATCAGCAGCCAGATATTACACAATATCTGCATTTATTGGATTTAGATTTACTACAAAGTACTCTCCTGACCAACTTTGAGATAATCATATATTTTTTCCAGTCTGAATCTGGAGCAGCGTCTCAATACTTGCAGTTCCCAAGATAAGCGACAGGGACAGCTGGTGTTCCCGTCCAAGGGTAATGGTGTCCAAGACGAACCGGTGGTGGTCACGCCCAAGGGTAATGGTGTCCAAGACGAACCGGTGGTGGTCCCGTCCAAGGGTAATGGTGTCCAAGACGAACAAGTCGTGGTCCCGCGCAAGGATGAGGGAACAGTTGTGGCAAGTTCGTATTAACACCTTATTGGCGGGCTAGGCGGTCTATTTGACCGTACCGCACAGCGGTGGGTTTTTACCCTAAATAGGGTTGTTTCCGTGCTCATTTTGATGCCTAAATAAGATCCAGAGCGTAAAACAACTATCTATCCTTGAAAGGGCGTAAACAGAGCTTTCCAATGACACCTGCACCATCGTTGTACGACCACTGGTTCTCTTGCAACGATCGTGCAACACGAGTGCAAAAACCCTGAAATAAGGTAATTTCCTTACATAATTCCCTATGTAGCGAGTGAGAAAGGGGGGAGGAAAGTAGAATACAGTTCAGTATGTCCACGGTGGTCGTGGGGAGTGGTCATAAGGTTACTACGCTCGTCCCACCGCTCAGCTCTCTCTCTCAGCAACATTACGTGCTGAAAATGGCGCTCGACAGCTGTCGTGCACCGCCACTTAGTCCAAATTTATTTCACTCGACATATGTTGCGCGCCGCCAATAAGGGGTTAAGACACACCGTAGGTGGCAGCACGATAACATTATGGAAACCATCTGGAGTCAATAAATGCAAAATTTTAGAAACAATTTTACGAGATATGATAGTAGAATATCTTGAACTTAATAACTTGGCTATCAAATGGCAGAAAGTTGTAATACATTGAATACAAACAGAGTGGGATTTTGTTTTAGTGGAGTACCTCAAGGTTCGGTCGTGGAACCAATTTTGTTTCTTATCTCCATAAATGACATTAAAGTAGGACTCTTGTCTTGTCCTGTCAGGGAGACCCGCAGAGTGCTGCTCTCGGGCAGCATGATATGCGGGGGTTGTGCAGGGGAATTAGGAGCAAGGGACAGGATCGGGTCAAGGATTAGGATGAGGGAGATAATGATTAGTGATCCTATTTCTAAATGAATCAAGAGTGGGGCTATTAACTATGTGGGATGGGAGGTGATTCCACTCTTGGATGCTGCAGGGAAAAAATGAATGCCTGAATATGTCCGTGCTTGCCTGATATGTGTGGTATTTTAAGTTGTGGCTGCGTCTTGTAAATCGTATGTATGTAGGGTGTAAATATGTATTTTTGTCTATGTCCACTAGATTGTTTGTGATTTTGTATAACATTTGTTGTCTGTGTATTTGTCTTCTTGTTATAATAATTATGAATAAATAGATGTCTGGCCGGAAGTACTATAAGGCCCAGACTAATCATATAGCATTCTCTTCCTGTCATTGCTATATGTTGGTCTGGCTTGGTGAGAATTCTTGGTGAGTCAGGTTATCATGTATTCCCGGCTATCTTGTATGCATAAGTGCTAATATACTGTATATGCTTTAGTCTTCAATATCTTACACTTACAACCTTCAGCATTCACTTTGTAATTTAGTCTTCAATATCCTATACTTACAACCTTCAGCATCCACTCTATAATTTAGTCTTCAATATCTTACACTTACAACCTTCAGCATCCACTCTATAATTTAGTCTTCAATATCTTACACTTACAACCTTCAGCATCCACTCTATAATTTAGTCTTCAATATCTTACACTTACAACCTTCAGCATCCACTCTATAATTTAGTCTTCAATATCTTACACTTACAACTTTCAGCATCCACTCTATAATTTAGTCTTCAATATCTTACACTTACAATCTTCAGCATCCACTTTGTAATTTAGTCTTCAATATCTTACACTTACAACCTTCAGCATCCACTCTATAATTTAGTCTTCAATATCTTATACTTACAACCTTCAGCATCCACTTTGTAATTTAGCTACCACATACAGTATATAGCTCTTACTTCCTGGCTCAACATTAGTTCATGATCTTTGTGAGCTTTGCCTTGTTCCAGTGTATGATTTATTATAACAATAAACATTGTACAAACTTGAACTGTGTATTTGTTGAGTAGTAATAGTTTCTGTGTGTTGAATTACCTATCGCTTCTTGGACGAGCCTGTGTTGCCGTGACTTAAGGGAGCTCAGACGGTATTGTGCAGCATAATTTACTGGTTCGGCTCAATGGTTTAAGGAGGGGGTTTAGTTTGCTCTCTAAACCTCTATCAAGCTTTAAAAAACACTCCCAAGAAACCCCTTCGATATAAATGTGTACATTTTTCGGCAGAAAAATTACCCGGCCGAAGGCCGATTCCTCTTCAAATACAGGCTCACTATCGCTCGCCAGAAAAAAAATCGACACCTAAATGGCAAGAAAGGTCTTAATAATTGGCAAAGAAATGGGGCAAAAGGTCTGAAAATCGCCAAACTAATGGGGCGAATGTCTGAAATCTCATAACTAATAGGGCTAAACATGAGGGAGGAGGAGGACTCGAAAAACCAACTGCCTCCCCTTAATTTCCCTCTTCCTATGACTTAAATTGCTTCAAACTCCGTGTGTCCAGGCATTATAGCTCGAATGTCCCTTGATTTCGGCCCTGCCACTCTTTGAAATCTGGGGGAGGCACTCGCTGCAGGCAGTTATGCCTTTTGTCTCCCTCATTCACATAGAAAACAAATAAAAATAAAAACAAATACTGGTGGCAGGAGATGGTTTCAATACGGAGGCAAAGAATGGCAACGTCAGCTCAATAAGGTACAGTCGCGTTAATAAGTCATGTCTCGGCACCAAGTATGTTTTGATCAATAATTGATATCAGTAATGTCTAAGCATCATTTCTTCATATCGAGTGAAATATAAAAACATATTCCTACACTTACCCACCCTATGCAACATCTGACAGACTTAATACAGCACAGAGCAAGTCAAACGTAATGGCAGCTGGGACATGACTTATTAGCGCGACTGTACTGTACAAGGCAATGTTATAGTCCGTTCATTATAGGTAGGCAAAACATCTTGACTCTAAACCTCTATAACTCTAAACAGGGCTAGAGCAAATGGGTTGTAAGATTCCACACCTATTCCCTGGTTGATCCTTCCCAAATGGCAGACATATTAGCTCGATTATGCTAGTCCTTTCTGAGTAGTAGACGTTAAGGGGGTATATACTCGCTTTTTCTGGAACCCCCTTCTCCTTCATGCTTAGCATATTAGTTTTGAGGTTTTAAGACGTTCGTTCCGTTAGTTTGGCGATTGTGAGACCTTTCGCCTCATATGGTTGTCATTATTAAGACCTTTCGTGCCCTTTAGGTGTCGATTTTTTCCTGACGAGCGATAGCGAGCCTCTAATTTTAGAAAGAAATGTCCTTCGGCCATTTTCTACCGAAAAATGTACAAATTTATCTTGAAAGGGGGTAGAGGGGGTGTTTTTCTAAGCTTGATGGAGGTCTAGCGAGGAAACTCAAAAAATAAATAAATAAATAAATAAATATGTAGTACTTATTTTCTTATTCCAAATATAAGGAAGTACAAAGGGTACAAAGGAGTACAAAGGAAATCAAGCAACAACAGATCTAGTGACCCTTCTAGGCTGCTTGTCCTCCAAAACACTGAGGATCAAGTGTCCAAACAGTGGTTTAGAGGGGGTAAGGGAACATTGGAAAGGGAACTACTGCCCTAGAACTAATGTCCGTGGCATGATTAGGAAGTTAGTAGGGGACAGATGGGTTAGTAACTGAGGGGGGGATAAAATAAAGTTATTCATTTACAAACGCAGTCAGTCGCGGGTTTGATGCGAGATATTTGTCTAAGCGGAGTTTAAATGAATCAACGGTGCTGCAGTCTATAACGTCTCGGGGAAGCCCATTCCACAAGTTGACAACTCGATTGAAGAAGAAATTCTTAGATTCGTGTGAGTTAAAAGATTTACCAAATATTTTGCAACCGTTTCCCCGCGTGTAATTAGATTGGTCGATAGTGAAGTACTTACTACAGTTCATATTGTCGATGCCTTTGATGATTTTGAACACTTGAATTAAGTCACCTCTTAATCTGCGCTGGGTTAAAGGAAATAGATTTAATTCTCTAAGACGCTCTTCGTATGGTTTGTTCTTTAGGCTTATTATTAGTTCTTATCATTTTGGTAACTCTACGTTGAACTCGTTCTAGCTTGTTTATATCTTTTTGGTAATAAGGGCACCAGAATTGAACGCAGTATTCCAGAAGAGGGCGGACTAAGGAATTGTAAAGGGTTAGGATAACTTCTTTGGATTTATGCTCAAATGACCTGCCTATAAAGCCAATTATTTTGTTTGCCTTCTTAACAACTTCTGAACATTGTTGACTCGGTTTTAGGTTACTCGATATTGTTACTCCCAGATCGGTTTCTTTGTTTACATTCTTAAGCTGATTGCCATTCATCGAATAGTTTGCTTTCTCATTTAAGTATCCGATATGTAATACTTTACATTTATCCGCATTGAAACTCATTTGCCAAATTTGGGCCCAACATGACAATTTATCTAGATTGTGTTGCATATCGTCAACTTGTTCTTTTGAGAGTATGCTATTTGCAAATTTTGTATCGTCAGCAAATTTTGAGATTGTACAGGTGAGACCCTCATCTATGTCGTTGATGTAAATTAGAAAGATAATTGGTCCTAGTACCGATCCCTGGGGTACCCCACTACTTACATTGGTCCATTTAGATGCCTTACTGTTTATGACTACTCTTTGCTTTCTGTTGCTGAGCCAATTTTCTATCCATTTCAACACACCGTCTTGTATTCCATGCGCTTTTAGTTTTAGCAGTAAACGTTTGTGGGGAACTTTGTCAAAGGCCTTTTGAAAATCAAGGTATATAATATCTACAGCTTTACTCTCATCGTAGAGGTTGAGGATATCGTGGAAGAAGTCTAAGAGGTTTGTTAAACAGGAACGTTTTTTTACGAAAGCCGTGTTGAGTATCTTTAAGTAAGTTATTTGCCTCTAAGTGATTTACGAGTCTGTCTCTTATGACCGTTTCTAGCATTTTACATACAATTGAGGTTAAGCTAATTGGACGATAGTTACGGGGTAGGGATTTGCTGCTTTTTTTAAATATCGGTGTTACGTTGGCTAGCTTCCACTGATCAGGCATAGTCCCAGACTGCAAGGATTCATTGAATAGCAATGTCAGTGGTTTGGAGAGCTCATCCTTAGCTTCCTTTAGAACTCTAGGTGAGATTGTATCAGGTCCAGGTGTTTTATTTACCTTGAGTTTATCTAAACAATTCAATACTTCTCTCTCTGTAACGGTGATATTGCTTAGAACATCTGAATTATCAATCTGAATCGGCGATGGTGTAGGGATATCACTGAGGTCTTCGGTTGTAAAAACTGATGCAAAGAAGGTATTGAGGGCATTACTCATTTGTACTTCTTCTTTGGTGTATTCTCCATTTTCATCGACTAACGGTCCAACAGTTGAAGTAACTACTTTTTTCTTTCTGATATAACTATAGAATTCTTTCGGGTTTGTTTTACTTTGATTCGCAACATGTAACTCCAGGGTCTTTTTACTTTGCTTAATTAACTTTTTGGCTTTGCGTCGTAGCTCTACAAATTTCACCCGTTCTTCGTCATTTTGTGAGGATTTTAATCTATCATTAGCAAATTTTTTAGCAAGCAGACAGTCTGAAATATCTTTATTCCACCATTTGGGCTTATCATTATGGCCTGGACGCCGTATTTTCGATGGTATGCAGTCTTGCACTGCCTTAAGGTAAGTGGTTGTGAAACACTCCCAAGATGTATTTATGTCGTTATTGTTAGTCAGAAAGCTCCAGTCAGTTTCTTTAAGCTTTGATTTAAGTTTATGAAAATTTGCTTTCTTGAAATTAGGGACTTTCTCAATGCTGCTATTTGATTTGTTACTAGTAAACTTTAAAGTGAAAGTTATCGTACGATGGTCGCTGTTACTGAATTCATCACCAACATTCAAATTCTCTATTAATTCTTCTTTTGTTGCGAGTACAAGGTCAAGCACATTATTACCACGGGGTCGGAGATTGTACAAATTGAAAAAGTGAACTCTCTTGCAAGTTAGCATAGAGGTCGTGTCCAGAGTGTGAAGTAAGAATATCGCCCCATTTAGTCACGGGTAAGTTGAAATCGCCAAGAATTACGGTATCTTGTATGTTAGTTATTTCTGCAATTTGTTCATAAATTTCACTGTCAGTTTGCACTGACTGAGATGGGGGTCTGTATAATAAAGCTAGTGTTATTTTAGTTCCTCGTTTATTATTTAATAGTACGTAAGATATGTCTATATAGGCAATTTGAGGTTTTGACATTAAGACGGGATTAAGACTTTCCTTTATAAAAAACAGAACTCCTCCATTTCTATTGATACGACTTTTCTCAAACATTGTATAACCAGGAAGCGTATATTCGGCTAAAAAGTCTCTGTCTTCCGTATTTAACCAAGATTCTGTAATGCCGATTATATCATAATGTTCAATAAACACGATTTCCTCTAGATCTGAACATTTATTGCGTATGCTACGAGCATTTACATAAAACACCTTAAGAGTATTAGAGTTGGATGCTACTGATTGTGCATTGTCTGAATTTTCAGTTCGTATTTGACTTACACTACCCTGTCTGGGGTCTGGTTGACCCCGTTTTTTGAACGGAAATCCTTGACTGCATCGTTCAGCAGACGACCAAGACGTGCAGCTCCTACTTCATTGAGATGTACACCATCTCCTGAAAACAAAGATTTATCATAGTAAAAATGATCCCACGTGTCGAAAAAGACGATGTCCTCCTCCCTGCAGAGTTTGGCTAGTCGGCGATTTGTACTGGTAGCTATGTTGTAGAATCGGTTTTCTACATCAATCCGGGGAACAATTCCTGAAATTAAGATTCTATTAGATTTTTCCTTGAAGGACCTGATCAGCCGCCGGTACTTGCAAAGTAGTTCCTCTGACCGCGTCCGTTGGACATCGTTAGATCCAACGTGGATGACGTACGTAGTGCTTGCGGGGGCGAGCCTGGAAACCTCTTCCACAGCCGCAACAATGTCGTCCACGTCGCCACCTGGGATACAGAATCGCTTTCTGGTCCTGGGTGCCCTGGCGCAGAACTCGGTTAGTTGGCCACGGACCATGGAGTCGCCCACAAGCCGAACTTCTTCCGTTTCCTCTTCCTCGTCAATAGCCAGAATTTTGAAGCGGTTTTGGCATGTTGTCGGGATGACCTTCCTGGTACTGGTACTGGGATGCACATTGTTTCTCACTAACTGAAAATTGTCCTGGGGGGGAATGAGAGTAGAGTCATTATTATTATCTGCAACATCTAAGGTAGCTGCTGGTGTGGGTACCGGTATCGGTACTGTATGCACTGGAATGGCGGTTGACATCGTAGTGGTTTCTTGGGCCGAGGGCACTCCTACGTTGAGTGTGGCAAATTCTTGAAGGGATTCAAGCTTCGTAGTCAGGGCATCGATCTTGCGGTGAGCTGCATTCAATTCATCCGCAATCTTCTCTCGGAGCTGGCAAAATCTACAAATTTGGACATCAGTATCAACAAACATGGTAGGGCCAAATTTACCGGAACAACTCGTGCAGGTTCGTTGCGGCGCCATGACGATATAATCACAATATGCCTGAAAATCACACAAATTTATGTTAGCAAAATGGTACAATTAAAGCCTGAAAATCACAAAAAATGTATGTTAGCAATGTGATACAATTAATTCCTGAAAATCACACAAAATTTTGTTAGCAATATGATAAAATTAATATGCCTGTAAATCACAAAAAATATGTTAGCAATAGAACACAATTTATGCCTGAAAATAAAACAAAAATTGATGTTAGCAGTATGACACAGTTAAAGCCTGAAAATCACAAATGGACTAGAAATTTGTTACAAAATTTGCTGGAAAAAAAAGTGGGAGAGGGTTAATGTAGCCTAGTGAAAAAACTGGAAAACAGTATACAGTACAGTAACAAACAATATTTGTTAGCAATACGGTACAATTAATGCCTGTAAATCACAAAAAGAATATGTTAATCACAAAAAGAATATTATGGCTGTAAATCACACAAAATATGTTAGCAATAGAACACAATTTATGTCCGAAAAAAAAAAAAAAAAAAAAAAAAATATATATATATATATACAGTATATATAATTATATATACTACTAAGGTGGGGAATAATTCGACAATCATTTAGTAGTTCGTATACTTTATTTAACAAAATTTACTACTAACCTAGTAACTATTTCTCTGTTCGGGCCGAAATGAGTTCAAGACACAGATTGAATATTTCGTCGACCCACCATAGGTTGTACGTTGGAACTCTAGAGCTCCCGTTACAACCTATTTGGATTCCCGCTATTCAGGTATTGACTCACTTCGACTTCGATCCAAAGTCACGTTACTAGTCTCTAAAATAATATAATTTTACCGGGCCCTGCTGTGTCTACTCCAGAGACCAGGGCATTAATAAATCTGACCTTTATTTCCCTATATAGAACAAGAGATTTATTCATAACTAAACTCCAAAATAAGATAACTTTACCGGGCCCTACCGTGTCTACTCAGAGACCAGGGCGTTACTACCTCTGACACTTTTAGATTATATGTTCTCTTAACCCTATACAATATATTTACTCAAAAGACCAGGGCGTTACTACACTTGACCTCGATTGCCCAATCTATAATACTCTTAGATTGTATGTTCTCTTAACCCTATACAATATATTTACTCACAAGACCAGGGCGTTACTACACTTGACCTTGATTGCTCTATCTATAACACTCTTAGATTATATGTTCTCTTAACCCTGTTACCAACAAGTCATATGTTACATATACCACCTATTCAATAATAAAACTCAGTAAATGGCTAAATATGATCAGTACCTCAAAACCCCTACAAGAACAAGAATCACCGCTTTAATCCTCTACATAGATTCTCTGATTACATTATTATCCTGGACTTAATGCTTACCACGAAACTGACCGAATATTCCTTAAAATAATATCATTGATAATGTTTCCTTTATAACAAAAAAAAATCGTGGATCATACGGACTAGTGTCCTCCCTACCTATTTCTCAAATTAAAGCTGATCTAATTGCAACTATTCTTTACTTCCCCTGAGCCTTATAGTTGCTTATCTATTTAAGAATTATCCCCTCTTACTTTAATTTTAATATCTATTTGCTGTCCTACCAGATCATATACTATTGATAGCTAATCGGAATGGAGCCTTCTCTATCAAGAATAACTATTATCCTATTAACACATCATCATTTTATTTATGTACATAAGTCTAGTATCTTTCTCTTTAGTTTGTCCTATAAGAACACATCAATTATTATTTATGGAACCACTGGGTTAGTCAAGCATTTTCTCTCTTTCTTTCACCACCTCAGAGCTGGCCAATAGCTCAACTGGAAATCTTCGCTCCCATCTACTTTCTGTCGTCCCTCTTGAACCGCTTGGCTGTAGGTATGCAAGCCAGCGATGTGACGACAGGCGACCGGATACTGAAAGTGTATCCGCCTAGTAGAGGAGAGCGATGCTAGGCCCGAGGTGGACTTTACTGGAACAGGGAGGCTGGAATAAGTGGATCCGAGATTCCCTGAGTGCCCAAGCAAGAGAGAGAATGTGGGTTGCAAGAAGTTAGCCCAGTGGAGTCCGAGAGGTGAATGACCCCGGCAGCAAGTCAAGTCAACAATTGTAGTGACAGAGGGTTAGGGGGAAGTGGGGATAGGACAAGAATCAGTTGGATTGAAATGAGTCTTAGTTGGAGAAAAAGGTCTCCAGGCTTAACTGGAGCTGCCTGATGGTTTTCAGAGTTTGGGAGATCGGTGTTACTAAGAAGACGGCTGGACCCGACCAGGGAGGCACTGGGTCAAGAGCTGGGGGGCTGGAACTGTGGGCTATTGAATGGGTAGGGAGTTTAAGGCCACATATTTATCCTCCCGGCCCGACTGGGAGTCCTGTACTAATAGCCATTTGGTGTTGGTGTTTACTGTGGTATTCTCCTTGGTAACTTTGGCCAGCCTTGTTGCATGGCGCTCTCGACAGGTACGAAGCAGTTCGTGAGGAGGCCATCAGATTCCTTGTCAGTGTGGTGAAAGTAGCAGTTGCAGCTATGAGGATCCTCCCAGTAGTCTGCACAGTGACTCAGGTATTTGTGGTACTTCTTGGGTATCCAGTGGTCGTATAATCGGACAGAGTGAGATCTTTATTCTTCGTTTCTTGTAGTTGTGGAAGGATCTTGTCCAAGAAGAGATTTAGAGGGGTATCTGGGTCCCTCTTTATTTTCTTGCTTTTGGGGCTCTGAATGATGGGCATGGAGGCTGCTTCTTCAGGTTCTGGTGACTCAGGTGGTGGTGTAGTGGTTGCAGTCCCAAACGTGGTTACTGAAGGTAGTGGTGATGGTGGGAGGTCTTCCACGACCTCCTTTGGTGGTGCTGGAGTCTTGTCCTCTTTAGGGTGTTGTTGGTTGCTTTCTTCCTCTGCTTGTTTGTGGAAGATTTCGATGTATGGTGACACTGATAACTTCTTCTTCTCGGCCTTAGTGGTGGTTGTTGGTGGTGGCTGGGACTTTGAAGGTTTGGTTTCTTCTTCCTTGGTTTTGTACAGTGAAAACGTTTTGGCAGGTCCAGGCGTTGTTCTGGGTGACTTCTGGGTTTCCTCAGAGCTTGTGTAGGTGTTAGCTCAAGGGGCCAGACCCGTTTTTTGGGTTGTAGCACTGGGATAATTATGGAGGGAATGTTGTTAGCCTTCAGGAGGTTTGAGAGGTACTCCTTGAGGAGATTATGGTCCTCACCAGCAAGTGCTATGGCTGTGGTGACCACAATCTGAATTACTTCTGATCTGACACCGGGTGGCTGGCCATAGCCTGCTGGTGAGTAATCAATCTTTCTTTCTTCCTCCTCCCCCAGGCGTGTCTGGAGCCCTTTACATTAGCTCCATTTATTCCCCTGATGTTTCTGGCTTCTCCTTTTTTCCCCTTCATGATAGTGAAAGGTACCCTCTCTCAGTCACCGAGAGAGGGCACTCCATGCTGTTGGTTTGGGGAGGAGATTCGGCGTCTGTGGGCGAATATATCGGCTCCATTATCATCTCTGTTAAGGGGGCCCACCTCGTTTTTTTTTCTCTCTCTCCCTCTCTGGCTTGTGTCCATTCGGCCCCATTCAGCCTACTGTTGTAATTAGACCTTTATCCCCATCCAGGTGTTGATTTTTTCCTGGCGAGCGGCAGCGAGCAAGCATATTTAAAACAATTTTTTTTGACAGCAGGCAAAATTTGTACATATTTCGATAGAAAAATGTCTCCAGCGAAGCCGGATTTCTCCATACGATGCTGGCTTGCTATCGCTCGCCAGGAAGAAATCGACACCTGGATGGGGATAAACGTCTTATAACAGTAGGCTGAATGGGGCCGAATGGATACAAGTCAGAGACAGAGAGAAAAGGAGAGAAGAAAACCAAGTGACCCGCCATAAGTCCATCTAGAGATTCTAGAACGAGTCCCTTATAGTCGCCTCACAGTCTGGCCAGGTGTTGCAATGTTTATATTATGTCATTATAACCTTAATTAAGTCATTCATTGTTGTGAGAATAATTCCCTTGTGAAGCAGCGATTGTAGGGTTGGTAGTGCTTAGTAGAGATCCTATAGTAACTACTTTTTCTAACTATAGGATCTCTAGTGCTTTGGGCCGAGTAACTAAGTGTTGATTATGTTTTAAATGAATGTAAAGTTACTGACAAATGTTCGTGAGCTCTGGCGAATTTCTTTATGCAAATACATCCATTTAGCTTGATGTTAAGATCATATCAGTTATATATTTATAAATACATAATATATACTTATTAATATACAGCTGATTAACCCCTAACTGTCGGCGCGCAACATAAGTCGAGTATAATAAATCTGGACTATCTGGCGGCGCGCGACATAGGTCGTGTGGCAATTTCAGCACGTAATGTTGCTGAGAGAGAGAGACAAGTGGTGGCAGGAGAGTAGCGAGCGTATGACTGCTCCAGACCACCGCGGCGAACCTACTGACATAAATCCCACCTCCTCCCTCCCTCTCTCACTCGCTACATACTGAATTGTATGGGGAAAGTACCGAATTACATGCTTTTTGCACTCGTGTTGCGAGGTTGTTGCAAGAAAACTAGCCGTCATAAAAGGATCGTTATGGTGTCATTGGAAAGCTCTGTTATGCCCTTTCAGGGATAGATACTTGTTTTACACTCTGGGTCTTATTTAAGCATGAAAATGATCACGTAAACAACCCTATTTTGGCTAAAAACACCCCGCTGGTGGCTACATATTTTATACCGCCTAGGCCGCTCTTTAGGTGTTTTGATCTGAACATCAATCTACATGGATGTACACTCGAAACCGCGAAAATATTACATTTTCGCGGTTTTGAGGTTCGAACTTGGGGGTTCGTTCTCCGATTTTGGGTCCCTTACTGCAGTTTCATTTTCGTGTTCTATCCAGATCTACTGTAGTCTATGGTTAGATCAATACCTCCTGCTCTCAATGCAGTTTCTGGCTGTTTCATTTCTATTAATTAAATGTCTTGAAAATAATAATCTTTTATTACAACACCATCACGGCGTTAGATGGTGTTTGTTTACAGAGACTGCACTTCTATTTACAACCAGTATGTATAGATATCTTGAAGATAAGTATAATGTAGCAGACGTGTTCCTTGATATTTAGAAGGATTTTGATTCTTTAGACCAGAACATACTACTGGATAAACTACGTAATATTGGGATTAGAGAATAACCACTTCAATTGCTTTTATGTTACCTATCAAACCAATAACAGGCTGTGTATTCAATGCAACATAGTCATCTTTTAAAAATATTCATCAAGGAGTTCCATAAGGATCGATGTTGGGCACAACTTTGTTGCTAATTTACATCAATGATATTATGAATGTAAATCTTAGATGTAATTATGTTCTATATGCTGACGACACAAATATTGTTTTGGTAGAAAAATTGTTGCATTAATTACTTCTAAGAAATTAATGCTTAATATTGAAAACACTAGCTATATTCTTTATAAAAATCGATCTACTGTAAGTGAACTCCTTTCACTTTTGCTAGGAAGTGAAGCAATAGAACATGTTCACATTACCAAATTCTTAGGGTCATATGTGGATGAATATTTGAACTGGAAAACCCATATTAAGTGTATATGTCTCAAATTGTTTAAAATGTGTGACATTTTATATAAAATTAGACACCATTTAACAGAGCATGCCATGAAAAGCATCAATTATACCTTATGTTATCCCATAATGCATATTGCCTGTCTGTATGGAGCTGTAGCTGCCATTCCTACCTAAAACATGTTTTTTTCTGGCTCAAAAGAGAGTAGTTAGAACTATTTGTTTTAAGTGATATTATGATTCTACAACATATATCTTTGCTGATCGAAGGCTTCCAAATTGTATTCAGCGCACAGATATTTTCATGCACTTACTGTGATCAAGTCGACCAAATGTTCTACCAGTAATAATCCAATTATCAATGGTACTTAAGCCTCTGTCACACGAGCGCTTTTTCCGGCAATTTTCCATGAGCAAGCTATGTTCTCGCTTTATTTCGGCATTTTTTAGGGCTGTTATCGGAAACTAGACTGAAGGAAGATTATGTTAGGCATTGTACATATGATAAAGTGTCATTTTTGAAGCTTCCAGACCATAATTGCTCATACAAATTGCTCGAAAAAGGGCTCGTGTGACTCCGGTTTTATAATAGTCATAATACCCGCGGATGCTGTATTTATTTAGTTTATCCCCTCGCTGCCTAGCACGTACCACGGTATTCCAGAATTGTATATTGTGTGCTGGATTTAGATTTTAGAACTCTACCTGATCATATAAAATCTATAAATAATTATAATATACTTAAGGGGGGTCACCTGTTTTTTCCTCTCATTTTCTCTCTTTCTCTGGCTCGTATCCATTAGGTCCCATTCAGCCAACTGTTTTAAGACGTTTATCCCCATCCAGGTGTCGATTTCTTCCTGATAAGCGATAGCGAGCCAGCATTGTAAGGAGAAATCCGGCTTCGCCGGAGAAATGTTTCTATCGATTTTTTTTTTAGCATGCTGTCAAAAACAATTATATAAATATGCTGTCTCCCTACCGCTCGTCAGGAAAAAATCGACACCTGGATGGGGATAAACGTCTTAAAACAGTAGGCTGAATGGGGTCGAATGGATAAACCCAGAGAGAGAGGAAAAGAGAGAGAAAAACACAACACGAGGTGGGGCCCCTTAAGAAACATGCAAAATATATATATTTTTCTTGCAATGATATGTCTAGTTTACTTATTTATTCATATTATGAGTTTGTGATGGCAATCATTTAATATTACTTCCACTATTGTTGGGTGTACTGAAGGGTACCATGATTTTTATCATTAAGCGTGTAGTGTAAAATGCGATGTTGCCTATTCATTTGCTCAAATATATATATACAGTAAATATATATATATATATATAACCAACTTACAATTATACTTCCATATAGGGTTACATCCATGAACTAAACACATTTATAAGCCTACAGTATATATAATGTATTAACGTGAATAATTAAATTACCAACATACTAAAAATCGTAGTGGATTATCTGTATTGCCTTAAGGGGAGATACTTGTTTTTTCTGGACCCGTTTCTCCCTCATGCTTAGACCCATAGATCATTAGATATCATTATATATGACCTTTCGCTCTATCTCTTTGTATATATATATATATATATAAAACTGTTAGTATCTCAAAATATACACCTTCAAACATTATTAAATTACCAGCATACTAAAAATAGATATATAGATATATATATATATATAATATATATATATATATATATATATATATATATATATATATATATATATATATATATATATACTGTATATATAATTAACAATTATATTACCCTCAGCCGAGATTCGATCCATGGACACTCAGGACGAAAGTCCATGCTTTATTCAACCACACCACGGCGTCATAAAGAATAGTTAACATTACCTATTTATATTAAGGAGATGTAATGTAACCCTTGTGCTTGGCTGGTTGAGAATGAAATACAATCAATTGAACCCGAGTTGTGTTGGAATAGTTGTAATAATACTCCCTTGTATGGTTCTCTGGAATATGGGTCCTACGACTTGGTGTGGATTGAAACACCCGATATTTCCTCAAAGTAGGATTGCTCCCCCATCTCCTTGATATGAATAGGAAACGGTTAATTATTCTTTATCAGATCGTTGTGTAGTTTATTAAAGCATGGATTTTAATCCTGACTGAGCTCAACGTACGCCAATAGAAATTATAATTCTAGGACAACTATAAAATACCTACATTGTCAAAAATAATGTACTTAAAGAAGATATGAAGAGGTTACTTTATAGTGCCCATAAAATATACAATCATAAACGTATACCGGTATTGGTAGTAATAAACCATGCCTTTATCTCTAATTTCCTTTCTGGCTGTTCCATGGCTGTGGTTGTGGACGGCCATCGTTCACTTCCTCAGGCTTTCAACTCTTATGTTCCTCAGGGTTCTGTCCTATCTCCAATTCCCTTTCTAATATTCATAAATGATCTTCTCAACTGTATCTCCAGTCATATCTATTCATATGCTGACGACTCTACCTTACACTATTCAATTAGTTTTTCAGACGCCCCAGCAAGCAATCCATCAAAAACAAACGTGATGAAGCCATAGAATACTTATCTTATGATCTAACTTCCATTTCCAATTGGGGCTGACATAACCTTGTTGCCTTCAATTCTTCCAAAACCCAATTTCTCCATCTATCTACCTGTCGAGAACTCTCAAAGAACTATCCCTTATACTTCAACAATACAAAAATCAACCCTACAACTTCTCTCTGTATTCTCGGTGTCTCTTTTTCTTCTGATCTCTCTTGGAAAGACCATATTACCACTCTTGCTAAAACGACTTCCTAGAAGCTGAGTGCTCAACCGCCTCAAAGGGTTCTTTACCTCTGCACAACTTATTGCTCTGTACAGGGGCACAGTGCATCCTTGTATTGAGCATTGTTCGTACTTGTGTGAGGAGGATTCTCTCACACATCACTTCTAGACAAAGTAGAAAAGAAAGTCTTCCGTATCATTAACTCCCGTTCACTCACCGATTCTCTGCAATCTCTCTCTCTTCGCCGCAATGTTGCATCTCTCACTATTACAATAATCAGTGTTCCTCAGAGATCTCTCAGTGTATACCACCTCCTCTACGTAGGGTACGTAATACCCATTTTGCAACGCAACCCCACCTCAACTATGTACAGCTCTCCAACTCAAGAGTGAACCGATATTCCCAATCTTTCTTCTATTCAACAGTTGAGCTCTGGAACTCTCTCCCAGAATCCATCTTTCCCTCATCCTATGATTGAAATTGCTTCAAACTCCGTGTGCCCACACATTTTGGCTCGAACATTCCTTGATTTTGGCCCTGTCACTCTTTCAACTCTGGGGGAGACACTCGGCACAGGCAGTTCTGCCTTTTGTTTCCCTCATCCACATAGAACAAAAAAACATAGAAACGTAGATCAGTATCAATATATTCAAAGACTTTAAATGCCTTTAATAAAACTCGTAGATGTTTTACAGTATCGTGGGTCGTGGCTCTAGGTAGCCGAAGAAAGAGGGAGAGCAACAGAAAAAAAGCGTGGTGGGCTCCCTCAAGAGAGTAGCAGTGACGTCACACCAAATACGTCTATAAAGGGAGTGTATCACACGAGAGCTTTTATCACCAATTTTCTCTGGCCAAAATATTGTCGATATGATTTCTGTGACATTTTCCATTGTTATCATCAGAAACTAGACTGAAGGCGGATTTGGAAGTGGAGATGGGTATTTAACAATATATATTTGTTCATTTTTTTATGAATTAATTGATAAGTTTTAGTTTCCTCCCTCGACCTCCATTAAGCTTTGACAAATACCCTCAAAACCCCCCTTCGAGATAGTTGTGTACATTTTTCGGTAGAAAAATTTGCTAAGTTCCAGGCTCCCTATCGCTCGCCAGGAAAAAAGTAGACCCCGAAATGGCCCAAAAGGTCTTAAAATCGCTAAACTAATGAGTATAAACATGAGGGAGAAGGGGGTCCAGAAAACCCGTTAACTCCGGCGACTCAATCCTTCCTGTAAGAGTTGAGTTCCTAATAAGGTGGCAGCAGCCAAGAGTTGCCGATAACTCTGTGGTGAAGAAAGTGCTCGTGTGATACCAGCTTAAGAGGGGGTGGCCGTATTTAGTGGCTCATTTATGTATATTTTTTACTATTTTTTTACTTTCTTCCCTAGACCTCCATCAAGCTTATAAAAACACCCACCCAAGACCCTCCTTCAAAATAAATTTGTACATTTTTCGATAGAAAAATGTCCCGGCCGAAGGCCGATTCCTCCTAAAATACAGGCTCGCTATCGCTCGCCAGGAAAATATCGACACCTAAATTACACAAGTCTTAATATTGACAAATATATGGGACGAAAGGTCTTAATATCGCCACACTAATGGGCCGAACGTCTTAGAATATGAAAACTAATGGGGCTAAACATGAGGAAGAAGGGGGACCAGAAAAACGACCCATCTCCCATTAACCCTTTTAGTGACTGGGTGGCTTCTCTATTTTATGCTTGCCAACGCTAAGCAATTGTATACAGCTGAAGAAGGATCTCTAGCAATTAAAGAGGCATCTTAATTAACCCATAAAATCCCACATATCACTTCCAAGCGTAACAGAATTGTCTAGCAAATAACATACTACTACTACTACTACTACTGCTACTACTACCGTACTACTACTACTGCTACCACTAATAATAATAATAATAATAATAATAATAATAATAATAATAATAATAATAATGATAATAATAATAATAGCAATATTAATAAACAACTAATGAGTTAAATACGGGAGTTGTCCCTCCCCCCCCTCCCCCCCATCAACACAAAAATAACAAAATTGAATAAACACAAAATAAAAAAATAAAAAAGAAGAAAACAAATCTGTACTACAATGTGAGCAGTGCGGTAAGACTCAATAAGACACACCCAGACAGAGCGAGGGATCCAATGAAGGCCGTTTAGCGGGATGATCTGACCTTATTGTTGCGCTCTACATTATGACAGGATCAAGGGTAGTTTCCTATGTACGGTGGTATATATACAGTGACTTCGTGGTACCCTGCCATCACAGTTGTGTAGCCTGCAGTAGGTCCGGGATGTGTCTGGTAAGCTGTGTTACCTCTTACTATAGTCTGTTCATTCTAGGTTGGGCAGAAATCGTAACCTATAGCCTCTCATAACTCAAAAAGGACTAGAGTAATCTAGCTAATATTTCTACCTCATAGGAAGACTTGGCTAGGGGATAGGTGTGGAAGTTGACAGCTCTAGCCCTTTTTGAGGTACAGTCGTTAAAGGTTACGATTTTTGCCCAACCTAGAATGAACTGGCTATACCACCACTACTACTATATTACTCTGTTTAATTTCATCTGACAGTAAATTGAATCCCTTAGAAGCTAATTAATCGATGCTTAATGGACACAAATGAAACTACTGCCTTTTCATCATATGACCAAGTTTTAAAAATTAGCACCATATTTCAGTACAAAATCATCAACATAACTGAGAAATCTTGATAGGAACTTAGCGATTTACCGTCAGTTGCAAAGAAAGAGGGTATAGGTGCCTCGCTTACTGCTTCAACTACAACAACTACTATAGTCCATTTATTATAAGTAGGCGAGAGATCTTAACTTCTATCCTCCTTAACTCACACACTATTAAATATATCGAGTTAATATTTCTACCATTGGGAAGAGTCAGTCAAGGAATAGATGTGGAAATTTACAGCCAATTTACTCCAGCCCTTTTGGAGTTACAGAGGATAAAGGTCATGATTCCTCGCCTACTTACAGCGAATAGACTATATAGTATGACTACTATTATTACAATTACTACTGCTACTAGTTCCCTCATAATTAGTGTGAAAGAAGGTGGGGAGGGGGTCTGTTAGTACTTCCGTTGCTACTACTATTTTGAATACCACAACCACTATCACTACTACTACTACTACTACTACCACTACTGGTGTCAGTAGCCTGGGTCCTGGTTGTGAGGGTAGGTGTGCAGTAAGGATTATTACTAACGGTACTTTCACTATCACTTCACTGTAAACTTTGTGGGCTTAGTAAAATCAAATTAATTAATTTCACTCCCACCACTAAACACCTCCCAATGCAATTAATGAAAGCATGTGATCCTCCCAGGATTCGAACCTGGGATACCACATACAAATCTTAAGCACTCTAACCAGTACACCACCAATACAGTTATACAGTATATTAGTGTAACAAAACTTGTACACACTCTAAAATATACATCTGAACAAACTGTAGCAAACATTCACTATCGACAACATTTACAATATGCAACATAAATGTGCACACAAAGCCTGAACACAAGTATTTAAATGGTTACGTAAGAACAACTATTACACGCAAGATATAGACTACGTATCAGTTTATTACGTCCATGTGTTCTATATTACCCGCTACAAGTTTGACAGTGTACTACATCTTTGACTAATATGATTACTACAACTACTACATTATTACTACTAGTAATATTGCTACAATAATTATTATATTAGTATTATTACTACTACTATTACTACAACTATTAAAACTGCTACTATTACTACACAAACTACTATTAATATTATTTCTACTACTACTACTATTACTACTACTACTTTTTTTTTTTTTTTTTTTTTAAACCACTCAGCCTGTGCATCCCCTCTTTGGACCCTAAACCAGGTCAGAACAGTCATCAAAGCGTCCGACTTGGTAGTCATTCAGCTACTTACTATTCCGGGGTCAGCACTCAGACTCATCATCGTGGATTACTACTACTACATTGGTTTTTATTTAATATTGTTCATACATTTTATTTTACAAGCATCAGATATTACTATTCAACACCATGCAACTTCAATCCAGTCTCCTTCCTATGCGACCCTCTACCACTGCTGCCTCGTAGTCCACTTCTGCCACCGTCGCTGGTTGTGGTGCAGACAGTCTTGTTCCCCGCAGGCATAGTAGTGCTGATCTGAGCAACGAGAAAGATAGACGGCATCTCATCCAGGCTACAACGTGGCTCCTGGGCTGTTTCTTCTTCTCTGCGATGATCTCTGCAAGCCTTGAATAGAAGCACTGGGCCCTAGGTCCCATCCCTCCAGATGTGGTGAAGACTAGTGGGGTAAAGCTGCCATGTTCGATATTTAAGATCCTTTCCCCATATGCCCTGACCTTCTCTTGTTCATTCCTCTTGTGTGCAGCCTCCAGAGACAGCCCGCTGTAGCTATGGGCCATTGGGTCGAATATTCTTACGTCAAAGAATGCTCGCTGTGCTCTTGTCCAAAAACTTCTTGCACTAACGTCCACTCGTGCTTCGTTGGATGTGTTGGCCGTCCTGTGCTGCAAGATCTCTCCCTCCAAGGGAATGAGTGATGGTTCGCGCACCACATCTCGACACACCTCCCTGAGCATGTTCGCCGTTACATCTCTTACTTCATCGTGCCTGATGCTGATGAATCCTCCCTTCTTACATATCATGCTGTGGTCTGCATCGTTGTTGATTCCACAAACACATCGATCGGGCAGTCCTTCAATCGGCCAATCATACCTCAGTGCAATAGCATCATTAAATTATTGTTTGTTTAGATTGAAGCCTTTTGCCTTGATTGGTAGTGTTGTCAGCCAATTTGAAGCACCCGTTTCTTGTGCTATTTGTACTTTTCTTGTTAGTCTCGGGGAAAGTTGTCGCATCAATTGTGCCAGGTCATTTTTCTGTGAGTTTTGCCTCTCTGACGTGATGGTCTTTCTGATGTTGTAGATGTCCGCCTGGTCCACTTCGCCGTCAGGATCTTGCGCTACGATGCGTTCAGTGAGAGATTCTGTTATCTTTACTGAGTTCTCGTGTTCCGTTGTCGCCCTCCTCACCGGATTGATGATTCCAAGCCCTCCTAACCTAGGAGGAAGTGTGAGCAACTCCCTCTCTGTAGCATTTGGGGTGTGGGACTTCATCCAAGCTGGGATGAGTTTGTCTCTGATGGCATCTTCTAGCGGTTGAAGTTGTGGACCCACGTTTGGAATGGTACGCATCAAGTAGGTCCAGCGGTGTTTGACCCCATATGTGAATGCCGAATATGCAGCCTGTGGTTCCGTCTTTGCAATTTTGGCTAGTATTTCTATTTCGTTTACCCACTCTCTGACCTTCTCTTCCATGTATTGCTTCTTGAACTCTTCTGTGCCAATCACTGCCCCTAGATGACGCTGTCCGTCCTTTGTTACGACCACTTCACTACCGTTGAAAGCTTCTAAGGCATTTTCGTAATGTTCTGCTTTTACTATCAGTATAGACTTACCAGCATTTGGAAAGTATCCTATTTCTGGTCCCACTTGTGATACTTGCTCCCACCAGCTCTTGAGATCATTGACTTTCCCTGCTCCAGTGAGATCATCTGCATAGGCCGCCTGCTTAAGATGTGTCGTCTCATGTCTTGTTAATGATAGCAACACCGAGAGACCTAATGCGTACATCGCCATTGCTACTGGGTCCCCTTGTGTGGTTCCTTCCATTGATTTCAGTGCCGTTCCACGTCGTGAGTTTTGGTTGTTTACTATGAAGAGGTCTGCAGGCTGTTTGTAGGTATTCTCTACATAGGTGGCTAAGCTGGGGCATTTTACCTTGATGTTGTGAATTGCTGTCTTTCTGTTGATGGTGTTAAAGGCATTTGATGCATCCACTAACAGCACGGCTTCACATTCTTCTTGCTCATATATTTATCTTATTGCATGAATTGCTGCCTCTCCCCCTGCTTGGTGGCCAGCACACACTTGGAGATTTCCAGCCGCTGACCGCACATCGTCCTTCACCACCTCCATTATGCATTTTCCGATGATTCTTCTCAACACTTCACCCACCCCTACAGGTCTGCACCCTGGATTCTTGTCCAATGGTATTAGACGACACTACTACTACTACTACTATTACTACAGTACTACTACTGGTGATGCTCCTGTTCCTCATTGCTGGTCGTGCTCCTCTCTAGGTAGGGCTTTGACTTTTCCAAAAGTTTTTTTTCCTATGTGAGTGAGGGAGACAAAAAGCAGAACTGCCTGTAGCGAGTGCCTCACCCAAAGTTGAAAGAGTTACAGGGCCAAAATAAAGGGGCGATCTAGCCAAAATGCCTGGACACAGGTGCTCTCCTAGTTGCATTTCTTGTCTGGGATTATTGAATTGAAACCGGCACATTTGCTCATCGTAATAGTCGAGTAGTTTATCTACCAGTTAGGTTTTCAATGCGAGTTGTTTCAAGGCGAAATATATGGGGTAACTATTATAATCGGGGCAAATTTGAAAGCGATACTATTATATTGTTTAGAATGATGGTCAATTAGGAGTTCGAATGTTTTTTTGTTTTCCACTGAGAGTGTACCTGTATTGGTATATACTGTATACCGGTATTATTGTGGGGTCTCACACACCCTCTTACAAGGATTACAAACAGTTTAATTACGTCAGATTAAAATGTTTTAGAGAGAGAGAGAGAGAGAGAGAGAGAGAGAGAGAGAGAGAGAGAGAGAGAGAGAGAGAGAGAGAGAGAGAGAGAGAGAGAGAGAGAGAGAGAGAGAGAGACTTAATTTATGATAAGATAATTATGAATCGAAGATAAATGAAATAATTTTGTAAACATTCTTTACTTCTCCTAAGTGATTCTAATGGACACTTTCGTGGACGTGTTTGTGTGTGTGTTTGTGTGTGAGGCATGCAAATTCACTTGGTAGAATGTTGCTTATTATAAACCTAATAAACAACATAATTATGGGCTTGCAGAGCTTGTTCTGTAATTATATTCTTCCTCATTTACTATTACTCTAACTCACTCAATCTCTCTTACTCACTCTTACCAACTCACTATCAATCTCCAAGTCTTCTTCTAAATAAAATCCCGTAAATTGATGTAGTTTGCGGATATAAAATATGTTGGTATTTTAGAGTGTCCCTGAGGAGGATTATCGCCATAAGTGGTTACCCTCAAGAGGTCGTCAACTGGACAAGAACGGTTAATGGTTTATGCACACGCCTACGACTTATTATCCATTCTCGAATACTGGATATTAATCTAATTCGAGAATGAATAAATATGTCGTAGGCTTGTGCGTAAACCTTTAACTGTCTTGATAGCATAATGGTTAAGTGCGTGGAATTTCGGTGTACATGCTTAGATTGATATGCAGGATTCGAAGTTGCATAATAAATCATAGGCAGTGTCCACCATCCTTTAACTGTCTTCGTGGTGCGATGCATAAGGTGTTGATTTTCGGTGTGAGCGTCCTGGGTTCGAATCCACGGACTGCCACATGTGTTTGTAAATTTCATTAATCGATTTTAGGAGTATAGTTGGTTGTTGGAAGGAACATAATAATTGATATTGGTTCAGGGGTAATTTATCGAGAGGACTTCCCTAGTGGTTAAGGCCCCATTAATTGCTCTTTCCATTCACATATGCATAGCCTACGTGAGTTGTAGCGCAGGTTTGCTTATCACCAGGATATTTATAAAGATCCTGAACAGATTTGAATACAAATTAGTCCGTACCTTTATCAAACCCTTTAAGAATAACGAAGTGTTTTAATATATTTTGGCTAGCATTAGACGAACAATCAGAGGGGTAAAATGATATCAATGAACCCTTAAACTCAAATACATCCCTCCTAATCTTAATAAAGTAGTCTAACGATAGCCAAGATCCTTGTTCTTTTTTCCTCTTCAGTGTGAATCTTCTCATTTACATAATTTGACAAACCAAAAAACAAATCAAACCTACTCGCCTAACCTTGGAGTACGTTCAGAAAAGATTTGCCTAGGAGTTTGGCTAACCTAATTTAATAGTATACTTTGCAGGTTTGTGCAAACATATTTGACAGTAATTCTAGTATACTTTTATTGTTTTTCCATAAAATTGAAGCAGGTAGGCAAAGCAATATCTGTATATATTAAAGTCTGTAGTAAACTAAAGGAACATTGACACTTATGATTTATGTACTTAAGTCATGTGTACGTTTATTATACAGTGCCTTCTTTTTTAATTCAAAATATTAATTTCAATCTATTGCCAGACAACTTGCCTTGACTCTTGACTCTAGAGGGGGTGTCGTTCGGTTCATCAGCTTGTTCTTGTGGAAGGGTTGTTATTATTATCCAACCACCCATTGCTGTGTACAGTGCGAGATGTATGTGAAATATTATCATACTGTTGGAATGGAAGTAGATGTGAATATAGTCTGCAAAAATGATACCAGCTAGTCCATACGGATCAATGCTAACATTTAGTTGTGTACATGTAACAGTGGTCTACCACACCTGCAATGTCCACCATTGCAATGAAAAGTGTGGAAGTCCAAGCCCTCTGGACAATAAACATTTTGGTCACCCATGGAGAAGCAAACCCCAGACTTCCCGTGTATCAGTCGCGCATGTTACCACTCGACCTCACAGGTTCAAATATTAAGTTGATTGGTCATCTGTTTAGGCAAATAATGGCACCAAAAGAAGTCAATATGTTTACAAATTGATTGCTTAGGATAAGCTGAATTTGAAATGAAATAAATCTACCAGTTCATGTGAAGTTGACTATTATTCTTTTACAGAAAGAATAACCGCTACGACAGTGAGACCGTGGAAAGATTAGTGGCAAAGACCAAGGAGACAGCAGGAGCAAAGAGAGTCTACATCATAATATCTTGTAGCTGTGGGACTGCTGTAGCTGTGGGACTGTTGTAGCTGTGGGACTGCTGTAGCTGTGGAACTGCTTTAGCTGTGGGGCTGCTGTAGCTGTGGAACTGCTGTAGCTGTGGGACTGTTGTAGCTGTGGGACTGCTGGAGCTGTGAGACTGCTGGAACTGTGGGACTGCTGTAGCTGTGGGACTGTTGTAGCTGTGAGACTGCTGTAGCTGCGGGACTGCTGGAACTGTGAGACTGCTGGAGCTGTGGGGCTACTGGAGGACATAATGGGGCAACAACTGCTGGTGACGTTCTTGATGCTCTGTGCAGTATTCAGGTCAGTCCATGTTGTACAATGCCTATTGTATTAACATTAAATTGTCAATGTTTTAAGATAAGTGAGGTTTAAATTATTGTATATATATATATATATATATATATATATATATATATATAATAATATATATATTATATAAATATTTTAATTGCAATCATACTTGCTTAAAAATAAAACATTTAAGAAAGTCAAATTATATATTCCAGGACCAGCTTATCAGACAACTGGAATTACCAGGACACTACCAAGTGGAACAAACCGTTTCCGGTCTGTGGTAATGAGCGTACGCAGTCACCCATAGACTTCTGGGACGTGGAGATCTGCCCTATGGAATCATTCACCTTTATTAACTATGGGGTGAGACATAAACGAATTTTTGAAATAATTGATAATTATTATTTTATTGTTCTTGCCCAATAATGTGTCCTTCTATTTATTAACATCTCGTCAAAAATAGTTATACGTGCACAGTACTTTGCCATGTTCATAGCAAAATCACAATTTCTGTTGCAATGATACACACAAACTTGTATTAGTTACGAAACAAAGTATATTTCAATAAATCAATAGTATAAAGAATTCAATAATTGTAAACAATGCTTAATTTGAGTAAGTTTGTAACATGCCACACAGTCACACGGTGTATACACACCAGGTTATAACAGACACTTCCTTAGAAGGGTTAGATGTGTTCAGTTTGAACAAACACTCTCACTGACTTCATGCTGCACAGTTGTTAAAGGGGACAATCACAATCTAACTATAGGGTGTTGAGTATATAAAGTTATTATGTAATGTCACATGGGTTTCAGCGATAATAGTGATTGTCATGTACACAAAATGTAGTAGCAAGTATTACATGTTATTTAATTATCCACAATTGATGAGGCATAATTGCTTCTGGAAACTGTATGATTAGTAATTGAAAAGAAGTCTCATGTACAGATTCTAGTTAATCACTGATACAGGGTTTTAGTTTATTGTTTCACAGATTTAATGAGTGGAAAAACAATAGTCAGGTGGTTGTGGACGGCCATCGCTCGCTTCCTCAACCTATCAACTCCGGTGTTCCTCAGGGTTCTGTCCTATCTCCCAGTTCTCTGCCTATTATTCATGAACGACCTTCTCAATTGCACCTCCAGCCCCATTCACTCATATACTGACGACTGTACATTACACTATTTAACTAGCCTTCCACGAAATCACTACAGCAGGAACTCCAAAACTCACGTAAGAAAGCCATAAAGCACATATCTTCTGATCTCTCTACTATCTCCAATTGGGGCAGATAAATCCTTGTTCCTTTCAATGCTTCCAAAACTCTATTTCTCCATCTGTCTACTCGTAGCCCCCTTCCAGAAAACTATGACTTACTCTTCAACAGCATAAAAATGAACCCTTTATCTTTTCTTATTATTCTCGGTGGGGTCTCTTTTTTTCTTCTGATCTCTCTTGGAAAGATCATATTACCACTCTTGCAAAATCAGTTTCCCAGAAGCTGTGTATGCTCAACCGCCTCCGGAGGTTCTTTACCCCTGCACAGCTTTTTGCTCTGTACAGGGGCACAGTGCGTCCATGTATTGAGTATTGTTCACACGTTTGGGGAGGATTTTCTCACACAGTACTTCTAGATAAAGTAGAAAAAAAGCATTCCGTCTCATTAACTCACGTCCACTCACCAATTATCTGCAGTCTCTCTTTCTGCGCCGCAATGTTGCATCTCTTTCACTATAATACCGCTATTCAAATAATCAGTGTTCCTTAAAGCTCTTTCAATGTATTCCACCCTCTCTTCATAGAGCACGTAGCACCTGTCTTGCAACACAATCCCACCCCTACTCTGTGCAACTGTCCAACCCAAGAGTGAAACGTTATTCTCAATCATTCTTCTATTCAACAGCTGAGCTCTGGACCTCTCTCCCAGAATCAGCCTTTCCCTCATCCTATGACTTGAATTACTTCAAACTCCGTGTGTCCATGCATTTTGGCTCGAACGTCCCTTGAAGAAGTTAGGTCTCAAGTCCCACCACAGGTCATAGGATATATTGACCATGAAACTGTTTAAGGCTTCTCGGAGGGGGAGGGGGAACTTTATGAAAACTTAAACAATTCACAACAAAATTGTATGAAAACACTTTTCTACCATGCTTGCTAGAGATAAAAAGATCAATATGGTGAGAATTTTGTGTGGTTTTGATAGCCCGTTCCTAGATTCAAGATAGTTTTTTTCTTTTTCTGGCTCTATTAACTCTCACTGAGACAGTATATATATATATATATATATATATATATATATATATATATATATACCCTTGATAATCTTACTAACCCTTGGTCACCCTACCAATATAACAATAACCATCAATGGTTGTTGGTTATGTTGTGTGATGGTCTTAACTACCAATATAACAATAACCATCAATGGTTGTTGGTTATGTTGTGTGATGGTCTTAACTACCAATATAACAATAACCATCAATGGTTGTTGGTTATGTTGTGTGATGGTCTTAGCTACCAATATAACAATAACCATCAATGGTTGTTGGTTATGTTGTGTGATGGTCTTAGCTACCAATATAACAATAACCATCAATGGTTGTTGGTTATGTTGTGTGATGGTCTTAACTACCAATATAACAATAGCCATCAATCATTAGATTAGAAGAAGATACTCACTATTATGAACATTTCCATTGTAATAGGTTAGTGTAGCTTTAATAATGTTAGGTCAAGCTAAGCTGAGGTAGGTTTGGCTAGCTCTGGTCAAATTACTACAAATATATGTGAAGTACTGTATGTTGGAAATCTCATATCTATCCAAATGTTCCCTTTCACAGCTGATCAACACATGTCTGCATAACAACGGCCACACTATGAAGGTCAACTCTACTACGCTTCCAAGCCCACGGGTGACTGGTGGAGGTCTGGGGGCCACCTACGTGCTGGAACAATTCCACTTCCACTGGGGGTCAAACAGCCATAAGGGGTCTGAACATCTCCTCAATGGACATGCCTTCGCTGGGGAGATGCACCTTGTTCATTTCAAGGAAGAGTTAGTTTCATATTAGCTAAATGTTTTCTATTTCTTTCTATGCAGCTTATATATCTGGAAATATACTATAAATAATTATATATCGTATGTATATACAGTAACTCTTCGGGAATGACTTGGGAAAGTAAATTCCAAATACATGCTACATGCAGAGCTTTAGTCTTTATATATTGGTATGGATATATACTTCGCCGGTGAACTTAAATGTGCAAACAATAGGATGGCGGACAATTTCCATAAATGCAACTAATTTCAGATCTTCCTTGATTACTTATATTAAATCCCAAAGTTATGTTTGTGCTGCAGATCAAAAGACTTGCTAGGACAAAGAAACCTTAGTGTATCATTTAATTTAATCATGATAATATTCATATGGAGTTTCTATTAAAATAAACATGTTTAGGGAGATGTTAATGAAGTCAGTATTTCAATAACTACAATATAACTCTAATAACACTTATTTATTGCCAATACTGATGGGTAGTCGTATAATAATTATTGGTTGTGGTGCAGATATGGGAACTTGGGTGAAGCCTTGAACCATAAGGATGGACTGGCAGTGTTGGGAGTCTGGCTTACAGAGGACCAAAGCTGTGGGCCCTACCCAGACCATCAACACTATCAAGACAGCTCAGAGGAGGATGTGTCACGTCAACACCAGTGAGTGTACAGTCGCGAACATTAAGAAGGATACTCTCATTTGAATCTTTGAACCTTTAAGGGGGGTCACCGTCTTTTTTTTGTATCTTTCTCTCCTTTTCTCTCTTTCCCTGGCTTCTATCCATTCGGCCCCATTCAGCCAACTGTTTTAAGACGTTTATCCCCATCCAGGTGTCGATTTCTTTCTGGCGAGCGATAGCGAGCCAACATTGTATGGAGAAATCCGGCTTTGCCAGAGAAATTTTTCTATCGAAAAATGTACATATTTAGCTTGCTGTCAAAACAAAAATTTCATTGGAGGTGCTTGGTGTTGTGGAGAAATTAATACAAAATTGAATATATATATACAGGCTCGCTACCGCTCGCCAGGAAAATATTGACACCTGTAAACGTCTTAAAACAGTAGGCTGAATGGGGACGAATGGATAAAAGCCAAAGAGAAAAGGAGAGAAAGATACAAAAAGCCGGTGACCCCCCTTAAGCGGATGTTCTTGACATGTTCTATTTGTAATTACCGATTGTTTGAGCTTCAATGGGAAATGATATTTACCTGTTCATATATGGTCCGTTCAGAGCAAATGGAACGTTAATGAGAAGAATGTATTGTCCCCCTCCATCACCACGCTAGGCTTACATTCACAGGATCTTATCAAATACTGTGACAAAGCCTTCGCCATCTCAAGCTTTTCATAGGAAACCCTTGAATACATTAGGTTAGAGTGGTCAAAACTAGACGTGACGATAACTTGACTTGCATTGATAAAGTATATATAATTTGTATATACAGTATATATATATATATATACAGTATGTATATATATATATATATATATATATATATATATATATATATATATATATATATATATACTGTATACTGTTGTCCAGTTGGCTACCATTGTTTGTTTACCTAATAAGTCACTTTATTAGTCCATTCTTTACAACTGTCTTCCTAAGCTGATTAACGCATTCTGATGGTAGGAAAAACTAAATATATTTGGTCTAAAAATGTTTAAAATGCTTTATACGTAGCCTATCCATAAGAGGTGTAGTTGCACACTTGAATTTGCATACACACAATTATTTGTTGTATGGAAGGAAAATGATTGAATTATAAATTTATTTCCTAATGGAGTAGTGACATACTTTGACCAGTTAACAGTTTTATAGCAAATTATTCATTGTAAGGCAATCATACTATGTTTCCTTCAATATATATAATCACTGGGTGGATGCACATTATTGTGGGTAACTATACTTCCGAGCTACATAGAATCATGGGGTTAACAATAAAAATAACAATAATAACACAAATAATAATAATAATAATAATAATAATAATAATAATAATAATAATAATAATACAAATAAATACCAAATACTACTACTACTACTACTACTACTAATGATAACAATAAAAACAAACCTAATAGTGTTGAAAGACTACAATATGTGTATGCACTTTTCTGTTCAGTAGCAAGTGTGGTGAGGAAGATAAAAAACAGAGTTCTCCCAACTGGTGGCGGGCCCTCACACCCACCAACCACGAAAACCTCACCGACTGCAATCCCGTCAACCTACGTCAGCTGCTCCCAGAAGATACCGACACTTTCTACAGGTAATGCTTTGCCTACTGTATATTGATACTTTCCAACATAATGCTTTAGTTATATTGATACCTTCTAAGGTAATGCTTTAACTATATTTATGCTTTCTACAAATAATGCTTGAGCTATATTGATATTTTCTACAGGTAATGCTTTAGCTATATATACAGTATATACATTTTCTACAGGTAATGCTTTAGCTACATCTATACTTTCCGCTAGGAAGAGGGCTGTGTTTTGATGAATTAACCATATTCCAATTACACTTAACGCCATCTGGATCCTGTGGCGGTACAAAGTAAAAAAGTACAAACAAAAACATTTTGGAGATTGCGGTTTAGAGATTATTTTATCCCTGCTTTTCTGTCACTTAAAACGCTACAGGCAAATTTAATTGGGAATGCGATCATTCACTCATGTTTAGTAACTCATTCTATGACGATTCTCACATGATAAAAGTATAATAATAAATAATTATTATCTACATTATAATTATAGAGGTACGAAACCTCTACATATTTTTTACATACGAATGCGGCAACGCCGACAAGTTCTATTAACTGCAATTATTATATATTTTTTTTAACAGAACAGCCCGAATCGAAAATGTGTTGGTGTTAACGTGGTCGTACAGCGATCTATTTTATTTTTTGCAACTCAAAACATAAGATGTTTTACGCAGTTTATAATTATAAGACTTATTTCAAAAGTAGGAATATGTATAATACCGCAGGGTGTAGAGGTAAAAGAGATTGCAACCTTGTATTCATTATAATTAGGACAACATTCTTGATCACTAACTCCTATAAATAAGAAATCGACTAGAGTAATTGAACTACCATTTCTACCATTTGGGACGAATCAGACCGGGAATATGTGTGTACATTTACAGCCCATTTTCTATAGCCATTATAATGTTATAGAGGTTAGGGTTTAGGATTACTGACTTATTTATAATGCAGAGATTATAGTCTGTAAGGCTTGAATAAAACAAGGTAAAGTAAACAGAAAAGAGAAGACCATTAACTTGGACCAAACCGCGGACATTGTAAATATATAATTGTAAATAAATATAGCGAAGCGATTATACTATAATTTAGGGGGTGTTTGTCTAAGCTTGATGGAGGTCTAGGGAGGAAACTAAACAAATATATGAATACATGAATTAATAGACCAAACAAACTGTCAGTCTCCCCTTAAAGGTGGTGGTGCATGGGTTGAGATATACATGGAATAATAATCGCCAACCTGCACATAATTTTCTTGCAAAATGCAATGGCACCGAAATCATTATTAACAATGGTATAAAGGATTTTGTGGATCGTCTACACCGGATCATCTACACCAATAGATAGATTGTCATGTGCCTATCTTTGTTACTGAGCCATGACTTTATATTAATAACTGAATATATCGTCAATTATCACAAACTATTTGAAGAAATATATTAGTTTAACACTATCAGTCTTCGGGGACACTTCTTCACTTACTTTAAACCAACATAAAACGATTATACTCAGGGTTGAAAGGCCCTTTAGGAATCAAAGGGTTAAAATAGATCTCAATTAACCCTCTTACTCCATTAATTAGTTACCAAATTGAATAAACTCGTCTACTAATAGCCAGAGCAAATTGAAGAAACGTGTCATCACATCTTGAATGGCTTAGTATTCAACAACTATGTTTTTGGATTTAATCTGTTTCACTCCATTTATTTTATGATTTTAAAACTGTTTGCCCCATTTGTTTGGGGAGTATAAGATGATTTGCCTCATTAACGTTTCATTAGTGTAAGCGAGCCTGCAATTCAGAAGAAAATAGCTTCTGATAGGGACAATTCTACCATTTTTTTTTTTTTTTTTTTTAGCCCGAAGGAGATCTGGGCGGTGTGTTTTAGATTGACCAAACCAACACAATTGAATTTGAATGATCCTGCATCCCTTTATTTATTACAGTCTTTAATATATTTGTGAAGGCTTAACACCGTAATTCCTCCTGCAGATACAATGGTTCCCTGACGACGCCCCTCTGCACAGAGAACGTGATGTGGACGTTGATGGCTACTCCCGTCAAGGTCCCTCGGTCCTTCCTGCTGGCCCTGAGAGACCTGGTCATCCCTCATGATACCCATTTGCACGGGGACCACTTCCAATATTACCATTTGGATAAAAAGGGCGAAAACATATTGGATAACTTTAGACCGACGCAGCAAATTGGGTCCAGGAAGGTATTCTTTAGGTAGGTAATTAGATGCATGTTTCTACCTATAATGTTTGTTCCATCCACTGTTTGATATAGGGCCAATGTTTGCTTATAATATTACGAGATGTCTAAGCTTTTAACATATGCATAACTTGTGTATCACTTTATAGTAACATTGCTATTGAGCTTACTGAAGAGATATAGTGAAAGTTGTATAGTAGTTATTTGCTTATGTTCATCAGTTATATTCTTTACTAAACTTGAGTAGGAGACTTCAGAATTCAAATTTGGATAAATCTGCTGAGTAGTGTATATCGTACAATACTAATGTCATAATATTATTAAAACAAAATATTATTGGTACTTAGAAGTTTAAACCTATTCTATGAATGATTCATGATAGCTTACCTAGGATTATTCTCATACCACCATCTGCAGTATAATGGATGAAGGGATCAAATTTTCCATTTTTTGCTAGACCTACTTAATCTAACAGTATAGTAGATATACTGTATATCCAATATCACTCTATACTGTCCAATCAAACTAGGTAGTATAAAGTGATATTGTGATTTGCAGCTGCTGGCATTACTAAAAACGATCACCATGATATGGCGATCGTACTTAAAAATTTTAAAGATATAAGGTGATAATTATATCAATTATCATCAGCCAGATATTACACAATATCTGCATTTATTGGATCTAGATTTACTACAAAGTACTCTCCTGACCAACTTTGAGATAATCATATATTTTTTTCCAGTCCGAATCTGGAGCAGCGTCCTAATACTTGCAGTTCCCAAGATCAGCGACAGGGACAGCTGGCGTTCCCGTCCAAGGGTAATGGTGTCCAAGACGAACTGCTGGTGTTCCCGCGCAAGGATGAGGAACAGTCGTGGCAAGTTCGTAGCAAGACACACCGTGGGTGGCGGCACGATAACATTATGGAAACCATCTGGAGTCAATAAATGCAAAATTTTAGAAACAATTTTAAGAGATATGATAGTAGAATACCTTGAACATAATAACTTGGCTATCAAACAGAAGGCAGAAAGTTGTAATACATTGAGTACAAACAGAGTGGGAATATGTTTTAGTGGAGTACCTCAAGGTTCGGTCCTGGGACCAATTTTATTTCTTATCTCCATAAATGACATAAAAGTAGTACTCTCGTCTTGTCTTGTCAGAAGGACCCGCAGAGGGCTGCTCTCGGGCAGCATGATATGCAGGGGAACTAGGAGCAAGGGATAGGATCGGGTCAAGGATTAGGATGAGGGAGATAATGATTAATGATCCTATTTCTAAGGGAATCAAGAGTGGGGCTATTAACTATGTGAGATGGAAGGTGATTCCACTCTTGGATGCTGCAGGGAAAAAATGAATGTCTGAATATGTCCGTGCTTGCCTGATATGTGGGATATTTTATGTTGTGGCTGCATCTCGTAAATTGTATGTTTGTAGGGTGTAAATATGTATTTATGTCTATGTGTGTGTGTAAGTGTGAGAGTCCGAGTGTAGGTGGTGAGACAGTGAAGCACGGGAACGAGGTGGCTTCAGAGATGGGGTCGTTTCGGGCCATGAGTGAGCACAGTGCCTCATGTGAAGGCAAGATGGCCGTAACCCGCTGTGCTGGTCCCCTTTCTTCCTCATGTTTAGCCCCATTAGTTTTGAGATTTTAAGAAGTTTGCCCCATTAGCTTGTCAATTATAAGATCTCTCACCCCATTTCTTTGTCAATATTAAGACGTTTCGTGCCATTTAGGTGTCGATTTTTTTTCCTGGCGAGCGATAGCGAGCCTGTAATTGTGAAAGAACCGGCCTTCGGCCGTGATATTTTTCTACTGAAAAATATACAAATTAATCTTGAAGGGGGACCTATAATGGATGTTTCTTTAAGTTTGATGGAGGTCTAGGGAGTAAACTAAAAACTAAAATAGCCACTGTCCCCTTAATTTGTGGCCAAGAACGTATATATGACCGGAAGTACTATAAGGCCCAGACTAATCATATAGCATTCCCATTCTGGCATTGCTATATGTTGGTCTGGCTTGGTGAAAATTCTTGGTGAGTCAGGTTATCATGTATTCCCGGCTATCTTGTATGCATAAGTGCTAATATACTGTATATGCTTTAGTCTTCAATATCTTACACTTACAACCTTCAGCATTCACTTTGTAATTTAGTCTTCAATATCCTATACTTACAACCTTCAGCATCCACTCTATAATTTAGTCTTCAATATCTTACACTTACAACCTTCAGCATCCACTCTATAATTTAGTCTTCAATATCTTACACTTACAACCTTCAGCATCCACTCTATAATTTAGTCTTCAATATCTTACACTTACAATCTTCAGCATCCACTCTATAATTTAGTCTTCAATATCTTACACTTACAATCTTCAGCATCCACTCTATAATTTAGTCTTCAATATCTTACACTTACAATCTTCAGCATCCACTCTATAATTTAGTTTTCAATATCTTACACTTACAACCTTCAGCATCCACTTTGTAATTTAGTTTTCAATATCTTACACTTACAACCTTCAGCATCCACTCTATAATTTAGTCTTCAATATCTTACACTTACAACCTTCAGCATCCACTCTGTAATTTAGCTACCACATACATTATATAGCTCTTACTTCCTGGCTCAACATTAGTTCATGATCTTTGTGAGCTTTGCCTTGTTCCAGTGTATGATTTATTATAACAATAAACGTTGTACAAACTTGAACTGTGTATTTGTTGAGTATTAATAGTTTCTGTGTGTTGAATTACCTATCGCTTCTTGGACGAGCCTGTGTTGCCGTTACTTAAGGGAGCTCAGACGCTATTGTGCAGCATAATTTACTGGTTCGGCTCCATGGTTTAAGGAGGGGGTTTAGTTTGCTCTCTAAACCTCTATCAAACTTAAAAAAACACCCCCAAGAAACCCCTTCGATATAAATGTGTATATTTTTCGGTAGAAACATTTCCCGGCCGAAGGCCAATTCCTCTTCAAATACAGGCTGGCTATCGCTCGCCAGGAACAAAAATCGACACCTAAATGGCACGAATGGTCTTAATATTGGTAAAGAAATGGGTCAAAAGGTTTGAAAATCGCCAAACTAATGGGGCGAATGTCTTAAAATCTCATAACTAATAGGGTTAAACATGAGGGAGGAGGAGGACTCGAAAAATCAACTGCCTCCCCTTAATTACTGGTGGCAGGAGATGGTTTCAATACGGAGGCAAAGCATGGCAACGTCAGCTCAATGAGGTACAGTCGTGCTAATAAGTCATGTCTCGGCACCAAGTATGTTTTGATCAATAATTGGTATCAGCAATGGCTAAGCTTCATTTCTTCATATCGAGTGAAATATACAAACATGTTCCTACACTTACCCACCCTATTCAACATCTGACAGACATTAATACAGCACACAGCAAGCCAAACGTAATGACAGCTGGGACATGACTTATTAGCGCGACTGTACTGTACAAGGCAATGCTATAGTCCGTTCATTATAGGTAGGCAAACATCTTGACTCTAAACCTCTATAACTCAAACAGGGCTAGAGCAAATGGGTTGTAAAATTCCACACCTATTCCCTGGTTGATCCTTCCCAAATGGCAGTCATTTTAGCTCGATTATGCTAGTCCTTTCTGAGTAGTAGTGGTTAAGGGGGTAGTACTCGCGTTTTCTGGACCCCCTTCTCCCTCATGATTAGCATATTAATTTTGAGGTTTTAAGACGTTCGTTCCGTTAGTTTAGCGATTTTGAGACCTTTCTCTTCATTTCGTTGTCAATATTTAGACCTTTCGTGCCCTTTAGGCGTCGTTTTTTTTCCTGGCGAGCGATAGCGAACCTCTAATTTTAAAAGGAAATCGGCCGGGACATATTTCTACCGAAAAATGTACAAATTTATCTAGAAAGGGGATCTAAGGGATTTTTTATTTTTTTTTTAAATTTGATGAGGTCTAGGGAGGAAATTAGACAAATAATGAATACATGCAAAAATCGCCCAACAAGGGGGGGGGGGGGGCTGTCAACACCCCTCTCTTAATTAAAGTTGACATTTTAAGACGTTCGTCCCATTAGTTTGGCCATTTTAGGAACTTTAGTGACATTTAGGTGTCGATTGCATCCTTGCAAGCGTTAGCAAACCTACAATTTAGGAGGAACTAGCCTTCGGCAGGGCATTATTCTACGGATAAATGCACAAATTGATCTCGAAGGGGATTCTTGATAAGGAAACTAAAAATAATACTAAATATATAAATAAACATACACACAAGCAACTAGATAAAACTCTCACCTTTAAGGGGAGGTTTTTAGTTGATTCCCTAGACTTCAATCAAGCTTAAAATTACTCCCCCTAGACCCCTTTCAAGATAAATTTGTAAATTTTTCGGTAGAAAAATGTCCCGGCCGAAGGACGGTTCCCCGTAAATTACAGGCTCGCTCGCTCGCCAGGAAAAAATCGACACCTAAATGGCACGAATGGTCTTAAAATTGACAGAAATGGGACGAGGGTTCTTAAAATCGCCAAACTAATTGGGCGAACGTCTTAAAATCTCAAAAACAATGGGGCTAAACATGAGGGAGAAACAGGTCCAGAAAAAAATCCTCCAGGTGGAAAATCTCCCCTTAACTTTGTACAGCCTGGCTACCGCCTCACACTGTGGCCGTCTATCAGGAGAATCTTATAGTCTGGCTGGCTTATCCTCATTGGGACCGAGGGAGTTATTTTGTGGGAAATCTCAGTTTTGCTCCATCGGTTTGAATATTTTAATACGCTTCCCCCCATTAGTGTGGCGATAATAAGAAGCTGCAATCCATTCAAGAGTCGATTATTTTCCGGGCGAGGGATAGCGAGGCTGTAACTTTAAAGAAATCGGCCGGGACATTTTTGTATCGCAAAATGTACATAATTACCGCAAAAGGGGCCTGGGTGTGAAGGAAGTCTGGGAAGGGCGTTTGTGTTAAGGGGAGATATCCACTGGAGGGAATTTTTTCTTGACCCCTTTCTCCCTCATGTTTAGCCCCATTGCTTTTGAGATTTTAAGACGTTTGCCCCATTAGTTTGGTGATTTTTAAGAATTTCCGTCCCATTCTGTCAATTTTAAGACCTTTCGTGCCATTTAGGTGTCGATTTTATCCTGGCGAGCAATAGCGAGCCTGTAATTTAAGAGTAATTGGCCTTCGGCCGGGACATTTTTCTACCGAAAAATGTACAAATTTATCTTGAAAGGGGGTCAAGGGGGTGAAATTATAAGATTGCTGGAGGAGTAGGAAACAAACTAGAAACCTCCCCTTAAGCCTAGGGGACCAACTATAATACATCGGTCGGAAAGGGCAAACAAACAAGCAAAATCCTCAGTAATAATACAACCAAATATCCTACTGCCCCCCCCAAGACATCGGACCACATAGTGTTAAGGGGCTAGTGTTTAGTTTTTTGGGGCTACTTATTAATTTATTTATCTAATTTTGAGTATCCTCGCTAGACCTACATCAAGCTTAAAAAAAACACCCCCTATGCTCCCTTTCAAAATATATTTGTACATTTTTGTGTAGAAAAATGTCCCGGCCAAAGGCAGGTTCCTATTATATTACAGGCTCGCTTTCGCTCGCCAGGAAAAAATCGACATCTAAATGCCACGAAAGTTCCTAAAAAGCCAAACTAATGAGCCGAAAGTCTAACAAACTAAAAACTAATGTGGCTAAGCACGAGGGAGAAAAGGGTCCAGAAAAATACGAACCATCAGACTTTCAGAGCAAGCTGTAAAAGCGGAGGAGTCCCACGAGCAAGTCTGGGGGGCGTGAATTATATCGGAGTCCGGAATCCCTTACAACTTATCATATTATTTCCAGGGATTTTTGTCATCTATTAAGGGGATAGTGGATGTTTTTGTCATCTATTAAGGGGATAGTGGATGTTTTTTGGTCTATTTATTCAGTTATTCATATCATTTTTAGTTTCATCCCTAATCTTCCATTGAGCTTACAAAAAAAAAATCCCTAGACCCCCCCTTCAAGATTATTTCGCGGCCGAAGGCCGGTTCCTCTTAAAATTACAGGCTTGCTATCGCTCGCCAGGAAAAAGTCGACGCCAAATGGCACGAAAAGTCTCTAAAATCGAAAATGCAATGGGGCGAAAGATGTTAAAATCGTAAAACTAATGGGGCAAACATCTTGAAACCTCAAAACTAATGGGGCGAAACACGAGGGAGAAAGTGGTCCAGAACACCAGCCCATCTCCCCTTAAATAAAACTAAAGACGATGGGAAGATATAAGTCAGAGGTCAAATGCCACTTCCTTGTTATCGTTAGGTTAAATTTTATACCTTAATATCATGAAGAGAAAACTTGAAACTATAAATAAATAAATGTCTGCAGCTAAAAGGTTAAACGTAGCACAACGCTCGTCAGTCGAGATGATCGCAGAGATATTAGATAATTGTAGGCCAACTATAAATTACCGACTCTCTCATAGGTTATTGACTTATACGAGGCAATACAAAGGGTAATTAACTTGTCCACAATACAAAGGGTAATTAACTTGTCCACAATACAAAGGGTAATTAACTTGTCCACAATACAAAGGGTAATTAACTTGTCCACAATACAAAGGGTAATTAACTTGTCCACAATACAAAGGGTAATTAACTTGTCCACAATACAAAGGGTAATTAACTTGTCCACAATACAAAGGGTAATTAACTTGTCCACAATACAAAGGGTAATTAACTTGTCCACAATACAAAGGGTAATTAACTTGTCCACAATACAAAGGGTAATTAACTTGTCCACAATAATATATCCTTATAAAAGTATATTGATAGGAATAAGCCATATACTGTATAGAAAGGTAAACCACTAGTCCGTTCATTCTAGGTTGGGCAGAAATCCTAATCTCTATACCCTCTTGTAACATAAAAAGGGCTAGAGCAAATGGGCTGTCAATTCCCACACCTATTCCCCAGCCAAGTCTTCCTATTTGGTAGAACCATTAGCTCAATTATTCTAGTCTTTCTTTGAGTTACAGAGGTTAGAGGTTATGATTTCTGCTCCACCTAGAATGAACAGACTATAGTATACCCAAGACTAGACCCGGAGTCACTATTTATCATACTAAAACCGCACTATAGTAAAAGCTGTTAATCGACCAATGCCACTTCCTTGTTATCGTTACGTTAAAGTTTATACCTCAAAAACATGAACAGAAACCTTGAAACTATAAAACTATAAATTAATGTGGGGTTATATATATATATATATATATATATCCTTCTTAAACTGCACAGAATCATCTAAATATAGCTAGAAAAAAAAAAAAAAAACGGCGCCAGTACAGAAGGGGTTAACAATCCATGCATACTGACCCTTATGTTAGGACCCATATGACCCTCGACTATTATCTACCTACTGTATAGCTCGGACTCAAAGTGTTGACCAAGCAGCTGCTGTCAAGGTGCCTGATAGATATAAACTTTATAATGTTTTAAGGGGAGATGGGCCATTTTTCTAGATCCCCGTCTCCCTCATGTTTAGCCCATAGTTTTCAGATCTTACTATATTTGATCCATTATTGTTTCAGTTTTAAGAATGATCGTCCTATATCCTTGTCACTATAAAGACCTTTCGTGCTATTTAGGTGTTAATTTGTGTCCTGGCGAACGATAGTGAGCCTGTAATTTTGGAAGAATAGGCCTTAGGCCGGGAAAATTTGCTGCCGAAAAATGTACAAATTAATCAAGAAGGGGTAGCTAATGGATGTTTTTTATGTTTGATGGAGGTCTAGGGAGGAACCTAGAAAAATAGTTAATAAATAATTTTTTTTTTTACCAAAAAGTGAACCATCCCCCCTTAATGTCCTCGGATGAATAGACTAATTTCTTTCACCATTATGCCGGCCTCTTGTACCCACCGTGCCAGCCAACACGTAGGCATCGGAATCAGTATATACTCTCATCGGGAAAATGGTTCTTACTGTCGGTACAATAAACGCCATTTTTCCATCAAAGGGGTTTCATTTTGTCATAGTGTTCGCCATTCGTGCATTTCCATCTTACGTAAACAGTGGCAGCTTGTAAAACAGCCTTCGTATTCCCACCAATTTATAAGAATAGCGTGTGCACCGAGATAAGATCGATGTATCATGACGTGTTTTCCCGCGGGTAGGTAGGTGAAGGCAAAGTCTACATCGTTTGGGTCATAGAGTACATATAATGACCTAGAGAGGAAAGAAGACGCCACAAATCTGTAAATAGGGATCCGCGCGTTCGAGAGGTAGTTAAATAGACGTAAGTAGAGGCTACTGTAAAGGCCAGTCATCGTGTAATTGTCGTCATTATGAGGAGGTACACAAGCAAAACTCCTCCAACTCCACCATTGTTGATGTGAGATTCGGGAGTTGCCAACGTCAATGGTGGGACAAAATATCCGTAGATGTCATAAGTATATACAGGTATGTCCAGTTTTAGTGCAACATGACAAATTAACATCTACATAACATGTAACATAATAATATATATTCAAAATGACATTTTCATTCTTGTTGTGTTGCTTGAAGGTATACAGCTTGCATCATATATGAGTAGCCTATGTTATATAGTGTATATGTATACTTAATGTTTTCATATTGCTTATATATATCTAATTTATACTAAATAATTTACAAGTGATTTTACCAACATTAATTAACTCTTAAATATGTTCCCTCTTTAATCTATTGCTCCCTCGTTTTGCGGATATTCCCTTAACTTTGGTAACACTGCAGCAAGCTAGCTGGCAGGCGCGCGCGGCGCACAGACTATCTATAATAAGGACAAGCCACTGAGTTGCTTTGGTTGTTGTACAGTACAACAGTGCTGCCACCAAATCCCTAGGACGCGCGGCAAAATAACCGTGTGACGTCACGCTTTTGCCTCTATATGTACTCTATGTTTTGGGTGGAGGCGCCATCATGTGACCGTAGCAGATGGTATGGTGAGTGGTTGGGGAGGGTGATGAAGCAATGTATTGTTATATTATATATAATATAATGTAAATGTAGTTATAAACACACACACACACACACACTATATATATATATATATATATATATATATATATATATATATATATGTGTGTGTATGCATGTTCATAACTATATTTATATGATAGTTTATATAATATATTGAGTGTGTGTGAGTGTGTATTGTGTGTGGATGTGCGTATATGGGTCTTATGAGTACAATATGTGGTTGCTATATAAACATAAGTAGGATGATGCAGATCATTTTACACACAGAAATAAAGAAATAATTCGTTATTATTTGGTGTAATGAGATTCCTTCACCAGTATGATAACAGATACGTGCGCATATATGACAACCCTTCTGCCAAGGTAAACTATGCTAAACTAGCTATTGCACATACGCACATGTGTACCAGGCTTAGTAACTTACCCATCACAGTCTACAAAGGGCATAGATACGGAGATGAGAACCTTGGTAACGCCCAGCCTAGAGTATGGTCCCAACCTTCGAACAATCAAAACAGACTCCCCCCCCCACATTTAATAATATAAGAAACATATGTAATCTTTATATATATATTGTAATGGCCTTGACTGTTGCCTTTAATCCGTTTTTGTTGGTCTATTAATTAATATATTCCGTTATTTCGTAGTTTCCTCGATAGACCTCCATCAAACTAGACCCCCCTTAAAGATAAATTTGTACATTTTTCGGTAGAAAAATGTCCCCTCTTAAAATTTCAGGCTCGCTATCGCTCGCCAGGATATAATCGACACCTATGACACGAAAGGTCTTTAAATTGACAACGAATTGGGGCGAAAGGTGATAAAATCGCCAAACTAATGGGCCGAACATCTTATTTTCTCAAAACAAATGTGGCTTAATACGAGGGAGAAAGGGGACCATAAAAATGACCCATACAGCCATGTGAGTCAACTCTTCAAATGTGGAACTCTACTACAATTCAGCCGTTGGGAAAGTGTAGGATTGATGTCCGCAACTGCAAGCAACCACAAAGGTACTATTCTGTTGAGTTTGTTGTTGTAAACCAGGTTGTTACACCAATTCTTGATAAGCGAGTGTCTGAGAAGATGGGATTCATCACAGTTAACTATGAAAACATCTGTGCAATGAATGACATGCTAACAGACTATGAAGACGTATTTGCTGATGAAGTTGGCAAGATACCAGGAAATGTTCATCTAACAGTGGATGAGTCGGTGAAGCCCATTGCAATTCCTTCATGTAGAGTACCATTGAGCATCAAGTCGAAGGTTAAAGAGAAACTGGAGCAGTTGGAGCAGGAAAATGTCATTACTAAGGTCGACGAGCCTACAGAATGGGTAAGTCGAATGGTAGCAGGAACCAAGAAGTCGGGGATCTGAGAATTTGCATTGACCCTCAAGCTCTGAACAAAGCACTCATATAAGAGATGCACCCTCTACCGGTGTTCCACGACATTCTGCCTGACCTTGCAAAAGCCAAAGTTTTCTCCAAGTTTGACCTCAAGAATGGCTACTGGCACTGTGTGTTGGATGAAGAATCACGCAAGCTGACAACATTTCAAACACCGTTTGGGAAATACAGGTGGAACAGACTTTCTTTTGGTCTGGCTGTAAGCAGCGAAATATTTCAGAAGAAGCTACAACTGGTTCTGGATGATCTACAAGGCATAATTTGTGTTGCTGATGAGATTTTGGTCTTTGGAGTTGGTGACACTGATGAAGAAGCCACAAGGGATCATGACTCAAAGCTGAGAAATCTACTGGACAGATACCGAGCAAAGGGTCTGAGGCTGAATAGAGCAAAGACTGAGCTTGGTAGTACAGAGATCACATTCATAGGTCACAAGATCTCGCGGGATGGTCTGGTGGCTGACCCAAAGAAGATTGAAGCAATCGTGAAGATGCAAGCACCAGAGGATGTAACTGCAGTATGACGACTGTCTGGAATGGTGAACTACTTTAGTAAATTTGTATCCAGTCTATCGGATGTCATGGAGCCTATGAGGAAGCTGACCCATAAGGACACCGAGTGGAAGTGGACAAGAGAACATGATGAGGCGTTCAAGAGGATCAAGAAGATGATGACCCAAACACCCATCTTACAGTACTACAACCCAGAGCAAAAGTTAGAGATTAAATGCGATGCATCTCAGAAAGGTTTAGGAGCAACGTTGCTTCAAGAGGGTAAACCAATCGCTTTTGCAAGTTGAGCACTGACTGACACGGAGACACGATATGTGCAGATAGAGAAGGAGACTATGGCAATCATCTTTGCACTGAACAAGTTTCATCAGTATTGTTTTGGAAGAAAGAACAATCCAGAGCGACCATAAATCTCTAGAAGCTATCCAAAATAAGCCGTTGTCAAGTGTACCAAGACGACTGCAAGGGATGTTGATGAGGATACTAATTAGTCCTTCATCTTCTCTCAGTATTCTAGGAATCTCGTTCTCTCCTGATTTCACTTGGAAAGACCATATTACCACCCTTGCTATAACAGCTTCCCAGAAGCTGGGTGTGCTCAACCGCCTCCGGGGGTTCTTTACCCTTGCACAGCTTCTTGCTCTGTACAGGGGCACAGTGCGTCCGCGTATTGAGTATTGTTCGCATGTGTGGGGAGGATTATCTAACACAGCACTTCTCGACAAAGTAGAAGAGACAGCCTTTCGTCTCATTAACTCATGTCTACTCACTGACTCTTTGCAATCTCTCTCTATTCTACCGCTATTACAATAATCAATGTTCCTTAGAGCTCTCTCCGTTTATACCACCTCCTCTACGTAGAGTATGCAGCACCCGTCTTGCAACACAATCCCATCCCTACTCTGTGCAACTCTCCAATCCAAGAGTGAAACGATATTCTCAAACCTTCTTCTATTCAACAGCTGAGCTCTGGAACTCTCTCCCTGATCCATTTTCCCCTCATCCTATTACTTAAATTGCTTCAAACTCCGTGTGTCCAGGCATTTTGGCTCCTTGATTTTGGCCCTGTCACTTTTTCAACTGAGGGAGGCACTCGTTACAGGCAGTTCTGCCTTTTGTCTCCCTCATCCACATAGAAAGATTTTTTTTTTAACCTGATTTGCTTAAAGACTCCCATCCATCTTCCTCTGATTACTCCAGAATGCTTGCATTCACAAACCTATTTATTTTATTATTTGTTATTTATTACAAAGATCGCCACCTGCAAGTGGCACCGATTAGCATGTCGCCCATCGGTAATTTGTTTAGGGTTTATTCCCCTAGATGGGTTGCCCGCCAAGGCTATCGAGTCCCATCCACTTGGAAACACCCCTTTCAGATACCAGGGGGACTGCTAACACCAGAGAAAACTACCGAGCCAGAGTCAGCCAGGGACGAACAAACCCAAGAACACCAGAGGCAACCCTATCACAGGGGGAGCGCCATCACACCATAGGGGAAAAGTGGAGGAGGGGACTCACCCGAACTCCTCAGGGGAGTTCAGGGACCCCGACTCATTCATCAGAGGAAAGAGGGTCTAGGTGGTGCCTTACATATCTATGCACTCAGTTTAGAATTTAAGTATATATATATGTATATATAATTTATATATATATATATATATATATATATATATATATATATATATATATATATATATATATATATATATAGTATTATAATATATATATATTTATATGTTATGCCAGGTTTTTACTGGGGTGTAATGGATTGATTAGGTAGGTTCTACTTGATTGGAGGAGCCGAATTCGTTTCAACACATGCACAGAAGGTAATAGAGGATAATTATAACAAAACATGCATTCATATTATTATATTCACATTCATAAATATTGCATTAAAATAATATATAATGGTGTATACATAGGTGAGACGCACAAGCGAGGCGCCACAATATAAATTCACTATTAAGACTGGGCTCAGATAATGTAAATTAGTACTCCCTTCAATCGAGGTATTACTTGTACTTATTAAACTCAAGATATCTTAGTACTTTCTTCAATCGAGGTATTACACTTGTACGGTTTTCTTTCAATATAGAATAGTATGCCCTTTAATCGAGGTAAGGCGCCTATAATTCTTTTCAAAGGTGGGACACAGAGATATTATTTAGTATTTATGTTTTCACAGGTTAATGATTATATATTTGATCTTTCACTTGGTATGAATATATAGAACTTCAATATAAGTACATCCCTAAATTAGATGGGTATCACTGGTACTTTTCTTGCGTTTCAAATTGCATAAATTAGAATATTATAGATCCACTCAAGTACTTTCTTTTATATAAGGCAAGTCACTAGTACTTTTCTTTTCATAAATTTATATCTTTCTCGCATCAACACTAAGTACTTCTATCACGAATAGATTTTTACTAGTGCTTCTTATGCGTTTTCAATAGCATACAAAGGGGATATCAAGTTTTAATGAAGTACTTCCTATTATCAATAAGGTAGAGTACAATTACTTATTAGGGATTTCACTATAGATTATCTAGGAGCACTCTGTAATCTTCTGGTGAACATCTGGGCCGTGGTGGTTGTCCTGACGTCGCTGGTTGACAGTAATTGGAGACTCGAACTCTTGGTGTTGGGCCTTGAATAATACCTACAATATGCTAGTGTATCTGTAGAGTATAATCAAGCTAACGTAGGAGAGGACTCGCTAACTGCTCTGGCCGTTAGAAGAGTTTTGATACAGAACTTCCAGTACTCTTGGTGTTGGGTCTTAACACCTTACGAGCGGCCTATGCGGTTTATTTATGTGTACCGCACAGCGGGGTGTTTTTAGCCAAAATAGGGCTGTTTACGTGATCATTTTCATGCCTAAATAAGACCCAGAACGTAAAACAAGTACCTATCCCTGAAAGGGCATAAACAGAGCTTTCGAATGACACCATAACGATCCTTGTATGATGGATAGTTTTCTTGCAATAACCGTGCAACGCGAGTGCAAAAAGCAGGTAATTCGGTACTTTCAGTACATAATTGAGTATGTAGCGAGTGAGAGAGGGAGGAGGGAGCTGAGATTTGTGTCAGTAGGTTCGCCGCGGTGGTCTGGAGCAGTCATACGCTCGCTAGTCTCCTGCCACCACTTGTCTCTCTCTCTCAGCCACATTACGTGCTGAAATTGCCACTCGAGTTATGTCGAGCGCCGCCACATAGTCCAGCTTTATTTAACTCGACTTATGTTGCTCGCCGCTAATTAAGGGTTAAAGATCGTGTGCAATATGCCAGTGCATCTGCAACACGTTATCGAACTAATGTAAGAGAGTTGTTTGTGACGCAACATCTCTTAACTGTTCCGACAGTTATAAGTCTTTCAGAACTGGGTTTTGATGGGGACATTTTTTGGCCTTTACCGATATCATGTCCCAGAGCAAGTGCCTTGGCGTCCGTATCAGAGGGACTCTATTTTGGAGTGCCGTTATGCAGGACGGTATCTCACAGAGCCCTTGTCTAATTAATGTCCTGCCAGTGCGTGAACAATTAATAGACGGGAGGTGGTTTGTTACTAATAGAACGCTTGACAAATCAGCATTCTTTATTAATAACAACGCCGGATCGAGGCAGAGGAACGGATATTAGGTAGCATCCAGTAAGGTCTAATAACAAATTGCTTTGATGACCCATAATGTTAAATATGATTGGAGTAAGGCTTTATTACCAGTGCAATCAGAGTTTTACTCCAATATTTAAAAGGGGCCAACATCTTCCAGCTATTAGTTATTCTCCAGTGATAAATAACTAAGAGCTTTCCAACTGTGTGTAATGATCTTAGAATTGTCCGCGGTAGTTATACTTATTGTGGGGTTGTTCCGGCCGGTCCGTTTCGGCTTAATAAGGGCACAGGTGCGGGGAGAACTTCTTGGGGTAGTCCCTCCTGGCTTCACGGTCACGGCGGTGATGCGGCTTTGATGTAAAATGGCGCTTGGAAGTATGATGTTTATTGTGCCTTTTCTTGTGTTGTTTTTCCCTGCCATCTTTTCTTTTCTGTTGTGCCTTGGGATTGTCGATAGTGATGAATAAACTCTTCCCGGGTGTTGGAGGACGTGCCACATCTATTGTAACGACTCTTGCACATCTTGATGGGTTGGTGGTTGTTTCCTTTTGGATTGGAGGTATGGTGGGTAGTGCAGGAACATCCTTGGTGGTGGTGAAGGCATGGTGAGGCGTTTCTCTGTTATTTTAATATATATATACATGCACATGTTATATATATATTGCACATGTTAAACCTTGCACACCAAAGCTCATGTGTCTGTTGTAGTAGAAGTATCCCAGCTCAGTTTAGCTTTGGAACTCTCTCCCCCTATCTGTATTTCCCTCATCCTGTGACTTAGACTGCTTCAAGCTCCATGTGTCTAAATATTTTGACTCCAACGTACTGTACCTTGAATTTGACTCTCTGTCACTCATTCAATTTTAAGGAGATACGAAGTCTTGTTACAGGTAGCCTTGCCTTTTGTCGTCTTCATACACATACAAAAAGTAATACGACCTTGGGGATTTCTGTGCCTGGTCAATAGGTTATCTTACATAGTAAACAAAATAAACAAATGTTCTTGCTTATTCTATCTGTATGATTGACTGAACCTTTAATTAAGATCAAAGTCCGTTTTGAGGTTAATCCGCATGGATCGTCTAATTTCACCAGTAAGCACTTCAAAAGCAACTATTAATAACACTAGGAAGAAAATATTTGACGACAAACGTATTATAGATAGACACACTGAATACAGTTTTGTCTGGTACGAGAGTTATTTATACCATTTTGTTTACACAGGTTTGATAAAATTTACTTTTCATAAACTATAGTTGAATGGTTAATATCTACTTTTTCCCACATTAATTGACGTGTGTATGATTTTTGTATATCATAATCAGAAATGTATTATCCTGATAGTGTCATTATTACCATTGGATCTATTTCAAGCCTTAGTACACTCTCACCTACAGTTGGCTGATAAGGGTTATCTAATATAAATACGAGTAGACACACTCTCTTTTGCCAGTGTGCCTAGGACTACACTATAGGTTTCTTCTTTACTGACATTTTCTTTCGGCTGTAAAATAACTAAACAGGTAAGCTATTACATGAATATTTTGGTGTGTATGTACCCTGCATCAAGCAGAATACGTAGTCATTTTTTATCTCGGTATAAGTCTTAGACAGATATAGGAATTCGTATCCCAATTATGTAGTTGATAACCAAATTGAGAAAGACAAGTTGAAACATTATTTGGCATTATGTTATATTGTGTTCATTAATTTTCATGGTAACTGTCGACTATCAACATATATGAATTTATTAATAGAAATAAAGATCCGACCCCTTTGCATTCAGTGCTTCAGTACATGTCGAAATCTGAAATGTAATATGTAAACATTTTAGTAACATATACTTATTACAGCACACATTACATCTAAGTAATATCTTCTCATAAACACATTGAATTTCAAACCTGATATTTAAAAATTACTACTTCAGTAACTAGACCACCACACATAGCCCTAATGTTGTTTTTACGAGGGCAGGGGCACAATTCTTACATGAATTAGCTGGCTTTTCCTCCAGGTCACTGAAAGCCATGGAGGGAGGGTTCTTGTTCGAAGATTTTATTTCTTCCCTTAGACGGGTTATCTGCCACGGTTACGAGTCCCGTTCACCTGGTTAATAGAGATAGAATTGAGACGTTAGTGTAGGGAGTAAAGTGCATGCGGTTATATGTCAAAGTAAAAATGTGGGTATCTTAAGAGGAAACTAGAATTGCTCGCTGTGTATCTGAGGCATGGCAAGAATAAATTATTAAGGGAGTTAAAGTGGTAAAACACTGGGAGTGCTTCCCTGGCCAGCTGGTACCTACAACCTTCTCCCTCTGAATGAGAGAGAACAATATGAAACATTCCAAGGAAACTGAAACTTTGAAACTTACAGAAACATAGACAGAAATGGAACTATAAACATAGTAGAAACTCTAGCTTATAGAGGAGATTATAAAGGGAAAACTCAGGATTCATTAAATTATATTAAGAAGGGAAAATAAGCAAAAGGAAAGCAAATAAATGAATATAAGTTAAATAAAAGATGAAATAATCGAATAACCTAAATAAATGAATAATCATTCGTTCAATCAAAATACAATGAATATAAAAGAATATCTTGGATAATGTGAGATATTTGAAAAAAAAAAAAAATTATTGGAGCAACAGTGCACAGGTAATATGTGGTACCTAATAATGTCGACGATCGGGTTAATTTACTTTAGCATTGTAATACATCATCATTCAGGTGTTTCTAAATTTCTGTCTCGTTACATTTTTACTTTTGTAAAATTCGCATTGTACGTAAAAAAAAAAAAAAAAAAAAAAAAAAAAAAAAAAAAAAAAAAACAGTACAAAAGAAGAAAACAAATCTGTACTACAATGTGAGCAGTGCGGTAAAGCTCGGGTCACACATACACGTTCTAACGTCCCGTCCGTCCCCGACCAAGAAAATAACTTCTGTGTGTGTCCATGTATGTCCCGTGGGTGTCCCGGCATAACACGTTTTCTGGCAGTTGCCCCGACCCACACGCCGCCTAGGCACGGCGAATTAAGAGGTCGGGGCCGGACGAGACGTTAGAACGTGTATGTGTGACCCGAGCTTTAGACTCAATACGACAAATCCAGACTGAGCGAGGGATCCAATGAAGACCGTTTAGCTGGATGATCTGACCTTATTGCTGTGCTCTACATTATGACAGGATCAAGGGTATATATATACGGTGGTATATATACAGTGACTTAGTGGTACCCTGCCATCACAGTGTAGCCTGCAGTAGGCCCGGGATGTGTGTCTGGTAAGCTGTGTTACCTCTTACTATAGTCTGTTCATTCTAGGTTGGGCAGAAATCGTAACCTATAGCCTCTCATAACTCAAAAAGGACTAGAATAATCGAGCTAATATTTCTACCTCGTAGGAAGACTTGGCTAGGGGATAGATGTGGAAGTTGACAGTTCAGTTGCTCTAGCCCATGTTGAGGTACAGTGGTTAGAAGTTACGATTTTTGTCCAACCTAGAATGAACGGACTATAGGCCTACCATCACTACTAGTATACTACTTTGTTTCGTTTCATCTGACGGTAAATTGAATCCCTTAGAAGCAAATTTCTCGATACTCAATGGAAGAATATAAAACTACTATATCTCTCCATCATAATTATTATGACCAATTTTTATTAACTAGCACCATATTTCAGTACAAAATCACCAAAATAATTGAGAAATCTTGATGGGAACTTTGCAATTTACCGGCAGTTAAAAAGAAACAGGGTATAGGTGCCTCGCTTACGGCTTCAACTACAACAACTACTAGTATGACTACTATTATTACAATTACTATTACTAGGCTACTAGTTCCCTCATAATTGGTGTGAAATAAGGTGGGGAGGGGGTCTATTAGTACTTCCGTTACTACTACTATTTTGACTACCACAACCACTATCACTACTACTACTACTACTACTACTACTTTTTTTTTTTTTTTTTTTATTTCAACCACTCAGTCTGTGCATCCCCTCTTTGGACCCTAGACTAGGTCAGAATAGTCATCAAAGCGCCTGACTTTGTTGTCATTCAGCTACTTCCTATTCCGGGGTAAGCACTCAGACTCATCATCGTGGATTACTACTACTACATTGATTTTTATTTAATATTTTTCATACATTTCATGTTACTACTACTACCATCACCACCTCCACCATCACCACCACCACTACCTTATATTTAATATTGTACACATACTAAATTTCACAAGCATCAGATACTACTATTCTACACCATGCAACTTCAATCCAGTCTCCTTCCAATGCGACCCTCTGCCACTGCTGCCTCGTAGTCTACTTCTGCCACCGTCACTGGTTGTGGTGCAGACCTTCTTGTTTCCCGCAGGCATAGTAGTGCTGATCTGAGCAATGAGAAAGATAGACGGCATCTCATCCAGGCTACGACGTGGCTCCTAGGCTGTTGCTTCTTCTCTGCGATGATCTCTGCTAGCCTTGAATAGAAGCACTGGGCCCTGGGTCCCATCCCTCCTGATGTGGTGAAGACTAGTGGGGTAAAGCTGCCATGTTCGACTTGTAAGATCCTTTCTCCATATGTCCTGACCTTCTCTCGTTCGTTCCTCTTGTGTGCAGCCTCCAGAGACAGCTCGCTGTAGCTGTGGGCCATTGGGTCAAATACTCTTATGTCAAAGAATGCTCGCTGTGCATTTGTCCAAAAGCCTCTTGCACTAACGTCCAATCTTGCTTCAGTGGATGTGTTGGCCGTCCTGTGCTGCATGGTCTCTCCACCCAAGGGAATGAGTGATGGTTCGCTCACCACATCTCTACACACCTCCCTGAGCATGTTCGCTGTTATATCTCTTACTTCTACTACTACTACTGTTGACAGTAGCCTGGGTCCTGGGCCAGCAGTGAGGGTAGGTGTGCAGTAAGGACTACTGTATTACTACCGGTACTTTCACTATCACTTCACTGTAAACTTTGTGGGCTTAGTATAATCAAATTAATTAATTTCACTCCCAACATCAAACACCTCCCAATGCAATTAATGAAAACATGTGATCCTCCCAGGATTCGAACCTGGGATATCACATACAGATCTTAAACACTCTAACCAGTACACCACCAATACAGTTATACAGTATATTAGTGTAACAAAACTGGTACACACTTTAAAATATACATCTGAACAAACTGTAGCAAACATTCACTATCGACAACATTTACAATATGCAACATAAATGTGCACACAAAGCCTGAACACAAGTATTTAAATGGTTACGTAAGAACAACTATTACACGCAAGATATAGACTACGTATCAGTTTATTACGTCCATGTGTTCTATATTACCCGCTACAAGTTTGACAGTGTACTACATCTTTGACTAATATGATTACTACAACTACTACATTATTACTACTAGTAATATTGCTACAATAATGATTATATTAGTATTATTACTACTACTATTACTACAACTACTACATTATTACTACTAGTAATATTGCTACAATAATTATTATATTAGTATTATTACTACTACTATTACTACAACTACTACAACTGCTACTATTACTACACCAACTACTACTACTACTACTACTACTACATGATCAATGTAGGAATGATTTTATAACTTGTTTTAAACAATTATGGCAAAACGGGAACAAAATTTATCATAATATATGAATGGTAACCTTAAAAACTATCACTAATCGGCTTAATAACGGAGTGGGACACGATGGAATCCATTCCCTGTTTTTAAAGCATGCTTCAGATGACTTCCTAAGAAACTTGGCTCTCTTTTATAATGTATGTCTTTCACAGTGTTATCTCCCACTGGAATTATTGAAAGGTAACATTACGCCTGTTGTCAAAAATACTAAGGGGAATATTACGGATGCCAGTAACTATCGGCCTGTCATGCAGTCTTCTTGCTTGTTAAAAATATGGGAAATGCTAATTTTGAGTATTTTAGAAGATAAAATTGATATTGATGATAGACAGTTTGGATTCCGTGAAGGGGTATCCACTACTGATGCCTGTTTTTTAGTTAAGGAAGTTATGTGTGACAATATAAACACTGTAAATAAGGGTATTCTTACATTTATTGATTTATCCAAGGCTTTTGATCTTGTAAACCATTTTGTATTGGGAAAGACACTAATTGAAGCAAATATTCCATCTGATTTAAAAAGAATAATTAAAGTACCAAATTATGCCAGTAACCATGAAACAGCAGAAGAGTGTAACCAACTCCTACTAAAACACCATGTAGCCCTAACACAAGCAAGGTATTATAAAACAATACAGAGAACTAGGAGTGCTATCATGAAGTTAAGTTTGCCATCTCTCAATTCTGGTTTGTTCCTCTCCTCTGTTCATAACATGTTCAGCAATAGGTACAATATGGAGTTAAACAAGTTCACTCTTGATATAATTGAAGCCAGGATTAACTGGGTGCAAAGACATGAAGAGCGTAGGATGCCATATAGGATACATTAACTTCAGCCATATATATATATTTTTGTTACGTTAATAATCAATGTTTTGATATAACTGTTTAAATGTATTAATTAGAAGTCTCTGCCCTGCTTAATTGGTACTCTTGAAAGGGATATGCAGCCAGGATGCGGCGTCCCCACCGTGTTGTTGCTGCCTCTCCCATTCTATTTGGGCGTGACTATGTAGCTGTGGATAACCTTCACAAATACGGTGTCCGTGGTTACACGGACCACCCTGGGTTAGGTAAATCCTCACGTAGGAAAGTATGTGAGCTGCTGTAGGCGGGAGCTCTGCTGAGGCCACAGGCTTATCTGATGGCGGCGCGAGTACCTCTACCCCTCTGTTCTTGTGACCAATTTGTCAGTGGTGATAATTATTTTATTGAAATGTAGGGTTTTAAGTGTATATGCAGCTCCAGGTACTTCTTATCCCCTTGAGGACGGTGACACGTCTTGGTGGTTTATTTTGGCTATCATCGGAAGATAGCCAAGTGTTTATATACTGTATAATTATAGAGTATTATACTTTCATGTGAATATGTATTGTAATACTGTAAATACTGTATATACTGTATAATTATAGAGTATTATACTTTTATGTGAATATGTATTGTAATACTGTAAATAAACTATTATCTATGTAAATTATTTACGAAATAAAGATGATTGATTGATTGATTGATTGCCTACTACTACTACTACTACTACTACTACTATTACTACAGTACTACTATTGGTGTTGCTCCTGTTCCTCATTGCTGGTCGTGTTCCTCTCTAGGTAGGGTTTTCACTTTTCCAAAAGTTTTTTTTCCTGTGTGAGTGAGGGAGACAAAAGGCAGAACTGCCTATGGCGAGTGCCTCACCCAAAGTTGAAAGAGTTACAGGGCCAAAGTCAAGGGACGATCTAGCCAAAATGCCTGGACACAGGTGCTCGTCTAGTTGAAGAAGTTGCATTTCTTGTCTGGGATTATTGAATTGAAACCGGCACATTTGCTCATCGTAATAGTCGAGTAATTTTTCTACAAGTTAGGTTTTCTATGCGAGTTGTTTCGAGGCGAAATATATGGGGTAACTATTATAATCGGGGCAAGTTTGAAAGCGATACTATTATATTGTTTAGAATGATGGTCAATTAGGAGTTAGAATGTTTGGCTTTTGTCCACCGAGAGTGTACCTGTATTGCTATATACTGTATACCGGTATTATTGTGGGGTCTCACACACCCTCTTACAAGGATTACAAACAGCTTTATTACGTCAGATTAAAATGTTTTGGAGAGAGAGAGAGAGAGAGAGCGAGAGAGAGAGAGAGCGAGAGAGAGAGAGAGAGAGAGAGAGAGAGAGAGAGAGAGAGAGAGAGAGAGAGAGAGAGAGAGAGAGAGAGAGAGAGAGAGAGACTTAACTTATGATAAAATATTATGAATCGAACATAAATGAAATAATTTTGTAAACATTCTTTACTTCTCCTAAGTGATTCTAATGGACACTTTCGTGGGCGTGTTTGTGCGTGTGTTTGTGTTTGTGTGTGAGGCATGCAAGGTCACTTGGTAGAATGTTGCTTATTATAAAACTAATGATCAACATCATTATGGGCTTGCAGAGCTTGTTCTGTAATTATATTCTTCCTCACTCACTATTACTCTAACTCACTCAATCTCTCTCACTCACTCTTACCAACTCACTATCAATCTCTGTCTATCTCCAAGTCTTCTTCTAAATATAATCCCGTAAATTGATGTAGTTTGCGGATGTAAAATATGTTGGTATTTTAGAGTGGCCCTGAGGAGGATTATCGCCATAAGTGGTAACCCTCAAGAGGTCGTCAACTGGACAGACAAACAGTATCAACGTGATTGATCAGATCAAGATAGCTCTCCCTACTATATTTAATTAAGCTATATTTATCTAGTAGGAGTAATATAGAAATAATATATTCTTTAAAACTACAGTAACCTACATTATACCTGTAAGTGAGTTGGATGATATTTTGTATATGCAAGTGTTATGTCGGGTTGTAATATTTACAACTCGTGATATAGTCTCCTAAAAAATCCAATTATGGACTTATAGACCTTAATATATCCCGACAGGGTCACACCGAACACGTTCTTAATAGCACAATATAGGTATTCAATTAGGATAATACAGAACTCAATAACACACATAGAATATAAAAATGGCATTTTAATTAAAGTAGCGTCTATCTTGAGGAGTCATAGATCGTCTCAACATAATCATTTCGATCTCCAACTCTCGAATATAGATTCGTAGTCGGGGATGATTTCTTGTCTGAATCAACAACAATAATAAAATACAAATAATGGGGTACATGTACGTTGAGATTCGTACAAGAACAAATCATAAACAAATGTGGTTAAAGGTATCAATTAATAAAGTGGCAACAAAAGTAGGACATGAACATAGAAATAATGACCCTTAATAATAACAATCGATATGAGTCGAGTGTCTTACGTGAATGAGAAACAAAATAAAGAAATAAAATACAGTCTCAGTATAGGAGACACGGGGTAATTGAGAGCAAAAATAAACACCCAGGTAGGCTGGATGAGTCACACAGTAGAGGGGCGCACTACAAAGGTAGCCGCGGTATTCTCAAGTGACCTTCCTACTTAAACAAAGGAGGTCAGGTCATGAACTGGACTGGGGTGGTGGAAATTAACTTCAAAGTTAATGCAACTAGAATTGTAATTATAATAATGTTACTCTGAAATTGGTGGCAAAATATGATTTAATTTATTGTACAAAAGATTAAGTTCGTAGACTAAATTGCGTTATTTCTAATGAATATCTTGTATTCACGACAATGATCGTATGTAAGAATAACGAAACGAGCCGAGGAACTCAGATATAAAGTTTGCGTATAATTATGAATGAACTATAGAATAAATCTATTTAATTACACTGGAGAACAAATTATAATTAACTAAATGAAGTTAGTCAACGAATGCTCTGGAGACGCTTATGATTAATAGTGTGAAAGGATATTTAACAGTTTATCAATTAACAAAAGAACTTGGGCGAACTCCTGAGCAGGAAGAATCAGAATTACTTACATCAGTAATCAATTTTTTTTTTTTTTTTTTTTTTTTCTATATTCCAACTTACTTCCTCTCGGGCATAGGCTGAGAGCCTTAACATTCACGCTTTACAATGAACAGTGAAGCCCGTGAGGTCTTGTTCCAGTCTAGGGAGTGAGACATGTGAAGCACGTAGAGTACAACGAGCACCTGCCATCTTGCCTTCACATGAGGCACGGTGCTCACTCATGGCCCGAAACGACCCCATCTCTGAAGCCATCTCGTTTCCGTGCTTCACTGTTTCACCCCCTACACTCGGACTCTCACACTTACACACACACAACGCCACCTGTTGAGCAGATAACTCACCAGGCATTGCACCCCTATAGCATATTTTGAATATGGGAATATTCATACACTGCTATTTAATCAGGGAACAATGAGGGTATTTTATTGACGTTTCGGTGGGCTTGTGGTAATGCACTGATACTAGGTACAGCACAAATTCCATCCCAATAATATCTTCCCATGAATACATCGGGATTTGAACCCGGGACCCCTGGATTACCAGGCAAGTGGCAAGACCACTCCACCACACCTCCCCTATTAATTTGCTACAGCATATAAGAAATGAACGTCAATACGAATTCATAAAATAATTACAAAGGTGATTATGTAATCGAACGTAATCAGGGAAGGTGGGGGAAATAGATTTTCACAGGGATGATTATAGGGATAAAAATTATGTATGTTAAGGTAAATTAGTTATAAAAATGGGCGTAGGTTCTAGGCAAAGTCAGTTAGGAAGGGAAATCAAATCACGAATTACACTTAAACCTCAACTCACAAAATACAAAGCAGAATACATATATAGAAAGATCTGTGAGCGTGTGGCAAAGTGAATAACTGAACACAATTATATAACGCATGCGTAAGTTGTTCTGTAGCAAATTAATCAAATAACAGGATTAGGACTTATACAGTTTTAACACAGATGATAGGTAAGGTTCAGAAGGATTAACACAGTACGCAATTAAGGATCTTAGGCACAGATATCAGAGGTAATTAGCACAACACGGATCACATATCTTACTTTACCCTGACAACAATAACACAACGAAAAATACACAGAATCACTTAGGGAATATTTGGAGGGCAGGGGAAGAGAGTACAGGTCTGGCCAACATAGGTCGTGGGTCCGAGGAGCAGCACTTCCGGGGTGTAGGGCGTTACTCGAGCAGCACTTCAGGTGGGTAGGGCGTTACTCGAGCAGCACTTCAGGTGGGTAGGGCATCACTCGAACAAGACTTCAGGGGCACTTCAGGTAAGCACACTCTCCGAGCAGGGTAGGGGCAGGCTGGTACAAGCTACAACTGTGGATTAGCTAGTCTGTTCCTGGGTAGGTCTAGAATAGTATCGCAAGTGTGGTTTGCATACTTCTCTACAATTTCGTTGAGGTAATGTGCGGCTTTTTCCTTGACTCTCGTTTACAGGTTTTCAAAATCAGAGGGATATGGGGAAATGGTTGTGAGGAAATTGTGAGATAATTGCTTGTCGTAGGTATACATAGTGGTTATTTACATTGTTCTATCTATATTAGGTAGTTTATTAATGGCTTAAGTACTAGTTATTTAGCTTAATAGTGGAGAAATGGGACGTGTACGGAAACGTCCATGAGCTGCATTCTTAGACAAACACTGCTATAGCTCGCCTAAGAGTTGTTGTTGTTGTTCCCTAAGCTGCCTGGCCGAACAGCCCCGAGTCCCTAAGGAAGGCCATGGCCACGGTCGGGCTTTCCCACACAGCTCTCAAAGAGTGTAAATTGTGTTGTTGGCGTAAGTGGTTGTGTGAAATGCAGTCTTCTATGATGTGTTTAATGGTATGGGGTGCTGTGTTACAACCCGGGCAGGTGTCGACGACGGAGTCATCCAGTCTCTTCTGATAGCTCAGAAGAGGCGGATGGTGTCCGCATCTCAGCCTGGCCAGGTGGACTCTGTCCTCGCAAGGAAGGGAGGATTCAGAAGGATGGATTGCGGGAAGTCGTGCTTGCAGCTGCGTGTTGTCTATGAATGAGTGGATGGAACGGTGAGTGATATGAGTATGGATGTGCTTCCGGAAGTTGGTTTGGGGTGGGCAGGGAGGGAGAGAAGACAGTATTTGTGTGTGATAGCGTGTGCTGGGTGTTGTTTTGATATTTCTTGGTGTCTGTGGGTGTGTAGCCATGTAGTGTAGTGGGTGGTGTTGATTCGCGGAGGCTGCTGCCAGGAATTGTGTGCCTCTCATGTCTAGATGATCTTTGACTTTGAGGACTTTGGTTTCTTGATGTAGGTGATCTGTGGGTGTCGTAGCTGTGCATCCTGTGATGATTTTCAGGGCTTTATTTTGAATAGTCTGTAAGGTCTTATGATGTGTTTCAGCTAGGTTAGAAGCCCAGGCCGGGCTTGCGTATTCCATAACTGATCTTATGTATTGTTTGTAGACTGTGGTGGTGGTTTCTTTGTTGTGTCCAAATTTCGTGTGGGCAAGTGATCTGAGGGCATTAAGTCTGGGTGTCAGTTTCTTTTTCGTGTTTGTGGTGTGCTGTTTGAATGTCATTTGGGTGTCGTATGTTACTCCTAGGATTTTGTGTGTGTGTGTGTGTGTGTTAGGGGTGTGTTGTTTATGTTGAGTCCCGGGACGTAATCGTGCTCTCCTGTCCAGCTTGTGAGGAGGGTTGCAGTGGATTTAGCTGGGGCTAAATTGAGTCTGTTTGTAGTGCACCATTCATGTAATGTGTCAAGATAGTCTTGAAGGAGTCTTGTTGCTGTGTCTGGGTTTTGGTGCGTGCTTGTGAGTGTTATGTCGTCTGCGTAGGAGGCTATGGTTATTTGGGGTGAATTTGGTGTATTTATATCATGCATGTACAGATTGAAGAGTGCGGGCGACAGGACGGATCCTTGCGGGACTCCGTTTGGGAAATTTCTAATGCTAGATGACTGACCGGCAAAAGATACGTGTGCACATCTGCCTGCTAAGAAATTGGCCAGCCATCTTTTTGTGTTGTTGTGCATGTATGTGTTGTAGATTTTGTTTGTTAGGTTGTGGCGGGGGATGGCATCGAAGGCTTTACTAATGTCGAGTGTGGCAAGTACTGATCTGTGTGGTGGTCTAGCTGAGTTGATGCCGTCAAAAGCTCTTTGTGTAAGGTCTGTAAGAAGAGTGTTTGTGGAGTGCAATGGCCTGAAGCCGTGTTGTGTTGGAGAAATGGGTAAGTCAGGTGTCATCAGTTGTAGTACAAGGCGCTCTATGACTATGGAGGGGGTGCAAACGAGTGTGATAGGGCGGTGTGAGGAGGGTAGCGTGGGGGCTTTGTTAGGTTTGGGGAATTTGGTGATGATACCATGCTTCCAGATGTCTGGTATTGTGTTGAGTGAGTAGCTGTAGTTTGATATGTTAGTGAGTGCTTGTATGCCTTGTGGTCCCAGGTGTCTGAGGTGAATATTGCTTATGTTGTCTAGGCCACAGGCGGGTGAGAGCTTGAGATTGTTGATGATATGCTTTGTCTGGTTGTTGGTGAAGGGTGTATAGTCAGGGTCTGTGGGGAATTGTATTTTTCGTCGGATGACACCGTCGGTCGTCTTTGTGGGGTTTTAGGTGAGACTGACATGAGAGAAGTGATTGATGAGAGTGTTTGCTTGTTGTTTACGTGAAGGAGTAGAGTCTGTTGTTGTGATTGCAGCATGTGATTGTGTTGTGTTGCTGTTAGAAAGTGTGATGCTGTTTAGTGTTTTGTAGAGTTTTTTGGGGTTTGTTTTGTGATTGAGTGTTTGTAGGAAGTTATTCCAATTTAGTGTTTGTTGTTCTTGTATTTTGTTGTTAATCTGGATGTTGAGTGCTTGAATTTGTTGATTGATGTCTTGTGTGTGGGGTGCTGGGGAGTGTTTCAGTGCGTCGCGTTGTATGATGAGGTTTTGAATTTCTGGTGAGAAGTTGGGGTTGTGTTTTTTATGTTACCTCTTGGAATGTGTTTCTTGTCGGCGTTTTGGATAGTCGTGTTGAATGTGTGTTGATGTTAATGATGGGTGTACTGTTTAAGGTTTCAAAGTGTTGTTCTGTCTCATTTGTGAAAGCTTCCTAGTTAGCTCTTTTATAGTTAGTGTAAGTGTGTCTGTGGCTAGCTGGGGTGAGTCTTGTTTTGGTGGTGATAATGATCGGGAGGTGGTCTGAGCCCAAGGTTCTGGGCTCAGACCACCTCCCGATCATTATCACCACCAAAACAAGACTCACCCCAGCTAGCCTAAGAGTTGTTCTTGGTAGAGGTTTATTATATCTCCCGGTTTGTCACAATGTGTCCTCTTGTCTATATCCATTTATATCGGTAGACTTCAGGCCGTTGATGTTTTATTTGCATAAACATTTCTTCAGTATATTCCATATCCGGGAGCTGAGGAAATGCTGTGCTGTGGTTGGCTAGGAGGGTTGGGGGGAGGGCTGGAGAGCAGGGCGTTGATTGGTGGTTAGAATTTCCCATTCTCGTGGTAGGTGGTTGTTGTCTTAGAGCACGGGGAAACAGGGGTTGCTTTGGTATTTGTGCATTGGCCAGAGCATGAGAAAACAGGGGTGGCTCGTGTATTTCTCTTCTCTTCTCCTGTTGCTCTCTTGTCTTTTTAGGGTCTTGGAGTTGCAGACTGGCTATTCTGCAAATGTTTCTTGGATGGCTTGTCTTCAGACCCGTCATTTCAGCAATAAATAGACAAAAGGTTGCATTACCTGTTTCTAGAGGACCTTTCAAATTGAGAGCGTGATAGAAATTCAGATACAATATACAGTACATTGCCATTTAAATGCTTGGAAACACGAAGCTTTAATATTTATAAGTCATAGGAAGGGGAAAAGATGGTCTGAAGGAAGTTAAAAAGCTTGATCTGTACCGGTGATGTCTTGTTGTATTTATTTCAGCTGCATTTAGATGATTTTATGAAGCTTATGAAGGATCTGTGGTAGTTAAAAGGGTTAGTGGAGATAGTTTGAAACCTTATTATTGTTAGAGGTCCTTCCTAAGCTGAACAAAATCGTCTAATAGTTGTCAGATTATAATGAAAAGTACATCACTGGTACAGAAGGGGTTAAACAGCTTACCGGTTGAAGGGAACAAAGACTGAGCCATCTGGTTCAGTGTTGGGTTAGAAAGTTGGACAAAATAGGGATGAGAGTGTGATGATTGATGGGTGCTACCTACTCTTCCAAACATTTGCATCATGAAAGTAATTGTCATAGATGTACCTAAGTAAATGTCTGCATTCTTGCTTTGTAATTATCATACCTATTACTTATTTATGTTCATTCCGTAAGATAATATATATGATAAATGTTCTGAACCGATAAAATACCATATAATTCAGTACAGTAGGTCTATAAAATAGGTATTGGGTTATATTACGATAGGTTGCCGTGGAATATAGGATATCTTGCATGACGTGAATACATTTACGCCTCCATACAGTACATTTATTGATTAATACGCACATAAACCCGATGTTATCTTCTATATATTTTGCTTTCTGTAGAGATCCTGTAGTAATTGAGACCAGTTAACCTCTGCCATCTTACTGCCACTTGAGATATCTTCCTCTCATTACTCTCTTTTATCTCCATACCCATAACACACACTTGGTAATACGGGTACAGTTTATACAGATTTGTTGAATAGGGCCTAGTCGCAAAAAACGTACTAATACTGAGAGGGTTGATGACGTTTCTGTCCCTCTATCAATCTTTCCTTCATCGTATGACTTCAACTGTTTTAACACTTAACCTGAGGGCATACTTCCGCCTATTTTCGCCATATTAGGGTTTATTCAGGCACCCCTGAATGATTAAGCAAGTGTCTGAATGAATTAAATATATTCAGCCAAAAACTAGAAGAAAATATCTTCAAAATGACACCAGAACGAGCTTCGTAGCGTGCGGGAGTAACCCGCAGCGCTACCAAAAACATCGGCACCTTAACACCTGTAGAAGTAAGTTGCAGTGGTACAATTGTAGAAAGAGCTGACATGGCAACCACTCATGAAGAAGCTGATAACATCATTGTGCAGCAGGCTATAGCAGTTGCTGTAGCTCAGCAGCAACCTGTCACTGTTCTTGCAGATGATACAGATGTTTATGCACTTCTTCTTTATTATTACCTGGAACAAGGCATACAAACACCAATGTTTATGGAATCACCTGTAAAAGAGAGAACTGTTGTTGATATCCAGGCCACTGTAAAGAAACATCAGAACATAATTCCAGCAATATTGGCAGGTCATGCTCTTACTGGATGTGATACAGTGGCAGCATGTTTTGGTATAGGAAAAGGAAAGATGTTGAAAGTACTGAACACAGGTCTGAATCTGGATATGATAGGTAATGCTGAGGCTAACTGGCCTGAGTTGTTGGAACAGGCAACAAAATTCATAGCTTCCTGTTATGGACAATCAAAGACCAATTCTATGTCTGAGGCCAGAGTAAGTGTGCGGACTTCAAGAACGGGGAAGTCGGGAGCAACAGTTACTCCCAAGTTATGTTCTCTTCCACCTACTATAGAGGCCTTCATTGAGAATGTCAAGCGGGCTCATCTGCAAACATGCATATGGAAGAATGCCCTGCAACTAGATCCACCAGATTTGGAACCCACAAGTTATGGATGGATCAAAGAAAGCAGAACAAAGTCACTGCTGCCTACAACAGTCCCTACCAATGTTCAGCTAGCACCGAATCATATACTAAAGTTGATAAGATGCACATGTTCAAGTAAACAGCCATGTAAGTCCTCAAGATGCACATGTTACAAGTCGAGGCTACCATGCACAATGTTTTGTGCTTGTCAATCCTCCATTGAATGTTGCAATGATCAAACACGAACAGCAGTTGATGAGGATGATGAGGATGATTACTAATTACCTCAAAATTATGCATTTATGCCATATAATAAAAATTGAGGACTCAAAACGATCTAACTAAAAAAACTGTCAATCTTTATTACTTTCATGTTGAACAAGTAATATTCTTATATACTAGTATAAGTATATACAAAAAAAAAAAAAAAAAAAAAAAAGGCAGCCGTTTTGAAAATGGTGGTCATTTTGGATATGAAAATATCAGAAATGAATTTTCTGGGTCAAAATACCCTGGAATCCATGTATTGGTTGACCGGTTATGTCAATTTGTAAGGGAATTATGGTATATTATGTATTTTGATATTTTCTTGGCGGCCATTTTGTTTTATGCTAATTATACAAGGCTGACAGGGAGCCAACATATATATTTTTCAAACCGGATATGTTGGCAAACAAAATCCAATGAAAAAAAAACTTAAGACCCTAAAACAAGGTTGAGCCTGGTGGCTGCCGGACTATACGCTCTTAACCTTGGAGTACGTTCAGAGAAGATTTGCCTAGGAGTTTGGCTAACCTAATTTAATAGTATACTTTGCAGGTTTGTGCAAACATATTTGACAGTAATTCTAGTATACTTTTATTGTTTTTCCATATAATTGAAGCAGGTAGGCAAAGCAATATCTTTATATATTAATGTCTGTAGTAAACTAAAGGAACATTGACACTTATGATTTATGTACTTAAGTCATGTGTACGTTTATTATACAGTGCCTTCTTTTTGTCTTCAAAATATTAATTTCAATATATTGCCAGTCATCTTGCCTTGACTCTTTCTTAACTCTAGAGGGGGTGTCGTTCGGTTCGTCAGCTTGTTCTTGTGGAAGGGTTGTTATTATTATCCAACCACCCATTGCTGTGTACAGTGTGAGATGTATGTGAAATATTATCATACTGTTGGAATGGAAGTAGATGTGTATATAGTCTGCAACAATGATACCAGCTAGTCCATACGGATCAATGCTAGCATTTAGTTGTGTACATGTAACAGTGGTCTACCACACCTGCAATGACCACCATTGCAATGAAAAGTGTGGAAGTCCAAGCCCTCTGGACAATAAACATTTTGGTCACCCATGGAGAAGCAAACCCCAGACTTCCCGTGCATCAGTCGCGCATGTTACCACTCGACCTCACAGGTTCAAATATTAAGTTGATTGGTCATCTGTTTAGGCAAATAATGGCACCAACAGAAGTCAATATGTTTACAAATTGATTGCTTAGGAAAAGCTGAATTTGAAATTAAATAAATCTACCAGTTCATGTGAAGTTGACTATTATTCTTTTACAGAAAGAATAACCGCTACGACAGTGAGACCGTGGAAAGATCAGTTGCAAAGACCCAGGAGACAGCAGGAGCAAAGAGAGTCTCCATCATAATATCCTGTAGCTGTGGGACTGCTGTAGCTGTGGGACTGTTTTAGCTGCGGGACTGCTGTAGCTGTGGGACTGCTGTAGCTGTTTGACTGTCGTAGCTGTGGGACTGCTGTAGCTGTGGGACTGTTGTAGCTGTGGGACTGTTGTAGCTGTGGGACTGCTGTAGCTGTGGGACTGCTGAGCTGTGAGACTGCTGTAGCTGCGGGACTGCTGGAACTGTGAGACTGCTGGAGCTGTGGGGCTACTGGAGGACAAAATGGGGCAACAACTGCTGGTGACGTTCTTGATGCTCTGTGCAGTATTCAGATCAGTCCATGTTGTACAATGCCTATTGTATTAACATTACATTGTCAATGTTTTAACATAAGTGAGGTTTAAATTTTTGTATATATATATATATATATATATATATATATATATATATATATATATATATATAATATATATACAGGCCTATATATAATTTGACTTTCTTAGATTTTTATTATTTTTAAGCAAGTATGGTTGCAATTAATATATATATATATATACTGTATATATATATATATATATATATACAGTATATATATATATATATATATATATATATATATATATATATATATATTAATTGCAACCATACTTGCTTAAAAATATAAAAATCTAAGAAAGTCAAATTATATATTCCAGGACCATCTTATCAGAAACCTGGAATTACGAGGACACTACCAAGTGGAACGAAACGTTTCCGGACTGTGATAATGAGCGTCAGTCACCCATAGACATCCGGGACGTGGAGATCTACCCTATGGAACCATTCACCTTTATTAACTATGGGGTGAGACATAAACGACTTTTTGATATAATTAATCATTATTATTTTATTGTTCTTGCCCAATAATGTCTCCTTCTATTTATTAATATCTCGTCAACAATAGTTATACGTGCACAGTACTTTGCCATGTTCATAGCAAAATCACAATTTCTGTTGCAATGATACACACAAACTTGTATTAGTTACGAAACAAAGTATATTTCAATAAATCAATAGCATAAAGAATTCAATAATTGTGAATAATGCTTAATTTGAGTAAGTTTGCAACATGCCACCCAGTCACACAGTGCATACACAGCAGGTTGTTGTTGTTGTTGTTGTTGTTCCCTAAGCTGCCTGGCCGAACAGCCCCGAGTCCCTGAGAAAGGCCATGGCCACGATCGGGATTTCCCACAGAACTCTCATTGAGTGTAGATTGTGTTGTTGGCGTAAGTGGTTGTGTGAAATGCAGTCTTCTATGATTGTTTAATGGTATGGGGTGCTGTGTTACATCCCGGGCAGGCGTCGACAACGGAGTCATCCAGTCTCTTCTGATAGCTCAGGAGAGCTGGATGGTGTCCGCATCTCAGCCTGGCCAGGTGGACTCTGTCCTCGCGAGGAAGGGAGGATTCGGAAGGATGGATTTCGGGAGGTCGTGCATGCAGCTGCGTGTTGTCTGTGAGTGAGTGGATGGATCGGTGAGAGATATGAGTATGGATGTGCTTCTGGAAGTTGGTTCGGGGTGGGCAGGGAGGGAGAGAGGACAATAATTGTGTGTGATACCTTGTGCTGGGTGTTGTTTTGATATTTCTTGGTGTCTGTGGGTGTGTTGCCATGTAGTTTAGTGGGTGGCCTTGGTTCGTGGAGGCTGCTGCCAGGAATTGAGTGCCTCTCATGTCCAGATGGTCTTTGACTTTGAGGATTTTGGTTTCTTGATGTAGGTGATCTGTGGGTGCAGTAGCACACCAGGTTATAACAGACACTTCCTTAGAAGGGTTAGATGTGTTCAGTATGAACAAACACTCTCACTGACTTCATCCTGCAGTTGTTAAAGGGGACAATCATAATCTAACTATAGGGTGTTGAGTATATAACGTTATTTGTAATGTCACATGGCTTTCAGCGACAATAGTGATTGTCTTGTACACAAAATGTAGTAGCAAGTATTGCACGTTATTCAATTATCCACAATTGATGAGGCATAATTGCTTCTGGAAATTGTATGATTAGTAATTGAAAATAAGTCTCATGTACAGATTCTAGTTAATGACTGGTACAGGGTTTTAGTTTATTGTTTCACAGATTTAATTAGTGGAAAAACAATAGTCAGGCGGTTGTGGACTGCCATCGCTAGCTTCCGCAACCTATCAACTCCGGTGTTCCTCAGGGTTCTGTCCTATCTCCAATTATCTTCCTATTATTCATTAACGACCTTCTCAATTGCACCTCCAGCCCCATTCACTCATATGCTGACGACTCTACATTACACTATTCAACTAGCCTTCCACGAAATCACTCACAGCAGGAACTCCAAAACTCACGTAAGGAAGCCATAAAGCACATATCTTCTGATCTCTCTACAGCTCCACTATCTCCAATTGGGGCAGAGAAAACCTTGTTACTTTCAATGCTTCCAAAACTCAATTTCTCCATCTGCCTACTCGTATAGCCCCCTTCCAGAAAACTATGACTTACTCTTCAACAACATACAAATTAACCCTTCATCTTTTCTTAATATTCTCGGTGGTGTCTCTTTTTCTTCTGATCTCTCTTGGAAAGATCATATTACCACTCTTGCAAAATCAGCTTCCCAGAAGCTGTGTATGCTCAACCGCCTCTGTGGGTTCTTTACCCATGTGTAGCTTCTTGCTCTGTACAGGGGCACAGTGTGTCCATGTATTGAGTATTGTTCACACGTTTGGGGAGTATTTTCTCACACACTACTTTTAGATAAAGTAGAAAAAAAGCCTTCCGTCTCATTAACTCACGTCCACTCACCAATTCTCTGCAGTCTCTCTCTCTGTGCCGCAATGTTGCATCTCTTTCACTATAATACCGCTATTAGAACAATCAGTGTTCCTTAGAGCTCTTTCAATGTATTCCATCCCCTCTTCATAGAGCACGTAGCACCCGTCTTGCAACACAATCCCACTCCTACTCTGTTCAACAGTCCAACCCAAGAGTGAAACGTTATTCTCAATCATTCTTCTATTCAACAGCTGAGCTCTGGAACTCTCTCCCAGAATCAGCCTTTCCCTCATCCAATGACTTAAATTACTTCAAACTCTGTTGTCCATGCATTTTGGCTCGAACGTCCCTTGATTTTGGGCCTGTCACCCTTTCAACTCTGGGGGAGGCACTCATCACAGGCAGTTCTGCCTTTTGTCTCCTTCATTCACATAGAAAAAAGAAGAAGTTAGGTCTCAAGTCCCACCACAGGTCGTAGGATATAGTGACCATGAAAATGTTTAAGGCTTCTCGGAGGGGGAGGGGGAACTTTATGAAAACTTAAACAATTCACAAAAAACTTGTATGAAAAAACTTTTCTACCATGCTTGCTAGAGATAAAAAGATCAATATGGTGACAATTTTGTGTGGCTTTGATAGCCCGTTCCTAGATTTAGTTTTCTTTATCTGGCTCTATTAACTCTCACTGAGACAGTATAATATTATATATATATATATATATATATATATATATATATATATATATATATATACCCTTGATAATCTTACTAACCCTTGGTCACCCTACCAATATAACAATAACCATCAATGGTTGTTGGTTATGTCGTGTGATGGTCTTAGCTACCAATATAACAATAACCATCAATGGTTGTTGGTTATGTTGTGTGATGGTCTTAACTACCAATATAACAATAACCATCAATGGTTGTTGGTTATGTTGTGTGATGGTCTTAGCTACCAATATAACAATAACCATCAATGGTTGTTGGTTATGTTGTATGAGGGTCTTAGCTACCAATATAACAATAACCATCAATGGTTGTTGGTTATGTTGTGTGATGGTCTTAACTACCAATATAACAATAACCATCAATGGTTGTTGGTTATGTTGTATGAGGGCCTTAGCTACCAATATAACAATAACCATCAATGGTTGTTGGTTATGTTGTGTGATGGTCTTAACTACCAATATAACTATCACCATCAATGGTTGTTGGTTATGTTGTGTGATGGTCTTAACTACCAATATAACAATAACCATCAATGGCTGTTGGTTATGTTGTGTGATGGTCTTAACTACCAATATAACAATTACCATCAATGGTTGTTGGTTATGTTGTGTGATGGTCTTAGCTACCAATATAACAAGATGGTCTTAACTACCAATATAACAATAACCATCAATGGTTGTTGATTATGTTGTGTGATGGTCTTAGCTACCAATATAACAAGATGGTCTTAACTACCAATATAACAATAACCATCAATGGTTGTTGGTTATGTTGTGTGATGGTCTTAACTACCAATATAACAATAACCATCAATGGTTGTTGGTTATGTTGTGTGATGGTCTTAGCTACCAATACAACAATAACCATCAATCGTTGTTGGTTATGTTGTGTGATGGTCTTAGCTACCAATATAACAATAACCATCAATGGTTGTTGGTTATGTTGTGTGATGGTCTTAACTACCAATATAACAATAACCATCAATGGTTGTTGGTTATGTTGTGTGATGGTCTTAACTACCAATATAACAATAACCATCAATCAATGGTTGTTGGTTATGTTGTGTGATAGTCTTAACTACCAATATAACAATAACCATCAATGGTTGTTGATTATGTTGTGTGATGGTCTTAGCTACCAATATAACAATAACCATCAATGGTTGTTGGTTATGTTGTGTGATAGTCTTAACTACCAATATAACAATAACCATCAATGGTTGTTGGTTATGTTGTGTGATAGTCTTAACTACCAATATAACAATAACCATCAATGGTTGTTGATTATGTTGTGTGATGGTCTTAGCTACCAATATAACAATAGCCATCAATCATTAGATTAGAAGAAGATACTCACTATTATGAACATTTCCATTGCAATAGGTTAGTGTAGCTTTAATAATGTTAGGTCAAGCTAAGCTGAGGTAGGTTTGGCCAGCTCTGGTCAAATTAGGACAAATATATGTGAAGTACTGTATGTTGGAAATCTCATATCTATCCAAATGTTCCCTTTCACAGCTGATCAACACGTGTCTGCATAACAACGGCCACACTATGAAGGTCAACTCTACTACGCTTCCAAGCCCACGGGTGACTGGTGGAGGTCTGGGGGCCACCTACGTGCTGGAACAATTCCACTTCCACTGGGGGTCAAACAGCCATCAGGGGTCTGAACATCTCCTCAATGGACATGCCTTCGCTGGGGAGATGCACCTTGTTCATTTCAAGGAAGAGTTAGTTTCATATTAGCTAAATGTGTTCTATTTCTTTCTATGCAGCTTACATATCTGGAAATATATTATAAATAATTATATATCGTATGTATATACAGTAACTCTTCGGGAATTACTTGGGAAAGTAAATTCCAAATACATGCTACATCCAGAGCTTCAGTCTTTATATATTGGTATGGATATATGCTCCGCCGGCGAACTTAAATGTGCAAAAAATAGGATGGCGGACAATTTCCACAAATGCAACTAATTTCAGATCTTCCTTGATTACCTATATTAACTCCCAAAGTTATGTTTGTGCTGCAGATCAAAAGACTTGCTAGGACAAAGAAACCTTAGTGTATCATTTAATTTAATCATGATAATATTCATATTGATTTTCTATTAAAATAAACATGTTTAGGGAGATGTTAATGAAGTCAATAACTACAATATAACTCTAATAACACTTATTTATTGCCAATACTGATGGGTAGTCGTATAATAATTATTGGTTGTGGTGCAGATATGGGAACTATGATGAAGCCTTGGAACATGAGGATGGACTGGCAGTGTTGGGAGTCTGGCTTACAGAGGACCAAAGCTGTGGGCCCTGCCCAGACCAACAACACTATCAAGACAGCTCAGAGGAGGATGTGTCACGTGAACACCAGTGAGTGTACAGTCGCGAACATTAAGAAGGATACACTCATTTGAATCTTTGAACCTTTAAGGGGGGTCACCGTTTATTTTTATCTTTATCTCCTTTTCTCTCTTTCCCTGGCTTCTATCAATTCAGCCCTATTCAGCCAACTGTTTTAAGACGTTTATCCCCATCCAGGTGTCGATTTCTTTCTGGCGAGCGATAGCGAGCCAACATTGTATGGAGAACTCTGGCTTCGGCGGAGAAATTTTTCTATCGAAAAATGTACATATTTAGCTTGCTGTCAAAACAAAAATGTCATTGGAGGTGCTTGGTGGTGTTGTGAAATTAATAAAAAAATGAATATATATATACTGGCTCGCTACCGCTCGCCAGGAAAATAGTGACACCTGTATGGGGGTAAACGTCTTAAAACAGTAGGCTGAATGGGGACGAATGGATAAAAGCCAAAGAGAAAAGGAGAGAAAGATACAAAAAGCCGGTGACCCCCCTTAAGCGGATGTTCTTGACATGTTCTATTTGTAATTACCGATTGTTTGAGCTTCAATGGGAAATAATATTTACCTGTTCATAATTATATGGTCTGTTCAGAGCAAATGGAACGTTAATGAGAAGAATGTATTGTCCCCCTCCATCACCACGCTAGGCTTACATTCACAGGATCTTATCTAATACTGTGACAAAGCCTTCGCCATCTCAAGCTTTTCATAGGAAACCCTTGAATACATTAGGTTAGAGTGGTCAGAACTAGACGTGACGATAACTTGACTTGCATTGATAAAGTATATATAATTTGTATATACAGTATATATATATATATATATATATATATATATATATATATATATATATATATATATATATATACACTTTATACAGTATATATACTGTTGTCCAATAGGCTACCATTGTTTTTTTACCTAATAAATAACTTTATTAGTCCATTCTTTACAACAGTCTTCCTATGCTTATTTATTAACGCAGTCTGATGGTAGGAAAAACAAAATATATTTGGTCTAAAAAAAATTAAAAATGCTTTATACGTAGCCTATCGATAAGAGGTGTAGTTGCACACTTGAATTTGCATACACACATTGATTTGTTGTATGGAAGGAAAATTATTGAATTATAAATTTATTTCCTAATGGAGTAGTGACATACTTTGACCAGTTAACTGTTTTATAGCAAATTATTCTTTGTAAGGCAATCATACTATGTTTCCTTCAATATATATAATCACTGGGTGGATGCACATTATTGTGGGCAAGTATACTTCCGAGCTACATAGAATCATGGGGTTAACAATAAAAATAACAATAATAACACAAATAATAATAATAATAATAATAATAATAATAATGATAATAATAATAATACAAATACTACTACTACTACTACTACTACTAGTAATAATAATAATATTAATACTACTACTACTACTACTAATGATAACAATACAAACAAACCTAATAGTGTTGAAAGACTACAATATGTGTATGCACTTTTCTGTTTAGTAGCAAGTGTGGTGAGGAAGATAAAAAACAGAGTTCTCCCAACTGGTGGTGGGCCATCACACCCACCAACCCCGAAAACCTCACCGACTGCAATCTCGTCAACCTACGTCAGCTGCTCCCAGAAGATACCGACACTTTCTACAGGTAATGCTTTGCCTACTGTATATTGATACTTTCCAACGTAATGCTTTAGTTATATTGATACCTTCTAAGGTAATGTTTTAGCTATATTTATGCTTCCTACAAATAATGCTTTAGCTATATTGATATTTTCTACAGGTAATACTTTAGCTATATATATATATATACATTTTCTACAGGTAATGCTTTAGCTACATCTATGCTTTCCGCTAGGAAGAGGGCTGTGTTTTGATGAATTAACCATATTCCAATTACACTTAACGCCATCTGGATCCTGTGGCGGTACTAAGTAAAACGTACAAACAAAAACATTTTGGAGATTGCGGTTTAGAGATTATTTTATCCCTGCTTTTCTGTCACTTCACGCTACAGGCAAATTTAATTGGGAATGTGATCATTCACTCATGTTTAGTAACTCATTCTATGACGATTCTCACATGATAAAAGTATAATAATAAATAATTATTTTATTCAGAGGCCGCTTCAGAGATGGAGCTGCTTCGAGCCATGATGGATGCTTCACATGTCTCACTCCCCAGACTGGAACAAGATCTCACGGGCTTCACCGTGTTGAGCGGTGGAATGTACAGGCTCTCAGCCTATGCCCGAGAGGGAGTAGTTGGAATATAGAAGAACAAAAAAAAATATATATATTATCTACATTATAATTATAGAGTTACGAAACCTCTAGATATTTTTTACATACGAATGCGGCAACGCCGACAAGTTCTATGAACTGCAATTTTTATGTTTTTTAACAGAACAGCCTCAATCGAAAATGTGTTACTGTTAACGCGATCTACTGTATGTTAATTTGTGCAACTCAAAACATAAGATGTTTTACGCAGTTTATAATTATAAGACTTATTTCAAAAGTAGGAATATGTATAATACCGCAGGGTGTAGAGGTAAAAGAGATTGCAACCTTGTATTCATTATAATTAGGACTACAATCTTCATCACTAACGTCTATAAATAAGAAATCGGCTAGAATAATTGAACTACCATTTTTACCATTTGGGAAGAATCAGACAGGGAATATGTGTGTACATTTACAGCCCATTTTCTATAGCCATTATAATGCTACAGAGGTTAGGGGTTAGGATTACTGACTTATTTATAATGCAGAGATTATAGTCTGTAAGGCTTGAATAAAAAAAGGTAAAGTGAACAGAAAAGAGAAGACCATTAACTTGGACCAAACCGCGGACATTGTAAATATATAATTGTAAATAAATATAGCGAAGCGATTATACTATAATTTAGGGGGTGTTTGTCTAAGCTTGATGGAGGTCTAGGGAGGAAACTAAACAAATATATGAATACATGAATTAATAGACCAAGCAAACGGTCAGTCTCCCCTTAAAGGTGGTGGTGCATGGGTTGAGATATACATGGAATAATAATCGCCAACCTGCACATAATTATCTTGCAAAATGCAATGGCACCGAAATAATTATTAACAATGGTATAAAGGATTTTGTGGATCGTCTACACCGGATCATCTACACCACTAGATAGATTGTCATGTGCCTATTTTTGTTACTGAGCCATGACTTTATATTAATAACTGAATATATCGTCAATTATCACAAACTAATTTGAAGAAATATATTAGTTTAACACTATCAGTCTTCGGGGACACTTCTTCAATTAATTTAAACCAACATAAAACGATTATACTCACGGTTAAAAGGCCCTTTAGGAATCAAAGGGTTAAAATAGATCTCAATTAACCTTCTTACTCCATTAATTAGTTACTAAATTGAATAAACTCGTCTACTAATAGCCAGAGCAAATTGAAGAAACGTGTCATCACATCTTGAATGGCTTAGTATTCAACAACTATGTTTTTGGATTTAATCTGTTTCACTCCATTTATTTTATGATTTTAAAACTGTTTGCCCCATTTGTTTGGGGAGTATAAGATGATTTGCCTCATTAACGTTTCATTAGTGTAAGCGAGCCTGCATTTCAGAACAAATTAGCTTCTGATAGGGACATATTTCTACTATTTTTTTTTTTTTTTTTTAGCCCAAGGAGATCTGGGCGGTGTGTTTTAGATTGACCAAACAAACACAATTGAATTTGAATGATCCTGCATTCCTTTATTTATTACAGTCTTTAATATATTTGTGAAGGCTTAACACCGTAATTCCTCCTGCAGATACAATGGTTCCCTGACGACGCCCCCCTGCACAGAGAACGTGATGTGGACGTTGATGGCTACTCCCGTGAAGGTCCCTCTGTCCTTCCTGCTGGCCCTGAGAGAGCTGGTCAACCCTTATCATACCCCTTTCCAAGTGGACCACTTCCAATTTCACCATAAGGTTGACCTGGGCGAACACATATCGGATAACTTCAGACCGACGCAGCAAATTGGGTCCAGGAAGGTATTCTTTAGGTAGGTAATTAGATACATGTTTCTACCTATAGTGTTTGTTCCATCCACTGTTTGATATAGGGCCAATGTTTGCTTATAATATTACGAGATATCTAAGCTTTTAACATATGCATACCTTGTGTATCCCTATATAGTAACATTGCTATTGAGCTTACTGAATAGATATAGTGAAAGTTGTATAGTAGTTATTTGCTTATGTTCATCAGTTATATTCTTTACTAAACTTGAGTAGGAGACTTCAGAACTCAATATTTGGATAAATCTGCTGAGTAGTGTATATCGTACAATACTAATTTAATAATATTATTATAACAAATGATTATGGAGTCATGAAAGAAATACTATCAAGAGCAATGGATGTTGGTGTATCGCTGAAAAGGGAGGGAATTGAGTGGAAGCTACCTATACTGCTGTTTGCGGATGATACAGTTCTGATGAGTGATAATGAATGGGAGTTGCAGGGTCTGGTAAATGAGTTTGGAACAGTGTGCGAAAAGCGGAATTTGAAGGTAAATGCGGGGAAGAGCAAGGTTATGGTCTTCGAAAGGGGTAAAGTCACAGAGTGTGAGGTGAAGCTGAACGGTCAGGCTATGGAGATCGTCAACTCTTTTAAGTATCTGGGCAGTGTGTTGAGTAAAGATGGGACTATGGATGAAGAAGTGCGGGAGAGTGTACAACAGGGGAAGAGGGTTGTAGGAACGCTAAAAGCAGTAACAAGAAATAGGGTGGTCAGTATGGAAGTGAAGAAGTCCTTGCATGAGTGTGGTAATCCCGACACTGACTTACGGAAGCGAAGCTTGGACGTTGGTTGAGAGACTCAGACCAAGAGTGAGAGCAGTGGAAATAAATTACTTAAGGAGTGCGTGCGGAGTTACATGGAGGGATAGACAGACTAATGAGGAAGTAAGAAGGAGGTGTGGTGTGGAGGTAGATGTGCTGGAAAGTGTGAAAAGGAACAACTTGAGATGGTTCGGCCATATGGAACGTATGGAAAGCGAGAGAATGACTAAGAGGGTGTGTGAGAGCGGGGTGGAGGGACAGAGAGGGAGAGGTGGAAGGATGGAGTGAGGAAGTATATGAACGAAGGCGGTGCTGGTTGGAGGGAGGGGCGTCGACTGACTGGGGACAGAGGTGCATGGGGGCGGTTCGTTCGTGGCCACCCATTCGGGGATCACAGCGTCAGGCAATAGATAGATAGATAGATTATTTATACTTAGAAGTTTAAACCTATTCTATGAATGATTCATGATAGCTTACCTAGGATTATTCTCATACCACCATCTGCAGTATAATGAATGAAGGGATCAAATTTTCCCTTTTTTGCTAGACCTACTTAATCTAACAGTATAGTAGATATACTGTATATCCAATATCACTCTATACTGTCCAATCAAACTAGGTAGTATAAAGTGATATTGTGATTTCCAGCTGCTGACATTACTAAAAACGATCACCATATAACTTTAAATTTTAAAGATATAAGGTGATAATTTATATTAATTATCAGCAGCCAGATATTACACAATATCTGCATTTATTGGATCTAGATTTACTACAAAGTACTCTCCTGACCAACTTTGAGATAATCCTATATTTTTTCCAGTCCGAATCTGGAGCAGCGTGGTAATACTTGCAGTTCCCAAGATCAGCGACAGGGACAGCTGGTGTTCCCGTCCAAGGGTAATGGTGTCCAAGACTAATGGTGGGTTCACACATTCACGTATATTGCTCCCGTCAGCTCCCGTCTGTTGTAAACGAAGGTATATTGGTAGTTGGCAACCGATTACGTAAAACGTAATGGCATAATACGCAAAACTTTAATGAAATTACGGCCAGTCGGGGGGGGGGGGGGGTACTCTCGCATGGCGCGAGTAGAAACGAGTAGCCCACGTGGGTCGGGAATGTTGTGGGTGCGGCCAAGGCCGCGCGGTTGCTGATTCGAGTCGAATCAGGAACGTGGCTCGCCCTCACGTATGGTCAAAGACGGGAAAACTTACGACCGACCAGGCCACCACGGTCGTCTGACCAGAGCATCCTCGTCGGACGTAGCAGCTACCACGTGAGACGAGAGCTGCTCTCGTCAAATCGTAGAAAGTTCCAGTCGAACATGGAAGTATACGTTAGTTAGGCCGCATCTGGCAGAACCGCCGCACTGCGGGTTGGCGGGAAGACGCGGCATGGTTGTACGAGGGGACAAGGGACCAGCGAGGGACCCTCCAGTCACACCTCTCACCACACCGGAGCAGCAACCAACAAGCCAACCCTGCCACCCTCTGCACCCTGCCGAAAACAAATCGTAGCAGCGAAACGACTGCACCTATGGCTTTCATATTTTTACCACATGTACCTTACCCTTTAGGCTACCCACCACAAAAATCCCAAATCCCTCCTCCCACCCACTCGCTGACTGTCGGTCCCGTCAGAAGGAAAAAAAAGGAAAATCTGTGGCGGCGAAACGACTGCACCAATCGGTTCCATATTTGTGTGACAAGTCTCTTACCCTTCTGCCTTCCCCCCACCACCCACTTCTAGCGTATCCATACGAAGAAAAGGAAAAATAAGGAAAATCTGTGGCGGCGAAACGACTGCACCAATCGGTTCCATATTTGTGTGACAAGTCTCTTACCCTTCTGCCTTCCCCCCACCACACCCCCAACCTCCTCCCACCACCCACTTCTAGCTTATCCGTACGAAGGAAAGGAAAAAAAGGAAAATCCGTGGTGGCGAAACTACCTCACCAATCGGCTTCATATGTGTAACACAAGTCAATTACCCTTCTACCTTCCCCCAACCAACCCCAAAACCACCCTCCCACCCATACATTCCGATACCATAAAAGTCTCTGTAGTCTATAGTGTCTTTTCAGCTACTTTCGGGACCATCGGGGACCTGATTTCTGGCGAGGGGAGTGTTTTTTTTTACCATTTCTCTCCCAACTTAATAGTTTAAGCCAAAAAAAAAAAAAAAAATATGGCACTGGCAGAAGCACACCGTCAAAATTGGCTGGCACTCAGCGGGTTACTCCTCCAGGATGAATTCCTCGATGTTACTCCTCCAGGATGAATTCCTCGATGTTGTTCATGGTGCCGATGAAGGACTGGGAATGGGAATGGTGTGGCCATTCCTGCCCTTTTGTAGTTCCCAGATTCCAACCCAGACCTACGTGGTTGACAAAGACTATCTTTGTCTGTGTTTGGTCAGACGGGGTGTGCCTACGATTGGCCAGAACCGGTCCAGGTACGACCTAACAAATCCCAAGACATGCGGCCTCATCTACGCCGGTCTTGAGGGGGCGTGGCATGGGCGTGGCCTGTGTTCCCGCAAATCGTGCAGCCCATGAGGTCGAACGGGGCTATGCTTACGCACGTCGCAAACACGTACGTAGTTCAATACGACTCCATTACGTCTGACGTAACACTGGCCCCGTTACGCTAAGTCTGTCGGGAAGTGCAATAGACGTGGAAGAACGGGCGTTCAACGGCAGAAACTACTCGCGTCTTTACATAAATTGGCGATACGCCGGACGGGAGCAATATACGTGAATGTGTGAACCCACCATAACAGGTGGTGGTCCAGTCCAAGGATGAGGAACAGTTGTGGCAAGTTCGTAGCAAGACACACCGTAGATGGTGGCAGCACGATAACATTATGGAAACCATCTGGAGTCAATATTATATAGAAAATGTAGAAACAATTTTACTAGATATGATATGAACTAATAGAATATCTTGAACTTAATAACTTGGCTATCAAACAGAAGGCAGAAAGTTGTAATACATTGAATACAAACAGAGTGGGATTTTGTTTTAGTGGAGTACCTCAAGGTTCGGTCCTGGAACCAATTTTGTTTCTTATCTCCATAAATGACATTAAAGTAGGACTCTTGTCTTTTCCTGTCAGGGAGACCCGCAGAGTGCTGCTCTAGGTCAACATGATATGCGGGGGTTGTGCAGGGGAATTAGGAGCAAGGGACAGGATCGGGTCAAGGATTAGGATGAGGGAGATCATGAATAGTGATCCTATTTCTAAATGAATCAAGAGTGGTGCTATTAACTAAGTGAGATGGGAGGTGATTCCACTCTTGGATGCTGTGGGGAAACATACGAATGTCTGAATATGTCCGTGCTTGCCTGATATGTGTGGTATTTTAAGTTGTGGCTGCGTCTTGTAAATCGTATGTATGTAGGGAGTAAATATGTATTTTTGTCTATGTCCACTAGATTGTTTGTAATTTTGTATAACATTTGTTATCTGTGTATTTGTCTTCTTGTTATATGAATAAATAGATGTCTGGCCGGAAGTACTATAAGGCCCAGACTAATCATATAGCATTCTCTTTCTGTCATTGCTATATGTTGGTCTGGCTTGGTGAGAATTCTTGGTGAGTCAGGTTATCATGTATTCCCGGCCATCTTGTATGCATAACTGCTAATATATATGCTTTAGTCTTCAATATCTTATACTTACAACCTTCAGCATCCACTTTATAATTTAGTCTTCAATATCTTACACTTACAACCTTCAGCATCCACTTTATAATTTAGTCTTCAATATCTTACACTTACAACCTTCAGCATCCAATTTATAATTTAGTCTTCAATATCTTACACTTACAACCTTCAGCATCCACTTTATAATTTAGTCTTCAATATCTTACACTTACAACCTTCAGCATCCACTCTGTAATTTAGCTACCACATACAGTATATAACTCTTACTTCCTGGCTCAACATTAGTTCATGATCTTTGTGAGCTTTGCCTTGTTCCAGTGTATGATTTATTATAACAATAAACGTTGTACAAACTTGAACTGTGTATTTGTTGAGTAGTAATAGTTTTTGTGTGTTGAATTACCTATCGCTTCTTGGACAAGCCTTTGTTGCAGTATCTTAATTAAGGGAGCTCAGACGGTATTGTGCAGCATAATTTACTGGTTCGGCTCAATGGTTTAAGGAGGGGGTTTAGTTTGCTCTCTAAACCTCTATTAGGCTTAAAAAAACACCCACAAGAAACGCCTTCGATATAAATGTGTAAATTTTTCGGTAGGAATATTTCCCGGCCGTAGGCCGACTCCTCTTCAAATATAGGCTCGCTATCGCTCGCCAGGAAAAAAAATCGACACCTAAATGGCACGAAAGGTCTTAATATTGGCAAAGAAATGGGGCAAAACGTCTGAAAGTCGCCATACTAATGGGGCGAATGTCTTGAAATCACATAACTAATAGGGCTAAACTTGAGGCAGGAGGAGGACTCGAAAAATCAACCGCCTCCCCTTAATTACTGGTGGCAGGAGATGGTTTCAATACGGAGGCAAAGAATGGCAACGTCAGCTCAATAAGGTACAGTCGCGCTAATAAGTCATGGCTTGGCACCAAGTATGTTTTGATCAATAATTGGTATCAGCAATGTCTAAGCTTCATTTCTTCATATCGAGTGAAATATACAAACATGTTCCTACACTTACCCACCCTATTCAACATCTGACAGACATTAATACAGCACAGAGCAAGCCAAACGTAGTGACAGCTGGGACATAACTTATTAGCCCGACTGTACTGTACAAGGCAATGCTATAGTCCGTTCATTATAGGTAGGCAAACAATCTTTACTCTAAACCTCTAACTCAAACAGGGCTAGAACAAATGGGTTGTAAGATTCAACACCTATTCCCTGGTTGATCCTACCCAAATGGCAGTCATATTAGCTCGATTATGCTAGTCCTTTCTGAATAGTAGAAGTTAAGGGGGTAGTACTCGCTTTTTTCTGGACCCCCTTCTCCCTCATATTTAGCATATTAGTTTTGAGGTTTAAAACGTTCGTTCCGTTAGTTTGGCGATTTTGAGACCTTTCGCCTCATTTCTTGTCAATATTATGACCTTTCGTGCCCATTAGATATATATTTTTTCCTGGCGAGCGACAGCGAGCCTCTCATTTTAGAAGGAACCGGCCTATTGCAAAAATGTACGTACATAATTACCGTAAAGGGTGTCTGGGTGGGCATTGCTTAAAAACAAAACTAGTGTGAAGGAAGTCTGGGAAGGCCGTTTGTGTTAAGCCTAGGGGACCAACTATAATACATCGGTCGGAAAGGGCAAACAAACAAGCAAAATCCTCAGTAATAATACAACCAAATATCCTACTTCCCCCCCAAGATATCGGACCACATAGTGTTAAGGGGCTAGTGTTTAGTTTTCGGGGCTACTTGTTAATTTATCTATCTAATTTATCCATCTAATTTATCCATCTAATTTATCCATCTAATTTATCTATCTAATTTGTAGTTTCCTCGCTAGACCTCCACCAAGCTTAAACAAAAAAACACCCCTATACCACCTGTCAAGATATATTTGTACAATTTTCGGTAGAAAAATTTGCCGGCCGAAGGCCGGTTCCTTAAAAAACTACAGGCTCGCTATCGCTCGCCAGGAAAAAAATCGACACCTAAAAGGCACGAAAGGTCTTAACATTGACAAAGTAATGGGACGAAAAGTCTCAAAATCGCCAAACTAGTGAACGAACGTCTTAAAATTGCAAAAGTAATGGGCCTAAACATGAGGGAGAAGGGGGTCCATAAAAAGCGAGTACCTCCCCTTCAGTAAACAAGGTAGGGTGGAGTTATCACGTAAGGGTATTTTGGTAGCGATGGTCAAATTGATATAATATCGAATACGGTAACTAAATTTACTACTTAGGGAAGCTCAACACACTACTCGCTAGCTGCTTATATCTATCTATCTCTCTCTCTCTCTCTTTCTCTCTCTCTCTCTCTCTATATATATATATATATATATATACAGTATATATACTGTATATATACATACTGTATGTATATATATGTTAGTATAGCCAGGTAATAGATTCTCTTTTAAACAGACGAAGTTAAAAGCAATAGCGGTTTCAGCATTCAGGATTTTATTGTTACAGCTTTCAATAGTTCTAACAATTTTCCTCTGAGGTTCAGAGAGGAGGTACAAAAGGTTAGCAAAATTCATGGTAGATCCAACGTTTCACAAGTAAACATCTTGCATCTTCAGGGAATGGAGAGGTAATGGTTAGAATAAGATAAGATGGCTGAAGTAAAGATTGAATACATATTGTAACCATTGATTGGAGGGGTTACTAGGGGGGTATTGGATTTCAAGTTTCGTTGGTGGATTGTTGGGGGAGGGGGGGGGGGGGGGGCATTTACATGAGAGATGTTAGTGTAGAAGAAAATTGAAGAAATAGAAGTATAGTAGGAGAATTTTTACAGTTATCGGGCTCAACCGATATGCTTCTTTGTTGAATTATTATGATCTTTAGCCCCCTATGTTTTTCCTGTAAATACCCACTGCAAGACCTTTATTGTAGCACCCAGTTATTATACTAATTAAATACTTAAAATTCGAGTTCATTAAAACTTTTATTATTTAAAACTTATTCCTAGTTAAAAACTTATGAGTAGATGGAGGACGCTATAATGAGCAGGAAGGCGGTGGTGTTCTGACCGTCGCGGGAAGAAGTCCCGCGACCTCTGTCATGCCCATCCAGAGCGGCACTGGCACTTGCCTACGAGTGGTTCAGCCTAACCCAGTTAGTCTGATGGTAGTCTAAGACACTACATTTGTTTGGGTTATCTCAGACCACTCATCTACCCCCGATAGCTTGGGAGAGGCCTAGTCAAACGGTAGGGCCGCCGCGCACTGTCCGCTTCACTCCCTCCCATCCCCCAACCCACTCCCCATATCAAGAAAAGGTTAATGTTATGCTGGCTGGAGCAGCCACCTTGGTGGCTGCCCCACACAGCACACCTAGTATGTGTGTATTGATTAAAAAGCTGGCAGGTTAGCGTTGGTTGGAGAAGCCACCTTGGTGGCTGCCCCACACAGCACTTCTTAGTATGTCTTTACTGATTCAAATGCTAGTAAGTTAGTGCTGGTTGGGGCAGCCACCTTGGTGGCTGCCCCCCACAGCACATCTTAGTATGTATATATTGGTTCAAAATTTGGTAGGTTAACTATCTCCCTACTACTCCTGAAAGTATAGGGAGACTCTCTGTCAAGATCAGGATTTGGTGTTATTAGTTGTATTTGGGTACCTATGTCCATATTAGTTGTTTTGTCCCATATTCGTGATGCTTGTTCGTATAGAAGCGTATTAATTGCTGGTAGATTTGATAAAATATGCAGTTCTTCGTTTGTTACCAGATCTGGATATCTGAGATCATGTACATATATTAATGCTATATTTTGAAAAATCTGTAGTCTTTTCATGTTTGTTTTTCTTAAGGCAACAAGTGGTACTGGAGGATATGTGAGGACTGATCTTACTAGTGATAGGTATAGTTTTTCTTTAGTTTTTGGCGACGAGTTGCGAAATTGTGATTTAGAATTAGATGGATAAATTAGATAGATAAATTAGAGGGATAAATTATATAGATAAATTAGATAGATAAATTAGATAGACAAATTAGATAGATAAATTAGATAGACAAATTAGATAGATAAATTAGATAGATAAATTAACAAGTAGCCCAGAAAACTAAACACTAGCCCCTTAACACTATGTGGTCCGATATCTTGGGGGGGCAGTAGGATATTTGGTTGTATTATTACTGAGGATTTTGCTTGTTTGTTTGCCCTTTCCGACCGATGTATTATAGTTGGTCCCCTAGGCTTAACACAAACGGCCTTCCCAGACTTCCTTCACACTAGTTTTTTGTTTTTAAGCAATGCCCACCCAGACACCCTTTACGGTAATTATGTACGTACATTTTGCAATAGGCCGGTTCCTTCTAAAATGAGAGGCTCGCTTTCGCTCGCAAGGAAAAAATCTATATCTAAAGGGCACGAAAGGCCATAATATTGACAAGAAATGAGGCGAAAGGTCTCAAAATCGCCAAACTAACGGAACGAACGTTTTAAACCTCAAACTAATATGCTAAATATGAGGGAGAAGGGGGTCCAGAAAAAAACGAGTACTACCCCCTTAACTTCTACTACTCAGAAAGGACTAGCATAATCGAGCTAATATGACTGCCATTTGGGAAGGATCAACCAGGGAATAGGTGTTGAATCTTACAACCCATTTGCTCTAGCCCTGTTTGAGTTAGAGGTTTAGAGTCAAGATTGTTTGCCTACCTATAATGAACGGACTATAGCATTGCCTTGTACAGTACAGTCGGGCTAATAAGTTATGTCCCAGCTGTCACTACGTTTGGCTTGCTCTGTGCTGTATTAATGTCGGTCAGATGTTGAATAGGGTGGGTAAGTGTAGGAACATGTTTGTATATTTCACTCGATATGAAGAAATTAAGCTTAGACATTGCTGATACCAATTATTGATCAAAACACGGTGCCGAGCCATGACTTGTTAGCGCGACTGTACCTTATTGAGCCGACGTTGCCATTCTTTGCCTCCGTATTGAAACAATCTCTTGCCACCAGTAATTAAGGGGAGGCGGTTGATTTTTCGAGTCCTCCTCCTGCCTCAAGTTTAGCCCTATTAGTTATGTGATTTAAAGACATTCGCCCCATTAGTTTGGCGACTTTCAGACGTTTTGCCCCATTTCTTTGCCAATATTAAGACTTTTCGTGCCATTTAGGTGTCGATTGGTTTTCCTGGCGAGCGATAGCGAGCCTTTATTTGAAGAGGAGTCTGCCTACGGCCGGGAAATATTTCTACCGAAAAATTTACACATTTATATCGAAGGCGTTTCTTGTCGGTGTTTTTTTAAGCTTGATAGAAGTTTAGAGAGGAAACTAAACCCCCTCCTTAAACCATGGAGCCGAACCAGTAAATTATGCTGCACAATATCGTCTGAGCTCCCTTAATTAAGATACTGCAACACAGGCTCGTCCAAGAAGCGATAGGTAATTTAACACACAAAAACTATTACTACTCAACAAATACACAGTTCAAGTTTGTACAACGTTTATTGTTATAATAAATCATACACTGGAACAAGGCAAAGCTCACAAAGATCATGAACTAATGTTGAGCCAGGAAGTAAGAGCTATATAATGTATGTGGTAGCTAAATTACAAAGTGGATGCTGAAGGTTGTAAGTGTAAGATATTGAAAACTAAATTATAAAGTGGATGCTGAAGGTTGTAAGTGTAAGATATTGAAGACTAAATTACAAAGTGGATGCTGAAGGTTGTAAGTGTAAGATATTGAAGACTAAATTATAAAGTGGATGCTGAAGGTTGTAAGTGTAAGATATTGAAGACTAAATTACAAAGTGGATGCTGAAGGTTGTAAGTGTAAGATATTGAAGACTAAATTACAAAGTGGATGCTGAAGGTTGTAAGTATAAGATATTGAAGACAAAATTATAAAGTGGATGCTGAAGGTTGTAAGTATAAGATATTGAAGCCTAAATTATAAAGTGGATGCTGAAGGTTGTAAGTATAAGATATTGAAGACTAATGCATATATATTAGCAGTTATGCATACAAGATGGCCGGGAATACATGATAACCTGACTCACCAAGAATTCTCACCAAGCCAGACCAACATATAGCAATGACAGGAAGAGAATGTTATATGATTAGTCTGGGCCTTATAGTACTTCCGGCCAGACATCTATTTATTCATATACCAAGAAGACAAATACACAGATAACAAATGTTATACAAAATCACAAACAATCTAGTGGACATAGACAAAAATACATATTTACACCCTACATACATACGATTTACGTCTCGTAAATCGTATGTATGTAGGCTGTAAATATGTAGCCACAACTTAAAATACCACACATATCAGGCAAGCACGGACATATTCGGACATCCGTTTTTTCCCTGCAACATCCAAGAGTGGAATCACCTCCCATCTCACATAGTTAATAGCCCCACTCCTGATTCATTTAGAAATAGGATCACTTTTCATTATCTCCCTTTTCCTAATCCTTGACCCGATCCTGTCCCTTGCTCCTAATTCCCCTGCACAACCCCCGCATATCATGTTGCCCTAGAGCAGCAATCTGCGGGTCTCCCTGACAGGACAAGACAAGAGTCTTACTTTAATGTCATTTATGGAGATAAGAAACAAAATTGGTTCCAGGACCGAACCTTGAGGTACTCCACTAAAACAAAATCCCACTGTTTGTATTCAATGTATTACAACTTTGTGCCTTCTGTTTGATAGCCAAGTTATTAAGTTCAAGATATTCTACTAGTTCATATAATATCTAGTAAAATTGTTTCTACATTTTTTATATTTATTGACTCTAGATGGTTTCCATAATGTTATCGTGCTGCCACCTACGGTATGTCTTGCTACGAACTTGCCACAACTGTTCCTCATCCTTGGACTGGACCACCACCTGTTAGTCTTGGACACCATTACCCTTGGACGGGAACACCAGCTATCCCTGTCGCTTATCTTGGGAACTGCAAGTATTGGGACGCTGCTCCAGATTCAGACTGGAAAAAATATAGGATTATCTCAAAGTTGGTCAGGAGAGTACTTTGTAGTAAATCAAAATCCAATAAATGCAGATATTGTGTAATATCTGGCTGCTGATAATTGATATAAATTATCACCTTATATCTTTAAAATTTAAAGTTATATGGTGATCGTTTTTAGTAATGTCAGCAGCTGGAAATCACAATATCACTTTATACTACCTAGTTTGATTGGACAGTATAGAGTGATATTGGATATACAGTATATCTACTATACTGTTAGATTAAGTAGGTCTAGCAAAAAAGGGAAAATTTGATCCCTTCATTCATTATACTGCAGATGGTGGTATGAGAATAATCCTAGGTAAGCTATCATGAATCATTCATAGAATAGGTTTAAACTTCTAAGTATAAATAATCTATCTATCTATTGCCTGACGCTGTGATCCCCGAAGGGGTGGCCACGAACGAACCGCCCCCATGCACCTCTGTCCCCAGTCAATCGACGCCCCTCCCCCCAACCAGCACCGCCTTCGTTCATGTACTTCCTCACTCCATCCTTCCACCTCTCACTCGGTCTACCTCTCCGTCCCTCCACCCCGCTCTCGCACACCCTCTTAGTCATTCTCTCGCTCTCCATACGTTCCATATGGCCGAACCATCTCAAGTTGTTCCTTTTCACACTTTCCAGCACATCTACCTCCACACCACACCTCCTTCTTACTTCCTCATTAGTCTGTCTATCCCTCCATGTAACTCCGCACGCACTCCTTAAGTAATTAATTTCCACTGCTCTCACTCTTGGTCTGAGTCTCTCAACCAACGTCCAAGCTTCGCTTCCGTAAGTCAGTGTCGGGATTACCATACTGTCATGCAAGGACTTCTTCACTTCCATACTGACCACCCTATTTCTTGTTACTGCTTTTAGCGTTCCTACAACCCTCTTCCCCTGTTGTACACTCTCCCGCACTTCTTCATCCATAGTCCCATCTTTACTCAACACACTGCCCAGATACTTAAAAGAGTTGACGATCTCCATAGCCTGACCGTCAGCTTCACCTCACACTCTGTGACTTCACCCCTTTCGAAGACCATAACCTTGCTCTTCCCCGCATTTACCTTCAAATTCCGTTTTTCGCACACTGTTCCAAACTCATTTACCAGACCCTGCAACTTCCATTCATTATCACTCATCAGAACTGTATCATCCGCAAACAGCAGTATAGGTAGCTTCCACTCAATTCCCTCCCTTTTCAGCGATACACCAACATCCACTGCTCTTGATAGTATTTCTTTCATGACTCCATAATAATTTGTTATAATAATATTATTAAATTAGTATTGTACGATATACACTACTCCGCAGATTTATCCAAATATTGAATTCTGAAATCTCCTACTCAAGTTTAGTAAAGAATATAACTGATGAACATAAGCAAATAACTACTATACAACTTTCACTATATCTCTTCAGTAAGCTCAATAGCAATGTTACTATATAGGGATACACAAGTTATGCATATGTTAAAAGCTTAGAGATCTCTTAATATTATAAGCAAACATTGGCCCTATATCAAACAGTGGATGGAACAAACACTATAGGTAGAAACATATATCTAATTACCTACCTAAAGAATACCTTCCTGGACCCAATTTGCTGCGTCGGTCTGAAGTTATCCGATATGTGTTCGCCCAGGTCAACCTTATGGTGAAATTGGAAGTGGTCCACTTGGAAAGGGGTATGATAAGGGTTGACCAGCTCTCTCAGGGCCAGCAGGAAGGACCGAGGGACCTTCACGGGAGTAGCCATCAACGTCCACATCACGTTCTCTGTGCAGGGGGGCGTCGTCAGGGAACCATTGTATCTGCAGGAGGAATTACGGTGTTAAGCCTTCACAAATATATTAAAGACTGTAATATATAAAGGGATGCAGGATCATTCAAATTCAATTGTGTTGGTTTGGTCAATCTAAAACACACCGCCCATATCTCCTTCGGGCAAAAAAAAAAAAAATAAAAAAAAAAATGTAGAATTGTCCCTATCAGAAGCTATTTTGTTCTGAATTGCAAGCTCTCTTACACTAATGAAACATTAGGAGGCAAATCATCTTATACTCCCCTAACAAATGGGGCAAACAGTTTTAAAATCATAAAATAAATGGAGTGAAACAAATTCAATCCAAAAACATAGTTGTTGAATACTCAGCCATTCAAGATGTGATGACACGTTTCTTCATTTTGCTCTGGCTATTGGTAGACGAGTTTATTCAATTTGGTAACTAATTAATGGAGTAAGAGGGTTAATTGAGATCTATTTTAACCCTTTAATTCCTAAAGGGCCTTTCAACCCTGAGTATAATCGTTTTATGTTGGTTTAAATTAAGTGAAGAAGTGTCCCCGAAGACTGATAGTGTTAAACTAATATATTTCTTCAAATTAGTTTGTGATAATTGACGATATATTCAGTTATTAATATAAAGTCATGGCTCAGTATCAAAGATAGGCACATGACAATCTATCTATTGGTGTAGATGATCCGGTGTAGACGATCCACAAAATCCTTTAAACCATTGTTAATTATTTCGGTGCCATTGCATTTTGCAAGATAATTATGTGCAGGTTGGCGATTATTATTCTATGTATATTTCAACCCATGCACCACCACCTTTAAGGGGAGACTGACAGTTTGGGTGGTCTATTAATTCATGTATTCATATATTTGTTTAGTTTCCTCCCTAGACCTCCATCAAGCTTAGAAAAACACCCCCTAAATTATAGTATAATCGCTTCGCTATATTTATTTACAATTATATATTTACAATGTCCGCGGTTTGGTCCAAGTTAATGGTCTTCTCTTTTCTGTTCACTTTACCTTTTTTTATTCAAGCAATGCAGACTATAATCTCTGCATTATAAATAAGTCAGTAATCCTAACCCCTAACCTCTGTAGCATTATAATGGCTATAGAAAATGGGCTGTAAATGTACACACATATTCCCGGTCTGATTCTTCCCAAATGGTAGAAATGGTAGTTCAATTATTCTAGTCAATTTCTTATTTATAGAAGTTAGTGATGAAGAATGTTGTCCTAATTATAATGAATACAAGGTTGCAATCTCTTTTACCTCTACACCCTGCGGTATTATACATATTCCTACTTTTGAAGTAAGTCTTATAATTATAAATTGCGTAAAACATCTTATGTTTTGAGTTGCACAAATTAACATACAGTAGATCGCTGTACGACCACGTTAACAGGAACACATTTTCGATTCAGGCTGTTCTGTTAAAAAACATAAAAATTGCAGTTAATAGAACTTGTCGGCGTTGCCGCATTCGTATGTAAAAAATATGTAGAGGTTTCGTAACTCCATAATTATAATGTAGATAATAATTATTTATTATTATACTTTTATCATGTGAGAATCGTCATAGAATGAGTTACTAAACATGAGTGAATGATCGCATTCCCAATTAAATTTGCCTGTAGCGTGAATTGACAGAAAAGCAGGGATAAAATAATCTCTAAACCGCAATCTCCAAAATGTTTTTGTTTGTACTTTTTTACTTAGTACCGCCACAGGATCCAGATGGCGTTAAGTGTAATTGGAATATGGCTAATTCATCAAAACACAGCCCTCTTCCTAGCGGAAAGCATAGATGTAGCTAAAGCATTACCTGTAGAAAATGTATATATATATAGCTAAAGTATTACATGTAGAAAATATCAATATAGCTCAAGCATTATTTGTAGGAAGCATAAATATAGCTAAAACATTACCTTAGAAGGTATCAATATAACTAAAGCATTACGTTGGAAAGTATCAATACAGGTAAAGCATTACCTGTAGAAAGTGTCGGTATCTTCTGGGAGCAGCTGCCGTAGGTTGACGAGATTGCAGTCGGTGAGGTGCTCGTGGTTGGTGGGTGTGATGGCCCACCACCAGTTGGGAGAACTCTGTTTTTTATCTTCCTCACCACACTTGCTACTAAACAGAAAAGTGCATGCACATATTGTAGTCTTTCAACACTATTCGGTTTGTTTGTATTGTTATCATTAGTAGTAGTAGTAGTAGTATTAATATTATTATTATTATTAGTAGTAGTAGTAGTAGTAGTAATAGGATTTGTATTATTATTATTATTATTATTATTATTTGTGTTATTATTGTTATTTTTATTGTTAACCCCATGATTCTATGTAGCTCGGAAGTATACTTGCCCACAATAATGTGCATCCACCCAGTGATTATATAAATATTGAAGGAAACATAGTATGATTGCCTTACAAAGAATAATTTGCTATACAACAGTTAACTGGTCAAAGTATGTCACTAGTCCATTAGGAAATAAATTTATAATTCAATCATTTTCTTTCCATACAACAAATCAATGTGTGTATGCAAATTCAAGTGTGCAACTACACCTCTTATGGATAGGCTACGTATAAAGCAGTTTTAAACATTTTTAGACCAAAGATATTTTGTTTATCCTACCATCAGACTGCGTTAATCAGCTTAGGAAGACTGTTGTAAAGAATGGACTAATAAAGTTATTTATTAGGTAAAAAAACAATGGTAGCCAACTGAACAGTATATATACTGTATAAAGTGTATATATATATATATATATACTGTATATACAAATTATATATACTCTATCAATGAAAGTCAAGATATCGTCACGTCTAGTTTTGACCACTAACCTAATGTATTCAAGGGTTTCCTATGAAAAGCTTGAGATGGCGAAGGCTTTGTCACAGTATTTGATAAGCTCCTGTGAATGTAAGCCTAGCGTGGTGATGGAGGGGGACAATACATTCTTCTCATTAACGTTCCATTTGCTCTGAACAGACCATATAATTATGAACAGGTAAATATTATTTCCCATTGAAGCTCAAACAATCGGTAATTACAAATAGAACATGTCAAGAACATCCGCTTAACCCGTGGAGCCCCGGCTAGTTTTGTAATGTTTGCGCACCAGAACCCGGCCGGTTTTCAAAAAATGGTTTTATTCCAGAAACAATAGCGAATGGGTTAGGAATGAAGGAAAAACCACGAAAAACCGCTCAAAAAGCTTTAAAAATGGTCCTACAGAGCCCCCGAAAATGGATTTTACCAGAGTAAAAAATTGAAGGCAATTATCCCAAAAAAACAGGTTATTGCGCGCTCGCGCGCACGCACGTGGACTTTGAGAGTTTTCAACCATCGGCACGGTTGCGTGGGATACGTACACAGTTCCCATACAAATCTGAGCCCTCTTGAGTGGCTACACCTGAGGTCACGGTCGGCGCAATTAGGGTGACGCGCCAGGCGCGTCTCTGGGGCTGTGCGTTACATACATCGCCGACGCGTCAGGCGCGTCGCTGGGGCTGTACGGGTTAAGGGGGGTCACCGGCTTTTTGTATGTTTCTCTCCTTTTCTCTTTGGCTTTTATCCATTCGTCCCCATTCAGCCTACTGTTTTAAGACGTTTACCCCCATACAGGTGTCACTATTTCCCTGGCGAGCGGTAGCGAGCCATTATATATATATTCATTTTTTTATTAATTTCACCACAACACCAAGCACCTCCACTGACATTTTTGTTTTGACAGCAAGTTAAATATGTAAATTTTTCGATAGAAAAATTTCTCCGCCGAAGCCGGAGTTATCCATACAATGTTGGCTCGCTATCGCTCGCCAGAATGAAATCTACACCTGGATGGGGATAAACGTCTTAAAACAGTTGGCTGAATGGGGCTGAATGGATAGAAGCTATGGAAAGAGAGAACAGGAGATAAAGATAAAAACACAAACGGTGACCCCCCTTAAAGGTTCAAAGATTCAAATGAGTGTATCCTTCTTAATGTTCGCGACTGTACACTCACTGGTGTTCACGTGACACATCCTCCTCTGAGCTGTCTTGATAGTGTTGTTGGTCTGGGCAGGGCCCACAGCTTTGGTCCTCTGTAAGCCAGACTCCCAACACTGCCAGTCCATCCTTATGGTTCAAGGCTTCACCCAAGTTCCCATATCTGCACCACAACCAATAATTATTATACGACTACCCATCAGTGTTGGCAATAAATAAGTGTTATTAGAGTAATATTGTAGTTATTTATATACTGACTTCATTAACATCTCCCTAAACATGTTTATTTTAATAGAAAGACCATATGAATATTATCATGATTAAATGATACACTAAAGTTTCTTTGTCCTAGCAACTCTTTTGATCTGCAGCACAAACATAACTTTGGGATTTAATATAGGTAATCAAGGAAGATTTGAAATTAGTTGTATTTATGGAAATTGTCCGCCATTCTAATTTTTGCACATTTAAGTTCGCAGGCGGAGTATATATCCATACCAATATATAAAGACTGAAGCTCTGCATGTAGCATGTATTTGAAATTTACTTTCCCAAGTAATTCCCGAAGAGTTACTGTATATACATGCGATATATAATTATTTATATTAAATTTCCAGATATATAAGCTGCATAGAAAGAAATAGAAAACATTTAGCTAATATGAAACTAACTCTTCCTTGAAATGAACAAGGTGCATCTCCCCAGCGAAGGCATGTCCATTGAGGAGATGTTCAGACCCCTGATGGCTGTTTGACCCCCAGTGGAAGTGGAATTGTTCCAGCACGTAGGTGGCCCCCAGACCTCCACCAGTCACCCGTGGGCTTGGAAGCGTAGTAGAGTTAACCTTGCGGTTGTGTGTTATGCAGACATGTGTTGATCAGCTGTGAAAGGGAACATTTGGATAGATATGAGATTTCCAACATACAGTACTTCACATATATTTGTCCTAATTTGACCAGAGCTGGCCAAACCTACCTCAGCTTAGCTTGACCTAACATTATTAAAGCTACACTAACCTATTGCAATGGAAATGTTCATAATAGTGAGTATCTTCTTCTAATCAAATTATTGATGGCTATTGTTATATTGGTAGCTAAGACCATCACACAACATAACCAACAACCATTGATGGTTATTGTTATATTGGTAGTTAAGACCATCACACAACATAACCAACAACCATTGATGGTTATTGTTATATTGGTAGTTAAGACCATCACACAACATAATCAACAACCATTGATGGTTATTGTTATATTGGTAGTTAAGACCATCACACAACATAACCAACAACCATTGATGGCTATTGTTATATTGGTAGCTAAGACCATCACACAACATAACCAACAACCATTGATGGTTATTGTTATATTGGTAGTTAAGACCATCACACAACATAACATCGGGCGGGTGCCCGACCCCGAAAGAGGTTGAAATAGGGGAGCTATCCCCCCGCCAAAGGCGGCTTTCTAGGGCCTTTCCTAGCTGATGCAGAGAGGATTGGGTTCTAGTCATGTGGTGATGGGCTGGTCTATCAGTGAGAACTAAGCGATCTCTGCCATACCCATAGCTTACTCTAACTGTTCCTTTAACTAATATATTTTCTAGATCTCAAGTGACTGCGTCTTTTCCGTGGATTGACCTCCCAATCTACCAAGATTGGAAGCCAAAGCGTCACATTTTTCCCTTGCCCCTCAACTTTCTCTTCATAACTGCTGAGGGGCACAGGGCCCTGGTTTTGGTTTCCCGGGCGTTTCTGCACCATCCTCAGCTCCCCGCCATGGAGTGGCTTCGGTCACCCAGGCTTTATTGTGGTCGTCAGGGAGGGTTCTGTGGGGGCGCTCGGTTATGGCCTTGGAATTACTCGGGGCCTTGGGGCTGTTCGGCCAGGCAGCTTGGGGAACAACAACCAACAACCATTGATGGTTATTGTTATATTGGTAGTTAAGACCATCACACAACATAACCAACAACCATTGATGGTTATTGTTATATTGGTAGTTAAGATCATCACACAACATAATCAACAACCATTGATGGTTATTGTTATATTGGTAGTTAAGACCATCACACAACATAACCAACAACCATTGATGGTTATTGTTATATTGGTAGTTAAGGCCATCACACAACATAACCAACAACCATTGATGGTTATTGTTATATTGGTAGTTAAGACCATCACACAACATAACCAACAACCATTGATGGTTATTGTTATATTGGTAGCTAAGACCCTCACACAACATAACCAACAACCATTGATGGTTATTGTTATATTGGTAGCCAAGACCCTCATACAACATAACCAACAACCATTGATGGTTATAGTTATATTGGTAGGGTGACAAAGGGTTAGTAAGATTATCAAGGGTATATATATATATATATACTGTCTCAGTGAGAGTTAATAGAGCCAGATAAAGAAAACTAAATCTAGGAACGGGCTATCAAAGCCACACAAAATTCTCACCATATTGATCTTTTTATCTCTAGCAAGCATGGTAGAAAAGTTTTATCATACAAGTTTTTTGTGAATTGTTTAAGTTTTCATAAAGTTCCCCCTCCGAGAAGCCTTAAACAGTTTCATGGTCACTGTATCCTACGACCTGTGGTGGGACTTGAGACCTAACTTCTTTTTTCTATGTGAATGAAGGAGACAAAAGGCAGAACTGCCTGTGATGAGTGACTCCCCCAGAGTTGAAAGAGTGACAAGCCCAAAATCAAGGGACGTTCGAGCCAAAATGCATGGACACAGAGTTTGAAGTAATTTAAGTCATAGGATGAGGGAAAGGCTGATTCTGGGAGAGAGTTCCAGAGCTCAGCTGTTGAATAGAAGAATGATTGAGAATAACTTTTCACTCTTGGGTTGGACTGTTGAACAGAGTAGGAGTGGGATTGTGTTGCAAGACAAGTGCTACGTGCTCTATAAAGAGGGGATGGAATACATTGAAAGAGCTCTAAGGAACACTGATTATTCTAATAGCGGTATTATAGTGAAAGAGATGCAACAATGCGGCGCAGAGAGAGAGAATGCAGAGAATTGGTGAGTGGACGTGAGTTAATGAGACGGAAGGCTTTTTTTCTACTTTATCTAAAAGTAGTGTGTGAGAAAATACTCCCCAAACGTGTGAACAATACTCAATACATGGACACACTGTGCCCCTGTACAGAGCAAGAAGTTGCACAGGGTTAAAGAACCCCCGGAGGCGGTTGATCATACACAGCTTCTGGGAAGCTGATTTTGCAAGAGTGGTAATATGATCTTTCCAAGAGAGATCAGAAGAAAAAGAGACACCACCGAGAATATTAAGAAAAGATGAAGGGTTAATTTGTATGTTGTTGAAGAGTAAGTCATAGTTTTCTGGAAGGGGGCTATACGAGTAGGCAGATGGAGAAATTGAGTTTTGGAAGCATTGAAAGTAACAAGGTTTTTTTCTGCCCCAATTGGAGATAGTAGAGCTGTAGAGAGATCAGAAGATATGTGCTTTATGGCTTCCTTACGTGAGTTTTGGAGTTCCTGCTGTGAGTGATTTCGTGGAAGGCTAGTTGAATAGTGTAATGTAGAGTCGTCAGCATATGAGTGAATGGGGCTGGAGGTGCAATTGAGAAGGTCGTTAATGAATAATAGGAAGATAATTGGAGATAGGACAGAACCCTGAGGAACACCGGAGTTGATAGGTTCAGGAAGCTAGCGATGGCCGTCCACAACCGCCTGACTATTGTGTTTCCACTAATTAAATCTGTGAAACGATAAACTAAAACCCTGTACCAGTCATTAACTAGAATCTGTACATGAGACTTCTTTTAAATTACTAATCATACAATTTCCAGAAGCAATTATGCCTCATCAATTGTGGATAATTGAATAACATGTAATACTTGCTACTACATTTTGTGTACAAGACAATCACCATTGTCGCTGAAAGCCATGTGACATTACATATAACGTTATATACTCAACACCCTATAGTTAGATTATGATTGTCCACTTTAACAACTGCAGGATGAAGTCAGTGAGAGTGTTTGTTCATACTGAACAAATCTAACCCTTCCAAGGAAGTGTCAGTTATAACCTGGTGTGTATGCACCGTGTGACATGTTGCAAACTTACTCAAATTAAGCATTATTCACAATTATTGAATTCTTTATACTATTGATTTATTGAAATATACTTTGTTTCGTAACTAATACAAGTTTTTGTGTATCATTGCAACATAAATTGTGATTTTGCTATGAACATGGCAAAGTACTGTGCACGTATAACTATTTTTGACGAGATATTAATAAATAGAAAGACATTATTGGGCAAGAACAATAAAATAATAATGATTAATTATATCAAAAAGTCGTTTATGTCTCACCCAATAGTTAATAAAGGTGAATGGTTCCATAGGGCAGATCTCCACATCCCGGAAGTCTATGGGTGACTGACGCTCATTATCACAGTCCGGAAAAGTTTCGTTCCACTTGGTAGTGTCCTCGTAATTCCAGGTTTCTGATAAGATGGTCCTGGAATATATAATTTGACTTTCTTATATTTTTATATTTTTAAGCAAGTATGGTTGTAATTAATATACCGGTATATATATATATATATATATATATTTATATATATATATATTATATATATATATATATATATATATAAAGGGTGATTCAATAACCCTTTTCATAAATTTAATGGCAAAGTCGGGAGACAAAAATAAGACTAATTTACTCTATGACCCTTAGGGCGAGTCTTTGATATGATGGAGATATTACACCTTCAAAGTTATTGATAGATAAACAGAAAAAAATCTACGGAGTGAGAATGAAAATGTCGTTGCTAACTGGCAGGGTAGCGTAACCAAGACGTGGTATCAAAATGTATACTGTAATACTGTATTGTAAAGTATTTGTAAATAAAGTATGTACAAACATGAGATCTTCATTAACCATAAATTTATTTATGATAAAATAATAACAAAAACCAACATAATGAGAAGCTTTAAAGCACCACATAATAAAATTACTGTACAAACCATCAACAGCACCAATCAATAATAATAACAATAAATTTCACAATACTGTATAAATAATTAATGATAACATGCTAATGACATAACTTGACCTAATAATAATAATAATAATAATAATAATAATAATAATAATAATACAACTACGACTATTACTACTACTACTACAGCTACGATGAATAGAGTATTAATTATGATGATGATAAAATGCTAATGTTCTTTTGAGCATTGAGACAACTGCTACCATATGCAACCATTTATACATACCACGTGTAAGCAAAGAAACCATCTTTAGATTCATGTACAGATTGATTCCAGATTCATTAAGACGAGCGGAGTATCAAAGCTGAAAGTCGGCAGGAAGATCCCTCCTCCTCCACTTACCCCTCTTCCACCACTTACCCCTCTTCCACCACTTACTTCTCCTCCTCTTCCTCTTACTTATCCTCCGCCGCCTGCTTCTCCCCTTGCTACTACTACTAATAATACAATGATTATTAATAATAATGATGATGATAATACAAATACAGTAGTAATGTACCTTTGTAAATTGCGAAACGAACTGCATCCAGCTACCGTATGCAGCCATTTTGATACCAAGTCTTGGTTACGCTACCCTGCCAGTTAGCAACGACATTTTCTTTCTCACTCCTTAGATTTTTTTCTTTTCTATCTATCCATAACTTTAAAGGTGTAATATCTCCATCATATCAAAGACTCACCCTAAGGGTCATAGAGTAAATTAGTCTTATTTTTGTCTCCCGAATTTGCCATTAAATTTATGAAAAGGGTTACTGAATCACCCTGTATATATATATATATATATATATATATATATATATATATATATATATATTTATTGCAACTATACTTGCTTAAAAATAATATAAATCTAAGAAAGTCAAATTATATATAGGCCTATATATATATATATATATATATATATATATATATATATACCGGGTGCTTCATAAATACCTTTCATAAATGTCGGAATGAATAGACCTAGCAATAATAAATATTCTTTACTATGTGACGGTTTTGGAAATTTCTCATATTTACCGGGATATTACACATTTTAGTTTAAATAGGAAAGTCTAGGGGATGAACACAATCGGTAGATTACCATCACCTCAATTACTTTATTTTGTCATAAATGTTTGAACATCAATGTATTTTACAGTATTTACAATAGGTGCTCGATCAATTTGCTTCATGGGTTCGAATACTGTATGAATGAAGCTTCACAAATTGAAGGTAATGTGAGAAGGTGAGAGAAAGAAGGATGTACTGGCAGTCTTAAGTAAGTACCAGATATGGAGCCATACACCTCTGCTGAGTACACAGACATTTTACTTACTTTAGGTGCAGCTGGAGGAAATGCAGCTGAAGCAGTAAGGATGTACGGTGAACAATATCCCAACCGGAGGCAACCATCTCGGCCTACTTTCCTCAGCGTAGAAAGACGACTACGGAAATATGGCTCACTGAATCCACGTGCAGTAGACAGAGGAAGGCCTCATGATGAGCAACTACTGGATGCAGAAGAGGATATCCTTGATGCTATCGCAGATGATCCATCTACAAGCACACGTCGACTTGGTGCACGATTTGGTGTGGCTCATGCATCAGTATGGAGGATTGTAAACAGACATGGCCTCTACCCATATCATCACCAGCCCATCCATGCTCTGACTGAACGTGATTATCACCAACGAGTGGATTTCTGTCGGTGGCTCCTTACTCAAGAGAGGGAGAACAACGGTTTTATTGCAGAGGTTTTGTTTAGTGATGAGGCAAATTTCACAAGAAATGGCATGTTAAACCTACATAATACACATACATGGGGAGCAAAAAATCCACATGCAACAATGAGGGGACATCAGAAACGCTTTTCGATTAATGTTTGGGCCGGTATTCTTGGTGACCATCTAATCGGACCTTTTATGTTACCACAACGACTTACAGGCAATGTGTACACCAGATTTCTTCAGGATGATTTACCCATACTACTTGAAGATGTGCCTCTCAGAACACATAGACAAATGTGGTTCATGCAGGATGGGGCTCCAGCTCACTTTGCACGAGGTACGAGGGATTTCCTTAATGTTATGTACCCTGATAAGTGGATAGGCCGTGGTAGTCCCATCGCCTGGCCACCTAGATCACCGGACCTAACTCCCCTTGACTTTTATCTTTGGGGACACTTGAAGAGCAGGGTGTATGCTACACAAATCAACACCCGTCAGCAACTGTGGCAACGAGTTCAAGAGGCATGCAGAGAAGCAAGAAACACACCAGGGATATTTGAAAGAGTGCGTCAGTCTCTTGTGCGCCGAGCCCAAGCCTGTATCAACGAGGGTGGGAGAAACTTCGAGCAACTATTGTAAATACTGTAAAATACATTGATGTTCAAACATTTATGACAAAATAAAGTAATTGAGGTGATGGTAATCTACTGATCGCTTTCAATCCCTAGACTTTCCTATTTAAACTAAAATGTGTAATATCCCGGTAAATATCATAAATTTCCAAAACCGTCTTATAGTAAAGTATATTTATTATTGCTAGGTCTATTCATTCTGAAATTTATGAAAGGTATTTATGAAACACCCTGTATATATATATATGTATATATATATATACAGTATATATATGTATATATAATAATTTAAACCTCACTTATGTTAAAACATTGACAATGTATTGTTAATACAATAGGCATTGTACAACATGGACTGACCTGAATACTGCACAGAGCATCAAGAACGTCACCAGCAGTTGTTCCTCCATTAGCCCCACAGCTCCAGCAGTCTCACAGCTACAGCAGTCCCACAGCTACAGCAGTCTCACAGCTACAGCAGTCCCACAGCTACAGCAGTCCCACAGCTACAGCAATCCCACAGCTTCAGCAGTCCCACAGCTACAGGATATTATGATGGAGACTCTCTTTGCTCCTGCTGTCTCCTGGGTCTTTGCAACTGATCTTTCCACGGTCTCTGTCGTAGCGGTTATTCTTTCTGTAAAAGAATAATAGTCAACTTCACATGAACTGGTAGATTTATTTAATTTCAAATTCAGCTTATCCTAAGCAATCAATTTGTAAACATATTGACTTCTGTTGGTGCCATTATTTGCCTAAACAGATGACCAATCAACTTAATATTTGAACCTGTGAGGTGGAGTGGTAACATGCGCGACTGATGCACGGGAAGTCTGGGGTTTGCTTCTCCATGAGTGACCAAAATGTTTATTGTCCAGAGGGCTTGGACTTCCACACTTTTCATTGCAATGGTGGTCATTGCAGGTGTGGTAGACCACTGTTACATGTACACAACTAAATGCTAGCATTGATCCGTATGGACTAGCTGGAATCATTGTTGCAGACTATATTCACATCCTCCAAATCTTAGCATCTACACCTGATGGACCTGCTCCTCCCTGTGTTTTCAGCGCCTTTCTCCATACGAGGTCTCCAGTTATATTCTCATATATCACAGGGTCTGGAGGAACATATTCCCCGTCTAGTTTGGCCTCATCACTTGCTGGTTTTGCTTCTGGGGGTTTCTCCTTTAGCTGGTCCAAGATGCGTCGATTCACTTCGTGCACCCCACTTGAGGCTTCCCAGTGACCATTCTGACTGCCTGTTCCATTTTACCAATCCTCATGCTATTTTCCACTGATCGTGCCATATCATCTGGCTTCCTCTTTCTTCGTTGTTTTGTTTTCAGTCTTTGCTGGATTGCTCGTACTTGGCTCAGAATTTTGTCTAACTCTCCATTTTTCCACCACTTCATTCTCTGTTTCAGCGCTTTAATGTTCTCATTCAGTTTTGCCTTTAGTCTTTTTCTTTGAAGGAACAACTGAGGAATGAAAGAAGCTATCTTGATTGCCACGTGCGCCAAAGGGGCATCCTGAACATACCTTAGGATCGTACGTCTGAGTTCCCCCAGCATGTCTTTTGCGGCTTCACAAATCGGTAGTTCAAACTTATTATGTTGCCATTGTATCACTTCTGTATAAATTTCATTCACTAATGTTACACACACACTACACCACATCACACACACACCACACACATACGCCACACACACACACAAACACAAACCACACACACACACACACACACAGAAGTATCCAGGAGAATCACTTATAAAATGTAAAGCAAGTCTGCGAAATTGCTTAATGCTTCTGGATTCATAGTATCTAATCGCAAGTTACATCTCTCTCTCTCTCTCTCTCTAACCCTCTCAATAAAAATAAAACATGTGAACCCGACGTAATAAAATTGCTTCTAATCTTTGTGACATATTATGGGAGACTCCACACAAACCGGTATATTATCACTATTTTCAGAATAAGCCCAGGTGCCATAACTTGATCCTAAATAGGTGTTCAATGGTTAAGTGGATAAAAGCTTTGACATTCGTCTTGACTGTCTGAGGTTTGAGTCCGGCTGGGAGTATATAAACCTTTAGTAGCTCACGTGTATTTGTTATATATACTTTATATATATATATATATATATATACTGTATGTATATATATATATATATATATATATATATATATATATATATATCACATAAAATATTCATATTAATGTGTGTGTATTATACTCAATTTATCACGGAAGTTGTCGCCAAACGTTTGAACTTGCTGTAGAGTCCCCTGCAGTACTAGCTGGTACACTTCTTTATAAACATATTTCGAGACAATGAACACACTGTTATGAAAGGAAATGTTTCAAAATGTTACATCAGTGTGTCTAAATCGTTCCTTAACCCACTGGGCGCCGCCCGTAGCGTGCTCACTACACCATTAAGAGGGGATAGGTCGGTTTTCTGGACCGCTTTCTCCCTCATGTTTAGCCCCATTAGGTTTCAAATTTTATGATGTTTGCCCCATTAGTTAGTCGATTTTAAGACCGTTTGCCCCATTTCTTCGTCAATATTTAGACCTTTCGTGCTATTTAGGTGTCGAGTTTTTCCCTGGCGAACAATAGTGAACCTGTAATGTTGGAAGAACCGGCCTTCGGCGGCCGGAAAATTTTTCTACTGAAAAATTTACAAATTACTCTAGAAGGGGGATCTAATGTGTCTGTTTGTTCTTTTTTTTTTTTGATGGAGGTCTAGGGAGGAAACTAGAAAAATAATTAATACATGAAAATATCGCCCAAAAAGTAAGAAAATCAAAATTAAAAACACGCTACCATCACCTGCCCTTGGTTGGTGCATGAGACAATGATCACCTATAATTATTTATAAAGAAAACTAACGCTAATTATTACTATCAATTAGGCCTAGTGAGCGAAAACTAACACTCTCCACCATTACGTCAGCATTTCAGAATTGATTGATAGACTCTAAACCACTTGTCACAGTAGGGGATTGTACACTCGACCAAAAAACAATCTTTACACTAATTTAACGCTCTAAATATTCTGGAAGTGGGTCGAAATCTTATGATAATACCTCACAGACGTATGTTTCACCCGATTCATTCCGTTCACACTAGAGTATTTACAGCTCACCAGTGTAAAGATTGTTTTTTTGGAGTGTACTGTACATGCAATCGCCTGAAAAAAAAATAACTCACAAAAATCAGTTCCTCTGGATTAGGAAAATACAACAATCAATCTTTGTTTGTATTGTCATATATTTGTTGATACAGCTGTATAATTATCAGGTAAATGAGGTAGGTATAACAAACTACAAGTATTCCAACCTTAACGGGCTGGGGGGTTTCTGGACCCCCATCTCCCTCATGTTTAGCCCCTTTAGTTTTGAGATTTGTAGATTTTCGTCCTTTAGTTCGGCTATTTAAAGACTTTGCTCTATTCTTCCCGGCGAACGATAGTGAGCTTGCAATTTAGGAGAAACCGGCCTTTTGCCAGAACACCTAAATGGCACGAAAGGGCTTAACATTTACAGAACTGGAGGGAAAGGTCTTGAAATCACAAAACTAATGGGGCGACCGTCTTAAAATCTCAAAGCTAAACATGAGATGGGGGTCCAGAAAAAAACTCATAAGCTAAAATCTCCCCTTAAAATTGTCCTATGCCAGAATTACATAGAAATGGAAATTGGGTTAATTTGTGGCAAGCAGTTGCACTCGTAAATGGCCACAACTGGCCCAAATTGCATAGGAAATTAAATTGGGTCCGTAAATACTAAAACGGTTACACTCCTAAGTGGCCACAAGTCAAACATACAAGATCCTAATTGACCACTTGCAAGTTTCAGGTTATAAGGAAGGTGGAACCATACAAATCGATATTAAACAACAATGCAATAATAATGTAGGTTTTTGATGGATAGAAAGTATAATTAATTTGATCTTGTGCTTATAAATGCACTATAACCATATTTTAGCTGGTAAAGATGCTAAATAATGATCTCTATAGCTCCAATTTCTTGTTAGCTTGAAACTCGCAATTGGTTATCATCCTAAACAATATGATAGCAACCTCTTTAATTTTGTCCCAATGTTAATATCTCCGCCTTATATTTCGCCTCTGAACATACCGGGTATTGCATACAAATCGTAGCTTGTAGAATAATTATACACTACTGTACTGCTACGATGAGCAAATGTGCAGATTATAAACCAATAATCCCAGACAAAGAACACAACATAAGAACCTAAGAAAAATGGAAATCTGCAGAAAGCCTATTGGCCCATACGAGGCAGACCCCTTCTTCCTTACATCCCTATTTGCTCTTTTATACCTGTCGGCAACTGTAAACACGACCACTAGAAAAGTTCGTGCCCTACCTTGAGAGAGAAACACGGCCAACAATGAGGAACAGGGGCAGCACCAGTAGTAGTAGTAGTAGTAGTAGTAGTAGTAGTAGTAGTAGAAGTAGTAGTAGTAGTAATAATAATAGTAGTTATTGCAGTCCTAATAGTAATAGTTGTAGTAATCATATTAGTCAAAGATGTAGTACACTGTCAAACTTGTAGCGGGTAATATAAAACACATGGACGTAATAAACTGATACGTAGTCTATATCTTGCGTGTAATAGTTGTTCTTACGTAACCATTTAAATACTTGTTTTCAGGCTTTGTGTGCACATTTATGTTGCATATTGTAAATGTTGTCGATAGTGAATGTTTGCTACAGTTTCTTCCGATGTATATTTTAAAGTGTGTACCAATTTTGTTAGTTATATATTCTATAGTTATACTAAACCCACAAAGTTTACAGTGAAGTGATAGTGAAAGTACCGGTAGTAATAGTCCTTACTGCACACCTGCCCTCACAGCCAGGACCCAGGCTACTGTTAGGGCACCAGTAGTAGTAGTAGAAGTATTAGAAGTATTAGTAGTAGTGGTCAAAATAGTAATAGTGAGAGTAGTAACAGTAGTAATAACAGAACCACCTCTACACCTTCTCTCACACGAATTGTGAGGAAACCAACAGTAGTAGTAGTAGAAGCAAGATTGGACGTTAGTGCAAGAGGCTTTTGGACAAATGCACAGCGAGCGTTCTTTGACATAAGAGTATTTGACCCAATGGCCCACAGCTACAGCGAGCTGTCTCTGGAGGCTGCACACAAGAGGAACGAACGAGAGAAGGTCAGGACATATGGAGAAAGGATCTTACACGTCGAACATGGCAGCTTTGCCACACTTGTCTTCACCACATCAGGAAGGATGGGACCCAGGGCCCAGTGCTTCTATTCAAGGCTAGCAGAGATCATCACAGAAGAAGCAACAGCCTAGGAGCCACGTCGTAGCCTGGATGAGATGCCGTTTCTCATTGTTCAGATCAGCACTACTATGCCTGCGGGGAACAAGAAGGTCTGCACCACAACCAGTGACGGTGGCAGAAGTAGACTACGATGCAGCAGTGGCAGAGGGTCGCATAGGAACGAGACTGGATTGAAGTTGCATGGTGTAGAATAGTAGTATCTGATGCTTGTGAAATTTAGTATGTGTACAATATTAAATATATGGTAGTGGTGGTGGTGATGGTGGAGGTGGTGATGGTAGTAGTAGTAACATGAAATTTATGAAAAATATTAAATACAAAAAAAAAAAAAAAAAAAGTAGTGATAGTAGTCAAGGTAGTAGTAGTAGTAGTAGTGATGGATGTAGTAAGAGTCCCACACACACCCCGGAACTACTGCAGACTAAACTGTAATGGCAGGGTAGCAATAAGTCACCTTGAACTTGTCATAACGTAGGTCAGATCAGCCCGCTAAAGCCCCCCTCTGGAGCCAAGGATCTGTCTTATCGGGTATTACCGCACTCAGGGCGATATAGCTCTGTCTAGGCTGGCCATTATTTAGTTTGTAATTTTGTTTTTAATTATTTATTTATGTATTTTTGTTTGGGGGGGGGGGGCCCGGGGGGGCTGTGGCTACCTTCTATTTCGCCCCATTGGTTGTTCTATTGTGTATTCTTTGATTATTTGAATATAAAGTTCTCTTGTGATGCCTGATTATAGCCACATTTGGAGTGACGTCACAGCTACACTGTAAAAGTATATAGTTCTACAGAATACGTGAACATAATATAATGGTCATCATAATATATCACTTAAGGGAATATGGGCCTTTTTCTTGTCTCCATTCTTCCTCATGTTTAACACCATTGGTTTTCAAGTTATAAGACGTTCGGCCTATTAGTTTGGCGATTTTAAGACTTTTCGTCTAATTTCTTTGTCGATAAAGACTTTTCGTGTTATTAGGTGTCTATATTTTCCTGGCGAGCGATAGCGAGCCCGTCATATAAGAGAACCGACCTTCGGCCAGGACATTTTATATCGAAAAATGTACAAATTTATCTTGAAGGAAGGTCTTGGAGGGTGTTTGCTTAAGCTTGAGGAAGGTCTAGGGAGGAAACAAAAATAATGATAAAGAAATATGTAAAAGATGACATGAATACGCCCATCCCCCTATAAGGTAATGATAGACCCACATAACGTATATAATGTTGCACATATTGTAAGTATAGAGAGGGTATAAACAATTATTTAATCACTGTCCATGTAAAGTGCCCAAGTATATATAAGTTTGCTGTTTGCATAACCTTGATCTTTGACAGTGCACATTATATAGGAAAAAAGGAAACAAAAAAATAATAAAATAGAATAAAATAGAACATAAAAATAGGAAAAGTGGGGATTGGGCCTGAGCATATAGATAGATAGATAGATAGATTATATAGGTGCACCTAGATAGCTACCTAGTGATTTACCTTTCTATATTATATTGTATTTATTACTAAGGGTATATACTATTATTGACACTTTAATTACCCTTTTATTGACTCGTATAAAGGTGGAGTCACACGAGCGATTTTTCAGTCAATTTTTACGGGCAATTGTAGTCTGTCAGGTTCAAAATATAAGTTCCATAAGCAATGAACTACCTAATATAATCTACCTTAAGCCGGTATCACACGAGTTTTTATAGTCAACATTCTATAATCAACATTTTTCTGGCAACATTTCTGGAATATTTTGCCATGGTATCTTAAACTAAACTGATGATAGATTAATTTAGGCAAAAGAAATACCGTTATGTTAAATGTTGACCTCATAAGCTGCCAGACCAGTGTTGAGCATAAATGTTGAGTGAAAAAACGCTCGTGTGATACCGGTTTTAGATATAGTTTCCGATTCCAGTGCGATAGAGCCTCAAAATGTGCGATAGAGCCTCAAAATATGCGATAGAGCCTCACAATGTGCGATAGAGCCTCAAAATGTCACGAGAATAAACTTGCTCATCGAAATTTGCCGGAAAATGCGCTCGTGTAACACCGGCTTAAGGGGAGATTTCCACTAGTGATTTTTTTGTAACCCCCTTTCTCCCTCATGCGTAAGGAAGGGGGGCGCAGGAAGGGGGGCGCGGGGCGAGAGGAGGGTGGGCAGCATGCCTGTAGCGTTTGCCTGAAGGAAGAATTTGAAGGTCTTGTGTTTGGTTGTTGATGCTGGGGTTGAGTGTTTGGATGTATAGAGCTTCTAAAATAGCTAGTCTTCTGGGGTCTGATTCTTCGTCGAGTATGGTAGTTTGTTTGTCTAGGTCGGCGCGAGTTAGGGCAAGATGGTGGGGGGCTTGATAGTGATCTTTTATAGCGCCAGATTGAAGGTGGAGGGTTAGTCGACGGAAAAGGCGAGTCTGTGTCATTCCAACATAGGATAGGGGTCCACAGTCCCCAGAAGTGCAAATATGCTGGTATATCACATGATCGTCTTGCGTTTGGTTGTTAGTGGAAATGGGGCGGTTACGGAGGACAAGGTTGGAGGTCTTAGAAGATTTGTAGTAAATAATGAGTGATTTTATTGTCGGGGTTGGTGGGGAGGACGTTTTTGTTAATTATTTCTTTCATAATGGATTCGTCGGTTGTGTGGTCGGAAGATATGTAGTTTCTGTAAACAAATGTAATGTCATTGGCCGGGTTGGTGCTAGGGGGGTCTTGTTCGTACCATTTTTCTAGGTGGTGGTTGATGGCATTGGTGACGTCAGTGTTGGAATACCCATTGTTGACTAGGACTTGGGTGAGCCTTTCCAGTTCATTGTGTATGTCATTCCAGGTGGTGCAATGGGTGAGGGCTCTCCTGACATAGGCGGCGATGGTGGACTGTAGGTATCGTTTAGGGGTTAATCCTCCGGTGTCACACGAGCAACTTTATTGGCTACATGTATCGGAGCCTTGAATCCCCCACACGTGTTCACACCATTCCGATTGATATTTGAGATCCATCTTTACAATTAAGGGGGGTCACCGGCTTAAATTTTTTATCTTTCTCTCATTTTCTCTCTTTCCCTGGCTTGTATCCATTCGGCCCCATTCAGCCAACTGTTTTAAGACGTTTACCCCCATCCAGGTGTCTATTTCTTCCTGGCAAGCGATAGCGAGCCAGCATTGTATGGAAAAATCCGGCTTCGCCGGAGACATTTTTCTATCGAAAAATTTACAAATTTATCTTGCTGCCAAAAAAAAAATATATATATATATATATATATATATATATATATATATATATATATGCTGGCTCACTATCGCTCGCCAGGAAAATTTTGACACATGCATGGCGGTAAACGTCTTAAAACAGTTGTCTGAATGGGGCCGATTGGATACAAGCCAAAGAGAGAGGGAGAGAAAGAACAAAAGCGAGGTAGGCTCCCTTAATAGGACTGCGCATGATTTGGAGCTCTAAGATACGAAAATTAATACAGTGATAGTGAAAGCGAAAATTGGCAGATTCTTGACGCAACTTTCTTTTTGTTATCACACGAGACTATTATTTTTCCCTCCACTTTGATCAGTTTGGCAGCTTTTGAGATCCACATTGTACATTTTTCTGTCAACTATTTTCATATTTCTTCAGCATAGTAATTGAGCCTAGATAATTGCCTATAAAAGGATCCCGTGTGACGCCCCTTATACTTCCTGAGAGACCCGGTATTTGGCGGGGGTCAAGTTGAGTGCTTTCTCTCTCTCGACATTTAACCTCAACACTAGTCTGGCAGCTTATGAGGTCAACCTTTTAAGTATTTCAGTAACGTAAATTCATCCATCATCAGTCTAGTTTCTATGACCAGTGCAAAATATTCCAGAAATGTTGCCATAATTTTTTTGATTATTGAATGTTGACTAAAAAAGGTCTCTTGTGATACCGGCTTTACGGCAGTATTCTTAAGGGGAGGTTTTTAGTTTGTTCCCTAGACCTGCATCAAGCTAAAAAGTACACCCCATTGACCCCCCTTCAAGATAAATATATACATTTTTCGGTAGAAAAATATCCCAGCTGAAGGCAGGTTCCTATTATATTACAGGCTCGCTTTCGCTCGCCAGGAAAAAAATCGACATCTAAATGCCACGAAAGTTCTTAAAATCGCCAAACTAATGGGCCGAAAGTCTAAAAATCTAAAAAAATTAATGGGGCTAAACACGAGGGAGAAATTGGTCCAGAAAAATACGAACTACCCCCCTTAAACGACTTTCAGACCAAACTGTAAAAGCGGAAGAGTCCCACGAGCAAGTCTAGTGGGCGTAAATTATATCCGGAATCCCTTACAACTTATCATATTATTTCCAGGGATTTTTGTCATCTATTAACCCTTTATTTACTTTACATTGCATTCTGACAACTATTCGACAATTTTGTTCAGCTTAGAAAGGACGTCTACCCATTAACAAGCTAAAGACTATCTCAATGCATCCTCTTAGCTACCATATATCTTTCCTAAGCTTCATATGCATCCTCTTAGCTACCATATATCTTTCCTAAGCTTCATAACAACGTCTAAATATAGGTGAAATCAAATATAGAAGACGTCGCCGGTACAGAAGGGGTTAAAGGGGATAGTGGATGTTTTTTTGGTCTATTTATTCAGTTATTCATATAATTTTTAGTTTCATCCCTAAACTTCCATCAAGCTTACCAAAAAACATCCCTAGACCCCCCTTTGAGATTAATTCGCGGCCGAAGGCCGGTTCCTCTTAAAATTACAGGCTTGCTATCGCTCGTCAGGAAAAAGTCTACGCCAAATGGCACGAAAGGTCTTAACAATTGACAACGAAATGGGGCGAAAGATGTTAAAATCGTAAAACTAATGGGGAAAACTTCTTGAAGCCTCAAAACTAATGGGGCGAAACAAGAGGGAAAAAGTGGTCCAGAAAACCAGCCCATCTCCCCTTGAATAAAACTAACCACGATGGAGAGATATAAGTCAGAGGCCAAATGCCACTTCCTCGTTATCGTTAGGTTAAAGTTTATACCTTAGTATCATGAGAGAAAACTTGAAACTATGAACAAATTAATGTCTGCAGCTAAAAGGTTAAGGGGTTAGTGCTTGTTTGTTTGTTGGTCTACTGTATATATTTATTTATTATTATATTTTTGAGTTTCCTCGCTAGACCTCCATCAAGCTTAAAACAAACACCCCCTAGACCCCCTTTCAAGATAAATGTGTACATTTTTCGGTAGAAAAATGTCCCGGTCAAAGGCTGCTTTCTTCTTAAATTACAGGCTCGCTATCGTTCGCCAGAAAAATATTGACACCTAAATGGCACGAGAAGGTCTTAAAATTGACAGAGAAATGGGGCGAAAGGTCTCAAAAATGACCAAACTAATGAAACCAACTCTTAAAACCTAAAAGCTAATATGCTAAACATGAAGGAGAAGGGGGTCCAGGAAAAGCGACTACCTCCCCCTTTAAACGTAGCACAACGTTTGCCAGTAGAGATGATCGCCGAGATATTAGATAATTGTAGGCTAAAATCGACACCTAAATTGCACGAAAGGTCTTAAAATTGACGGAAATGGGGCGAAAGTTCTTAAAATCACCAAACTAATGGGGCGACTGTCTTAAAATCTCAAAAGCAATGGGGCTAAACATGAGGGAGAAAGGGGTCCAGAAAAAAATCCCTCAAGTGGATATCTCCCCTTAAACGTAGCTCAACATACGTCAGTCGAGATGATCGCAGAGGTATTAGATAATTGTAGGCCAACTATATAAATTACCGACTCTCTCATAGGTTATTGACTAATACGAGGCAATACAAAGGGTAATTAACTTGTCCACAATACAAAGGGTAATTAACTTGTCCACAATACAAAGGGTAATTAACTTGTCCACAATACAAAGGGTAATTAACTTGTCCACAATACAAAGGGTAATTAACTTGTCCACAATACAAAGGGTAATTAACTTGTCCACAATAGTATATCCTTATAAAAGTATATTGATAGGAATAAGCCATATACTGTATAGAAAGGTAAACCACTCGTCCGTTCATTCTAGGTTGGGCAGAAATCCTAATCTCTATACCCTCTTGTAACATAAAAAGGGCTAGAGCAAATGGGCTGTCAATTCCCACACCTATTCCCCAGCCAAGTCTTCCTATTTGGTAGAACCATTAGCTCAATTATTCTAGTCCTTTTTGAGTTACAGAGGTTAGAGGTTACGATTTCTGCTCCACCTAGAATGAACAGACTATAGTATACCCAAGACTAGACCCGGAGTCACTATTTATCATACTAAAACCGCACTATAGTAAAAGCTGTTAATCGACCAATGCCACTTCCTTGTTATCGTTATGTTAAAGTTTATACCTCAAAAACATGAACAGAAACCTTGAAACTAGAACGCATGTCTGCTGCTAAAAGGTTAAGGGGTTAGTGCTTGGTTTTTGGTCTATATATTTATCAGTTATTATATTTTTGAGTTTCCTCGCTAGAACAACATCAAGCTTAAAAAATCACCCCCTAGACCACCTTTCAAGATACATTTGTACATTTTTCGGTAGAACATATTCGGCCGGGCGTTCCTTGTAAAATTACAGGCTCGCTATCGCTTGCCAGAAAACAATTGACACTTAAATGTCTTAATTAATTTTGACAACAAAATGGGGCGAAAGGGCTTAAAATGACCAAGCTAATGGAACGAACGTCTTAAAATCTCAAAACGAATATGCTAAACATGAGGGAGAAGGGGATCCACAAAAAGCAACAACCTCTCCCTTAAACGTAGCTCACCGTACGTCCAGTAGAGATGAACCAAGAGATATGGGATAATTATTGTGGGCTAACTATATAATTATTGTGGGCTAACTATATAATTATTGTGAGCTAACTATATAATTATTGTGAGCTAACTATATAATTATTGTGAGCTAACTATATAATTATTGTGGGCTAACTATATAATTATTGTGAGCTAACTATATAATTATTGTGAGCTAACTATATAATTATTGTGAGCTAACTATATAATTATTGTGGGCTAACTATATAATTATTGTGAGCTAACTATATAATTATTGTGGGCTAACTATATAATTATTGTGGGCTAACTATATAATTATTGTGGGCTAACTATATAATTATTGTGAGCTAACTATATAATTATTGTGGGCTAACTATAATTATTGTGAGCTAACTATATAATTATTGTGAGCTAACTATATAATTATTGTGAGCTAACTATATAATTATTGTGAGCTAACTATATAATTGTGACCTACACGCTCTCAAAAGTTAGGGACTTGAGGGGCAGTACTCGCTTTTTATGGACCCCCTTCTCCCTCATGTTTAGCATATTAGTTTTGAGGTTTTTATGACGTTCGTTCCGTTAGTTTTGACGATTTTGAGACATTTCGCCTAATTTTGTATTCAACATTAAGACCTTTCGTGCCCTTTAAGTGTCGATATTTTCTTGGCGAGCGATAGCCAGCCTCTAATTTTAGAAGGAATCGGCCTTCAGCCGAGACATTTTTCTACCGAAAAATTTACAAATTTGTCTTGAAAGGGAGTCTAGGGGGTATTTTTCTAAGCTTGATGGAGGTCTAGCAAGGAAACTATAAAATAATAAAATTTAATATATAGCCCAAAAACCAAGTACTACCCTCTTAAGGGAAAGTTTTATGTTCTCTAGACCTCCATCAAACTTAAAATTACACCCCCTAGACCCCCTTTCTAGATAAATTTGTACATTTTTCGGTAGAAAAATGTCCCGGCCGAAGGCCGCTAACTCTTAAATTACAGGCTCGCTATCGCTCGCCAGGAAAAAATAGACACCTAAAAAGCATAAAAAGTCTTAAAATTGACAGAAATGGGGAGAAGGTTCTTATAATCGCCAAACTAATGGGGCGAACTTCTTAAAATATCAAAAGTAATGGGGCTAAACATGAGGGAGAAAGGAGTTTAGAAAAAATCCCTCAACTGGAAATCTCCCCTTAAGCCGGTGTCACACGAGCGTATTTTCCGGCAAGTTTTGATGAGCAAGTTTATTCTCGTGACATTTTGAGGCTCTATCGCACATTTTGAGGCTCTATCGCACATTTTGAGGCTCTATCGCACATTTTGAGGCTCTATCGCACATTTTGAGGCTCTATCGCACATTTTGAGGCTCTCGCACATTTTGAGGCTCTATCGCACATTTTGAGGCTCTATCGCACATTTTGAGGCTCTATCGCACATTTTGAGGCTCTATCGCACATTTTGAGGCTCTATCGCACATTTTGAGGCTCTATCGCACATTTTGAGGCTCTATCGCACATTTTGAGGCTCTATCGCACATTTTGAGGCTCTATCGCACATTTTGAGGCTCTATCGAACATTTTGAGGCTCTATCGAACATTTTGAGGCTCTATCGAACATTTTGAGGCTCTATCGCACTGGAATCGGAAACTATATCTAAAACCGGTATCACACGAGCATTTTTTCCACTCAACATTTATGCTCAACACTGGTCTGGCAGCTTATGAGGTCAACATTTAACATACCGGTATTTCTTTTGCCTAAATTCATCTATCATCAGTTTAGTTTACCATACCATGGCAAAATATTCCAGAAATGTTGCCAGAAAAATGTTGATTATAGAATGTTGACTATAAAAACTCTCGTGTGATACCGGCTTAAGGTAGATTATATTAGGTAGTTCATTGCTTATGGAATCGGAAACTATATCTAAGGTAGGATTATATTAGGTAGTTCATTACTTATGGAACTTATATTTTGAACCTGACAGACTACAATTGCCCGTAAAAATTGACGGAAAAATCGCTCGTGTGACTCCACCTTTATATGAGTCAATAAAAGGGGTAATTAAAGTGTCAATAATAGTATATACCCTTAGTAATAAATAAAATATAATATAGAAAGGTAAATCACTAGGTAGCTATCTAGGTGCACCTATATAATCTATCTATCTATCTATCTATATGCTCAGGCCCAATCCCCACTTTTCCTATTTTTATGTTCTATTTTATTCTATTTTATTATTTTTTTGTTTCCTTTTTTCCTATATAATGTGCACTGTCAAAGATCAAGGTTATGCAAACAGTAAAATTATATATACTTGGGCACTTTACATGGACAGTGATTAAATAATTGTTTATACCCTCTCTATACTTACAATATGTGCAACATTATATACGTTATGTGGGTCTATCATTACCTTATAGGGGGATGGGCGTATTCATGTCATCTTTTACATATTTCTTTATCATTATTTTAGTTTCCTCCCTAGACCTTCCTCAAGCTTAAGCAAACACCCTCCAAGACCGTCCTTCAAGATAAATTTGTAAATTTTTCGATATAAAAATGTCCTGGCCGAAGGTCGGTTCGCTTATATGACAGGCTCGCTATCGCTCGCCAGGAAAATATAGACACCTAATAACACGAAAAGTCTTAATATCGACAAAGAAATGAGACGAAAGGTCTTAAAATCGCCAAACTTTAAAACCAATGGTGTTAAACATGAAGAATGGAGACAAGAAAAAGGCCCATATTCCCTTAAGTGATATATTATGATGACCACTATATTATGATGACCACTATATATTATGATGACCACTATATTATGATGACCACTATATTATGATGACCACTATATTATGATGACCACTATATATTATGATGACTACTATATTATGATGACCACTATATATTATGATGACCACTATATATTATGATGACCACTATATATTATGATGACCACTATATATTATGATGACCACTATATATTATGATGACCACTATATATTATGATGACCACTATATTATGATGACCACTATATATTATGACCCCTATATATTATGATGACCACTATATATTATGATGACCACTATATATTATGATGACCACTATATATTATGATGACCACTATATATTATGATGACCACTATATATTATGATGACCACTATATATTATGATGACCACTATATATTATGATGACCACTATATATTATGATGACCACTATATTATGATGACCACTATATTATGATGAGACCACTATATTATGATGACCACTATATATTATGATGACCACTATATATTATGATGACCACTATATATTATGATGACCACTATATATTATGATGACCACTATATATTATGATGACCACTATATTATGATGACCACTATATATTATGATGACCACTATATATTATGATGACCACTATATATTATGATGACCACTATATATTATGATGACCACTATATATTATGATGACCACTATATATTATGATGACCACTATATATTATGATGACCACTATATATTATGATGACCACTATATATTATGATGACCACTATATATTATGATGACCACTATATATTATGATGACCACTATATATTATGATGACCACTATATATTATGATGAATGACCACTATATATTATGATGACCACTATATTATGACCACTATATATTATGATGACCACTATATATTATGATGACCACTATATATTATGATGACCACTATATATTATGATGACCACTATATATTATGATGACCACTATATATTATGATGACCACTATATATTATGATGACCACTATATATTATGATGACCACTATATATTATGATGACCACATATATTATGATGACCACTATATATTATGATGACCACTATATATTATGATGACCACTATATATTATGATGACCACTATATATTATGATGACCACTATATATTATGATGACCACTATATATTATGATGACCACTATATATTATGATGACCACTATATATTATGATGACCACTATATATTATGATGACCACTATATATTATGATGACCACTATATATTATGATGACCACTATATATTATGATGACCACTATATATTATGATGACCACTATATATTATGATGACCACTATATATTATGATGACCACTATATATTATGATGACCACTATATATTATGATGTACACTATATATTATGATGACCACTATATATTATGATGACCACTATATATTATGATGACCACTATATATTATGATGACCACTATATATTATGATGACCACTATATATTATGATGACCACTATATATTATGATGACCACTATATATTATGATGACCACTATATATTATGATGACCACTATATATTATGATGACCACTATATATTATGATGACCACTATATATTATGATGACCACTATATTATGATGACCACTATATATTATGATGACCACTATATATTATGATGACCACTATATTATGATGACCACTATATATTATGATGACCACTATATTATGATGACCACTATATATTATGATGACCACTATATTATGATGACCACTATATATTATGATGACCACTATATTATGATGACCACTATATTATGATGACCACTATATATTATGATGACCACTATATATTATGATGACCACTATATTATGATGACCACTATATATTATGATGACTACTATATTATGATGACCACTATATATTATGATGACCACTATATTATGATGACCACTATATATTATGATGACCACTATATATTATGATGACCACTATATTATGATGACCACTATATATTATGATGACCACTATATTATGATGACTACTATATTATGATGACCACTATATATTATGATGACCACTATATATTATGATGACCACTATATATTATGATGACCACTATATATTATGATGACCACTATATATTATGATGACCACTATATATTATGATGACCACTATATTATGATGACCACTATATATTATGATGACCACTATATATTATGATGACCACTATATATTATGATGACCACTATATATTATGATGACCACTATATTATGATGACCACTATATTATGATGACCACTATATATTATGATGACCACTATATATTATGATGACTACTATACAGTATATTATGATGACCACTATATATTATGATGACCACTATATTATGATGACTACTATATATTATGATGACCACTATATATTATGATGACCACTATATATTATGATGACCACTATATATTATGATGACCACTATATTATGATGACCACTATATATTATGATGATGACCACTATATATTATGATGACCACTATATATTATGATGACCACTATATATTATGATGACCACTATATATTATGATGACTACTATATATTATGATGACCACTATATATTATGATGACCACTATATATTATGATGACCACTATATATTATGATGACCACTATATATTATGATGACCACTATATATTATGATGACCACTATATATTATGATGACCACTATATATTATGATGACCACTATATTATGATGACCACTATATATTATGATGACCACTATATTATGATGACCACTATATTATGATGACCACTATATTATGATGACCACTATATATTATGATGACCACTATATATTATGATGACCACTATATATTATGATGACCACTATATATTATGATGACCACTATATATTATGATGACCACTATATATTATGATGACCACTATATATTATGATGACCACTATATATTATGATGACCACTATATATTATGATGACCACTATATATTATGATGACCACTATATATTATGATGACCACTATATATTATGATGACCACTATATATTATGATGACCACTATATATTATGATGACCACTATATATTATGATGACCACTATATATTATGATGACTACTATATATTATGATGACCACTATATTATGATGACTACTATATATTATGATGACCACTATATATTATGATGACTACTATATATTATGATGACCACTATATATTATGATGACCACTATATATTATGATGACCACTATATATTATGATGACCACTATATATTATGATGACCACTATATTATGATGACTACTATATTATGATGACCACTATATTATGATGACCACTATATTATGATGACCACTATATTATGATGACCACTATATTATGATGACCACTATATATTATGATGACCACTATATATTATGATGACCACTATATATTATGATGACCACTATATATTATGATGACCACTATATTATGATGACCACTATATTATGATGACCACTATATATTATGATGACCACTATATTATGATGACCACTATATATTATGATGACCACTATATATTATGATGACCACTATATATTATGATGACCACTATATATTATGATGACCACTATATATTATGATGACCACTATATATTATGATGACCACTATATATTATGATGACCACTATATTATGATGACCACTATATATTATGATGACCACTATATATTATGATGACCACTATATATTATGATGACCACTATATATTATGATGACCACTATATATTATGATGACCACTATATTATGATGACCACTATATTATGATGACCACTATATTATGATGACTACTATATTATGATGACCACTATATATTATGATGACCACTATATTATGATGACCACTATATATTATGATGACCACTATATTATGATGACCACTATATATTATGATGACCACTATATTATGATGACCACTATATATTATGATGACCACTATATATTATGATGACCACTATATATTATGATGACCACTATATATTATGATGACCACTATATATTATGATGACCACTATATTATGATGACCACTATATATTATGATGACCACTATATTATGATGACTACTATATATTATGATGACCACTATATATTATGATGACCACTATATATTATGATGACCACTATATATTATGATGACCACTATATATTATGATGACCACTATATATTATGATGACCACTATATATTATGATGACAACTATTATGATGACCACTATATTATGATGACCACTATATATTATGATGACCACTATATTATGATGACTACTATATTATGATGACCACTATATATTATGATGACCACTATATATTATGATGACCACTATATATTATGATGACCACTATATATTATGATGACCACTATATATTATGATGACCACTATATATTATGATGACCACTATATATTATGATGACCACTATATATTATGATGACCACTATATTATGATGACCACTATATATTATGATGACCACTATATATTATGATGACCACTATATATTATGATGACCACTATATATTATGATGACCACTATATTATGATGACCACTATATATTATGATGACCACTATATATTATGATGACCACTATATATTATGATGACCACTATATATTATGATGACCACTATATTATGATGACCACTATATATTATGATGACCACTATATATTATGATGACCACTATATTATGATGACCACTATATATTATGATGACCACTATATATTATGATGACCACTATATTATGATGACCACTATATATTATGATGACCACTATATTATGATGACCACTATATATTATGATGACCACTATATATTATGATGACCACTATATATTATGATGACCACTATATATTATGATGACCACTATATATTATGATGACCACTATATTATGATGACCACTATATTATGATGACCACTATATATTATGATGACCACTATATATTATGATGACCACTATATATTATGATGACCACTATATATTATGATGACCACTATATTATGATGACCACTATATATTATGATGACCACTATATATTATGATGACCACTATATATTATGATGACCACTATATATTATGATGACCACTATATATTATGATGACCACTATATATTATGATGACCACTATATATTATGATGACCACTATATATTATGATGACCACTATATATTATGATGACCACTATATATTATGATGACCACTATATATTATGATGACCACTATATATTATGATGACCACTATATATTATGATGACCACTATATTATGATGACCACTATATATTATGATGACCACTATATATTATGATGACTACTATATTATGATGACCACTATATATTATGATGACTACTATATATTATGATGACCACTATATTATGATGACCACTATATATTATGATGACCACTATATATTATGATGACCACTATATATTATGATGACCACTATATATTATGATGACTACTATATATTATGATGACCACTATATATTATGATGACTACTATATATTATGATGACCACTATATATTATGATGACTACTATATATTATGATGACCACTATATTATGATGACTACTATATATTATGATGACCACTATATTATGATGACTACTATATATTATGATGACCACTATATATTATGATGACCACTATATATTATGATGACCACTATATATTATGATGACCACTATATATTATGATGACCACTATATATTATGATGACCACTATATATTATGATGACCACTATAATTATGATGACCTCTATATATTATGATGACCACTATATATTATGATGACCACTATATTATGATGACCACTATATATTATGATGACCACTATATATTATGATGACCACTATATATTATGATGACCACTATATATTATGATGACCACTATATTATGATGACCACTATATATTATGATGACCACTATATTATGATGACCACTATATATTATGATGACCACTTATATTATGATGACTACTTATATTATGATGACCACTATATATTATGATGACCACTATATATTATGATGACTACTATTATGATGACCACTATATTATATGATGACCACTATATTATGATGACCACTATATATTATGATGACCACTATATATTATGATGACCACTATATTATGATGACCACTATATATTATGATGACCACTATATTATGATGACCACTATATATTATGATGACCACTATATTATGATGACCACTATATATTATGATGACCACTATATATTATGATGACCACTATATTATGATGACCACTATATTATGATGACCACTATATATTATGATGACCACTATATTATGATGACCACTATATATTATGATGACCACTATATATTATGATGACCACTATATATTATGATGACCACTATATATTATGATGACCACTATATATTATGATGACCACTATATATTATGATGACCACTATATATTATGATGACCACTATATATTATGATGACCACTATATTATGATGACCACTATATTATGATGACCACTATATATTATGATGACCACTATATATATATTATGATGACCACTATATATTATGATGACTACTATATATTATGATGACCACTATATTATGATGACCACTATATATTATGATGACCACTATATTATGATGACCATTATATTATGTTCACGTATTCTGTAGAACTATATACTTTTACAGTGTAGCTGTGACGTCACCCCAAATGTGGCTATAATCAGGCATCACAAGATAACTTTATATTCAAATAATCAAAGAATACACAATAGAACAACCAATGGGGCGAAATAGAAGGTAGCCACAGCCCCGCCCGCCCCCCCCAAAAATAAAATAAAATACAACATATAAAAAAAAAAAAAATAATAATAATAAATACATAAATAATGAAAAACAAAATCACAAACTAAATAATGCCCAGCCTAGACCGAGCTATATCGCCCTGAGTGCGGTAATACCCGATAAGACAGATCCCTGGCTCCCGAGGGGGGCTTTAGCGGGCTGATCTGACATACGTTATTTCAAGTTCAAGGTGACTTATTGCTACCCTGCCATTACAGTTTAGTCTGCAGTAGTTCCGGGGTGTGTGTGAGACTCTTACTACATCCATCACTACTACTACTACTACTACTACTACCTTGACTACTATCACTACTACTACTACTACTGTTGGTTTCCTCACAATTCGTGTGAGAGAAGGTGTGGAGGTGGGTCTGTTATTACTACTGTTACTACTCTCACTATTACTATTTTGACCAGTACTACTACTACTACTACTACTACTACTTCTACTGGTGCCCTAACAGTAGCCTGGGTCCTGGCTGTGAGGGCAGGTGTGCAGTAAGGACTATTACTACCGGTACTTTCACTATCACTTCACTGTATAATTTGTGGGTTTAGTATAACTATAGAATATATAACTAACAAAATTGGTACACACTTTAAAATATACATCTGAACAAACTGTAGCAAACATTCACTATCGACAACATTTACAATATGCAACATAAATGTGCACACAAAGCCTGAACACAAGTATTTAAATGGTTACGTAAGAACAACTATTACACGCAAGATATAGACTACGTATCAGTTTATTACGTCCATGTGTTCTATATTACCCGCTACAAGTTTGACAGTGTACTACATCTTTGACTAATATGATTACTACAACTATTACTATTAGGACTGCAATAACTACTATTATTATTACTACACCTACTACTCCAACTACTACTACTACTACTACTACTGGTGCTGCCCCTGTTCCTCATTGTTGGCCGTGTTTCTCTCTCAAGGTAGGGCACGAGCTTTTCTAGTGGTCGTGTTTACAGTTGCCGACAGGTATAAAAGAGCAAATAGGGATGTAAGGAAGAAGGGGTCTGCCTCGTATGGGCCAATAGGCTTTCTGCAGATTTCCATTTTTCTTAGGTTCTTATGTTGTGTTCCTTGTCTGGGATTATTGGTTTATAATCTGCACATTTGCTCATCGTAGCAGTACAGTAGTGTATAGTTATTCTAAAAGCTACGATTTGTATGCAATATGTTCAGAGGCGAAATATAAGGCGGAGATATTAACATTGGGACAAAATTAAAGAGGTTGCTATCATATTGTTTAGGATGATAACCAATTGCGAGTTTCAAGCTAACAAGAAATTGGAGCTATAGAGATCATTATTTAGCATCTTTACCAGCTAAAATATGGTTATAGTGCATTTATAAGCACACAAGATCAAATTAATTATACTTTCTATCCATCAAAAACCTACATTATTATTGCATTGTTGTTTAATATCGATTTGTATGGCTCCACCTTCCTTATAACCTGAAACTTGCAAGTGGTCAATTAGGATCTTATATGTTTGACTTGTGGCCACTTAGGAGTGTAACCGTTTTAGTATTTACGGACCCAATTTAATTTCCTATGCAATTTGGGCCAGTTGTGGCCATTTACGAGTGCAACTGCTTGCCACAAATTAACCCAATTCCCCTTTCTATGTAATTCTGGCATAGGACAATTTTAAGGGGAGATTTTAACTTATGATTTTTTTTCTGGACCCCCATCTCTGTCATGTTTAGCTTTGAGATTTTAAGACGGTCGCCCCATTAGTTATTTGATTTCAAGACCTTTCCCTCCAGTTCTGTAAATGTTAAGCCCTTTCGTGCCATTTAGGTATTCTGGCAAAAGGCCGGTTTCTCCTAAATTGCAAGCTCACTATCGTTCGCCGGGAAGAGTAGAGCAAAAAGTCTTTAAATAGCCGAACTAAAGGACGAAAATCTACAAATCTCAAAACTAAAGGGGCTAAACATGAGGGAGATGGGGGTCCAGAAAACCCCCCAGCCCGTTAAGGTTGGAATACTTATAGTTTGTTATACCTACCTCATTTACCTGATAATTATACAGCTGTATCAACAAATATATGACAATACAAACAAAGATTGATTGTTGTATTTTCCTAATCCAGAGGAACTGATTTTTGTGAGTTATTTTTTTTTCAGGCGATTGCATGTACACTCGCGCGTACTAAATGTTGCTCAGGGTTGGGTCCTTCCTTCCCCTACTCCACCCTGGGCAGGGGGGATTCGGGTCCAAGTCTACCCCCACCTCCCACACCCAAACTATCCCCCACCTTCCTTCTCTAGCTGGCAGTTAGTGATTAGTGATGATTGTTCTCATGTATTGCACCTGCTTACAATTGCCGAAATTTAATATTTATTAGGATTGTATGAAGACAAAATACTGTATATTGTATTCTCAAAATGAGTCGATACACAACGTGGGTTACAAGAATCTCGGCTGTAGTAATTTGAGAACCTAGGAGTAGATCGTAGAGTGCACGTTGATGTGTATTGCAATAATGGTAAAGCTAATATCCTAAATACTGTATAAGATTTGATTATGGTATTATTATATTGAAATCACATTAAGGCTTGATCGTAGAAAGGAAGGAGAGAGAGAGAGAGAGAGAGAGAGAGAGAGAGAGAGAGAGAGAGAGAGAGAGAGAGAGAGAGAGAGAGAGAGAGAGAGAGAGAGAGAGAGAGAGAGAGAGAGAGAGAGAGAGAGAGAGAGAGAGTGTGTGTGTTGTGTGTGTGTGTGTGCGAAAGAAGCACAACACCACTACAGCCAAGGTTGTGTAACCCACGTTGTGTATAGAAACTCATTTTGAGAATACAATTATACAGTATATTGTATTTATAAATTCCTAATAAATGTTTAATGTCGGTCATTGTAAGCATGTGCAATGATGGTTTAACAAGAATTTGCAATACATGAGAACAATCATCGCTAATCACTAACTGCCAGCTAGAGAAGGAAGGTGGGGGAGTTGGGGATAGTTTGGGGGTGGACTTGGACCCGACTCCCCCCTTCCACCTGCCTAGGGTGGAGTAGGGGGAGGAAGGACCCAACCCTGAGAAACTTTTAGTACGCGTGAGTGTACAGTACACTCGACCAAAAAAACAATCTTTACACTGGTGAGCTGTAAATACTCTAGTGTGAACGGAATTAATCGGGTGAAACATAAGTCTGTGAGGTATTATCATAAGATTTCGACCCACTTCCAGAATGTTTAGAGCGTTAAATTAGTGTAAAGATTGTTTTTTAGTCGAGTGTACAATCCCCTACTGTGACAAGTGGTTTAGAGTCTATCAAGCAATTCTGAAATGCTGACTTAATGGTGGAGGGTGTTAGTTTTCGCTCACTAGGCCTAATTGATAGTAATAATTAGTGTTAGTTGTCTTTATAAATGATTATAGGTGATCATTGTCTCATGCACCAACCAAGGGCAGGTGATGGTAGCGCGTTTTTAATTTTGATTCTTACTTTTTGGGCGATATTTGCATGTATTCATTATTTTTCTAGTTTCCTCCCTAGACCTCCATCAAATAAAAAACAAACAGACACATTAGATCCCCCTTCTAGAGTAATTTGTACATTCTTCAGTAGAAAAATTTCCCGGCCGCCGAAGGCCGGTTCTTCCAACATTACAGGTTCACTATTGTTCGCCAGGGAAAAAATAGACACCTAAATAGCACGACAGGTCTAAATATTGACGAAGAAATGGGGCAAAAGGTCTTAAAATCGACTAACTAATGGGGCAAACATCTTAAAATTTGAAACCTAATGGGGCTAAACATGAGGGAGAAAGCGGTCCAGAAAACCGACCTATCCCCTCTTAATGGTGTAGTGAGCACGCTACGGGCGGCGCCCAGTGGGTTAAGGAACGATTTAGACACTGATGTAACATTTTGAAACATTTCCTTTCATAACAGTGTGTTCATTGTCTCGAAATATGTTTATAAAGAAGTGTACCAGCTAGTACTGCAGGGGACTCTACAGCAAGTTCAAACGTTTGGCGACAACTTCCGTGATAAATTGAGTATAATCCACACACATTAATATGAATATTGTATGTGCGATATATATATATATATATATATTTATATATATATATAAAGTATATAGAACAAATACACGTGAGCTACTAAATGTTTATATACTCCCAGCCGGACTCAAACCTCCGACAGTCAAGACGAATGTCAAAGCTTTTATCCACTTAACCACAGCGTGATTGAACACCTATTTAGGATCAAGTTATGGCACCTGGGCTTATTCTGAAAATAGTGATAATATACCGGTTTGTGTGGACTCTCCCATAATCTGTCACAAAGATTAGAAGCAATTTTATTACGTCGGGTTCACATGTTTTATTGAGAGAGAGAGAGAGAGAGAGAGAGAGAGAGAGAGAGAGAGAGAGAGAGAGAGAGAGAATGTAACTTGCGATCAGATACTATGAATCCAGAAGCATTAAGCAATTTCGCAGACTTGCTTTACATTTTATAAGTGATTCTCATGGATACTTTTGTGTGTGTGTGTGTGTGTGTGTGTGTGGTTTGTGTATGTGTGTGTGTGTGTGTTTGTGTGTGGTGTGTGGTGTGGTGTGGGTGTGGTGTGGGTGTGGTGTGTGTGTGGTGTGTGTGTGGTGTGGTGTGTGGGGGGTCTGGTGGGTGTGGTGTGTGGTGGGTGTGGGGTGTGTGGGGCGTGGTGTGTGTGGGGTGTGGTGTGTGTGGGGTGTGGGGTGTGTGGGGCGTGGTGTGGGTGTGGTGTGTGTGTGGTGTGGTGTGTGTGTGGTGTGGTGTGTGTGTGGTGTGGTGTGTGGGGGGTCTGGTGGGTGTGGTGTGTGGTGGGTGTGTGGGTGGGTGTGGGGTGTGTGGTGTGGGGTGTGTGGTGTGGGGTGTGTGGTGTGTGTGGTGTGGGGTGTGGGGTGTGTGGTGTGTGTGGTGTGTGTGGTGTGTGGGGTGTGGGGTGTGTGGGGTGTGGGTGTGTGGGGTGTGTGGGTGGTGTGTGGGGGGGGGGTGCGGTGTGTGGGGTGTGGGTGTGTGGGGTGTGGGGTGTGTGTGTGGGTGTGTGGGGTGTGGGGTGTGTGGGGTGTGGGGTGTTGGTGTGGTGGGGTCTGGTGGGGTGTGGGTTGTGGTGGGTGTGGGGTGTGGTGGGTGGTGGGTGTGGGGGTGGGTGTGTGGGGGGCGTGGGGTGTGTGGGGCGTGGTGTGTGTGGGGTGTGGTGTGTGGGCGTGGTGGTGTGGGGGTGTGGTGTGTGGGGGTGTGTGGGGTGTGGTGGTGTGGTGGTGTGTGTGGGGTGGTGTGTGTGGTGTGGTGGTGTGTGTGTGTGTGGGGGTGTGGGGTGTGTGGGGTGTGGGGTTAGGTGTGTGTGGGGTGTGGGTGTGTGGGGGGTGGTGTGTGTGGGGGGGTGTGTGGGGTGTGGTGTGGGGGTGTGGTGTGTGGGGTGTGGGGTGTGTGGGTTGTGGTGTGTGTGGGTAGCCCGGTGTGGTGTGTGTGGGTGTGGTGTGTGGGGTGTGGTGTGTGTGGGTAGCCCGGTGTGGTGTGTGTGGGTAGCCCGGTGTGGTGTGTGTGGGTAGCCCGGTGTGGTGTGTGTGTGGGTAGCCCGGTGTGGTGTGTGTGTGGGTGTGTGTGTGTGTGGGGTGTGTGGTGTGTGTGGGGTGTGGGGTGTGGTGTGTGTGGGGTGTGGTGTGTGTGGGGTGTGGTGTGTGTGGGGTGTGGTGTGTGTGGGGTGTGGTGTGTGGGGGGTGGTGTGGGGTGGGGTGTGGTGTGTGGTGGTGTGTGTGGGTGTGGTGTGTGTGGGGTGTGGTGTGTGTGGGGTGTGTGTGTGTGGGGGTGGGGGTGGTGGTGTGTGTGTGTGGGGTGTGGTGTGTGTGGGGTGTTGGGTGGTGTGGGGTGTGGTGTGGTGTGGGGTGTGGTGTGTGTGGGGGTGGGTGGGTGTGGGGTGTGTGGTGGGGTGTGGTGTGTGGGGGTGTGGTGTGTGTGGGGTGTGGTGTGTGTGTGGGGTGTGGGTGTGTGGGGTGTGGTGTGAGTGGGGTGTGTGGTGTGTGGGGGGGTGTGGTGTGTGGGGGTGTGGGTGGTGGGGGGTGGTGTGTGGGGGGGTGTGTGTGGTGTGTGTGGTGTGGGTGTGGTTGGGGTGGTGTGTGTGGGGTGGTGTGGTGGTGTGTGGGGGTGTGGTTGTGTGGGGTGTGGGGTGTGTGTGGGGTTGTGTGGGGTGTGGGGTGTGTGGGGTGTGTGGTGGGGTGTGGGGGTGTGGGGGGGTGTGGGGTTTTGTGGTGTTGTGTGGGTGTGTGTGTGTGTGTGTGGTGGTGTGTGGTGGTGTGTGTGGGTGTGGTTGTGTGGTGTGTGTGTGGTGTGGTGTGGTGTGTGTGTGGTGTGGTGTGGTGTGGTGTGGTGTGGTGTGTGTGTGGTGTGGTGTGTGTGTGTGGTGTGGTGTGGTGTGTGTGTGGGTGGTGTGGTGTGGTGTAACATTAGTGAATTAAATTTATACAGAAGTGATACAATGGCAACATAATAAGTTTGAACTACCGATTTGTGAAGCCGCAAAAGACATGCTGGGGGAACTCAGACATATGATCCTAAGGTATATTCAGGATGCCCCTTTGGCGCACGTGGCAATCAAGATAGCTTCTTTCATTCCTCAGTTGTTCCTTCAGAGAAAAAGACTAAAGGCAAAACTGAATGAGAACATTAAAGCGCTGAAACAGAGAATGGAGTGGTGGAAAAATGGAGAGTTAGACACAATTCTGAGCCAAGTACGAGCAATCCAGCAAAGACTGAAAACAAAACAACGAATATACAAGAAACAAGAAAGAAGGAAGCCAGATGATATGGCACGATCAGTGGGAAATAGCATGAGGATGGTAAAGTGGCACAGGCAGTCAGAATGGTCACTGGGGAAGCCTCAAGTGGGGTGCACGAAGTGAATCGACGCATCTTGAACCAGCTAAAGGAGAAACACCCAGAAGCAAAACCAGCAATTGATGAGGCCAAACTAGACAGGGAATATGTTCCTCCAGACTCGGTGATATATGAGAATATAACTGGAGACCTCGTATGGAGAAAGGCGCTGAAAACACAGGGAGAAGCAGGTCCATCAGGTCTCGATGCTAAGACTTGGAGGATCTTCCTAAGTCAAAACAAGTTTGGTTCAGCCGCGGGTGACCTTTGTGAAGCAATAGCAATGCTGGCGAAGAAACTTGCATCATCACCATGCGTGAACATGAAGCTCTGACAGCATGTCGCCTGATCCCTTTAAATAAGAATCCAGGAGTTAGACCAGTAGGCGTTGGGGAAGTTCTTAGAAGGATTATAGGAAATGCAATCATGTCCGTATTTGGAAAAGATGTACAAAGAGCAGTGGGCAACTTACAAGTATGTGCAGGACAGCAAGCCGGAGGAGAAGCAGCAATACATGCAATGGGGAAGGTGTATGATAAGGAAGATTGTGAAGCGGTACTGCTAGTGGATGCAACAAATGCCTTTAACACCATTAATAGGGAGGCAGCTATTCACAACATCAAGATCAAATGCCCGAGCATCGCAAAGTACATAGAAAACATTTATAAGGAGCCAGCTAACCTGTGTATAGTTGGAAGCACAAAGAAGGAAGAAATGAAAATTCTCAAATCAAATTAAGCAACAACGCAAGGAGATCCAGTGGCAATGACAATGTACGCACTGGCACTATCTATTCTGCAGCAGAAAATAAAACATGAGGCAACCCGAGTGAAACAAGTGGCGTATGCAGATGACCTCACAGGTGCAGGAAGAATAAGGGATCTCAAAGAATGGTGGCGGAGAGTACAATCGGTTGGCGAAGTCATTGGGTACCATCCGAATGCTAGTAAATCTGTACTATTAGTGAAAGAAGACAAGTATGAAGAAGCAGTGCAGACTTTTGATGGGACAGGAGTGAAGATTACAAAGGAGGGTCAACGTCATTTGGGAGCAGTAATAGGCACAGAAGAATGCAAGAGAGACTATGTGCGAAAAAAGGTAGCTGAGTGGGTAAAGGAAGTGAAAACCCTGGCAGACATTGCAAAATCTGAACCACATGCTGCATATAATGCCTTCACATATGGTGTTAAGCACAGATGGACCTTTCTTATGAGAACAGTGCCTGACATTGGACAGATGCTCCAACCGCTGGAAGAAGCAATCAGAGGAGCAATCAGAGGAGCATTCATACCTGCTTTAACAGAGATGGAAGGCGTCACGCAAGAGATCTATTAGCTCTTCCGCCAAGGTTCGAAAGTATGAGGATCATAAACCTAATGGAGGCGGCACCTCATGAGTACCAAAATTCCCTTAAACTTACTACGTCTCTGACAGAAAAAATACGGGAGCAAAATGAAAATGATGAGGTGGACGAAGAGGAACAACGAAATGCAAGACAGGAAATTACAAAGAGCAGAGAAGAGAGACAGAAACATAGCCTAGAACAAATTAAGACCGTATGTAGTGAAGAACTGAAAATGAGAGTGGAGATGGCACAAGACACAGGGGCTTCAAATTAGCTCACATCATTACCAATAAAGGAAAAAGGCTTCAGCTTAAATAAACAAGAATTCAATGATGCCGTAGCCTTCAGGTATGGGTGGCCAGTTTCGAACCTGCCGCTGAAATGTGCATGCGGTGAAATAAACAACTCCGACCACTGTATGACCTGTAAGAAAGGAGGATTCATCTGTATCCGGCATGATGAAATACGAGACATCACTGCACAAATGCTGGACGAGGTGTGCCATGATGTCAGAATCGAACCGGAACTTCTGCCTATGGACGGACAGCGCTTGGCCCACAATACTGCAAATACTTCAAATGAAGCAAGAGTGGACGTAAATGCTCGAGGTTTTTGGACGAGGGGACAACAGGCTTTTTTCAACATCAGAATCTTCAACCCAAGAGCACAAACATACCGTGAGCGAGAACACAAGGCGGTATACTTGAGAAACGAAAGTGAGAAAAAACGCGCTTATGAAGAAAGAATTTTGAACAGGGTTCAAGGAAGCTTTACTCCTCTGGTCTTCTCATCGTCGGGAGGAATGGGACCTTCTGCAAGTGTCTTCTATGCCAGATTAGCTGAACAAATATCGGAGAAAAAGCGCCAGCATAGAAGCCAAGTCATAACTTGGATAAGATGCCGGCTTTCTTTCTCTCTTCTCAGGTCTGCACTCCTCTGTCTCAGGGGTACAAGGTCCTCCCTGCTACAGAGGACAAGAGTGAAAGACTGACTTTGAAATGGTCGTGGCGGAGGGACGAATTGGGGTAAATCTACAGTTATACTACCCCTCCCCCACTACCCCCCACCACCTCCCCCCTTCAAAACACGCCTTTTAGCGTGTTTTTTGGATGGTTCAGCAGACGCGGAAACTGGAAAAACAAATATTTTGATAAACAATTATCACCAACCAGATAAGAGTTTTTCAGGTAATTTGTTGTTGTTTTTATTTTTGTATTTGATATACAGTGTTGTTTAATACCGAGGACCGTCTTATTTTAGTATTTTTAACATTAGCCTAACCTAACCTAACCGAAAAGTAACCTGTTTCCGCGACGGTCTAAACTCCCTCATGTTCCGTTTATGGGTGCGCGACGGTCTAAACCCTGCTCACGTTCCCTGTTTATGGGTTTGCGAAAGTTTGTAATATTTCAATGTATCCATTTCAAGTCAAATATACATTTCCGTGCATCATCAAACTATACCAAGTCTACTACTAATAATATTAACCCATTAGTACTAACAGAATAGCGACAAAATAGGGGTAGTATAACTGTAGATTTATCCAAAATTACAGTAACCTCATTTAGAAATTTGGCTCATGTTTCCCTAAATTGCAAACCCCAAAAAGCATAATTTTGGAAAACCCGAGCCATTTTTTGGCAAAACTTGGATCGTATTTTGAGAATCGAAGAAAGACTAACTAAATGTCGGAAATCGGCTCATGATTTCCCTAATTGCAAAGCCATATAACCAGATTATCGAAAACTTAGCACTTATTTAAATCATAAATATCCAGTAACATAGACCTAGTACATTGGATACAAGCCTAATCCACACCTAACGCCTACAATGTGTCCGTAGTAGGCTACCTTGTAGGCCTACGTGGGATACAACATGGCGGTTGGGCCGGCGCCCATTTAGTAGCCTACCGGTATTCGGCCGTATCTGTAAATACGAATGCGAGTCACTTCGAGCGAATTCCTGATCAAGCGGATGCACAATCTAACCTAACCTAACGTAACCCAACCTATGGGCAGGTGGAGTTAGTGTTAACTAAAAAACTGGTTGACAGACCTCGGGAGGCAGGTGAAAATGGCGTGTGTACGAATCGGTGCCGTCTATAGGAAGATATTGACAACCATGTTACGACAAAATTCCATTTTAGTACCATATATTTTTATTAGGTTTTGCCGAGGCTTAAAAAACATTTTCATATTATGTTTAGAGCATAATTATAAAATCCATATTTGTTTTCAAATATTGCAAAATAATTGGTGACCAACTCATTTAGTTATAAATTTTTACGGGCATTTAGACACATATAGGAATGAAATACATGGTATAAAAAACCTGTAGGCCACGATAAAATCGATGTATAAATTTAATTAAATAATCTTTATATTGTCCAAAACAACTATAAAACACTATATTCCTTGAAGAAAAAACTAAGAAATCATGGTAAATAAGGCCGATGTAGTCTTGTTTAAGGTACCTAAGAACGAAATGGGGCGAAAGGTGTTAAAATCTTCCAACTAATGGAGCGAACATCTTAAAACCTCAAAACTAATGGGGCTAAACACGAGGGAAAAGAGGGTCCGGAAAAAACCATATGCCTCACCTTAAGCCAGCACTGGAGCCCCTTTTCTAGAACTCCAGTCCCTTGTGTATATTGGCCAGCAATATTATATTATGAAGGTACTTACAGTAACTATGGGCAGCGAGGCTCCAGCGTCGTAGGAACCCTGTATTTTACTTTTTGAAGCCGGTTAAATTTGTGTAACTTCACCACTCGTGTTAATGGCTCGGTGGCTAAGAGGCAACTGCCCTAAAACGTCCTGGATTTTTGTTTCCTCGAGTTAACAACGAAGCTTCATTTAAAATATTTTCAAACGAACCGTAATTTTAAGATACATTTCTTGGTGTTGTGATCAAGTTTCTTATCCTCGTGTGTATTCATACTTTCTACTTTCATTTACCTGATTTGGTAAAATATATTCTAGAAATATAATATTTGCAATATGTACTGTACGTACAGTCTGGGACAAAAGTCGTTGTATGGAATTTCAGCCGTCCATTAGTTCCCTCTGATGGCGGTATTCGAAGCTTCGAAGAAATTCTATATATGATGTGTCTGGCTCCCCATAGATGGCTCTGTTTGACACGTCCAGGTAGAGCCAAAAGTAAGCGAGAAACTTCCTGTTTCTTGGTGGATTACGACCATGCCAACTAGAAAACTGACACAAACACACACACACCACTTCATTATTTGAATGTATGGAATATCAATGCTAAAAGGAAGCGAAAATGCACTGGGTATCCATGACAGATGTAACAGGCACACATATCAGAGTTTGAAGTGGTATGTGTCATTTTCTTTTATAAGTAATATACTGTAGGGGTATACTGTATATCCATATACTGTAGGGGTATACTGTATATCCATATACTGTAGGGGTATACTGTATATCCATATACACAGTAGTTTATTCATGCGAATAATATAACCAATAATGGGTGTTTATAGTATAGTTCGTCAAATGACGGTATTGCTAGCGCCAATAATATGTACAGTATATATCATTGAAATTAGGTTACTAACAATACAACACAAATAATGTAACTGAATATGGTATGGTTCATAGGAATGACAACGTGGTGTAACATACCATTAATTAAAATACAAAATGTATGATATTACTATAATGTCGATGAACAATAGAAGGTAACAATTAAAGGATTACCTATAAGAATATTAATATACAGTATATACTGTATTAAAGCAATATTGCGATATATGTAATTCCATCATTCCATACAGTAAATTGTGTTGGAGATCCCTCCGCCCGACCTTGGCTTGTATCACACCACCCTTCGATCATCCCAACGACTTTTGTTATTATTAAAAAAATACCACTACAAACGTTAATATGTTTCACTATTTCATACCTCCTTCAACAAAGTTTGATCGTAGTGTAATAAATATAATCCCATACCGTTATTCTCATACCGTCTATACTATCATATCTTTATGGAGGAGAGTGAAAGTTTATGAAACGCTCCGAAGATTGGAGAACTATAGCTCTTTTAGTACTTCAGGGCGTAGGGAGATAACGTAAACATCCAATGATTCATAGGTCAAACTAGGTCTTATTAAACTCTTTTCTTCCATGGATAATTTATAATGATATTTAATAACATATAATAGCTAAAATAAGGCATGCGATTGATTTAGGGATTACTGAAAAGTTTAAACAGCTTGCCAGACTGTAATAAGGTAGTTAAGCTATTTGTATGCGTAGAATAAACAACCTAGTTGTGTCAATTGTATATATTATACAACATACCTCTAATTGTTTAGAGGTTTGATAATCATCGGGCCTCGTCAGTATTTGATAATATTGAATAACTTTTCATAGTAACTATGTTATACAAGGATTCATAAGCCTTCCACATTAAATCCAGTGCCCTCGAGAACTCCTTGACATAATTATTTGTGTTAGATGTTCTATTTGTCTTTGCTTAGCAGGTCAAGCATCCTTTCTTTACCAGTTATTTATTCTGAATGATAGTAGGCTGTATGTTCTACCATGTTAAGATTATTGGCTTACACAAAACTTATATTTATAAAATACTTGTTTAAACTTTCTGCATATATAAACTCGAAAATATATTTCCACTATACAGGGCAACTTACCAAGTTCATTACCCCATTACAAAATGTGTCCCCATTCTTTTAATCATGTTGTAGCATGCTGCCTAATAATGCATATCTTGTTACACGAGAGGGATATTCTTAAAATCAAGATGTACAGACTACATTTGATTGATTTCACTCTATGGGCAATATAAGCTGCCCATATTGACCCGCCAAACCCTACAATATATTGCTTATTAATTTTACTCCAACACCAAACACCTCCAATGAAATATATAAAGCCTCTCTCCCACTATCCCTCCCTCCCTTCACTTCCCACTATCCCCTCCCTCCACCTCCCTCTCTCCCTCCCTCCCTCCACCTCCCACTACCTCACCCTCCCTCCACCTCCCACTATCCTTCTAAATAATAACTAGGAGCAGTCTATCAAAAGATGTTGAACTATGACTGGAACCTGGCAACAAGGGCAAAGCGTGGGGACATCCCCCGATATCAAAAAGCCATGTATGATCGTAGCGTGGCCGAGTCTAAGGTGAATCAAGGCAGTCCCCTAACTTTTATTATGATGGAAAGAACCCTGCCAGGGAACTATGAACTATTAGTGAAGCATATATTGTTATTATGATGGAAAGAACCCTGCCAGGGAACTATGAACTATTAGTGAAGCATAGATCGTTATTTATTTTTTATTTTTATTTTTTTTTAAGAGACAATGAACGGAGGAAGGAAAAACACAGATAAAACAAAAAGGTCCATGTGCCTAAAGGCATCCTCCATTCATAAAATGTTTGTAACAACTGGATTTAAACATTTGTAGATTGTAAGTTTGTGGAAAGCAATTCGAGGGAAGTGAATTCCAAAGAGTAGTAGCTCTGGGGATAAATGAATTCTGATATGCAGAAGTTCTGCATTGTGGAGGAGAAAGTGTAAATTCATGGGCGCTCTCAGCTGCCCTAGTTCTACGGGGAAAGATGTGGAGAGGCGGCACAATTGAAGCAAGTTCCTCGGAACAATTGCTGTGAAAATATCTGTAGAATAATGCAAGGGATGCAACGTTTCTTCGTATGGATAATGTAGGAAGGTCCTGTGTGATTGCAGGGTTATTGATTAATCTAATAGCTTGATTTTGAATTTTGTCCAACTGCCTCAATGCAACCACTCCACTTCCACCCCACAGAGGTGAACAGTAATCCATCTGAGAACGCACATGACTTTTATATATTACGGCCAACTGCTCGTCAGTGAAGAATTCTCGAACTCTGTACAGGAGTCCCAGTTTTTTAGAGGCATTCTTAGCAATGCTTCTAACATAATGTGTCCAGCTCAAGTTAGTAGTTAATGTTACACCGAGAATGTCAATACTAGGGGAAGTGGGAATATTTACATCATTAAAAAATATAAGGGAGTCAGTGAGATTCTGTCGGTTAGAAAATTGAATGTACTTGGTTTTCTGTGCATTAAAGGAAACTAGATTCTTTTGTCCCCATCCATTAATTCTAGAAAGGTCCTGGTTCAGAGAAATTGCAGTGTTTATTTTTGAATTTGTAAGATCGGGTTGGGTGACAGAATTGGTAAATGTGAAGGAACTGTGGAGTGTTGAGTCATCTGCGTAGGAATGTATTGGATTATGAGTGGTAGATATGAGATCATTGATATGAATGAGGAACAGAATTGGGGCCAAAACTGATCCCTGGGGAACACCAGCATTTATTGAGTGAAATTGAGAATAAAGGCCATCTACCATTACACGTATTTTTCTGTTATGAAGATAAGAAGAAATTAGTGGAACTAATGATGCAAGGCCGTAGTGTGACATCTTCGACAATAAGGATTGATGCCAGACTCTATCAAATGCCTTTGATATATCCAGTGCTATTGTATGTGTTTCACCACGTTGGTCTGTAGCTTGGTTGATTTGATGCGTAAGAAGGCAAAGCATGTCTGCAGTTGATCGACATCGTCTAAAACCATATTGCCTATGATGATGGAAAGAACCCTGCCAGGGAACTATGAACTATTAGTGAAGCATAGATTGTTATTATGATGGAAAGAACCCTGCCAGGGAACTATGAACTAGTAGTGAAGCATAGATCGTTATTATGATGGAAAGAACCCTGCCAGGGAACTATGAACTATTAGTGAAGCATAGATTGTTATTATGATGGAAAGAACCCTGCCAGGGAACTATAAACTATTAGTCAAGCATAGATCGTTATTATGATGGAAAGAACCCTGCCAGGGAACTATGAACTAGTAGTGAAGCATAGATCGTTATTATGATGGAAAGAACCCTGCCAGGGAACTATGAACTATTAGTGAAGCATAGATTGTTATTATGATGGACAGAACCCTGCCAGGGAACTACCGTATGAACTACTAGTGAAGAATAGATTGTTATTATGATGGAAAGAACCCTGTCAGGGAACTACCGTATGAACTATTAGTGAAGAATAGATTGTTATTATGATGGAAAGAACCCTGTCAGGGAACTACCGTATGAACTATTAGTGAAGAATAGATTGTTATTATGATGGAAAGAACCCTGTCAGGGAACTACCGTATGAACTATTAGTGAAGAATAGATTGTTATTATGATGGAAAGAACCCTGCCAGGGAACTATGAACTATTAGTGAAGAATAGATTGTTATTATGATGGAAAGAACCCTGCCAGGGAACTATGAACTATTAGTGAAGAATAGATTGTTATTATGATGGAAAGAACCCTGCCAGGGAACTATGAACTATTTGTGAAGCATAGATTGTTATTTGCCACCACTGACGGAAGAGTTGGGTAACCTTTGAGAAATAATCAGATACAAGAATAGGCGATCACGGCATGATCAAGTTTAGTAGATTTTTTACGCAAAAAGGCATAGTATTGCCAATATCCACTGGGTATAATATATTAAATACACAATTGTGTAAACTAACTGTATATATAAATCCTACATGAAATAAGACTACATTATAATAGGCTATATACTTATGTTGCATTCACTTACAAAGTTTTGTATACTGTATCCACTATATACCACATCCCTAGTAAGCTAGAATACTCGGTGTGCTTTATCTACATTGCTATGTTTGACCATTAGTTTATATTTAATCATTAATATCCGGAACGGCGTCTTAATACAGTATTCTCATTTATTTTGATTTTATTCCTATGCAAGAGTAAAACTGGCATCACTCGATTATACAATAACTATAGTTGTAGAGCACACTAATATAGTTGTAGAGCACACTAATATAGTTGTAGAGCACACTAATATAGTTGTAGAGCACACTAATATTCCTTGCATTCTGATAACGCAGTAGTGTGTGTGTGTGTGTGTGTATTTTCTAGTTGGCATGGTCGTAATCCACCAAAAAACAGCAAGTTTCTCGCTTACTTTGGGCACTACCTGGACGTGTCGAACAAAACCATCTATGGAGAGCAAAAAACAACTTATCTCGAATTGTTTCGAATACCGCCGTCAGAGAGCACTAATGGATGGCTGAAGATCAATACCACGACTTTAGTCCCAGACTGTACAACTACTAACTTATGTTCGTGAGCTCTTAACGATTGTTTGTATGCTAATATATCCATTTTGATTGATGTTCAACATCCGATTAAGGTGATAGTGTTTTTTTTTGGTCTATCTATTAAGTTACTCACATCATTTATTAAGTTACTCATATCATTTTTAGTTTCCTCGTTAGACCTCCATCATGCTTAAACAAGAAAAACAACCCTAGACTCCCCTTCAAGATGAATTTGTAATTTTTTCGGTAGAAATTACAGGCTCGCTATCGCTCGCCAGGAAATAATCTTCACCTAAATGGCAGGAAAGGTCTTAAAACTGACAACGAAATGGGGCGAATGGTGTTAAAATCGTCAAACTAATGGGTCGAACGTCTTAAAATATCAAAACTAATAGGGTTAAACACGAGGGAGAAAGTGGTGCATAAAAGCGGCCCCTCTGCCCTTACCATCGACTGCTGCCCCCGCCTCCCACTAGCGCCTTCTTGGACCCCACACAATATACCACACTGCGATATTCAAAGTGTACTATACCCGGTTTAAGGGGAGACTGGCCGTTTGTTTGGTCTATTAATTCATTTATTCATATATTTGTTTACTTTCCTCCCTAGACCTAAATCAAGCTTAGAAAAAAAAAAACGGAGATTCTACCCGGCCGAAGGCCAGTTCCGCCTAAAATTACAGGCTCGCTTTCGCTCGCCAGGAAAAAATCGACACCTAAATGGCACGGAAGGTCTTAAAATTAACAACGAAATGGGGCGAAAGGTGTTAAAATCGCCAAACTAATGGGCCGAACGTTTTATAATCTCAAAACTAGTGGGGCTAAACATTAGGGAGAAGGGGGTCCAGAAAAACGGTCTGCCTCACCTTAAGTAGGTAAGCCAGAAATCGTGAACCCTATAACCTCTGTAACTCAAAAAAGGGTGCTGTCAGTTTCCACACCCAATCCCTGGCTGACCCTTCCCAAATGGCTCGATTACTCAAGTAATTTGTGAGTTAAAGAGATAAATTTTCAAGAGTTTTGCCCTACTTATTTTGAACTGGGTGTAGTTCGGGGTTAGTCAGTGACGTTACACAGTCATTTTGAACTGGGTGTAGTTCTGGGTTAGTCAGTGACGTTACACAGTAATTTTGAACTGGGTGTAGTTCTGGGTTAGTCAGTGACGTTACACAGTCATTTTGAACTGGGTGTAGTTCTGGGTTAGTCAGTGACGTTACACAGTCATTTTGAACTGGGTGTAGTTCTGGGTTAGTCAGTGACGTTACACAGTCATTTTGAACGGGGTGTAGTTCTGGGTTAGTCAGTAACGTTACACAGTAATTTTGAACTGGGTGTAGTTCTGGGTTAGTCAGTGACGTTACACAGTAATTTTGAACTGGGTGTAGTTCTGGGTTAGTCAGTGACGTTACACAGTAATTTTGAACTGGGTGTAGTTCTGGGTTAGTCAGTGACGTTACACAGTCATTTTGAACTGGGTGTAGTTCTGGGTTAGTCAGTGACGTTACACAGTCATTTTGAACTGGGTGTAGTTCTGGGTTAGTCAATGACGTTACACAGTCATTTTGAACTGGGTGTAGTTCTGGGTTAGTCAGTGACGTTACACAGTCATTTTGAACTGGGTGTAGTTCTGGGTTAGTCAGTGACGTTACACAGTCATTTTGAACTGGGTGTAGTTCGGGGTTAGTCAGTAACGTTACACAGTAATTTTGGAGATAATTGGATGACCACATTAGGGGAGGGGACACGAGGGGCATGGGGTTTTCACTCTCCTACATTAATATAATTCTCCAATACTATTGTACGGAATAACAGGATTGCTGGTGCCTGTATTCCTTGGATCATTATGCCTCTTAACTTTGGTAATAATACTACCAGTGTGTCTGAATGTATGTGTGTCGAGCAGTGCGGTATGGGTGGATCCTCCGCACACATGCCAACAATACTCGAGATATGGGCGCACTGTGCCTCTATACAGAGCAGGAAGCTGTGTGGGGGTGGAGAACCCACGGAAACGGTTGAGCACACCTAACTTCTGGGAAGCTGTTTTTAGCAGGAATGGTACTATGATCTTTCCAAGAAAGGTCAGGAGAAAAAGAAACACCAAGAATACTGAGAGAAGATGAAGAGTTGATATGTGTATTGTTGAAGAGTAAGGTAAAGTTGTGTGGAAGAGGGTGACGGGTATTTTTTTTTTTTTTTCAAGCATTGAAAGGAGCAAGATTTTCTCTGCCCCAATCGGAAATAATTGAAAGATCAGAAGATAGGCGTGCTATGGCCTCATATCATGAGTTTTGGAGTGATTGCATGCTGGCTCGTGGCGGAAAACTAGTTGGATCATCAACGATTTTTGTATCGAAATGTATAATTGTTTGCCTGCATCCACACTGCTCAAATCAAGACATGTAGATTGATAGATTAATAAAGAGAGAGTGAGAGTGAGCGAAAGTGAGAGAGCAAATAATCCTTTGCTAGATTTCTTGTGTTGTAATATAATATAATCAGGCTGAACTCTCTATGGGTATGAACAAGGTGAAAACTATTTTATTGACTATGCTTGTCAATTGAAAATGCATATTATATGAATAATAGAACAAATGATAATCCTACACTATTCTATTCTGCAATGATTAACTCTTTCAGTTTTCGAGGACGCATTTCTTCTTTATATTCTGGATATCACTTAACGATTTTATGTATTTTAAGAAAAAAATCGTGAATGAAATGATAAAAAGCATATAAATTAACCCTCTAACTCCCACAAGCTCTTCCAAAGCTGAATACAATCGTCTAAGGATAGCCAGAATACACTAAAACAAAACACACACTTATACTTAGAGGGTTATAAATCAGAGACAGATGTGAACGTTTGCTATACACCAACCGTACAACATAGCGTATGTCATAATAAAAATAAAAATAAGTAGGATTTATAGTATATATCTATATAATTATATATATATATATATATATATATATAAGTAACTAATTAAATTAACTTCACTTTTGTATTAAGCAAAAGTGGGCATTTTAAATTCAGCAATGTATTACAAAATGTTCTCTATAACAAACTACATCTGTAGATCAATTCTGAAAAAAAAAAAAAAAATGTAAGTGGCTGTTAATTTGTCAGACTTGCGTACCTGATGTGTTGATATTGGAAACTATAGATATAGAGAGAAACACACATACAGACTGTCACACACGCACACAGACAGATAGACACACACACACATACACCCAGACAGACAGAAACACAGACAGACTGACACACACACACGCACACACACCGTTCATTAACCCCTTCGTAAAGAGGACATGCAACACTGAACTACATTTCCACTGACCTTGTTATACTGAACATGAACACTATTTTCTGTCTGACATCCCTCTTCTCACTGGACGTTTGTTTGGTAAATAAGCCTTCACGGAATTCACTCAACAAAAAATATGGTCAAGTTATCTTTTTAGAGTGTGTTCAAAGCTGAAAGGGAAGAGTCATTTATGTTTTGAATACATTTAACATTTTATACCAATTATTAAAGGATTCTAAATTATGTATACTGTTTATTTAACTTCAATATTGCCCTCCCTCACGGATTAGTCCAGCTTATTAGTCAACAAGTTAGTCAACATTGGCCGAAGCCTCACCGTTAAAAGCAGCTCCGTAATGATCACGAGAACAGCTTTGGCGTGTTTTCCTTAACATTCTTTATGCCAATTAAGACTGGTCAATCATACAATTTTTTTTTTTTTTTTTTTAGCATATATTGTTTGTATTAATGTATTTCAAAAATGAAAATATGAAGTAAAACTTAATTTTCTGTTCTATCGTGATTACGACACAACGAAAATATGTATTTTTTTTTGTAAGCAGAGGGTTAAGTATAGAGTTAGAGAAAGTTAACCCTTTCTTTATCGGCGACGTCTTGTTTACTGTTTTCCTAGCTATATTTTGAGTATTATGTGCAGCTTAAGAAGGATCTGTGGTTGTAAATAGGATTACGTAAGATAGTTCGAAGCCTACTAATTGCCGGAGGCCCTTTTTAAACTAAATATGATAGTCTAATAGTAGCCAGAATTATGTTAAAAGGACGGCGCTGGTACAGAAGGGGTTAAAGGGGTAGAGTTAAAAGCAGGATCCATGAGCTAAACAGGCTCCCGCGGGCCCTTGTTTGATCAGCGAGAAACTGTGTTGTTCCTAGACCATATAAAACTAACGAGTAACTTGGTCGCTCAATCACACGGGTCGACTCAGTCAATAACAGTTTCACTCCCTGCCTGAAGTCATGATAGATGATTCATGAACTGTAAGGCAAGAGCTATCTAAAATATAACAAAATCAATGCAATACATAATCAACTCTGCGTAAGCAGAGTGGTACCCCCCCCCCCGTATAGTGGTACTCTGCTGGCTATATAACATCTGTCGTCGTCGTCGTCGTCATTGTCCGTCTGTCCCGAACCTCCTGGACCGTTGGACGGATTTTCACCAAACTTCACATGAACATTTGGTGGGTGAATGCGACGGTCAGTCAAAACAGATCTTTTGAATTTGTGCAATAGTTAAGAAAATATGGTCTAGGGAGGAAAATAAAGAAATTATAAAAACAAATATATAGGAGAACAAAGATACGCCCATCCCCCCCCCCCCCCCTTTAATGGTGCCACACGATAACCACTATCCTCAACCTTTGATCTGCTACTTCATGCTGGTAAAAAAAAAAGAAAAAAAAAAAAAGTGAGGCTATTGTTTACTGATATTGACAACTAGACCCCGTTTTCTCTTCAACTGATGGTAAATTGCAAAGTTCCCATCAAGATTTCTCAGTTATTTTGAAGATTTTGTAGTGAAATATGGTGCTGATTTTATGAACTTGATCTTAATATGATGCAGAGACAGAGAGGTTTCATATATTAGTTCTTGTAACTCAAAATGAACTAAAGCAATCGGGCTAACATTTGTATAATTTGGGAAGAGTCCACCAGGTAATAGGTGTGGAAATTTACAGCCAGTTTGCTTAAGGTCCTTTTGAGTTACGAAGAGGTCAGGGATCGAGATAATTGTCAAGTTCGTTGGCGCTACCTATACCACCACCACCAAATACATTAACCCTTCCAGTACCGGTGATGTATATGTTATATTGGAGCTGCATTTAGACGATTTTATGAAGCTTAGGAAGGATATATGGTAGCTAAAAGTATGGATTGAAATAGTCTGTCGCCTGTTAATTGGTAGATATCCTTTCTAAGCTGAATAAAATCGTCTAATTTATGCCAGAGTATAATGATAAAGACGTCACCGGTGCAGTAGGGGTTAACCCGGGAGCTGCGGGGAGACTCATAAGAGTTCCCCCGGCGCACTGCGGGGAGACTCTTAAGAGCAGAGCCTTTGAACACGTACCAAAACCGCGCGTTTATAGCCAGGCGGCTGAAAATTGGTGTGGGTATAGTACTACATGTCAACTCTCGACACCACCCCGCCAAACGCTCGCCCCGCACTCGTGCAAGCACCACCATGCCAGTAACCACGCACTAGTCATGGAGCCCACACGTCCCTCACGCTCGCTCCCTGATGACACAACCAGCCCTCCTTCTGGTGGTGTTAGCCGCCGTGGAAGGCAGAGGGTGGCTGCTAAAGACCCTAGCTACCAGTACGACACGCCCTACAGCTCGGAGGACGAAACACCTGCACCCAAAGCACGAAAAACACGTGCAAGCACAAGAAAGGTACAGAGGTCATTGGTGTTTCGGGACACTGCCACCACGACCCAGGCCACTACAACAACCACTACCACCACCACTGCCACCACTGCCACCCCTGCCACCCCTGCCACCGGTACCAGCGACGCAGGAGGCAGCCCTAGGGCTGCAGAACCTGCGGGTGCAGGAAAAATGAAAGGCACGGGCGTAGGGAAGAGAACCCGTACGCCAGCCACAGTGCCCCTACCACCACCACCACCACCACCAGCTGCCCCTGGCCCGGCTGCCCCTGCCGCCCCTGCTGCCCCTGCCACCCCTGCCACCGGTACCAGTGACGCAGGAGGCCTCCCTAGGGCTGCAGAACCTGCGGGGGCAGGAAAAATGAAAGGCACGGGCGTAGGGAAGAGAACCCGTACGCCAGCCACAGTGCCCCTACCACCACCACCACCACCACCACCAGCCGCCCCTGGCCCGGCTGCCCCTGCCGCCCCTGCTGCCCCTGCCGCCCCTGCCGCCCCTGCCCAAGGAACAGGGAAGGGGAAGGGGAAGGGGAAGGGGAAGGGGAAAGGGAGAGGGAAAGCGACTGGGAAAGCGACTGCTGGCCCTGCTGGCCCTGGTGTCCCTGCCGGCCCTGCTGCCCCTGCTGCCCCTGCCGCCCATGCCGCCCCTGCCCAAGGAACAGAGAGAAGGGCGACAGGCACCACCATCATCTTGCCATCAAGGCCACGCACCACTGCTGCCCCTGCCGCCGCCCCTGCCACCGCCTCTGCTGTCCCTGTCCATAAGACTCCCGCACGTGCCAAAGTGACCCGGAAAACTCTGACACCATCAAAGTATGCCGCCCTGCTGTTTGATGGTGATTCGCAGGACATTGGCAGCCCGGGTTTCGACGACGAAGCCCTAGCACGGGACCAAGGGTGGGGGGATTTGGGAGTGGACAGTGGGAGTGAGTCCGACGTCGGTGACGAAAATGAGGAAGGGCATCGTCTGTCAAGTGAAGAGGAGGGTAATGATGATGAAGTGCTGTATCGCGACCATGGAAGCGATATTTCAGACGATGAAGCAGACACAGACGACATTCCGATCCCTCAGCTGCCTTCGTTCGATTGGTCTGACGGGGTCAATTTTGTACCTGACGTGCCCCAGTTCAATCCTGGGACGTCAGGAACAACTGACGACTGGCCCTGTGATGATCAAGCGAACGAAAGCGACTTCTTCCTCGCTTTTTTCGACATGGAGGTAATGACGTACATCGTTGCCCAAACAAACACCTACTACAGGTGGGTGTTTGGCAGATTGGACGTCCTTTCTCCAAAAGCGAGAATACGAGGCTGGGTGGATACGACTGTGGAAGAATTTCTGACGTTCTTTGCCTTGTTGTTCCTCATGCCTCTGATCAAGAAGCATGTGTTGCAACACTATTGGAAGCACGACCCTCTCATCGCCACCCCAACTTTCAATAAGTTCATGACTCGTGACAGATTTTTGTTGCTGCTAAGATTTATGCACTTTGCAGACAACGAAAATCCTAACAGGATTGACAGGATATGGAAAGTTCGGGATGTGTTCACCATGTTGTTGGAGAGGTATAGGAAATACTTTTACCCCTTCCTCAATTTGGTGATTGATGAGTCGCTCGTGCTCTTCAAAGGACGTCTTGTTTTCAAGCAGTATATCCCCTTGAAAAGGCATAGGTTCGGAATCAAGCTCTTCGTTTTGTGTGACTGCGAAACTGGAATAGTGCTTGACATGATCGTGTACACAGGCACTGACATTGACGTACCGAAAGCCGCTGCCAATGACCCCATGGGCATGTCAGGTGCCATCGTCAGGAAAATGTTGGCACCTTACCTGGGCAAAGGCCACATCATCTACACTGACAACTGGTATACTTCTCCTGCTCTCTGCCAGTTTCTTCATGACAACCAAACGGGGTCATGTGGGACTGTCAGAAAGACAAGAAAGTTTATGCCAAAGTTCACAGGTGATGTCATTCCTCTCACAGATGCCTCCTCCAGTGACACACCTTCAGAAGACGACCTGGCCCAGGAACACCGCGAGAGGCATGTGCGAAGAAGGCGACGAAAGGGGCAGAAATACAAGCAGCTCGAGAAGTGTGGGAAAGTGATAGCCCTGAAGTGGAAGGATAAGCGAGACGTCCACCTGCTTTCCACCGTCCACACAGGTGCCCAGGTGGATTCTGGCAAAATCCACTACCGAACCAGGAAGACAATCTACAAGCCCGACATGGTAGTGGACTACACTAAAAACATGCGCCTGGTGGACAAGTCTGACTGTCAGCTGTCAGGCGTTGAGTGTCTGAGGAAGACTGTGAAGTGGTATCACAAGCTCTTCCTCCACCTAGTTGATATAACGATGCTGAACGCCTACAACTTGTGGTTGGTGAAAAAGGATATGGCCCCAAACCAGAAGCTGAAATTCCGGGAGTTCGTCTACAACGTCTCCTACCAACTCCTGGAGAAGTATGGCACCACCACTCACAGACGTACGGCATGGCGTGGGGATCACGTTCCTGACCGCATCCAGCTGGGTGTCGAAAGACACTACCCCATCAACACTGAGATGCTTGGCACTCGTCACAGGCAGGCGCAGTGCACCGTCTGCAGCTCCAGTGTCAGGAAACCCCATGTCACGAAAAGAGTCACCTCAATGTGCGCCGAGTGCAAAGTTCCACTCTGCCTGGGTGACTGCTTCAGGGACTACCACACCTTCAAGAACTACTGAGTGTCGCCCCCTGCCCTGCCCTGCCCTGGACTCGCCCCGTGCCCTGCCCTGGACTCGCCCCCTGCCCTGCCCTGGACTCGCCCCCTGCCCTTTCCTGCCCTGGACTCGCGCCCTACCTTACCTGACCTGACCTAATTGATCACGCTACCTCATAATGTAACATATATATTATATAATGTATAAGTTCCAAAGATGTCCCTGTGATATAGCTTTTACATTATATAATTGTATGTTTCATTATTTAGTTTATAAGTTTCAAAGATTTACATGTAATATGCCTTATTTTTTTAGTATATCAATATATATGTTTGTTATTAGCCAAAGTAATGTGTATATAATTATTTTCTTACCTCAAATGAATTGTACAAAAATAAATATGTTTCAATAAATCCTGTCAAACCTACTAAGATAATAAAATAAAACAATAAAAAAAGAAAAAAGAAAACAAGGTCATGTCATTGTATTCTTACAATATGATATATTCTATGAATATTTCATATTGTTTGAATACAATGGCATGATCTTGTAAAAAAAAAAATTTATAAAAACATTTCTAGACAATATAAAACCTTCCCCATAACCCCCTCCTGGATTCGATCCCACTACCCTACGACACTTTGAGTTTTCCAGTCCGCCACCTTACCAACCATGCCACAGGAGCTCATACCAAATATCACTCAAAACTTCGTGTCTACAATCGAAATGACAATATACAAAAAAAAAATGAATTATCCCACCAATTTACGTTTGTAAATTGATGGGATTATCAATTATATCATGCCAATGTTTATAAAAGTTTGTCTCTGTCAAGAATTAGTAATTATATAACTTTATTCTGTCAAAAATTGCCCAAACACTCAGCAAAATTGCCCCTCTCAGTGCGACTCCACTCATTTTCACACGGTCAAGCGGAGGTGACCCTTGCCGCTCCTTTATGCCCCAGCTACACCAGCAACAGCAGCTCTGTCTGGGAACAAAATTGGTATAAATACAATAATGGATAAAATACTCTTCACAAATACATTTGTATTGTATAATATTGTAAATAAAAAAGAATAATAACTGTGTGGGTGTCGAAAATTGCTCAACCAGCTTTCTTATGTCTCGCCTACGCGCGTATATTGGATTATACATACTCATGACTGTCATACAAATAATTGCAGTAGGTCTCGAATATACATTTAGATTGCATATTACTTCGAAATAAATAAGTAAACGTTTCTCTGGTGGCAATCTACCCTTTCGCAAGTGTAAGGAGACACCATTCTATATTTAGCCCTTTATCACAAAAGGCAATCTGCCTGTGTTGACTCAGCACCGTCGCTGGTGGTCTATAATATAGTACTTTATTTACAGTCAATGGCCTACATGTTTCTGTGGTACTTCACATGTGTCTAAAATGCAATGTCTGCTTGCATAAAAATGCAATTCTGAAGTCCATTTATACGTATGACATACGCATGTCTCAGTTTCTCTCTCTCTCTCTCCATTCCTGACTCATGTTATTGTAGACCTGTTGATGGCAACGAACACCAGCCATCTGGTAGACATAAGGTTCAAAATACCAAGACATCAATACGCCTGGGGCGCCTCCACAATTATCACAAGCTGGTTATCTATCTAGAGATCTGCCTGACTTCCATCTCTCCATGACTCACTCACTCACTCACTGCACCCCTGCATGCCTCCCTCCCACCCACCCACCCCCAACCCACCCTTTCAGGCTTCCGTCTGCTAGAAACACATTCACAATTTGCGTAAATATCGCATCAATTGGGCTATATGCGGTATATTCCTTGTTATATGGGACGCCTACATATGTACACGTCTTTATTATAGCATGACAGTGCTCTAAATACAAGATTTACGTGATATTTATGGCGTAACACACCCTCTCCCCCTTTCATTCCCAGCACAACTCACTCACACCTTGGTTCACGCATAGAAACTCATTGATAATGTGCGTAAATATCGCATGAATTGGTCTATATGCGGTATATATTTTGATATATGGCACGTATACATACGTACAAGTCTGTATTATAGCATGACAGTGCTCTAAATACAAGATTTACGTGATATTTATGGCGTAACACACCCTCTCCCCCTTTCATTCCCAGCACAACTCACTCACACCTTGGTTCACGCATAGAAACTCATTGATAATGTGCGTAAATATCGCATGAAGTGGTCTATATGCGGTATATATTTTGATATATGGCACGTATACATACGTACAAGTCTGTATTATAGCATGACAGTGCTCTACGTACAAGATATACGTGATATGTATGGCGTAAACCACACTTTCAGCTCATAAATTGCCGCCAAACCTCCAACACATCTTCATTCCCGCCTAAAAATTCTCTTATAATTCCCTTATATATTGCAATTTTTGGTCACTATGAGGCATATTCATTGTTATATGGGTGGCCTACACACGTATACATACTCTAAATAGCCTAAAAGGGCTCCAAAAAGGAGATATACATGATAATACGCGGTAACCCACCCCCTCCTCCCTCTCCTTCTATCCCCTGGGCGCGTGAAAATTCGGCCGGGAAATCTCGCCGCTCGATGACAATCTAGCCGCGCGGTGCCATTCGCTCCACATTTTTCAACAACGGACCGTTCCCCTACCCCCCCCAGACATTTTTTGGGGGGTCAAATATATATGGGCCGATGCACGCAAACATTCCCTACACGATGATGTACTTTTTATCGAAATTGGCAATAGGTCCCAAAATCATCATAGGTGCGCACAGTCTTACCCTGTAGAAAACCCCCTGTGCGCGGCGGAGAGGTTAAGGGGAGGCTTTTAGGTTGATCCAGAAAAAATCGTCTTAATAACACACAAACAGTTGATAATTATAATGTACAGTCCCTCACAATAATTCGTGGACCTCATCTATTTCTAATTATGGAAATATATTTCTGGAAACGAATATATGAAGCTAATATTCTATACATGAATTACTATTTATTGAAAAGCAAGTACCATCCATTAATCAATCCAGATATGAAACGGACTCCCTTGTTATTTAATATTATTTTTGTCTCCAGATATTCCTCTGTTAGGGATTTCTCTGTAACAAAGCGTTCCTCCTAATAATGGTAGTTGTATTTAACATGGGGGTTCCCGGACATCTCAACCAGTAGACCATTTCAACCAGTGTCAAATCAACCAAGACCACCAAACCAGTGCCAAAATATAGTGCTAACCTAACCTAACCTAACCGTATTGGTTGATTTGGTACTGGTTGAGAGCTACTGGATGAAATGGTCTACTGGTTGAGTTGTCCGGTCACCAACAGGGTTATATTGGCAAGGACAACCAATATATATAACTGTTAATTAAAGTATTTTGGAGTAGCGTAAATATTTTGTTAATATTTGTTTTTATATAGAAACTACAATGTGTCGTGTCTGTTTAGAGAAGGATGCTGACAAACACACACCCACACAAACACATATACAAACACACACACAGACATACAGAAATTCATACACATATTTATGCATGTACATACACACTTACAGACATAAATACAGCATGCAAATCTTTTAAAGCCACCTGATACGCTCGGTTAGAGATTGCTCATAAACCCGCGCCTTAAAGGATCAGACAGGATCCACACGCCTTAGCAACATATCTCTCACGTACTGAACAGTAGGTGAAATATAAATGAACGGGTCGGTACTGTAAGGGTTAACACTATTTGGTGCAACGTCTCGGGGATTATTGTGGTATTTTGTTTAATTATTATTGAGGGTTTTAATTGTTTTAGACATTTTCGAACAATGTGTATTTAGTTAACCTCTAGACTTGGAAAAACGCCTCTCCAAACCCCCTTCAAACTAAAACACGTTCCCCAGACCCCCTTCAAGCTAAATATGTACATTTTTCGGTAGAAAAATGTCCCGGCCAAAGGCCGCTTTCTTCCAAATTGCAGGCTCGCTATCGCTCGCCCAGGAAAAATGGACACCTTATTGGGTTGAAGCATCATAATGAGATGAAACGTCTTAAAATATCCAAGCTAATGGGGTAAATCAGGGAGGATCAAAATTGGCCCGCCCTGCACCTAATAGGGTTAAACCGGCGTCACACGAACACTATACCGGCGGATGTATCGGAGTCACAGTATCGGAGTCAACAAGTAGCTAAAACCGAGTCTACAATGTGGCAGTTTTCGATTTCATTTTAACTGTATTTTGTGTATTAATGCTCCTAATCATGCACAACCCAATTTAAGGGGAGGTTTTTAGTTAGTTCACTAGACTTCCATCAAGCTTAACATTACAGCCTCTAGACCCCCTTTCAAGATAAATTTGTACATTTTTCGGTAGAAAAATGACCCGGCCGAAGGCCGGTTCCTCTTAAATTACAGGCTCGCTATCGCTCGCCAGGAAAAAATCGACACCTAAATGGCACGAAAAGTTTTAAAATTGACAGAAATGGGGCGAAAGTTCTTAAAATCGCCAAACTAATGGGGCGAACGTCTTATAATATCAAAAGCAATGGGGCTAACCATGAGGGAGAAAGGGGCCTAGAAAAAATCCCTCAAGTGGAAATCTCCCCTTAATATGCGAATAAACAGAAATATCAATTCAAAATATTAAGATGATCAATTGTAGAAGTTTCATGGCTCTGATAAACGTAGCCGATAAACCGTGTCAATCAAAATAAGAGGGTAAATTGTAGTATATTGAAGACGCCGATACACGTAGCCGATAAACCGTGTCAATCAAAATAAGAGGGTAAATTGTAGTATATTGAAGACGCCGATACTCGTAGCCGATAAACCGTGTCAATCAAAATAAGAGGGTAAATTGTAGTATATTGAAGACTCCGATACACGTAGCCGATAAACCGTGTCAATCAAAATAAGAGGGTAAATTGTAGTATATTGAAGACTCCGATACACGTAGCCAATAAACTTCCTATACTATGTTTCATTTCATCTGACGGTACATTGAATCCCTTAGCAGCTAATTTATCGATACATAATGGAAAAATATGAAACAACTATATCTCCCTATATCCTATTAAGACCAACTTTATATAATTAGCACCATATTTCACTACAACATCTTCAAAATAACTGAGAAATCTTGATGGGAACTTCGCAATTTACCGCCAGTTAAAAAGAAACAGAGTATAGTGTGACTCCGGCTTGACACTATATTCCCGTTATCATAAGTCGGTTCTAGTCCGCTTACGAAGGGACGGTAGGAGTCAGAACGTTAAGGGGAGGTATTTAGTTTGTTCCCTACGTTTTCATCAAGCTTAAAATTACACCACGTAGACCCCCTTTCAAGATACATTTTTACATTTTTCGGTAGAAAAATGTCCAGGCCGGAGGCCGGTTGCTCTTAAATTACAGGCTCGCTATCGCTCGCCAGGAAAAAATCGACACCTTAATGGCACGAAAGGTCTTAAAATTGACAGAAATGGGGCAAAATGTCTTAAATGTCCAAACTACTAGGTCGAACGTCTTAAAATCTCAAAAGCAATGGGGCTAAACATGAGGGAGAAAGGTGTCCAGAAAAAAATCCCTCAAGTGGAAATCTCCCCTTAAGGGTAGATTATCACTTTTTATTTCATCCTGGACTCCCTTCTCCCTCATGCTTAGCCCCATTAGATTTGAAATTGTAAGATGTTCACTCCATTAGTTTGGCGATTTTAAGACCTTTCGCCCTATCTAGGTGTCGATATTATCCTGGCGAGCGATAGCGAATAAAAAGCGGAAAAAGAAAAAGATGATGGCAAGGATGATGGTGAAGAAGAAACAGATGCTGAAGAAAAAGAAGAATGGGAACAAGAAAGACAAGGCTATACAAGAATATGAAGAAGAATGCAGATTGAATGACCAGAGAAAAATATGAACAAAAAAGCTGAAAAAGAAAAAAGCAGGAAAGAAGACAGAGAAGGTTATGACAAAACATGAATAAGAATGTGGACAAAATGACGAGAGAAGAATAAGAACACAAACAGGCTGAAGAAGAAGAAGATAGATAAAAAGAAAGAAAAGGCTATGAAAATAATACCTGAAAATGAATGTAGATTAATAAAATGAGCGAAGAGGAAGAAGACAAAAAAAAAGAAGAAAGACAAAAAGAAGGAGAGGCCATGAAAGAATATGAAGAAGAATGAAGAGGAAATGACGAGCGAAGAATATGAAGAAAACAAAGTTGAGGAAAAGAACAAAAAGCAAGCAAGAGAAGTCCATGCAAGAATACGAAGAAGAAAGTAGAATTAATAACGAGAGAAGAATAAGAAGAACCAAAATACGTAGGTGTGATATGATGTAAATCAATTCCTGTTGTTAACTATGACGGCCGCCAGAAGTGTTGTTGTTATCACACCCACTTCCTTCCTGGCGCCTTATCTAGATAATCATACGTTTAATATAGTCAAGAAAATACAGTACCACACAAGAGTATGTGAATTATCTGCGAATGTTTTGTTTTTGTCAGATTCACTGTGTATAATATGTTTGTATAAATATACTGTATATGTACTGTACTATATACAGTACCCTACTGTATATAATAGTACTAATTAAGATTAAACAAAAATATATATATACATATTAAGTTTTATGGCCTTAATGGTATAGTGGATATCGAAGCTGATACGTCAACCCTGTTCCTGAGAGAGAGAGAGATATATATATATAGTGTATATGTGTATATATCTACGTATATATATACTGCATATATCTATCATTGGATATATATATAGCATGACATGTATAAATGCGTACATTTAAATGCACTGAATTTCGGTGTGAGCATCCTAGGTTCGCATCCCAGGACTGCCACATGTATTTCTTGATTTCATTAATTGAGTTTAGGAGTAAAGTCGGTTGGTGGAGGTAACATAATAATTACTTCTGTACTTAGTGTTATATTTACAATGAACTGCACAATCAACCCCCTGCTAAAACCACAAGTTTTGTATCGTTTGATTATATTATATTTATTTGTAGTTTTTTCTGATGGGGAGTGCAACTTGGTAGACACTAAAATAATACTAGGTAAAAGTAATTCCCTAGACCTTTATCAAGCTTTATAAACGCCCCCTTCAAGATAAATGTGTAAATTTTTTGGTAGAACAATGTCCAGGCAGAAAGACAATTCCTCCTAAATTGCAGGCTCGCTATCGCTCGTCATGAAGTATTTGACACCTAAATGGCACAAAAAGTCTTAATGTTAACAAAAAAATGGGGTGATAGCCAAACTAATGGGGCGAACGTCTTAAGATCTCAATACGTATGGGGCTAAACCTGAGGGAGAATGGGTCCAGAATAAAAAACAAAAAAAAACTTCCCCTTAAGATCCTTTTGTGGAATCTGATAGTGTATTTTCTATATGTAATAGTAAGCAGAGACACACAGATGTTGCTTTGTAGACAAGACAAATATAAAGCGAAACAAAAATAAAAACATGGTCGGTGATACGCTAGTGACTTCGCTTATAGGAGAGGTGCGTTATAATGGAATGAACTAAATAAACACGTATAATACGGAATGATCCGTTTAGAAGATATATATGCCAGTAGCTCACGAACTCACGTGCTGGTTACACATTTCAACGTAAGAAATATTCATGAAATGAATTGTTTATAATAAACAAATGAATAGCTAAATAAAAAAAAACATTAAGATCTTGCAAATGGAGTAAAAAGAATGAATGCTTGGCCAGATTAACATTCATGTGTTGATGTTTATGTAGCTACAGTGCTAACAGTTGGGAGTTATGCTGTTAGATGTATAATAATAATGTATAATGTAGATGTGTGTCAATTTGTGTTTTGTCTGTGTTTGTTCGTCGTTTTATGTTGTGTTTTGTGTTTTCCCTGTTCTTGCTCTGTCTTCAGGCGGCCACCCCCAAGAAAAGAAAACAAATAATAATAAAATAGAATTAAATAGAAAATAAAAATACAAAAATAGGAAAAGTGGGGATTGGGCCTGAGCATATAGATAGATAGATAGACAGATAGATAAATCTGCCCTTGACTACCCGGGCCATACCAACTGTGGGGAGCCTGTAGTGCTGATAACTGGGATATCTCCCTCTGACGTAGCTTAGTTAGTCACCCACACAGAACCATTTAGGGGGGAGTGGTTATTTTTTGGAGTTGGAAGGGATCTCCGCCCCCCCACCCCCGCTTAAAACCTATTATGGCACCCCTTTAGTATGCATGCCAAGTATGGGATCTCCATCTTGAAAACTGAGGGAGTAGTTCGTGAACAGAGACAGACAGGCAGACGGAAAACTCACAGAAATTGTCCTTTATATAGTAGATAAAAAATGTTGATTTCAAAAGTAGATTATTTAAAAATAATAGTATTGTATGTATGCATATTGTTATTCGCTGCCAAACCCCTACTTTACCGGCGACGTCTATTTAATTTAATTCTAGCTATATTTAGACGATTATGTGCAGTTTAAGAAGGATCTGTGGTAGTAAAAAGGGTTAAGTAAGATAGTTCGAAGCCTGTTAATGGGTGGAGTCCCTTTTTAAACGAAAAATATCAACTAACAATAACCAGAGGAAAGTTACAAGGAAGGCACCGGTATTGAAAGGGTTAACGACACAGCAGGACGGAAATGACCTAGTATCTATTATTTTTTACTAATTAAATCTTTCAGTACCGGTGCCGTCCTTTTAAATTTATTCTGGCTACTATTAGACGATTTTATTCAGTTTATAAATGGGCATCCAGCTATTAACAGGCTTCGAACTCTAGCCCATAACCCTCTTTACTACCTTAGATCCTTCTTAAGTTGCACACAATCGTCTAAATATAGCAAGAATAAAATAAGAATAATGTCGCGGTACTGAAGGGGTTAAGGGGGAGGTAATCACTTTTATCGGACGTCCTTCTCCCTTATGTTCAGCATATTAGCTATACAATTTTAAGACGTTCGTTCCGTTAGTTTGGCGATTTTGAGACTTATCACCTCACTCCTTTGTCAATATTAAGACCTTTCGTGCCATTTAGGTGTTGATTTTTTTCCTGGCGAGCGATAGCAAGTATGTAATTTTAGAAGTTACCGGCCGAAGGCGGGGACATTTTTCTACAGAAAAATTTACACATTTAACATGAATTTTTTTTTTTTTTTTTTTTTAAGCTTGATGGAGGTCTAGTGAGGAAACATAAAAATATATAAATAAATAACTATATAAACCAAGAAACAAGTAGTACCCCCTTAAAATACAATTAGCTACCCCCTACAGTATACCCATGTCCGTTTCCTTATAATAGTATATTGGTTGAACATGATAACCAGTCAGTGTTGGCCGGACATTCTTAAGGGAGAGGTAGTCGCTTTTCCTGGACCCCCTTCGCCCTCATGTTTAGCATAATAGTTTTGATAGTTTAAGACGTTCGTTCCGCTAGTTTGGCGATTTTGATACCTTTCGCCTCATTTCTTTGTGAATATTAAAACCTTTCGAACCATCTAGGTGGTTTTCCTGGCGAGCGATAGCGAGCCTGTAATTTTAGAAGAAACCTGCCTTCGGCTGGGACATTTTGCTACCGAAATGTTTTCAAATTTTTCTTGACAGGGGGTCTAGAGAATGTTTTTTTTAAAGCTTGATGGACCTCTAGCGAGGAAACGCTAAAATAAACAAATAAATACAAATATAGAGCAAACAAACAATCACTACCCCCTTAATATTATCAGATACTGGGCACTTGGCCATGATCAGTGATACTATTCGATTTCAAATTCATAGACCGCATTAATGGTATTTAGGACATTGTATACGTTTCTATTATCTAATTGTATTGTTTATTATATAATATGTGAGGTTCCTACAAATTAGGAACAATGTCACAACTTTAACTGCAATATAAGAAATATTCCTCAAAGAATACTCAACACAGCTGGAATAACACAAAAATATGTAATGTGTTACAACTTTCTTATTTTTACAAAGGAAGTAACCAAATCTGAACAACACTTCGCCGAAACCTAGATGATAGTTTGTGTGAAGTCTAGAGAAAAATATATCACCTCGACCTTTGTACCATGTGAAGTACAGGACCCTCTAGATCTAGAACATAGGTCGTGGCCTTAAGTTTTAGAAGCTATCCTGAAATGAATATTCTCAATCTTTCTTCTATTCAACAGCTGAGCTCTGGAACTCTCTCCCTGAATCCATCTTTCTTTCATCCTATGACTTACATTGTTTCAAACTCCGTGTGTCCAGACATTTTGGCTTGAACATTCCTTGATTTTGGCCCTGTCACTCTTTCAACTCTAGGGGAGGCACTCGTTACAGGCAGTTTTGCCTTTTGTCTCCTTCATCCACATATAAAATAAAACATATATTTTTTCCATTAGTTCTTTACATTCGGGCGTGACCTTAAGGGAAGATGGGTCGGTTTTTCTGATCCCCCTTCTTCCTCACGGTTATCATATTATTTTTGAGATTTTTAGACGTTCGTTCCGTTAGTTTGGCGATTTTGAGACCTTTCGCCTCATTTCTAAGTCAATATTACGACCTTTCGTTCCATTTAGGTGTGGACTTTTTTATGGCGAGCGATAGCGAGCCAGTAATTCTAGAAGGAAGCGGCCATCGGCCGGGACATTGTTCTATAACAAATGTACAAAATTATCTTGATGAAGGTCTAGCGAGGGAACTCAAAAATAAATATAAATAAATATATAGACCAAAAAACAAGCTCTACCCCCTTAAGTGTTCGAAGCTATCCAGAACTGAATTGAATCTTCTTATAAATTCTTTTAAACATATTTTGATTTCCGAGGCTCACTTTGGTGTTCCAGGGTTTATATTGGTCCAGGATTTGTGTCTCTGAGTGTACTGTACTAGTCTCGGGCTTTTGAAAATACGTGAGGAGTGTTAAAGAAAATTGCATAGTATCCTAAAATTACATTTGATAAATTTAATTAACAAGATTGTCGGCGACCTATTTAATTGGAATGTAGGGCATGACTTCTGAGCTTGACTGTAAGTGAAATTGACTTATATATTCTACCAATATTTATATGCTCTCGGATCTTGACAGCGAACTTGTGTAAGTATTTAACCCGAGCAAAACATTACAATGTTTGATGCAATATCACTTCAACCTTCAAAGATTATCGAAGGCAACAGGTCTCTGAGTTTGGGAATGTTCGAATATTTGTATTCTGATAAATTGCTAATAGTACGAATATTATGCTATAAATAATCAGCTTACTACGATTGGAATTCCTGTTGTACTGTTTTAATGGAAAATGCAATTACAGCTCTGTAAGAGGATAAGTGAAACATAACGCTTAGAATGTGTCATCGTATGACTAATTTCGTTCACAAATGGTCGAATTCTTGAAGCTATGTTATGAAATTTACGTAGTGCATTTGACCTTGGCTCTTCTTTGAAAATTAGTATCCAATATTATACATTTAGTAATAAACCAACTCGTATGTAAAACTACATGAATATAAACAAACATGCAAAATATTAAAATCCATTTATTGATTAATGGACAAAATGTGGCATGTGCCAAAATTGTTCGTCCTTATCACCCGCGTCATACTGCCCCTCCCACTCCTTCCTCCATCCCTCCACCTTCCACATGTCATGCCCCCCCCCCTCCCTCCCACACACAAAGATACACACAGCCACTCTCACTAGTGAAAGAACAGTGACAAGTTACCTACTTTGGGCTCACTACTTCTGAATCCGAGGTGAGCAGAAGGGGAGTTGTGGTGTCCGTGTCACTCGTGTGGTGGTGGTTAAGGCCGGAGGTGTGGTAAGTGCTACTCTTTCTTCTTAGGTCTCTCAAGGGGGTTTACTGTTTATCGCTATTGCTGACTGAAATATCTATGCATTTTCCTGACCAATGTAGATAGGAGGGGTCGATAGCCATGCCCAAAGCCCGGGAAGTACTACCGGAGGCTCCCGGAATTGCCTGGGAGTACAGCCAATTTCTCTCTTAAACTCTGGTTTGCTGGTTAAGATATTTATATTATTAAAGACTTCTTGCGACCCACTATTAGAAACAAGTTACGATTTTTACCTATAGAACACGCATTTGACAGGTACCTCCAAGGATTTAATACATATTTGTTTTCGGTTTCCACACAGCCAACAGCAAGCTACACGCTTTTCTGGTGTACGAAACATAAAAAAAAAAAAGAGACCTTTAATATTAATAATATGAGACGAAATATAAAGAGAACTCTGTTGCGTTCGTGGCTCTGTTTACTTTATGCTCTAAGTTACTTCCCGCTTTGGCGGTCGACTTAAAATGGCGGAGTGTGGAGGTGGCTTTCGCTCTCCCGCAGTACTTTTTAGTGATTTTAGCGGGGGTCTGGGGGCGGCGGCCACCTGGTTAGGTTAGGTTAATGACAATATTGTCATGCGTCGAGCGTCCTGTAAACAAACCGACGATCGGAAGGGACGACGGACTCCCGATTTTTGGCACAAACGGCCGTTTCATTCTCTTCGAAAACTACATTTAAAAAGTTGTTCTATAGTTTTAAATACTTTTACCGGACCAGAAAAAGGTGTAGATTTGTGTTGGATGTGTGGAAACCGAAAACAAATATGAATTAAATCCTTGGTGGTACCTGTCAAATGCGTGTCCTATAGGTAAAATCTTATCGTTTTGTATTTGATTTTGGGGGGTTTAATGCGTTTTGATATGAAACTCATTGAAAAAACATTACCCATCAATCTTAGTGCGGAGCCTCTCTCCCTCCCCCTCCACCTCTGTTTTCAAGATGGAGAGCCCATACTTGGCATGCATAGGTCTGTTTAGGTTAGATTTATTATTAGTTTCCCCCGGGCAGTGGGGCAGTGCTGGGTACCTCAGCTAGTGACATGTATACGAATGATGTATGGGTCATAAAGATGGTATGTATGGCATAATTATGGAGGTACACTCTACCAAAAAACAATCTTTACACTGGTGAGCTGTATAGAATCTTGTGTGAACGGAATGAACCGTGTGAAGCATAAGTCTGTGCGGTATTATCACAAGATTTCGATCAACTCTCAGAATGTTTAGAGCGTTAGTGTAAAAATTGTTTTTTGGTAGTGTACCTCCATTATAATAATAAACTCAACCTTGACCGATTTCCTAGTATTTTGGCTAGCCTAATTTGATATCCTCCTCGATATGTATAAGTGTACTTTGTAAGTTTGATATCCTCCTCGATATGTATAAGTGTACTTTGTAAGTTTGTGCCGACAAATATAATTTAAAACTTCTCGAATGCGTCCTAGGCAATAATTGTAGTATACTTTATTGACTTTCCATATAAGTAGGCTACAGCAGGAAGGTAAACTGATCTCTTTAATGTCTGTGTAGTAAACTAAAGTAACATTGACATGATTTCTGTATTTGTCAAGTGTACGTTTAGTATACTGTGCCAGTTATATCTTTACATATATTAATTTCGGTTTAATTCTAGTTTCGCTTTCACAGCATACTCATAAATTTCTATGGCTACTTTAGAGTTGTCATATACCATACTTAATTCCTATATACAGTATGTCCAAAGCGGCGGAAATGCATTATAAGGAATTATACCTACTGTTAATTTTTTTTCCCCCATATGCGGCACCATAGCTATTACATAATACTAAGTTAGGTTCATAGTTGGTCGGGAAGCTATGCCTTTACAACGGCGCCTCCCTTTTGTCGCTGTGTACGTGAAACTAGAATTTTACCTTAATTTCAATCTATTGCCAGACATCTTGCCTTGACTCTTGACTCTAGAGGGGATGCCGTTCGGTTCCTCAGTTTGATCTTGTGGAAGGGTTGTAAATGGATGTGAATATAGTCTGTAACAATGTAACCAGCTATTCCATACGGATCAATGCTAGCATTGTCGCTGAGATGATAAAAGCCTCAGGGGAGACTGGTGTTAACTTAGTCACGGAGTTGATAAACACCATTAATAAAGACGAGAAAATTTCCTAGGATTGGCAAAAAAAAGTGTAATAGTAAATATATACAAAGGAAAAGAGGATGAGCTAGATAGAGGTAATTATAGGGGCCTGAAAATGCTTGACCAAATCATGAAGGTCTGTGAGAGTCTTTGAGGGTTTGACGAGGCAAAGCATCTCCATTGATGATATGCAGTTTGGTTTTATACCAGGACGTGGTACAACCGATACTATCTTCATAGTCAGGCAGATACAGGAAAGATACTTACTAAAAGGCAGGGATCTTTACTTAGTGTTTGTAGACCTGGAGAAGGCCTTTGACAGGGTGCCTAGAGATGTTGTGCAGTGGGCTATGAGGAAACTTGGTGGAAGAGTGGATGGTGCGTGTGATAATGAAAATGTATGAGGATTCGCAAACTGCGGTGAGGGTGAAAGATGTACCGAGTGATGAGTTCACAGTCCGTGTTGGAGTTAATCCCTTTGCATTCTGTTCCCCAATAGCCACCTATACTACTGTTTCTCTCTCTGAACTTCTTCTTTTCCATACTTCTATGCTTTGCAGTCAATTACCCATCCCTTCTGGCCCCTCGCAAGCGACATTCACTGTCTGCCAGTCGTATTACAATCTCCTGCTCTCAGATATTATGTACTAGCTTAGCAAGGTTTAGAGTCATAGATTTCATACTGTAGGGTGCTTTTCAATATTGCTTGTTCTCTTCCATTATTTAATGCTAGACTGTGGTGGGTATCTGTTGTCGTTGTCAGTGTTGTGTATACGGCTCGCTACAGCCTATACGACTTCGACGGTGCTGGGTAGCCTGGTGGCCAGCCCTTTTGGATATTTCCTTTGCGAGTGTAGCATTGTGCTGGCAGAGGGATTTTGCCTACTCCTGCCAGTATATTGCTAGCTCTTTGCTTGACTTCTTGGGGAGCGTCAGGGCAAGACCCGATACGAGAGACCTGGACTTACCAAGAGAGCCTCCCGGTCATTAACGTAAGATAGGGAGATATCCTTAAGGGTGGCACTAGGCTAGGAGCATGCTTGGCTCTACCTAGTTTCCCATACCCTGATACCACAGCTAGACTTTATTAATAGAGAAGACAATGCATACTTATTAACTCTTATCACGTGTGCTTTAGTATTATTCACGGTATTGTTTAGCCTAGGTTGTTGCGCAGGGCACAACCGTTGGTGGCTGTTACTTTATTTTAAGGAAGTACTGTTTTTGAGTTGCTGTTATTATTACTGTCACAGAGTTGTTGCATTCTCGTGTTTTCCATTACAGATGTCCTGCTTTTTGGTGTATTTAAGATACACGTTTCATGTCCTGCCTCTTGCATTATTACAGTTCTATATTCTACGAGCATCTTAGAGCATCAGACGTTTGCAGAAGCTTCCAGGTCTGTTTGCTGTAGGACTAGACTTCAAGTGCTTTCATATAGCATTGAAGGGTTTTAATGTTGAGTTCAGACTAACATTAAAACATAACGTAAGCATCTAATCTTTTATTAAATCTTGTCATAGTTTATTTAAGCTTTGTTAATACTTGAGAGCATTTTATTAACGTAATTACTTCTTGTTGTTTGCAGGCTTTGCCATTGCTGGAAAGCCTTAGTAGAGTACACTAGTCTTATCCCTTGTTAATTGACACCCTGTTATCTAGTATAGTAACTCTAGAGGGTTTGTGTTTTGTTCACCGGCTTAATAGTTCAAGGGTTTGGAATTAGCGTACCGTTGTTGCATACTTAGCCTATATTGTAGTCCAATACTAAGTGCCCTTGTTTATTCAGTTGTGCCGGTCGTAACAAATGGCAACCTTAATCCAGGATATAGTTAACTAAATTTTGCATTTTTTTTTGGAGAAATCTTATTGCCATTTGGGGTTGAATTTATTTCTCTCAGTGTTGGCAGTGGACATTGTTTTTGTGGATATATGGAACACGTTGGAGATTTGTTGGTGACTTAGTATTGCACTTGAGACGACTTCGAAAATTTTTTGGAGAATAAGGCTACGTGAGAGTTTGGCTACTTTTGTCTTTATTTGGAGATTATTTTTGTTAACTCAATCATGTCGCTGTACGGGTCTGAGAATGGTGAGAGCCGAGAGGTGGAGAAGGAAGAGTTGTTGGACGGTTTTTGGGTGGTGAACAGTGAGGAGGATGCTCGGAAGTTTTTGGAGGTGCCTGTGTCAGCTGACCGGTTAACAGGGGTTGACCGGTACGGGTTGCAGTGCTTAGCCACGGTCTTAGGCTATCCTTGTAAGAGTGGTATGTTGTGGAGTGAGCTGATTACCTGTGTGCTGGGTGGGGGGCATGGTGCTTAGAGTGGAATCGGAGCTGGGGCACGTTCTCCCCAGCTTCCATCTCCCTCGACTCCAACTGTGCCGCCCTCTCGGTTGCCGGAGCACGGTACACTCCCGCATACCAATTTGCGCTGGCAGCTTGGTTTACCTTCAGGTGGCCCACTGGGTGGGTCCCCGGTGATAGCACCCCCTCCTCAAGGTTTGTCCCCGGAGATGTTACTTCAGCTCGAGCTTGCTAAAATTAAGGTTCAGTCGGATTGCCGAGAGGCTGAGCTCCAGTATAGATATCAGGCTGAGTCTGCAAAGTATTGTGCCGATGTTGACCTAAAAAAAACTCTTGTAGGGGTGACAGGGAACCGTCGCGGCCAGGGGGGTCGAGCCAGTGACCAGCCTCTGTCGCATCTATTGAAGTTAGTGCCAGTGTTTGATGAGTCGGGAGTTACAGAATTTTTCCTTCGTTTTGAGAAAAAGTGCCGAGAGCATCAGTGGCCCGAGGAGAAGTGGGCAGCCCTTGTTTCTTCGCGATTAACGGGGAAAGCACTCAAGGCGTACAATGCTTTACCCCTAGAGTCTTGTGTTGACTATGAGGAGTTGAAAGAGGCTGTCCTGAGGGCGTATGAGTTACAGCCAGAGACCTATAGGCTGAAGTTTAGAGCTGTTCCTAAGCAAAAGGAGAGTACTTTCCAGGAGCATGCCAGAGAATTGTCAGATGCATTTGAACATTGGTTGAGGTCGGAGAAAGCAACTACTTTTGATGCGGTGAAGCAGTTAGTGTTGTTAGAGCAATTCTTCAAATGCACTGGCAGTGACTTTACTCTTAATCTTAAGGAGAAGCGACCTAAAACTCTGCAAGAGGCGGCTGAGCTGGATGACCTCGGGTTGCAATTGATTCGTGGGTGCGGGTCTGCACAGAGAGCTGAGGCAGGTAAAAAGGGGTGTACCAATCGACCCCCCCCCGAATTAATGACACCACAAATTACACATTTAAGAGTACTGGTACCAATTTTGATCCCAAGTCGAAACCCTTCCCGTTAAAGAAAGGCCAGGGCCCTTCCCCACCTCAGGGGAAGTCCAAGAGCGAAGTGGAGTGTTTCAAGTGTCATAAGAAGGAGCATATTGAGCGCTCATGTCCGAGCACACAGCCTACAGCGGTGGTGTCACTAGTGAGCAACATCGGTGTGTCTTTGAGGTCTTCCGTGTTTGCCCGGGGTAAAAAGTCGGTTGCGAAGTCAGTTGGTGCAGAAGCAGCAGGAGGGCTCGTCACCTGTCAGATGCTTTTTGCGGTCATAGGGGGCACGGCACTGTGAGGTGGGCTGGTGTGGAGCATAGGCTTGAGTTGCTGCGTGATACGGGCACTTCCCAGACACTTCTTCAGAACTTCACTGGCAAGCCTACTAACGCGGCTAGGGTTGTGGTGGTTCAAGGCATCAATGCTACGCGGTCTTACCCGCTGGTCAGAGTGGAGTTTGAGGTGGACGGTGTGACACGGGAGTTGGATGTGGGTATTGTGGAGAAACTGCCAGTTGAGGGGGTCGACCTCCTTCTCGGCAACGACTTTGCGGTGCCTATTTCAGAGGTTCCACCCTTGGTTGTTGCCGAGAGGGCGGCCGACATGAGTAGGGAGGGGCAGGAGTGGGTAGAGAGGTGTCAATTGCAGCAGATGGCGTGTGTTGTCACCAGATCTCAATCCTATCAGGTGTCACAGCCTAGTCCTAAGGTTTCAGACCAGCGGAGGAAGGGTCAGAAGGAGAAGGCCAAGGCTGGTGGTCGGTTTGAGAGTTTTGACCCAGCGGCACTCCTTGGTGGCTCAGTACTTGCGCCACTTTTAATGTCCGGAGTGGCCCCAGAACCTGTCCCACCTAGTGACATGGTAGGGCATCACAGCACTCCGCGACAGAAGTGTTCCCAGACTAAGCAAGCAAGGCTTGAGCAGCCCAGTATCAGGGGTGGCCACAAGTTGCTCCAGGAGCATTTGGACGGGTTGGCACCCTCTGATATGTCCTTTGCAATTAGAAGATCCTGGGCTTGAGAGTTGTGGGAACGGGGCTACAGAACTCGATGAGGACGGGGATGCAAAGCCGGGAGACTTCTTTCATGTTGGTGGAATTCTGTATCGGCGTTTTTTGGATCCCAGATGTAGTTGGGATGGTGGGGTAAGAGTGGTCGACCAGTTGGTGGTACCTGAAAAGTGCCGTGATAGCCTGTTGCGGTTGGCGCACGATGTTCCGCTGGCAGGTCACTTGGGTGTGAGTAAAACGTTGGCCTCGTTGTCTAGGTTGTTCTGGTGGCCGGGCATTAAAGCCCAAGTTTCGGCCTGGGTGGCGATGTGTGGTACCTGCCAGAGGGTGGGAAAGCCGAACCAGATCATACCTAAGGCTCCGTTGCACCCAGTGCCTGCGATCGGGCCTCCCTTCAGCAAAGTTATCATAGACATGGTAGGCCCTCTGCCTCCCACTAGTGCGGGTAACAGATTTTTACTAACCATCATGGATGTTTCCACTCTCTATCCGGACGCATACCCGATGAGAAATGGCAAGTCCCAGACTGTTGTGCGGAACCTGCTGTTGTATTGCTCGAGGTACGGGTACCTGCAGGAGATTCAATCGGACCAGGGCTCAAACTTCACGTCCAACCTCTTTAAGCAGACAATGCAGCAACATGGCATCAACACGGTTGTCTCTTCAGCTTATCACCCAGAGAGTCGAGGGGTGTTGGAGAGATGGCATTCCACGTTGAAGAGCATGTTGCGGTGCTATTGTTTAGAGAATGGGAAGGATTGGGACCTGGGGTTGCCGTATGTTTTGTTTGCTGCACAAGAGGTACCCGGTGAGAGTTTAGGGTTCAGCCCCAACGAGTTGATTTTCGGGCATCATGTCAGAGGTCCTCTTAGCATGGTGCGGGAGATCTGGGAAGGGACTGTGCAGCCATGTTCTCTGTTGAAGTATGTCCTCGAGAGTCGAGACAGGATGCTGAAAAGCCTAGAGTTGGCAGGGAGAAACTTGGTGGGTACTCAGGCCTTGATGAAGGATCGGTACGACGTCAAAGCAAAGCTCAGGGAGTTTGTGGTTGGGCAGGAGGTATTGGTCTTGTTGCCTCTAGCAGGCTATTGTGACGTTAACCACTCTGTTAGAACCGCATGGCTTGTCCTACAGTGACTCGCTAGGATCGCCAGGGCAGTGGATGGGGCTACAGTTTATGTATTAGAGTGTGCTTTATTTCATATGAAAGCTCGTGTCATGGGCAGTCCAGAAAGGCTCTTTGTTTTCACCCATGTCAAGGCTTTATATATTTAATTGTAAAGTATATGATTTATCATTAACTAGTAATGATGGGATCTGGGAGAGCGAGAGTAGAACAGAGTGAGAGGGGGGCGCGCAGTGTTTTTGCCCCGCTCGATGACATCACGGCTGGCTGCCTCGTGGGGGTTGGTTGACAGAGGTCCTTACCATGCTGCTAGCTCCCTTGCTAGTGGCTAGAGGACTTGTAACTGCTTTTTTCCCACGCGGCTCGAGCTAGTGCGAGTATATATACAGTTCCTCGCCACTCTCTCCCTCAGATCTGGTTTCTAGAACGCATCTATCTTATCCCTTGCTACCTCTCCTCCGCTCCGCACCTGAGAATCTTTTCCTCTGCCTACCTCTCTTTTTTTCATTTCTTTCACCACCTTTTATTAAGACTATATCCCCTCTGGTTAACTCTGCAAAATCAGCTTCATGCTGGCCAGTTGTATTGTGCGTTAAGGTTTGATATAACCCATGTATGTTAGTTAAGATAAGTGGATCACGAAGCATTGTTTGGCATTCATATTGTTTAGTACCGCTTCCTTTAATTATTAGTGTTCTGCTGGATTAGATAATGCTAGACTAGGGGTCTGATATTATAAGGTATAGTTTCCTATGAGTGCTGGCTTTAGGAAAAAGCTGCACGACATACCTGAGAACTGGAGTTGATTGAGTAAATTCTAGTCTGTGTGCCATTGAGAGTAGAGCATGCACGAGTGAGGGCTTTTTGCCTATACCATTCTGCACTGTTCTAAGCTCGTTGTTTGTCTTTGAGGTACGCCAGGAGAACGCTTAATACTTCGGTATTAAGGTTTCTCAAGAGAGCTACCCTTCCCTATAACGTAATATTTGACGCACAGACTTTAGATTTGCACTAGGCTATGCGGCATGCCATGCGCACCAGTATCTCGTATCATTGACTCTAGCTAGACTTCATCAATCATAGTAGACATTAAGTATATTAATCCAATTACTCTTTTTATGCATACCCATTTATGATTACACAAGCATTTCGCAGCCTAGTTTGATGTATGGAGACACAAACGACTTGGGTTCTTTTTGTTGATAGGAATACTGCATTGTCGTGGCGATTATTATTGTTGTAGCGTTTAGGATATTCTTGGCCCCGACTGCAATATATATCCTGCCTTTTTGTGTGCATAGCCTGCACGAGCATTGTTCCGCTGCCTGCCTTTTTGGGTTCCATTTCCGATACGAGCATCTTTATAGCATCTAACATTTAAAGAAGATTCCTTGTTAGTGTTGAAGGACTTTAGTGCACTTTCTTTCATGCAGGAGTGCCTGACATTTATTGGTTAAAGTAACGTAAGCTGTAACTTCTCTTACCACCTTACTTTGCATACCATAACCAAGCACCTTCGGTTATAGGTAGTAATAGGCTGTTTTCACATAACATTAAGCCTAGAGTAGACGCACATTTATTGAGAGTTTGATAGCCTATTATTGCATATAGAACTCTGTAGAGTATTTGTGTTCTTTGTTCACTGGGAATATACATCAGAGGTTGGAGCTAGCGCTTTCCGTTGTAACATTTATGCCATTACTAGTCCAATGAATAAGAGCCCTGATATATTTGAACCCCAGTCGTAACACTATCCTCTGTCGGCCAAGTATGTCGGTCCTTACAAGGTGGTGAAAAAGTTATCCGACCTAGACTACCTTGTGGCTACTCCTGATAGGCGCAAGAAGAATCAGCTCTTGTCATGTGAACCTGTTGAAAGAGTTTGTGAGGCACCCACCTGAGCAGCCTACTGTCCCTGTGTTGGTCTGCAGTGGCCAGGGTGGAGAAGGAGAGGGGGACAGTGAGGCACAGGTGGAGGACAGCTGGGATTGTCATGTCTCGGTGGATCAGTGGGCGGGGAATAAGAGTCGGGCGACTGTAGAGGCGCTTGAGCACCTGCCTGAGCAACAGCGTGCAGCGATCCAGCACCTGTTCGATTCATACTCCTCTGTTTTCGCCGAGCACCCAGGCCTCACAACTAAAGTTGAGCACGATGTAGACTTTGGAGACCATCCCCCCTTTAAATCAGTACCCTATCGTGTCCCTCCCATTAAGCTTCCGGCTCTCAAAGCGGAATTAGGCTACATGTTGGAGAGGGGGCTGATAGAGAAGGGGGCGGTGGGATGGACATCTCCCGTTACACTGCAGCCAAAACCAGACGGCAAGGTTAGGTTTTGCATTGACTTCAGACGGTTGAACGGTTTAACCCCTACCAATGCCTACCCTCTTCCCCGCATGGATGACAGCGTTGACAAGATCGGGCGTGCACGCTATCTGACCAAGGTAGACCTTGTCGAAGGCTACTGGCAGGTGCTGTTGTCGGAGCGGGCGAAGTTGGTGTGTGGGTTTGTGGTGGATGGGGCTACTTACCGTTGCAACGTAATGCCGTACGGATTGAAGAATGCACCTGCCACGTTTCAAAGCCTGATGAATGAGTTAGTGGCGGAGATCCCTAACTGCACCGTTTATCTAGATGATGTAATCATATTCGATGATGTAATCATATTCGATGATGATTTTGACAGTCATTGCGAGCACATCGGAGCATTGTTCAGGAAGCTGAGTGAGGCTCGTTTGGTGGTCAATCTGGGCAAATGTGATTTTGTCCGGGCTACTATGCAGTACTTAGGTTTTGTGGTAGGGTTATGCCAGGTGTGCCCCCCCCCCCCCCAAAACTAAGATACAAGCTATCAACCAGTTCCCCAGGCCGACCACCAAGCGACAAATCATGAGGTTCTTGGGCATGATCGGATATTATCGGAGATTTATCCGCGGCTACTCCTCGGTGCTGGCTCCTTTAACTGACCTACTTGCAAAGACTAAGAAGTTTGTGTGGGCACCTGAGTGTGAGAAATCATTCTCCCTGGTGAAGCATCTCCTGTGTACTCCGCCCATACTCAGGGCCCCAGACTTCTCGCGACCTTTTCAGCTAGCGACAGATACTAGCAGTGTAGGGGCTGGGGCCGTCTTGTTGCAAACAGACACCGAGGGCGTGGAACACCCAGTAAGCTTCTTCTCGAAGAAATTCAAATCGGCACAAAAGAATTACTCAGTAGTCGAGAAGGAGCTTCTGGCCATTGTGCTGGCGCTCAGGCACTTTGAGGTGTATGTTCCCGCCTATGGCCCAGTCGTGGTGATCTACACTGACCACCATCCTTTAAAGTTCTTAAATCGGTTCCACAACCGGAATATGAGGCTACCCCGATGGTCCTTAATGTTGCGGGAGTATAACTTGGACATCAGACATATTGCCGGTTGTGACAACGTGATAGCAGACTGTCTGTCAAGGGTGGAGGACCCAGGGTAGCTCACCACAGGTGTGTTGGTTTGAGTTTGGAGGAAAATTAGGCTTGCCCCTGTAGCTGCAAAGCCGCCAAAAACACTATTAAAATAATTACAAAAAAAAAAACTTGCATAAAAACTTTCTTTTGATAGTATAAAGTGTGCAGTATGTTACAGCAAGAATCTAAGACATTCAGAGTTTTGTACTTAGTAGGCTAGGCTTTGGGAAGCTTGCTCATTGAGCGTAACATTGTTGAAGTGATACTATTATTTTGGGGAAGTGTTGTGCATTTTTTTTATTTTTTTAATAATAATGTGTTTTAAGTTTGTGATTGTGCCTTGTTTTTCACAACTTGGGGAGTAGCCGGGTGATGCAGGGTTTGTTAGCATTCTGTCTGGTCAGATGTGGCGTTTACCGGAGGTTAAAACGTCCCACATCTTGGGCGGGGTGTTACGCTAGCCAGCTGTTCAGAATGCTCTCGTACTCGCTAGCGCTCGCCAGGGCAGTGGAATGGGCTATGATAGTCGTAGAGCGACCCTCTTTCTTTCATAGTGTTTAACCCCTTCAGACTCATATGACGCAGAGGGTGCCAGATTAGCAATAAGAAATAGTTCTCTCACTCTTATAATTACCTCTCCAAAATTAGTTTTCTCCCCACAGCTAACTCAAAGACAACTACAGAGGTTGAAGTAACTAAACTAAAGGTTTCTAAATACCCCTGATGGTAAAAAAAGTTTTAAAGTATCCCTAATAGGCTCAAAATCGCGTCATATGTCAGAGAGGGTTAAGTTGTCAGACAGTTTAGTGTTTGCCTTTATTCTTGTCTGTGACGGCAAGAAGTATTTTATATCATTGATAGTGTTATAAGATACGCAGTGTGTTAGTTGCAATGAGAGAGATATGGGGGAGCGAGGTGTAGTGCGTGTGCGCGCGCTCCCTTCCCGGCCGTCCCGCTTCTCGGTGAGTGGCTGAACAGGGTCACGTGGGCTTTGTGTCCCTGTGACGTAGTGGCCTGTGGTTGGTTGCAGCTCTCCTAGCCCAGTGGACGGGCTCCTACCCTCCTAACTCCCTCAGAGCACGGCACCGTGAGGTTGCGTCTACATACCTTTGCATTCTGTTCCCCAATAACCACCTATACTACTGTTTCTCTCTCTGAACTTCTTCTTTTCCATATTTCTATGCTTTGCAGTCAATTACCCATTCCTTCTGGCCCCTCGCAACCGACATTCACTGTCCGCCAGTCGTATTACAATCTCCTGCTCTCGGATATTATTATGTACTAGCTTAGCAAGGTTTAGTCATAGATTTCATACTGTAGGGTGCTTTTCAATATTGCTTGTTCTCTTCCATTATTTAATGCTAGACTGTGGTGGGTATCTGTTGTCGTTGTCAGTGTTGTGTATACGGCTCGCTACAGCCTATACGACTTCGACAGTGCTGGGTAGCCTGGTGGCCAGCCCTTTTGGATATTTCCTTTGCGAGTGTAGCATTGTGCTGGCAGAGGGATTTTGCCTACTCCTGCCAGTATATTGCTAGCTCTTTGCTAGACTTCTTGGGGAGCGTCAGGGCAAGACCAGATACGAGAGACCTGGACTTACCAAGAGAGCCTCCCGGTCATTAACGTAAGATAGGGAGATATCCTTAAGGGTGGCACTAGGCTAGGAGCATGCTTGGCTCTACCTAGTTTCCCATACCCTGATACCACAGCTAGACTTTATTAATAGAGAAGACAATGCATACTTATTAACTCTTATCACGTGTGCTTTAGTATTATTCACGGTATTGTTTAGCCTAGGTTGTTGCGCAGGGCACAACCGTTGGTGGCTGTTACTTTATTTTAAGGAAGTACTGTTTTTGAGTTGCTGTTATTATTACTGTCACAGAGTTGTTGCATTCTCGTGTTTTCCATTACAGATGTCCTGCTTCTTGGTGTATTTAAGATAAAAGTTTCATGTCCTGCCTCTTGCATTATTACAGTTATATATTCTACGAGCATCTTAGAGCATCAGACGTTTGCAGAAGCTTCCAGGTCTGTTTGCTGTAGGACTAGACTTCAAGTGCTTTCATATAGCATTGAAGGGTTTTAATGTTGAGTTCAGACTAACATTAAAACATAACTTAAGCATCTAATTTTTTATTTAATCTTGTCCTAGTTTTTAAGCTTTGTTAATACTTGAGAGCATTTTATTAACGTAATTACTTCTTGTTTGCAGGCTTTACCATTGCTGGAAAGCCTTAGTAGAGTACACTTATCCCTTGTTAATTGATACCCCGTTATCTAGTAAATTAACTCTAGAGGGTTTGTGTTTTGTTCACCGGCCTAATAGTTCAAGGGGTTGGAATTAGCGTACCGTTGTTGCATACTTAGCCTATATTGTAGTCCAATACTAAGTGCCCTTGTTTATTCAGTTGTGCCGGTCGTAACAGTATTTAGTTGTGAGACAGGCCGACCATGATCTACCACACCTGCAATGTCTACCATTTAAGTGAGAAGTGTGGAAGTCCAAGCCGTCTGGACAATAAACCTTTTGGTCACATGTGGAGAAGCAAACTCCAGACTCTCCATGCAAGAGTCGTGTGTGTTACCACTTTACCTCACAGGCTCAAATGTTAAATTGCTTGGGTATAATCTGCTTAGGCAAATGATGGCACCTGGAAGAAGTCAATATGTGTGCAAATGGATTGCTTAGACTAAGCTGAATTTTAAATTTATTCGAATCTTCCTCATAACGTGAAGTTGACTATTATTCATCTACAGAAAGAATAACCGTGACTAATAGTGGAGAAGATCAGTTGCCAAGATTTAAGAGGCAGCAGGGGCAAGAAAAGTTTCATATCATAATATCCTGGAGCTGTGAGACTGCTGGAGCTGTGGGGCTACTGGAGGACATAATGGGGCAACTACTGCTGATGCCGTTCTTGATGCTCTGTGCAGTATTCAGGTCGGTCCATGTTGTACAATACCTGCTGTAACTATCAAGACTGAAAATTCAATGTTTCAACACCTGCAAAGTTTTAAATTACAGTGTATATTTTAATCTACCTAATGCTGGATTGATCACCACCATACTTGCTTAGAACAGAGTTCTAAGAAAGCAAAATTTTATATTTCAGGCCGAGCTTGTCATCTGAGTGGAGCTACAATGACGTTGCCTCGTGGCCTCTTGGGTTTGCAGAGTGTGGCGGTCATAGTCAGTCACCTGTAGATTTCACAGCTGTGGAGACCTTCACTAATGAGCCATTCACCTTTATCAACTATGGGGTGAGACATAAATGCCTTTTTATGTAATTGATCTTTATTATTATTGTATTCATGCTCTCTGATGTCTTCTATTCTTGAATATCTTTTCAAAATAGTTATACATGAATAGTACTTTGCTGTTTTCATAGCAAAACCAGAATTTCGGTTAAAATGACACACAAAAAACTCATTAGTTACAGACAACGTAAATTCAACAATTCTGTAGTAAAAGGATTCAATAATTGTGATTAATGCTGAATTTGAGTAGCTTACAGTATATACACAGTTAAATGGTGCATACAGGGCAGGTTATATAGAAGGGTTAAACATGCCCACTATAAGCACTCTCTGACCTACACAGTTGTTAAGGGGATATAATACAAATATAGTGTTCAATTCGTAGCCTTATAATATTACATGGCTTTCAGCGATAATTAAATGCTTGCTTTGTATACAAAATGTAGTCGCTAGTATACATATAATTCAATTTTGCACAATTAATGAGGGAAACTGTACGATAAATCAGTTAAGGGAAGTCTTCTGCATAGGTTAAAGTTAAACACTGTTACAGGGGTTTAGATCACTGGGTGCCCAACCAACCAACCATTCGGTCTTTTAGTACTTCTCGGCACACTGCTTTTGGACTGCCAACAAATTACTGGGTGTGCCAATTTACAACTTAGGGTTGCCTCAAAGTTGCAGAAGTGCTGGCACACCACTTAGGGGATAGCTGCGTCCAATTTATTCGATCTGCTGGTTCACAGCTTACTGGAGGCCATACTATACCAGGTATTTTTGGAGAGTAATAAGTTAAGTGGTGAGCTACCCTTACTTTCCTCTGCTTCTGTAAGTAGTCAACTTTCCTGTTACTGTCGGCAGTCCTCTTTGTAGGAGCCCATGTACATTTGTGTGTTTAGGAATCCATTGTTGTATTGATTGTATTTGATTAGAGGTTGATCGCAAGTAGTCTCCAGATAAGCGAAGATCGATCACCCCTGACTGGTTCCCCTAATCTATCACTGGTGGTGCAATTAGGGTTTCAGTGTTCTGACAGTTCTGTGGAGTTTAAAGAAAATATATTTTCGTAATTTTAAGGCATACTGTATGTCTTCATAATGGATTCCAATGCTTTTCATTCCGTTGGGATGGGAATACTTGCTAGTTTGTGTGAAAATAATAGTTTGTGCATCTTGTGCATTTCATTGGTATACACAAACTAATGAATGTACGGCACCTTGCTTCCTCAAGAAGCTTTCCCAAAGCGATGGCCACAGCAGAGATCTCCTCCAGGCTCTTGGGCATTGTCCACTCCACAACGATGTTTCGAGAGAAAGGCCATTAGTACTGAAGGATGGGATTCGAGTAGTCTCCCACCTGACAGACAATTCTAGCACTGTTTTGTACCAGACACTGGAGCATTCAATTCTGAAGAGCAGAACATCTGATGCACCGCTACAAAAGGTGAATGCACCACTGAAATGGTGGGCGATGAGGGTCACTGCATAGTTACGCAAAAACAGAAAGAATTTGTTTTTTGGTTGATTAGTGTAGGGTGTGAAATGCATGTAGTTATATGAAAATAATGCAAAAGTTGTGTATCTTAAGAGCAAGCTAAATAATGCTATGCGTAACTGAGGCAGAGGAAGGAGGCCATGTGGTGAAAAGTTAAGGGGAGGCAGACCGTTTTTCTGGACCCCCTTCTCCCTAATGTTTAGCCCCATAGTTTTGAGATTATATGACGTTCGGCCCATTAGTTTGGCAATTTTAATACCTTTCGCCCCATTTCGTTGTCAATTTTAAGACTTTTCGTGCCATTTAGGTGTATTTTTTCCTGGCGAGCGAAAGCGAGCCTGCAATTTTAGGAGGAACCGGCCTTCGGCCGGGACATTTTTCTACCGAAAAATTTACAAATTCATCTTGAAAGGGGGTCTAGGGGTGTTTTTCTAAGCTTGATGGAGGTCTAGGGAGGAAACTAAAAAAATATATGAATAAATTAATTAATAGACCAAACAAACGGCCAGTCTCCCCTTAAGTCTAACAATCCTTGTACAGTACTACATCAGAAGCTCTCTTGTGTAATGATAAGGTATACTATCGGATAAGAGTAGATTTTAAAAACTCCAAAAAATCAGTCAATCTCTGCCATTCTACATATTGAATGGATAATTGTGCTGTATCACTCGATTTGTCTACCAATTTGTAGGACTCTTAACCCTTTCATTACCGGGAACATCTTTTTCAGTTTGTCGGGTAGATTTAGACGATTTTATGAAGCTTAGGAAGGATATATGGTAGCTAAAAGGATGCATTGAGATAGTCTGTAGTTTTTTAATGGGTAGACGTCCTTCCCAGGCAGAATAAACTCTTCTAATAATGCCCAGAATATAATGGAAAGAAGTCATCGGTACTGAAAGGATTAATTGAATTATTCTGACACGCTGATACAATTTTAATTATTCCTTTGAACCACATATACACAATATCATTTGTTCTATATTTAACACAGATTTTTTTTTTTTTATCAATAGTGTAGCAGCTAATTGTGCATGGGATTACACACTCTATTACAATTATTTCACTCTGAAGTTTTCGAAGATATCTCGGACTGAATCTTGTATCTCAAACACTTTGTATTATTTTCAAACAAGGCTCTACGTTCAGTGTACTAGCCCTATAATACCCTCATTGTACCATCCCCATCCATGTACTACCCCCACTTCGTATACTACCTTCACATGCTGTACTACCTTCACATGCTGTACTACCTTCACATGCTGTACTACCTTCACATATTGCACAACCTTCACATATTGCACAACCTTCACATATTGCACAACCTTCACATATTGCGCAACCTTCACATATTGCACAACCTTCACATATTGCACAACCTTCACATATTGCACAACCTTCACATATTGCACAACCTTCACATATTGCACAACCTTCACATATTGCACAACCTTCACATATTGCACAACCTTCACATATTGCACAACCTTCACATATTGCACAACCTTCACATATTGCACAACCTTCACATATTGCACAACCTTCACATATTGCACAACCTTCACATATTGCACAACCTTCACATATTGCACTACCTTCACATATTGCACTACCTTCACATATTGCACTACCTTCACATATTGCACTACCTTCACATATTGCACTACCTTCACATATTGCACTACCTTCACATATTGCACTACCTTCACATATTGTACTACCCTCACATATTGTACTACCCTCACATATTGTACTACCCTCACATATTGTACTACCCTCGCATATTGTACTACCCTCACATATTGTACTACCCTCACATATTGTACTACCCTCACATATTGTACTACCCTCACATATTCTACTACCCTCACATATTGTACTACCCTCACATATTGTACTACCCTCACATATTGTACTACCCTCACATATTGTACTGCCCTTACAATTTGTACTACCCTCACATATTGTAGGCTACTACCTTCATTTGGTTCCTTAATCACACATATCTTACTGTGAAGTACCCAAACTCACAATAGTGCGGTATTCTCTACACACTAAATGTAATTAATGAAACCAACCCCCCGGAGACCAAACCATCGAGTCCCGAGACGTGAAGATGCATGTATACAGACTAATAAACACGCATAACAAAGCCACTCCAACAGCTTCCTCTCTCCAACACCCTTCTCCCCTCTCTACACTCTAAAGAAAAATAGGAACAAGTAGAATGTAGATAAGAGGTGCCGTTGTAAAGGCTTAACCCTCAATACCTTCATCTGATCTGATGACGTCATTATTTCCAAGAGTGGTTTACTTCTGGTGGAGGCCTGCGTATCTAGCAGTTTTCAGTTTCAGCCCGTGCTTCCATCCCAGTGACCCAATGCTACTCAGTTACGGACATCAGAGCCTTAAGGGGACCCACCTCGCTTGTTTTCTCTCTCCATCTCTCTTTGGCTTGTATCCATTCGGCCCCATTCAGCCTACTGTTTTATGACTTTTACCCCCATTCAGGTGTCCATATTTTCCTGGCGAGCGGTAGCGAGCCAGCATATATATATTTTTGTTTTGACAGCAAGCTAAATTTGTAAATTTTTTATAGAAAAATTTCTCCGGCGAAGCAGGATTTATACATACAATGCTGGCTCGCTATCGCTCGCCAGGAAGAAATAGACACCTGGATGGGGATAAAAGTCTTAAAACAGTTGGTTGAATGGGGCCGAATAGATACAAGCCAAGGTAAGAGAGAAAAGGAGAGAAAGATATAAAAGCCGGTGACCCCCCTTAAACAATTTTTCCTCTGAGCAAATACTGCATGCATGCTTGAGATGTATTAACGCTGTATTAAAGGTATCTCAGAGAAGCATGGTACTAATAGATGAATACATTGAAAACTAAGTTGGTGGTATCTATCTATCTATCTATTGCCTGACGCCGTGATGTGATCCTCGAAGGGGTGGCCACGAACGACCCGCCCCATGCACCTGTCCCCAGTCTGTCTATGCCCCTCCTCCCAACCAGCACCGCCTTCATCTATATACTTCCTCACTCCATCGTTCCACCTCTCTTTCGGTTTACCTCTCCCTCTCTGTCCTTCCACCTCGCTCTCGTGCACCCTCTTCGTCATTATCTCGCTTCCCATACGTTCCATATGGCCGAACCATCTCAAGGTGTTCCATTTCACACTTTCCAGCACATCTACCTCTACACCACACCTCCTTACTTCCTCATTAGTCTGCCTATCCCTCATTGTAACTCCGCACGCACTTCACAAGTAACTCTTTTCCACCCCTCTCACTCTTGGTCGGAGTCTCTTCTCCAACGTCCATGCTTCGCTTCCGTAAGTCAGTGTCGGGATTACCACACTGTCCTACAAGGACTTCTTCACTTCCATACTGACCACCCTATTTCTTGTTACTGCTTTCAGCATTCCTAAAACCCTCTTCCCCTGTTGCACCCTCTCCCGCACTTGTTCATCCATAGTCCCATCTTGACTCAACACACTGCCCAGATACTTAAATGAACTGACAATCTCCATAGCATGACCGTTTAACTTCACCTCACACTCTGTGGCTTCACCCCTTTCGAAGACCATAACCTTGCTCTTCCCCGCATTTACCTTCAGATTCTGTTTTTCGCACACTCTTCCAAACACATTTACCAGACCCTGCAACTCCCATTCATTATCGCTCATCAGAACTGTATCATCAGCAAGCAGCAGTATAGGCAGCTCCCACTCATTTCCCTCCCTTATCAGCGATACACCACCATCCACTGCTCTTCCTTGTATTTCTTTAATGACTCCATCCATATATACAGTAAACAACCACGGGAACATCACACACCCCTGTTTCAACCCAACATTCCGGTCAAAGAACTCGCTCTGCTCATTCTCCAAGTACTGCCGCCTTTGCACCCTCGTACATGCTCTTCACTGCTTTCAGCAACTTGCCATCTACTCCGTATATTCTAAGTACTTTCCACAAACCTTCTCTATCCACTCTGTCATAGGCCTTCTTCAAGTCCATTAAGGCAACATACACCTTTTGTTGCTTCTCCAGATATTTCTCCACAACACACTTCAGGGTAAAAATCTGATTTACACATCCTCTTCCCTTCCTAAAACCGCCCTGCTCGTCACCTATCCATTTCTCCGTTCTCACTCTCTCTCTCAATCTCTACCCTACTGTACACCTTCCCTACTACGCATAGAAAACATATTCCTCGGTGGTTACCACACACTCCTCTTTCCCCTTTACCCTTATGTAGTGGGACTATTATGCCTGTCTTCCAGTCATCAGGTGCACTCCCTTTGGTGGTATTAAGCAGCATAATACAGAATTACACTTATTAAATGTTTAGAATCTTTGTTAGCACTAATGTATCGCCTTGTGACATTCTCGTGTCCCTTTGAGGAACAGGAACGCAATTCCCTATGCAATAGCTTTATGTAAAGACCACTGAATATAGTTCATATATGTTAGAAAATAGTTTATAAATAACTATACCTTCATTTTCTGAACTATTTAGTATGGTAGTATATTTCCTACTTTATACGAAACTATGTTTAATCTGTGGAAGAATGCGAGGTCAATTCTCAATATACACAAGTGTTTGCTGTATAGGTTATTAGGCAAGTGTGGCATGCAAAATTAGCTTTATCCGTGATATAGTTAGCTCGGGCATATATAATTAGTTACCACGAACAATAATTATTATGCTCTCTCCACTAACCAACTTCACTCCTAAACTCGATTAACGATATTAACAAACACATGTGGCAGTCCGGGGATTCGAACCCAGGACGCTCACTCCGAAAATCAACACACTTATGCATTACACCACGAAGACCGTTAAAGAATGCTGCACAAGCCTGCGATTTATTATGCAGTTTCGAATCTTGCATACCAATCTTAGCATGTAGCTTACAATCATTCCAACTGAACTATCGGAGGCTATAAGAAGCTCTTCTCATCATTAACGTGAACATTTCGACCTTCAAGTTACGGCACCATATGTTGTATACACAATTCACCAATAACTATTTGGAGCTTTATTAAATTATATATCGTACCTTTTAAAATGTGTTATTAACATAAATGGTACCTTCAATGAGTGCCTAACGTGTTATACATGCTGGTTAAGGGGGTAGTGCTTGTTTTTTGGTCTATATATATATATATATATATACAGGGTGATTCATTAACCCTTTTCATAAATTTAATGGCAAATTCGGGAGACAAAAATAAGACTAATTTACTCTATGACCCTTAGGGTGAGTCTTTGATATGATGGAGATATTACACCTTTAAAGTTATCGATAGATAGAAAAGAAAAAAATCTAAAGAGTGAGAATGAAAATGTGGTTGCTAACTGGCAGGGTAGTGTAACCAAGACTTGGTATCAAAATGTATACTGTAATACTGTATTGTAAAGTATTTGTAAATAAAGTATGTACAAACATGAGATTTTCATTAACCATACATTTATTTATGATAAAATAATAACAAAAACCAACATACTGTAATGAGAAGCTTTAAAGCACCACATGAAAAAATTACTGTACAAACCATCAACAGCACCAATCAATAATAATAACAATAAATTTCACAATACTGTATAAATAATTAATAACATGCTAATGACATAACTTGACCTAATAATAATAATAATAATACAACTAAGACTATTACTACTACTACTACAGCTACGATGAATAGAGTATTAATTATGATGATGGTGATAAAATGCTAATGTTCTTTTGAGCATTGAGACAACTGCTACCATATGCAACCATTTACATACCACGTGTAAGCAAAGAAACAATCTTTAGATTCATGTACAAATTGATTCCAGATTCATTAAGACGAGCGGAGTATCAAAGCTCAAAGTCGGCAGGAAGATCCCTCCTCCTCCACTTACCCCTCTTCCACCACTTACTCCTCCTCCTCTTCCTCTTCCTTATCCTCCGCCGCCTGCTTCTCCCCTTGCTACTACTACTACTAATACAATGATTATTAATAATAATGATGATGATAATACAAATACAGTAGTAATGTACCTTTGTAAATTGCGAAACGAACTGCATCCAGCTACTGTATGCAGCCATTTTGATACCAAGTCTTGGTTACGCTACCCTCCCAGTTAGCAACGACATTTTCATTCTCACTCCTTAGATTTTTTTCTTTTTTATCTATCGATAACTTTAAAGGTGTAATAACTCCATCATATCAAAGACTCACCCTAAGGGTCATAGAGTAAATTAGTCTTATTTTTGTCTCCCGAATCTGCCATTAAATTTATGAAAAGGGTTACTGAATCACCCTGTATATTTAGCAATATATTTTTGAGCTTACTCGCTAGACCTCCATACAGATTTAAAAAAACACCCCTAGTCCCCCTTTCAAGTTAAATTTGTAAATTTTTCGGTACACAAATTTTCCGGCCGAAGGCCGATTCTCTCTCAAAATATGAGGCTCGCTATCGCTGGCCAGGAAATAAAAACTCATAAATGGCACAAATGGTCTTAATATTTGCAAAGAAATAGGTCGAAAGGTCTAACAATCTCCAAACTAAAGGAACGAACGTCTTAGAATTTCAAAGATAATAGTCTAAACATGATGGACAAGGGGGTCCAGAAAAAGTGACTACCTCTCCCATAATTTGTGAATGAGGCCTACCTGTACGCCAGGAAATGGACTACCTAGTTGTAGTTATAGAGCGTATATTTTATCTACCTTCACCATTACATAAGCCTTTTGTAGAGCAAGAACTTGCAAAGTATTTATAGAATAATATCAATGTTGTGATGAACCCATGTCCTTTAGTTGGACTATACTTTTTCTATTTGTTTTTTACAAATCGACCTTGAAAGGAGTTCCAGGGGGTGTTTTTTTTTATGGAGGTCTAGCGAGAAAACTAAATAATACATTAATAAATTAATAATAACTAGACTAAAATCTAGCCACTATTCCCTTAAAGCCTGTGGTGGGTGAGTTAGCCCAGCTTGATACACAAGAGCTACTGGTTTCAACAGTTGATTGCTTTAGATGGGATTTTACAGATGTCCACTTACTCTAAATTCTTATTTACTGCTTGGTGAACAAAGGTCCCTTAATTATAATTATGCAACAAAATCTTTACCTAAATTCTATTAACTCAATAGCGAATTTAGTCATTGAGCTAATGTTCATACTATATGGGGAATCGTCTGCCAGGGAATTGGTGTGGACAGTTCCAGCCAATTTGCTCTAGCCCAGTTTGAGTTCCAGATAATAGAGGCAAATATTTCGGGCCTACCAATAATCTCTTTTAATTATTGGTGAACATTTTGGTTTCGTCTGCTATTTTCGAGCAATGTATTTTAGTTTAGTTAGGGGTGAAGTCTTATCATCGCCAAGCTACGGGGGTAATAAGTCTTAAAATCTTCAAACTAATGGAGCGAAATCAAGGAGATCCGGAAAGACTGACAAAATAGGGGTATGAAAATTTAAACTATCCAGAAATGCATACAACGTTTTTTTATGTATGTGTTGAGTATTTAATTTATTTTTATTGAGAAATGCACTTAAATTCTAAGGGTAGGGCACGACTTCGAGTGGTTGTACAGTACTCTATTTCGGGCGTTATTACAGTTTTAAATATGAACGAAAATTCCATGATAAAATATAACAGATATAATTTATCAATAGATATAATTGGGTGGATGGATAGCGTCCACCATTTACTCAACTCTATAATGTGCTGTTTTGTGAAACCATGCAGTTCACTACCTGGAGTAGTGAGACTGATATAGCCAGAGGATCTCCCAAAACTGTTGTTAGAGATTCCCTTCTTGGTTTCCCACTACCAAGACTGCACATTTGTACACATGTATGTGTCCTGTATCTCGGTAATTACAAATATATGTAAACAAGGCAATCGTAGATGGCAGACTTCGACCCCACCGTGCTGTCGGAGACTGCTACATAATGTCACCATCACTACTGTTGTTGGAATCCGCCTGCAGGAGTCTGGTGAGCAGTGTAAGTGTCTGAGGTGAAGGGGTACTCCTCCAGGCCCTTACCGTTGGTCCCCCAGGTCTAGGGCCGCGTGTGGAAGGTCCCCATAACTTACTTCCTGAAGAGGAGTCCGCAGCTTTAATGGAGGAGGAGTCTTGAGCATGAGGGTACCCTGGAGATTTGGGTAATGCTGGATCACCCCCTTGAGGTACAATGTGGCGAGAATTGAATATTGGATTCGATTGTACAAATATCGACTTTATAATTTATGTTTATCAAGCAATAAAAGAGATAAAAGAAATATAGTTTAAATTCACCTTAATCGATTATATTCTGTAAAAGGTATTCTGACGTCCATTATTAGCTCTTACTTCTCCCTATCACACTCCTTATGCCATTTGGTGCCTTCTTAGTATCTAACCTATTGGTCCAAGGTAGGCTAAGGTAGGTTAGGCCAGCTCAGATCAAATTAGGTTAAGCTAAATATATGTAGAGTACTAAATGTTGGGAATGTCCGATCTATCCTAATTTTCCCTTTCCCCAGATGATAAACACGTCTCTGCAGAACAACGGCCACAGTCTGAAGGTTCTCTTGCCGGAACTTCCCCTGGAGAAAAAAACAAGGGTGACTGGTGGAGGTCTGGGGGCCACCTACGTGCTGGACTCCTTCCACTTCCACTGGGGGTCAACCAGCCATCAGGGTTCTGAACATCGCCTCAATGGATGTGCCTTCGCTGGGGAGATGCATCTTGTTCATGTCAAGGAAGGGTTAGTTTCTTTATTAGCTAAATACTTCCAATTTCTTTATCTGCAGTTAATATCTCTGGAAATAACCGTATGTAATTATATATATGTATATATCTCTTCAGGAATTACTTGGGAAATTATAATCACAAATTCAATACTAAATGCAGGGTTTCAGTATTAACTTTGATGAGCAAAAATTTGATGGCTAACATTTTTCATAAATGTAACTAATTTCAGAGCTTGATTACCTATAATATATCTGTTATTATCGTGCTGCAGAACAACATAATTGCTAGGACAAGAAAACCTTGGTGTGTCCTTTATTTATTTAATCATGCTAATTTTCATTTGGAGTTTCTATTGAAATAAACTCATTTAGAGTTTTTGAATACTCCAGTATTTGTATATGTAAAACTATGCTAAAAAAAAGAAAATAAAATAAAAAAAGAGAGAAACTATTGATTGCCAATACTGATGGATAGCCTTATTTTAATGTTTGGTTGTGGTGCAGATATGGGAGCGTGAGTGAAGCCTTGAACCATAAGGATGGACTGGCAGTGTTGGGAGTCTGGCTTACAGAGGACCAAGGCCGCTACCACGGTCCCCCACACCACCACCGCAATCACCACAGGACAGATGAGGATGATGCAGATGTGGAACTTGAAGACCAGTGAGTTTACAGTCGCGAAAACAAAGAATTATACACTTGTTTGAATCTCTGAGCCTTTAAAGCGAAGTCTTGGAGCATCCGGATATAATATAGCTAATACCGATATTAATCCTAGTATGCAGTTTAGAGGATATATGAGAATGAACTCTATTCAGTGAACAGTATCCTTTGTAGTTACTGGGCATATCATTGGATAAAGAGTTGAACTAGAATATAAGAACCGCTTCTGAGGAAGAAATCCGAAATTGGAAAATGTGTATGTATAGTATGCAATGAGAATCTAGTGTTGAATGAATTTCTAGAAGGTATCACCAGTGGCAGGGTGTCGATAGAACATATGAGTAAGTCTTGCTACATTAGGAGTACAAAGGAAAGTAAGCAACAACATATATGTTGATCTTTACGATGCTACTTGTATCTAAATTACTTAAACTACTATGTAGGAGAGAAAAGACGGCTTCGAAAGGACAGGATATACAGGTACCTTTTCCATGTGAAATGAACAAATTGACATGGTACTAGACAGAAAAATAAGATAATCTAACTCTTACTATATCTATTCTAACACTTAGTGAGGTAATGTGAGAATGTCCTGTTATTCATCTGTAGACGCAGTCAGTCGGGGGTTTACTTTTAAGTAGAGGGACCCGCAGAGGGCCGCTCTCGGGCGGCATGATATGCGGGGGTTGTGCTTTTAGGACTAATGGTTGGGGACAGGATCAGGACTACGGATGTAATGATTGGTGATCCTAGTTCTAAATTAATCAAGGGTGGGGCTATTAACTAAATGAGATGGGAGGTTATTCCACTCTTGGATGCTGCGGGGAAAAAAATTATTGTCTAAATATGTCCGTGCTTGCCTGATACGTGTGGTATTTTAGGTTGTGGCTGAGTCTCGTAAATCATATACTTGTAGGGTGTAAACATATATCTTTGTCTATGTCTACTAAGTTGTTAGTGATTTTATATATTATCTGTTGTCTGTGCATTTGTCTCTTTGTTGCAAGTGGGTCAAGTTTAATGTCTTTTTGAGCAAAGTGACAGATATAGTGTCTGTAATCACGTCTGATCCATCTTGCAGCTTTGTTTTGTATGGCTTCTAGTTTATATTGTGAGTGTGTGGATCCCAGACGGTGTCGCAGTATTCCAAGTGTGGCCGAACAAGTGTTTTAAATGCTAGAATTTTGAAGTTTGCGTTGCACTTGGTGAGATTCCTGCGCAGGAAGCCCAGGGCTTTATTAGTCTTTGCTCTGACACTGCTAACGTGAGTGGTCCACTTCATGTCTGCTGAGATTCTTATTTCTGTATTTCTCTTTTTAATGTGGCGTTGAAGAACGGCTAAATTAATTCGCTGATGTTTGTTCTGTCTACTACAAATCTAATAATTTACAAATTATGTGACACATAGCATAACTTTCATTGATAGTTTATATAATTGGTGTACTTTATTGTGGTAATAAGCAATAATAATAATACTCTTATTATAAATAATTTATGATCATAATTATATAGCATTCAAACCTATTAATAGTAATGATAAATTGTTAATGTGTGCACTTTTCTGTTCAGTACCATGAAGGACTATGAGGAAGATCGAAAACCCAGTTCTCCCAACTGGTGGCTGGCCGCCCTCACACCCAGCTCGCCCACCATACAGTCAGCCCACACCACCCTCAACCTACGTCACCTGTTACCAGAAGATGTCCACACTTTCTATAGGTAAAGATTTAGTTATAGTTATATTTTCTACAGGTAATACTTAGCTATATTGATGCTTTCTATAGGTAATGCTTTAGTTAGATTGGTAATTTCTACAGGTAATGCTTTAGTAAGATTGGTGCTTTCTACAGGTAATGCTTTAGTTATATTGGTACTTTCTACAGGTAATGCTTTGGCTATATTGGTACTATCTACGGGTAATGCTTTAGTTATATTGATACTTTCTACAGGTAATGCGTAGTTATATATTCTATAGGTAAGGACATGCCCTCACTAATGATGGGTAAAGTTTCAAAATTAAGTCTGCTGTTCTGTTACTCACGTTTTCGATATTAATTCCAGAACTTCCCTTATTTCGAACACTGATTTCTTGGTTTCAGATCGGTGCTAACGATAAATCTCAAACTTTTTTCACTGTCTGAGTTCCTTGTATCTGTTATCTAATCTATATCCTGCATTTTCTAGTTTTGTCATATTTCACTACACTGCATTTGTCTACATTGAACTTCATCTGCCAATGTATTGCCCATTCGTGTAGTGTATCAAGATCACTTCGGGGAACTTGAATATCATGATCAGAATAAATAACTAGCTATTATAGTGTCATCCGCAAACTTACCGATCTTGCTTGTTATGCCTACATAAGTCATTAATGTAAATGGTGAACAGCAGAGAACCCAAAACAGATCTTTTAATGTAAATGATGAACAGCAGAGGACCCAGAGCAGATTCTTATGGGACTCCATTTTTCACTACATTGTCTGATTGTTAACCATTTTGGCTGACTTTGTATTTTACCAGTTAATGGTGGGGGGGGGGGGGAAGTTACTTTATGTATTTTTTATTATTAATACATTTTCTAACTCTGCTCCCTAGACCACCACCAAGCTTAAAAGAAAATCTCCAAGACCTCCCTTAGAGATAACTTTGTACACTTTTCGGTGGAAAACGGTCGCAGCCGAAAGCCACTACCTATTAAAGGCGGGTGCCCAACCCCGAAAAGGGTTGAAATAGGGGAGCTATCCCCCCGCCAAAGGCGGCTTTCTAGGGCCTTTCCTAGCTGATGCTGAGAGGATTGGGTTCTAGTCATGTGGTGATGGGCTGGTCTATCAGAGTGAGAACTGAGCGATCTCTGCCATACCCATAGCTTACTCTGACTGTTCCTTTTACTTATATATTTTCTAGATCTCAAGTGACGGCGTCTCTTGCGTGGATTGACCTCCTAATCTACCAAGATTGGAAGCCAAAGCGTCACATCTTTCCTTTGCCCCTCAACTTTCTCTTCATAATTGCTGAGGGGCACAGGGCCCTGGGTGGGGCTTTTGTTTCCCGGGCGTTTCCGCGCCCTCCTCAGCTCCCCGCCATGGAGTGGCTTCGGTCACCCAGGCTTTATTGTGGTCGGCGGGGAGGGTTCTGTGGGGGCGCTCGGTTTTGGCCTTGCTCGGGGCCTTGGGGCTGTTCGGCCAGGCAGCTTGGGGAAAAACAACAACAACAACAACCTATTAAATTACAGGCTCGCTAACGCTCGCCAGGAAATGATACATAATAAATAAAAACTCTGAAAACTAAAACATCCGAACAGTGGAACGGGCATTGTGGCACGGGCAAAGGAAGCATGCATGGATCAAGTAGCCTGGAAGCGTTTCTGCTAGGCTAGTGTTCTAATAATCTAGTCATTGAAAGACATATTGGTGATAATAAATCCATCTAATACACACATTTTTCTAGTGTAATATGTGTGGCTTGGACGAAAACTGGTGACGTGGGATGAGATAATGCAAATCTTGTAAGAATATTCTGTAGATTTGCAACTAGTACAGTACATCAAGGGTGGTCTTATATAGAATAGTGGGAACTAAACCTAGCATGTAAATGGTTAGAGTAGTATTTGAAAAAAACAAACTATGTAATCAATTCTAATCTAATGAAACTAAAATAAGTCAACCAATCTAACTCATAATCGTATACACTTCTAGATAAATTGTTATGCGCCTATTTTGATCACCTAGCCGTGATTTTATATTAATAACTTAATATATTTTCAATTAGCAATATCTGATGTGAAGAAATAGTAAAGGACGCTCCATCACTTAATTCCAGCTAACATAAGTATAATTTACTCAGGGTTGGAAGGCCTGTTAGGAATGAAAGGGTAAATATCTATCTCCATTAACCCTCGGACTCAGACAGTTCCTTCCTAAACTGTATACAATTGTCTACTAATATCAAGATTATAAGGAAGAAACGCGTCTTCCGATCTTGAAAGGGTTAGCATTCTACAGCAGTCTTTTTGGATCTAATCTAATGATTCTATCCATTTGTTTGGTAAATAGATGTTTCGCCACATTAACGTATCATTAGCGTAAGCAAGCCTGCAATTTAGAAAAACCAGCCTTTCTTCAGGAAATTTTTCTTCGGAAAATTAAATTGTTTAACTTGAAGGAGAGTCTCTTATTGTGATTCAGTGGTCTTGTTAAACCAATTATTTTATTGATAGTTAATAAAATTGGCTTTGAATGATCTTGCATTCCTTAGTGTATTTATTGCAGTCATTAATCAAATTGTGGAAGTTTAACACCATAATCCCTCCTGCAGATACAATGGTTCTCTGACGACGCCCCCCTGCACAGAGAACGTGTTGTGGACGGTGATGGCTACTCCCGTGAAGGCCCCTCGGAGATTCCTGCGTGGCCTGAGAGCTATGGTCAACCCTCATACAACTTCTGGTCACGGGGACCACATTCAAAACAACCATCTGGAGGTTTCGAGGGCCACACTCATATCGGATAACTTCAGGCCAACTCGGCCAATTGAGTCCAGGAAAGTATTCTTTAGGTACGTAATTAGATGCAGGCTTTTATCTATAGTGTTTGTTCCATCCGCTGATATAGGGCCAATGCTTGCTTTTGATATCAAGAGCTTTCTAATCTTTTTATATGTAGGCTACATAACTTCTGTATCCCTTTATAGTAACCTTGCTATTGAGCTTACTAAAGAGATATGGTGAAAGTTGTATAGTAGTTAAATACAAATGTCTGACTATTATTACAAATTATTGGTACTTAGAAGTTGAAACTTATTCTATGAATAATTCATGATCGCTAACTTTAGATTATTCTCATAACTTCGAAAAAAATAATATTTACCTACGTTAACTTAGCACAGTTATAATATTAAAGAGCTCTTTTAGTAGCCATCTGCAGTAAAATGAATGGAGTGATCAACTTTTCCGTATAGTACAAATCTTACTAAATCTAATGTTAGATATAGTATATAGCCTATCCAATATCACTCATTACCGCCTAATTTAGTTATATGGTAATAGTTATTAGTAATGCCAGCAGCCAGAAATTGCAATGTCTGCATTTATTTAATCTAGATTTACTACAATGTACTCTACTGTCCAACTTAGAGATATATATTTTTTTTTCCAGCGGGGACCTGGAGGAGCGTCCTATGACGTGTTGTTCCCAAAATAGGCTAGAGCGACGAGAGTGTTTGGTGTTCCCACCCCTGGTGGTTGTGGGGGCAGGACACGGAGAGCGAGAGAAGAAGACGGTGACAGAAGAAACTGCAAGGATGCAAGACTTGCATGAACCTGGGAAAGACTTCATTTTGTCTGGAGATAAGCTCATGAAAACTGAAGTGGAGACTATGCCAAACCCAACTGTGGAAGTGGTGGAGGAGGACTTGAGGGAGTTGGACAGTGAGAAAGTGCCAATAGAGGAAAGTTTGACGTTAGCAGAAGAATCCCAGATGCTGAACAGTGACGAGGCTGCAAAGTACCAGACCATCAATGAAGAAGTCTCATTTAGGATGAAAAGAGACGCGGCCATGATCGAAAACGATAATGTAGTCAACGAGGAAGAGACCATTGCCGAAGGAGAATATTTAATAGAGAGGGTGGATGTAGACAAACAAACTGTGAACAAAGAAGAGTATCCATCAACGAAGGGTAAGAACTGGTCTGGTGGAGATGAGAAAGGCAAGGCTCTAACCTATCTCTAGAAAGAACCATTCTGCTATCACTTTACAGTATAATAGTTACAACAATACAGTGCATATCTCTACCTGTGTTGCCTTTTTTTCAGCCATGTCAATATTTTCAATGGTATTCATGAAATACAGTAGATTTAAAGTATATTACATGCATTAACACATTACAACCAGATGCTTCACAACACAAATTTAGACAGTATAGCAGCTACCTTAAAAAATAACAGTTTGAAGTATTAGAACAGGTATGATTGTCAAAATGCATTTACTCTTGAAATTCTTTCATTTTCATTCTGAATTACGAAAATGTTCCTTCATTTAACTCCAATGTAGTGTTATTGACTACTTTACTGCATTATAGATTTTGATATTTCCATTACAGGGATATCTGGGGAAGAGTACTACTGCTACATGGAGTCTCCCCTGAACCTGCACCTGCGAGACAGTGAGGTGGTGTCGGCGCCACATCTCGCCTGGAGGAGGGTTGGTGACTGTAACACAGTCAGCGTCGCCAATGATGGCCGCGTCCTCAAGGTAAGTGTATCTTTTTCATCCAACCTTTCTTGGAAAGATCATATTGCCACTCTTGCTAAAGCAGCTTCTCAGAAGTTAGGTGTGCTCAATCGTCCATGTGTGGGGAGGTTCCACCCATACTGCACTTCTCTCCTCATAAACTCTCATACTCTTCCTAGTTCTCTACAATCTTTCTACATGCCGAAATGTTTCATCTCTTTAACTCTTATATCACTATTACAGCAATCGGTGTTCTTCAGAGTTCTCTTAGTCCATACCCCCTCCCATGCGGCGAGTGAGAGGCACCCACCTTTCAACAGTTTTACTCTTATTCTGTCCAACTCTCCAATCTATAAATTGTCAAATTTTCTCAGTCAATCTTCTACTCCACTAGCGAACTCTGGAATTCTCTCCCTCAATCAACCTTTTCATCATACATACATACATACATAACATTTTAAGACTGAGTGTTCCACACATACGTGCAGTTTCAGTCTCTTGTCCTAATGGCGGCGTTCCAGGCAACCCTGTTAAGGGCTGCTTCACTTGTCAAGTTCTTGGATTTGAGATTGGCACGTATAGTCCGATCCCAGGTCTTCCTTGGTCCACCCCTTGGTGCAGCTCCCTCCACAATCACAGACCTGCATTTTTTCACCCAATTTTGTTTATCCATTTTCTCCACATGTCCATACCATGCCACTCTACTTGTACGCATCACCTCGCTAATACTCTTTATACCTAAGTCTCTTCAGCTCCACATTTGTTATTCTATCCTGTAGCCTGGCCCCACACATCCATCTCGCCATTCTCATCTCATTACGTTCCATTCTGTTGACATCCTCTACTTTAACCGCCCATGTTTCTGAGGCATAAGTCATTGCACTTCTAACACATGAGGCATACACCTTTCCCTTCAGGGGGAGAGGCATTCTTTTCATGGTCAGGATTGGCAGCAGTTCTCTGAACTTCCCCCAGCCACACCTAATTCTAGCGACAGTGGCAGCCTCAGCCCCACCACCGGCAGAGATGGTATCTCCTAGATAACTACACTTATTCACCAGCTCCAATGACTCCTTTCCAAAATTCACAGCCACAGGATCATCACTTAACACAAGCTCGCCTTTGCACACTACACACTCAAATTTATCTATTTGTGACTTATCCTTCGGCAGGGGTCCCTTTATTCTACTACAGCGCTTACTCCCATGGTGTACCCATCATAGACAGATGCTACATTGGATTGAGTTAACGCCCACACCCTTTCCACACACTGCACATGGGTATACACCGCTCTTTTCCACATTGCCTAGTCTCAATCTACAATGCATAACCTTGGTTTTGTTAATATTGACTGTTAAACCCTTGCTCGCCATGCCCTCTCTCCATTCTCTGAATTTGGCCTCTGCATCTTGCATACCGTCCGCTATTAGGACTAAATCGTCTGCATAAAACAGTTCCAACGGGAGTCCGCCTCTAAAAACTCTAGACAGTGCCTCCAAGACCATAATAAAGAGGAGGGGGCTTAACACTGAACCCTGATGGACTCCAACACAGACTGTGAACTCATCACTCGGTACACCCTTCACCCTCACCGCACTTTGTGAATCCTCATAAATCTTCATTATCACACGCACCAGCCACTCTTCCACACCAAGTTTCCTCATAGCCCATTGCACAACATCTCCAGGCACCCTATCAAAGGCCTTCTCCAGGTCTACAAACACAAAGTAAAGATCCCTGCCTTTTAGTAAGTATCTTTTCTGTATCTGTCTGACTATGAAGATAGCATCGGTTGTACCCCGTCCTGGCATAAAACCAAACTGCATATCATCAATGGAGATGCTTTGCCTGATCAAACCCTCAAAGACTCTCTCACAGACCTTCATGATTTGGTCAAGCATTTTCAGGCCCCTATAATTACCTTTATCTAGCGCATCCCCTTTTCCTTTGTATATATTTACTATTACACTTTTGTGCCAATCCTCTGGGATTTTCTCATTTTTAATAATGGTGTTTATCAACTCAGTGACTAAATTGACACCAGTCTCCCCTGAGGCTTTTATCATCTCCTATGACTTAAACTGCTTTATACTTCGTGTCCAGGCATTTTGACCACACTGTCCCTTGAATTTGTCTTTGTCACTCATATGACTCTGGGGAAGACCCTCTTTACAGGCATCCTGCCTTTTCTCCTTCATACACATATAATTTGTTTTTCTTAATCCTGTGGTCCTTTATCAACATAATTAGTCCGTAAATCTATTATTTATACTATTAAGTCCTTGTGTTGTGGGAGTATATGGGTGATTTGGTGTGGATGTACCGACAGATGATAAAGTGAAAGATGGTAAGAGGAGTTTTGGGTAAGTATGTAGGCGTGCTTGGATAAGTTTGATAAGAGCTATAATATTTCTGGAAATCTGAATACACAGGTGAGTGATAAGAAAGTAGATGGGAATTGCTGTGCACATTTGGAAATGTGTGTGGGGAGGAGACTGATGGTTGCCAATACCTTCTTCCGGTATAACATGATGCACATGGAAAGTAGAGTGGGGAACGGAAGGAGGCTCCGCGAAAGGCACATTCTTTGTGTATAGATGAATGAATGAGGAAATCAGTGCTAGGTGCTAGGGTGCATAGGGGTGTTGGTCATTTTGTGTGACCATTATGTTGTAGTTGCAAAAATGACAGCATAGAAGTGTATGAGGAGAGGTAGAGTAAGGCAGGATAGAGAAGTGAAAAGGATGGGAATGTTAGACGATAAAGTATTTAGGGAAGTGTTAAAGAGAGCTATAGAAAGCCGACTAGATAAGTTTGGCTAGGAGGAAGTGGAAGAGGTAAGCTAAGTGTTTAAGGAAAATCTGTGCAGTATATACAGAGGCATGGGGGGCTTAGAGAAAGGAGAGGAGAGTGAAAACTCTAATCTGGTAGTCTAGTCACAGGCCGTAGCTCGATTGGTAGAGCGTTCGCCTGCTAACCGTGAGGTTGACAGTTCGAGCCTTGGGCCAGCCAAGTGTGTTATTGGCAGACGTCAGTGCTGTTGGTGAACGGTGCGGTCTAGCAATCTGTGGCAACTATTCACTAAGTCCCTGATTCATCAGGGCACCCACCCTAGCCTTGCTATTCAGCAGAGAGTGTATGGTGGTAAAAACTGAATCATCAGTCCGAAAGTGAAACAAGAGAAAAAGAAAGTATACAGGAAGTGGTTGGGTGGTAGATGGATTGAGTATTTGGAGAAACTGAAAGGGAAAATGAATGTGGAGAACAAGTGGAGAGTGTGTGGAAAACTAAGGAGATTGGATAAGGAATTTGCAAGGAGATTTAAGTGTAAAGTAGAAAGAGTTAGAAATTGTTTTGGAAGGAGTGAGAGAAAGTTACTGAGGGTAACAAAGGAAGTAGCAAGGGTGTGAAAGGTAATGCATGGGCAGATGCTAGTAGATAAAATAAAGAGTAAATAGCTTAATACTTTAATTAATTGTTATATGCAGAGAATTATAGCGATGCATACACTCTTGCTTGGGGAATAGGAAGAAGAGGAGAAACAGTGGGAAGTGGTGATTCGGAAGTCAGAAGTGTTGAAGAGAATGCAGATGGGCAAAGCATAAAATATAGATGGGTATGTGAAGAGTTGCTGAAGTATGGAGGTGAGGAAGTGATGATATGGATTATATGTAGGTTCACGTGGGAGAAGGGAAGTGTGCCAAAAGACTGAAATAGGGCATCTTAACCAATGACAGTAGATAGAGAAGGTTTGTAAAAAACATTGGGAATATACAGAATACTAGGCAAATTAATGGAAGCGACGATGATCTTGTGTGAGTGTCTCAGGGCAGCAGTGCCTATAGAGCAAATTAATTGAGTTCTTTGATCTGTTGGGTGATGTCCTCAGGGTGGTTCAATGTATATATGACTGTATGTATTGACTGGAATCATGGAATAAGTACAAATCGGATCAATAAATGTCTGTATACACCTGGTAAGGGAAGAAGTTGCTTTTCTTATGTTTTTTTTTGCTGATACAGTTATGATTAGCAAGGAGTGGAATTTGCAATGTTTGGTAAATGCTAGATGCCGTGTGATAAATAGAACCTGAAGGTCAATATATGGTGAAGAGTAAGGTTACATAGTGTGAAGTGAGGTTAAATGATCAGGTAATAGAAATGTCGGCTCATTTATGTATTTGGGAAGTGTGAGGAGTAAATTTCGGAGATTGTACAATGAAGTGAGAGAAAAGGTACAACAGAGTTCAAAGGTACAAAGGTACAAAGGTACAAAGGTTTGTAGGGACACTGCAAGCAGTGACCATAATAGGGTGGTGAGCATGGAAAGACAAATGTAACTGCAGTGTGGTAATCCCGCCAATATCATATGGGAGTGAAGCAAGGACCTTGTTGGGGACACTTGTAAGGGCTCCAAACACCACCTGATGGGTTTTTGTATGTCTGTGCATTCTGATGTGTGTCTCAAATGCTTGATGGTTTGTTAAGTAGGATCACAGTAGTTTAAGTACTTGTTGCTGACATTAGTATGCTTATCTTATCTGAGTTTTGATAAGTATATGTGTTCAGGCAAGGTTTTCCACTGATGCGCCGATATGGGAGTTGGTGGGCGGCAACCTGAACAACGATCGGTATTTCCTGGCGGAGATGGTTCTACGGTGGAGTTCTGAGCATCACCTGGCGGGCTTCAGCTTTCCCCTGGAGGTGCAGCTGGTCCACTACAACACCCGGTACAGCAGCCTGAGGGAGGCGCTCTCCAAGCCAGATGGGGTGGTTGTGGTGGCTAAGCTCTTCCAAGTTGGTATTGTTGCAATTTTTGTTCTCCAAAGTTTTATATTAATTCATAATGATGGTTACAAAAGTATAAGGGATGCGCTCTCCAAACCCTACTTTGTTTCAGTGTTTTGTTTGAGTAAAGTATTTACTAATTGCATAGCGTATTTGTAATGAACTGGAAGAATAATCTGAGTTAGTTGAATTTAAGACTGCAAATAATTTTTAGTTTCACAATGCCATATATAAATGGATAGACTATAATCTAAATGGTTTATCATGGTGGATATCTGCTTCCAAAGATTGTTTACGGATGTCAATTTTTTCTATGCATACGTAAATAATCTATCCGATTTGAACACTTAATGGCTGATTAAAGTTTAGTAGATTAATTGAAAATTTGTATTCGCTTCCTTTCGTAGTATCTGGCTATGAAAAAAAGAACAATGAAAGTTGTCCTAATGAATCTTTTAATATACAGAAACTTAACATTCTTTCATTGCTTTAAGTGTAAATAGTAAGAATTCCTTTACTTACCAGTTGATCTAATTACGGTAGCTTTACAGCAAATATTTCAAAATGCTGCAAGAACTTTGATCTTTTGAAATTCCTTTCAACCATTATATCAATACTTATTATATATATATATATATATATATATATATATATATATATATATATATATCTATATAATATATATATATATAATATATATCTATATATATATATATATATATATATAAATATATATCTATATATATATATTATTTCCATTCACATATGCATAGCCTACGTGAGTTGCAGTTGGGATGTGTGTACATGCTTAGATTGATATGCAGGATTCGAAGTTGCATAATAAATCGTAGGCAGTGTCCACCATTCTTTAACTGTCTTCGTGGCGTAATGCATAAGGTATTGATTTTCGGTGTGAGCGTCCTGGGTTCGAATCCACGGACTGTCACATGTGTTTGTAATATTTCATTAATCGATTTTAGGAGTAAGGTTGGTTGTTGGATAGAACATAATAATATATTGTAAAACTATGGAGAACTAATGTTAAACATTTTCAGCCTAAATCAAAGTTCTTTCCATATTGTTTTATCAAATTAATGTTCGATTGCAATTCGACCTTAAGTGATGAGTATATGCACAGGTCATGCAAGTAAATAGATACTTGGACAATTATCCAGTGGCTGGGATATGACTTTGAGTAGGTTTAGTAAGGGAGCTGTGACTTGCCTGTGGGAAGTTGGATTTTGAAACTTGTACAAAAAACACACCAATAGGCTTAGGTGGCTCAAAATTGGATTAGAAATAGGCTTCCTTGGCAACTTTCGATACCAAACATCATAATACACTCACACACACACTCTCTCTCGCTCATACATGCCTGTAATAGAGGCGAACAGAAATACAGCCAGATACCGTGTTTTCGAGTTTTAAAGTAGATGTCTATAATTATGTGTTGTGCAAATTATAATATGTACCTGTATCCAATACCCATATCGTTTGGTAGTCAAATACATGTCTATATGAAGCAGATACGGAGTTTCAACATTCTCAAAAGTCTGAATTGTCGTAAATGAGCCCCGAAGGCGGGAAAGCCGCGCCAATCTGCTGAAGCTGCCACTTGTCATTTCGTTGGTAGGGTCTATTCTAGTAGAAGTGTTTGAGGGGCTCTGGGACCGTCCCTCAACACCAGATGTATCCAGTATGCTATACATATAAGATGGTAATAGGGGGCAAGTAAAAGTGCCCGGGAATGAGAGTAACCTTGAAAGCACAGATCGATAGCAAGGGGAGGGAGGGAGGGAGGAGAACATACACGCTCCCTCCCTCCCCTAGATCACACCCGACCAGCTTATACCTTACCTTATGGATTTACCTGCTTTCTTCTTTCCCTACACATATTTTCTGGGTCCTAATTCTTCACATATGCCTTGTGATGCAATAATATTGCTTTATAAGGGAGATATAAGGGATATTACAACATTTCTCCCCTTCCTCCTCTCCCCGTGCAAGGGCAAAACCATAGAGTACAGAAGGATAGAGAGGAAATAGAGACGCCACAAATATGTAAATAGTGATCCGTGCGTTCGAGAGATGGCAGCACGATCGCAAAGGAAAATGGGATAGTCTCCATTAATTCTTAATAATCCCTACCTTTTACCAATAACGCTATTAATAATCAAGTGAACGTTATCCAGAGACTCTGTAGACATGACCGAGTTAAATAGACATAAGTAGAGGCTACTGTAAAGGCCAGATCGTGAAATTGTCATTTTGAGGAGGTTCACAAGAAATCCTCCAACCCCCGCCATTGTTTTTGTGAGATTCGGGAGTTGCCAACGTCAAACATGCTGGGACAATATATCCCTAGACGTCATAAGTATAACCTAAGAACGTATTTCGTGTAAATGGCCAGTCTTAGTGCAACTTTACAAATTAACATCTACATAACCTGTATCTAATAATATATATTCAAAATTACATTTTAATTCTTGTTGCTTGGAGTTCTACAGCTTGCATCATATAAGTATTTTTCATGTTTTCTTCTTGCTTTTATATATCTAATTTATATTAAAAAACTTAAGTGTTTTTACCAACATTAATTCACTCTTAAAGACGTTCCCTCTTTAACCCTCTCAGACATATGACGCAATTTTGAGCCTATTAGGGATACTTTAAAGCCTTTATTACCATCAGGGTTTTTTACAAACCTTTATTTTAGTTACTTCAACCTCTGCAGTTGACTTTGAGTTAGATGTGGGCAGAAAACTAATTTTGGAGAGGTAATTATAAGAGTGAGAGAACTCTATTTCTTATTGCTAATCTGGCAACCTCTGCGTCATATATGTCTGAAGGGGTTAATCTATTGCCCCTCATTTTGCGGACTTTCCCTAAACTTTGGTAACACTGCAGACGAGCCAGGCAGACCGATATCAAGGAGTATCTAATAAGGAGAAAAGACGGAAGTGTTTTTGTTGTATGCCCTACAACAGTGCTGCCACCAAATCCCTAGGACGTGCGGCGAAATAACCGGGTGACTTCACACTTTGACCTCTATCCTTCTGTACTCCATGGGCAAAAAAAAACAAGAGTGCCCGGATGCCTATTCTCACCAACCATGCTACTCTCAAACCTACCTACAACACTCCTACATATTTTTGTGCAATTTATATTTTACAGTGGGATATGTAGTGTGTAAGTGTGATACCAACATGCTGATGTTCATTACATTGCGTTTTGCGTGAACCACCTTTCCGCTTTTGCCTTCGCACCACGGTCTATTCAAATAAAGATCTCATAGGTGTCCGATTAATGGCTAACATTGTGGGAAAGTAAAATTAGAGCATAATAATGTATACTGTCATTTTTATCTGTCCATACTAATATTGAACCCATAACTAATGTCTAACTAATGGTGTGTGTGTACAGGAGCCAGTGGGTGTATGGGGGACTCTGGATTGGCTACATGATGTGGGTGGCGGACACAACAACCCCCTCCACACACTCATATCACCCATACAACACCACCAGGTAAGAGTGGAAGTTTAGGTTAATTATTGGTTCAGGTTAGGATTATGGATGACCTCTATGGTCACTAGATGAGGTAGAGGGCGGAAATAATCACCACTTCCACACTTTCATCCAATCCAGTGATTCTTAAAAAAAATTCAATGTCATTCATTTCATTTACCCCAAACTAAACCAGAAACGTGGAGTTGGGAAAAGAGAAGATAAAAACAAACTAGTGGTAGTATATTATACAAAAATAGATAGAGGGTTAGGGAGAAAGAAAAGTGTAGGAAGAGATTTTTAAAACCAGAACATGTGGTGTGGGAAGGTGATCAGAGGAGTGGATAAAAAGAGGACTGGAGAAAATTAAGAGAACATTATGGAGTTCGTAATATGAAGAGCATAATATAGTCCACCAGGTAATAGCCAAACCCAGAATCCCAAATACAGGGTAAGGGTGGATCACAAATTCATAGGTGTGTGATCAGGGGTATAAGTAAGGGAGCAGAAGAAATAGACGCCTGCCAAAATCAGGCAATGCGTCTTTCAATTACCATTCCTAGATTTTCCTAAGTGTATGATGGTTCCCTCACCCGTTTCTTTCTCCCCTACTATGATCTAAATTCTAAACTGTATGACTGGTTCAGGTTAAGGAGGCCGGTCGTGAGGCCATAGTGGAATCTCCAGACATCCCCCTCCTGATGGGTTACATGTCCTCCTACTACGAGTACCGCGGCGCCTTACCTCACGCACCACCCTGCTCCACTCCCGCCACTTGGATCGTTCTCCGCAAGGTAAGGAGTAATACAATCAGACTGGCATATGAGGCAGTTTTCAAAGCCAGTCATAAATGTAACTATCTCAGTTGTCTTGATGCTATGTTATTTAGTTAAACATATTTTTGTTGGCTTTGTTTTTGCCATTTTCCAGCAATGTATTTTTAGTTGTACCCCGTGGAAAAAAAAAAAAAAAAAAAAAAAAAAAAAATATATATATATATATATATATATATATATATATATATATATATATTGTATATATATATATATATATATATATATTATATATATATATTATATATATATATATATATATATATTATATATATATATTATATATATATATATATATAAATAAAAACAAAATTGACATTTGGCGTAGCCAGGACACTAAAACTACAGGAACATGATGGATCCCCTTTCATAAGGTTAGTTTCGTTTATTATCTTGTATTCAGCAGTCTAAAGTAAATAATTGAAATCCTAATGATTTGATATTATTCCTATGCGATCATCCTAGTTATTTTAAGTTATTTTAGTGTTCGTTGAAATTAAATTTACAAATGTGTCTTAACACTGTAGGGTTAATTATGTTAATATGATAATGTTCTAGGTTGGTGAGGTGTCTCGGCAGCAGGTGTCTGCACTGAGGACCCTACTGGACAACACCAACACTACCATCACAGCCAACCCTAGACCGGTCTTCTACTCTCCAGGACGCAATGTTACACTCAGGTCAGTGACACACAGGAAATAATTAGTATGCACAGGTATTTATCAGTTAGAAATTTATAATAAATCCTATAGATGAAAAATTGTAAATACTGATCTATAAATATATGCCTGTAAGTATTTATAACTATCGATGGTGGTAGGTTGGTGACGCCCATCATCCCTATCTTGTGGCCTTGGTGTTCAAAGAATGCATCTTTACTGGGAAGTGTGGCGGGTGTTTTGACCAGTCGCACTTTCCAGCATCATGTCAAGGCAGTTGACCAGGTCGACAATTAGGGTGTGCAGCTTTGTATTTGAGAACTGTGTACTACTCCAATAACTCCAATACAGATTGCGAAGGTGATAAGGTGGTGCTGGAGCCACGGGCTCTCGTATATCTGCTGTGCTGCAGTTTAAGATTCCTCCCTTTCCACTACCATCAGTGCCACCGTTGACTAACCACGGCTCATGCATGATTTAACATGCATGTATGTATGTTGTTGTTCCCTAAGCTGCCTGGCAGACCAGCCCAGAGTCCCTAAGGAAGGCCATGGCCACGGTCGGGCTTTCCCACAGAGCTCTCAAGGAGTGTAGCTTGTGTTGTTGGCGTAAGTGATTGTGTGAAATGCAGTCTTCTATGATGTGTTTAATAGTATGGGGTGCTGTGTTGCAACCTGGGCAGGAGTAGACGACGGAGTCATCCAGTCTCTTCTGATAGCTCAGAAGGGCTGGATGTATGTTAATCTAATCCTTTTAATATATCTATGAGATAGATATTGAGCAAACCCTCTGCCAACTTTTTACTAGTCCGTTTAACTTTTGAAGGTGTCCATGTGAGGATGACATTTATGGCTGGGATTGTATTATGATTGACCGATTTAAAAATGTATTTAAATATGTAACTAGTAAGTATAATAGGGCTGGCATGTTCATTTTGTTCTTCAATACTGCTCTTTCCCTGTTTCTAACGTCCTCCCTTTCCGCTTTTGCTCTTTTCTCCCCTGGCTTTTCCCTCGTCCTTCGGTTTGCCCTTCCATCCTCCCTTGTTCCAAGTCCTCTACTTCTCCCCTCGTTCTTCGGTCTCGTTTCTTCGATCACCTCTCTCTTCACGCTACAACCACTCCTGTGTTTACTGATGGCTCCAAGACGTCGGTAGGCGTGGGGTTTGCCGTCCTTTTTCCCACTTGCTCGTATCAATATTCTTTACCTCCCGTTGCCAGTATTTTAACTGCTGAACTTTATGCTATTTTTATTGCCCTCCGTTTTATGTGTTCCTTCCCCTCCTCGTCCTTTACTTTGTTCTCTGATTCTCTCAGTGCTCTCCTTATCTTACAGTCCTCCCCTGCTCTACACCCTTTAGTTCTCTGATTCTCTCAGTGCTCTACTTATCTTACAGTCCTCCCCTGCTCTACACCCTTTAGTTCTCTGATTCTCTCAGTGCTCTACTTCTCTTACAGTCCTCCCCTGCTCTACACCCTTTAGTTCTTTCCATTCAGGAATGGCTTTTCCGCCTTTCCGTCCGCAAAAAGCTTGTACATTTTTGCTGGGTTCCCAGTCACGTTGGCGTTTGCGGTAATGAGCGGGTTGATTGCCTTGCTCGTTCTGCTGCCGTGCGGGGTACCCGCTCCTCACTTGCTATCCCGGCCTGATTTCTTCCCTGCCTTGTCCAGGTTTCTTTGGTCGAGGTGGCAGACTCAGTGGTCCACTATCTCCGTTAATAAACTTCGATCTGTCAAACCGTCCGTTTCTGGGTGGTCTGATCCCTCCCACCGTAGTCGCCGATGGGAGACGGCTTTGGCCCGTCTCCGCATTGGCCACACCAGACTTACCCTTTCGTTTTTAATGTCCCGTTCTCCTCCGCCTCTTTGCTCGCGCTGTACCGTTCAGCTTTCTGTCTCCCATCTTTTCCTCGATTGCCCCTTATTTTCCGTTGCCCGCACGCGTTTCTTCCCTTTTCTGGCTTTCCTCCGCCGGCCGCCATGTTTTGCTGATTTTCTCTCTGAATCTCCCTCGTTTTCCATCTCCCGTATTATGTCCTTCCTTCATTATGTTAGAGTTCTCGATGATATTTAGGTAACTTCCTTCCCGTCTTTAAATATTTCGTTCCAGATGGCCTTTGTCGCCTGGTGCGTTGACTTCATTAATGTAATGTAATATTCTTCAATACGCATTGCTACATCTAACTGTAATTAATGTTAATCAAATTATTTCAAAAATGACTAAAGACACTCTACCATGCCCCAACAGAGTGAACAGTCCTCACTTGGCACACGAGTTCCAGAGCATCCTGTCCCTGGCGAAGAGAGACATTGGGAATGAGACTTCAGATGCCAAACAGGCCCCAGAACCACCCAAACAGGCCCCAGAACCTTCCAAACCTCCCAACAATGCTCCCGTTGTTAAAGAAAGTGGTTCTCCCAATGTTCGTAATGATGGTGATGGCAATGGTGGATACTGTACCACCCCTGCACTCTCTATGGTGTGGCTGGTGACGCTCCTACTCTCATTGCTCTACTAACTGAAGCGATTACTCAAAGGACCAGTGTGTTTACCATTAGGGAAGGGCTAATTCTTCTCCTTCCTGGTGTTCTGTTCAAGGAAGGGTCAGGATGACGGAGTTTTTAAATGCATTAAATCCCTTCAGTATATGAGGATGAGATTTATGTTGTATGGTGGCTAACATTTTACTATTTCAGTTAGATTAGGAAGGTCCTCTAGGGATCAAATGGGGTACAAACTATCTTTAATAACTTTTATTCAATACCAGAGCCTTCCTTACTCCATCAAAATTGCATAATATTAGTCAGAACACCAATAACTGTGTCCTGACGCTTGTTTGGGTTAAGGATAAGGCCATAAAGATCGTCGTGATCAGTCTTTTATACTTCTGAGTAACTAAGAGACCGTACCTATAGTAACCCCTTCAATGAGATCACGATTTATTTACTCAATTAACGCTATCGACTCCGGGGTGGTATGTTGTAATCTTAGTTTTTATTATTTTGCATGTAGTTTAGTGGTTTTAAAACTTTTTGCCCTTTTTGGCTGTCTATTCCCTGCGTATGACAGCAACCCTGCCCATCAACATAAACCGGACTTCGCAGAATTTGGAGCACTACTTGGCGTTTTCTAATTGAAAGGGTTAATCACCTAAGCTTCAGTAAAAAAAGCAATGGTTATCCTCATCAACGCTAAAGTTAATGGAATAAATCCTAATGAAGAAATGTTACTTCACATATAACGTGACTCAAAACTAAGTATTATTTTATACCGGTATGCTATTTTTACCACAGAGTTTCTAGGAGAAACCGAACAAATAATAATTCCTCGAGTCTCACGGATGTTCTTTTGATCTTATCTAACTAGTAATTTATTTTATTTCCTTTGTTGTGCACATAAACATGCGCTACTGACTTTTATAGTTCCTGATTTATTTTAAGATGTTGATTTAAATGTTTTTAATTTATTGTATGTAAGAAATACACTTTTTACTAAAAAAAACTATACCCTTTTTCACGTTAATTTCCTAATAGCACCGTGAAAATGGAAAAGAACCTCTATTTCCTAACAACCATGTACAGTTCTCTCTCTCTCTCTCTCTCTCTCTCTCTCTCTCTCTCTCTCTCTCTCTCTCTCTCTCTCTCTCTCTCTCTCTCTCTCTCTCTCTCTCTCTCTCTCTCTCTCTCTTCTCTCTCTCTCTCTCTCTCTCTTCTCTCTCTCTCTCTCTCTCTCTCTCTCTCTCTCTCTCTCTCTCTCTCTCTCTCTCTCTCTCTCTCTCTCTCTCCTCTTCTCTCTCTCTCTCTCTCTCTCTCTCTCTCTCTCTCTCTCTCTCTCTCTCTCTCATAGAAACTACAGTGTAAAGGTAGCAATAATAATAGTTAAAATTTGAAAGTTTAAACAAAATAGACATGTCATAATAAGTGGATATGTGATATAGTGACTGCAAAATATGTTACTGATAGAACAGTGGCACAATATAGCCATGCCTGGAATGCTTCACCAAAACTGAACTGCACTGTAAATATATGGGCCGGTTTTTTGGATCACTTTCTCACTCATATTTAGCCCCATTAGTTTTCAGATGTGAAGATGTTTGCCCCATTAGTTAGTCGATTTTAAGACTTTTCGCCCCATTTCGTCGTTAATATTAGGTGTCCATTTTTTCCCTGGCGAACGATAGTGAGCCTAATGTTGGAAGAACCGGCCTTCGGCCGGAATTTTTTTCTACCGAAAAATGTACAAATTAATCTAGAAGGGGGATCTAATGGATGTTTTTAAAAAATTGATGGAAGTCTAGGGAGGAAACTAGAAAACTAATGAATACATTTAAAAATCGCACAAAAAGTGAACCATTCCCCCTTAAAGAAGGTACGATATAGGTAATTATAGTGGCCATGAAAACTTACCTGTAGTAAACCCATCTGATATAAGGATAAACACGTATATGTAACGGTAATTTGTTAACTATATACGGTATCTTAATTAAGGTGAGGCTGATGGACTGTTGAGGTTAAGGGGAGATGGGTAGTTTCTCTTGTCCCCTTTCTCCCTCGTGTTAAGCCCCATTTGTTTTGAAATTATAAAACGTTCGGCCCATTAGTTTGGCGATTTTAACACCTTTCGCCTCATTTCGTTGTCAATTTTAAGACCTTTCGTACCATTTAGGAGTCTATTATTTCCTGGCGAGCGATAGCGAGCCTGAAATTTTAAGAGAAACCGACCTTCGGCCGGGACATTTTCTACCGAAAAATGTACAAATTTATCTTTAAGGGGGGTCTAGGGGGTGTTTTTCTAAGCTTGATGGATGCCTAGCGAAAAAACTAAGAAATAAAGGAAACTATTAATTAATAGACCAAAGAAAAACAAAAAAGGTCAGTCTCCCCTTAATTTATATCAGAGTGAGCCAATTATCCCAGTCTTCCTTCTACTAAACATGTACTGTAAGCTCTGGAACTCTCTCCCTCCATATGATATTTACACATCCTATGACTTGCACTGCTTCTAGCTCCATCTGTCCAGACACTTTGAATCGAACGTACAGTTTGCCGCACTTATTCTATTCCGTTGGGGTAGTGATTTGGCAGCGCCGCACCCACCTCCCCAACCCCCCTCCCTCACTCCACCTCTTACCAATAGGAGTTGGAGGAAGGAAGGAGGGTTGGGGAAGTGGGTGAAACGCTGCCAAATCACGACCCCAACGGAATAGAATGTGCGGCAAAATGTACCTTTAATTTGGCTCTATCACTCTTTCAATTTAGTCGCTTAGTATAGGCAGCTTTCCCATTTGTATCCTTCTGTCCTTCACACACACCGAAAAAGGGTGCTAAATTTATTATAATGTAAAACTTGCAAACTAGTGTGACGCTCACCGCTTCCCCCAGAACCGCATGGCTTACTCGCCAGGGCAGAGAATGTAGCTACAGTCTACCTATCATTGTGTACTTTCCTTCTCGAGAAAGCTTGTGTTGCAGACAGTTCAGAACTGTTCTTTATTTTCGTCTGTCACAATCCTTTCTATTTTATTTAGTCAATTGAAAGTATTGTGTTAAGTAGTTGAATGATGGGAAGGCGAGCGGGAGAGAGAGAGAGAGAGAGAGAGAGAGACCAGGTGGTGTGACTTGGTGGTGAGTGTGGCGCGTGGCTGGCCTCCTTACATAGGCCTCGCGGGATTCGTTCCTCCTGCCTAACACTGCCTACTAGGCGGCTGCTTACTGGGCGACTGTCGCGCGCCCTCGTGCCATTCCTGCGAACTGGGACTCCAGCTAGGCGGTCCCTGGGAATATTCTTGTCAGATCCTTCCCAGACAGCGTACTCTAAGCATCTTCCATGAATTGTTCCACACTCTTGTCTTAGAATCTTTCTCTCCTACTGCCTCTATCATTTCCACTACTTCCTCACCTTTTATTAATATCAATCTCCCTCTGGTTCCCTGCATCCACACCTTGAATTGGTGGCCAGACTGTATTATATGCTGGATCTCACATTTCTTATGTACTAGGCTAAGGTTGAAGAGAGTCTTTGTCTTTTTGGGAGATTGTATTGCTCGGACTGTCTTTAGTGATTTTATTTGGCGATTAATTTTGGTCATAAGAAGTTTCTACCCATTCATGTTTAATTTTTCTGGATGATGTGCCTGTACTTTAAAAAAAAAATGCCTTCGCCCGGGATATATATCTATCTAAAAATGCACAAATTCAGCGTAGAGTAAGATTTGGGGCCGCCTTTCCTTTCTCGTATGGATTCCTTGCTTTCTCATTCTTAGTTTGCCCCCTTCCACGTTCTTCCTCTACGACTCCGTGAGTGTCCTCCTTGGCTTCTTCCTCGTATTTCCAAGTGTCCCTCTCTTCTTCCTTGTTCTTAGTCCTATACCCCGCCCCCGGTTCTTTGTTATCGTGTCCTTGAACACCTTGCACAACATTCTTCTTCTACTCCAGTTGACACTGATGGCTCGCGTTAGTCTTCTGGCGTCGGGTTTGCCATCCTTTTTCCTTCCCGTTCTTATCAGTATTCTCTCCCTTCTATGGATAGTGTTCTGACTGCCGAGCTTTATGCTATCTTCTTTGCCGCCCGTCTCATGTGCTCCTTTCCTTCTTCCTCCTTTACCCTTTTTTATGACTCTTACAACGCCCTTCTTCTCTTGCAGTCTTTCCCTGCTGTTCATCCATTGGGTCTTGCCATCCAAGATTGGCTTGTCAGTCTTTCTACACGGAAGAAGGTTGTACAATTTTGCTGGGTGCCTAGCCGTTGGGAGACTGCATTGGCCCGGCTTCGGATAGGCCATACCAGACTTACCCACTCCTTCCTAATGTCCCACTCACCTCCGCTGCTTGGCTCCCGGTGTGTTGTTCAACTGTCTATTTCTCACATTTTCCTTGACTGTCCTCTCTTTTCTCCGGCCCGTATGCGTTGTTTTCCCTTTCTCTTTGCCCTTGGTCGTCTGCCTTGTCTTGCTGATATCCTCTCTGAGTCCCCTTTCTTTTCCATTGACCATGTAATGTCTTTCCCTTCTTCTCTTGGCCTCCTTAACGATATTTGAGTTACTTTCCCTCTAACTCTATCTGTTTTCTACTTTAGTGCCATATGGCCTTCGTTGCCTGGTGCTAGGAGTTTATTAATGTTATGTTATCTTCAGTTTCATCTCTTGCAGAGATGCCAAGACATGATTCTGTGGATTCCTTGTAATATCAGTAGGATTAAATCCAGTTACAGATGTATATACTTATATCATTATATCATTATTTCATCTGTTTGAATTACTTTCTATTAACCTGGTACTTTGAGACAGTACTGATGTAGTAAAATATACTTCCTCGTGATATTTCGCCATAGTTGGAATCCTGCATTACCTGCGTATATCCCAACATAATTAGATAACCTAAGAACCTTAACCTAATTAAGCCTTATGGTATCCCCATCTTCATCATTCCTATACACAAAATAACACACACAAATATATGTATATCTTGACCACATCAAACAATTTTAATGTATACCATTACATTTTTAATTAGGATTATTTTAAGTAATAGTGGGATAGACTAGTTAGTGATTGGTTTTGTAATTTTAGGTTAAGGTAAGGTTATCCAAATATAATGGATATCACAGTAATGATTTACTGACCATTGCGAAAAACTAACGATGGGAAAATATTTTATCTATATCTATCTATTGCCTGACGCCATGATCCCCGAAGGGATGGCCACGAACGAACCGCCCCCATGCACCTCTGTCCCCAGTCAGTTGACGCCCCTCCCCACAACCAGCACCGCCTTCGTTCATGTACTTCCTCACTCCATCCTTCCACGTCTCATTCGGTCTACCTCTCCCTCTCTGTCCCTCCACCTCGCTCTCGTACACCCTCTTAGTCATTCTCTCGCTTTCCATACGTTCCATATGGCCGAACCATCTCAAGTTGTTCCTTTTCACACTTTCCAGCACATCTACCACCACACCTTCTTACTTCCTCATTAGTCTGTCTATCCCTCCATGTAACTCCGCACGCACTCCTTAAGTAATTCATTTCCACTGCTCTCACTGTTGGTCAGAGTCTCTCAACCAACGTCCATGCTTCGCTTCCGTAAGTCAGTGTCGTGATTGACACACTGTCATGCAAGGACTTCTTCACTTCCATACTGACCACCCTATTTCTTGTTACTGCTTTTAGCGTTCCTACAACCCTCTTCCCCTGTTGTACCCTCTCTTGCACTTCTTCATCGATAGTCCCATCTATACTCAACACACTGCCCAGATACTTAGAAGAGTTGACGATCTCCATAGCCTGACCGTTCAGCTTCACCTCACACTGTGACTTCACCCCTTTCGAAGACCATAACCTTGCTCTTCCCCGCATTTACCTTCAAATTCCGTTTTTCGTACACTGTTCCAAACTCATTTACCAGACCCTGCAACTCCCATTCATTATCACTCATCAGAACTGTATCATCCGCAAACAGCAGTATAGGTAGCTTCCACTCAATTCCCTCCCTTTTCAGCGATACACCAACATCCACTGCTCTTGATAGTATTTTATCACACCGGTAAAAGTATGTATCCCGCTATTACAGTTTACCGTCGCCAGGTTTAGCCCCAGTCCTTAAACTAAACCAATTAACCCATATTAACAATTACAGGTCTGCTTGGCCTGGTGGCATTTGACCTCACTCAGGACCAAGAAATATTTCAAAGTATTGAGCTTCTCTGACAGGTACCACTAAATTATGTATTAAAAGAATCTCCGTAGCCACCCTGTTACTGGTATGGATGTTATAAACTCATTAACCCTCTGACGACCATAGGACGCAGAGGTTGCCAGATTAGCAATAAGAAATAGATTACTCTCACTGTTATAATTACCTCTCCAAAATTAGTTTTCTGCCCACAGCTAACTCAAAGACAACTGCAGAGATTGAAGTAAACAAACTAAAGGTTTATAGATACCCCTGACGGTAACAAAGGCTTTAAAGTATCCCTAATAGGCTCAAAAATCACGTCAGGATGTGAGAGGGTTAACCCTTGTCTGGCGGGGGTGGACTTAAGTCGAGCTAGAGAACACCTGCCCAAAGAGCGGGGACCGACTTAAGTCAGTGTGCAATTTTTGAGCAATAATGGCTCTGAGAGACGAGCGACGGGAGGAGCGTAGGTCAGCTCATGACCGCTCGGCACGGGTCCCACGCGACTACCGACATCTACTCCACACACACACCTACTGCCTCGCTACACAGGGAATTATGTAAGGAAATTAACCGTATTTTAGGGATTTTGCACTCGTCTTGCACGATCGTGGCAAGAGAACGCGTGGTCGTAGAAGGATGGTTCTGGTGTCATTGAAAAGCTCAATTATCGCCCTTTCAGGGATACATAATTGTATTACGCTCTGGCTGTTGTTTATGCATGAAAAAGAGCACGGAAACAAGGTCGTTTAGGGTAAAACCACCCGCTTGGTGGGTAGAAGTTACTGACGGGCCCGCTCGTAAGGCGTTAAGGTCGGATTTCACTTTAGGGAGTGTTGACTCTGGATCATTGATGACTTCTGATGGCTTAATTGCAGCTGGTGGTTCAGGTTCGATAACTGATGCAGGTGGCTCAGGTTTGATGATGGGGGCCGGTGGGTGAAGTCTGATAGCAGGAGGATGGGCCACAATATTAGCCCATGGAGGGATACTAGCATCGAGAGTCGTAGTCAGTTTCACTGACATATACAGTGGTTGATCTAGAAGTACATTGTTGGATGGGGTAGGTGAGTTGAGTGTAATTTTTGATGGTGAACGTGAGTATGAAATGGGAATTGGGGCCGCTGTGTGTAGTTTGACGATGGGGGCAGATGGGCGGGTCAGTATATTTGATCCAGTGGTGCAATTAATATCGAGAGGTGGGAGTAGCATCACTTTAATCAGCATTGGTGGGTCAAGGAGAAATTTTTTAGGCACCGGTGGGTTAAGAAGAATATTAACACAGGCTGTACCCTTTTTTGCTGTTATAATTATATAGTTATATTTTTTCAGTTATTGTTTATCACATTTATTATCACTTTATTTCACAATTAGCACTTTGTTTTACAAGTGATCACTTTATTTCACTTTTAGATAGTGCGAAATCCAGCACGTCCTAACTAGTACAGTTCAGAAATAATTATGAAGCTTGACCTGTAGGCTACATGGTCCTCCAGGTGACTTCGTAAAATGTCAGAATAAATGTAAAATGCCCCAGAACGAGAAGCCCACCACAGAAGCCACGAACGAACACCACACAGAAACACCCAAAGGAAAGGTCCACAGAACGAAAGGACCAGCTGACCGAGCCAGCCAATTCAGACAGGCCCAAGCCCGCAGGGCTAAGCAGCTCCAGGCCGCACCTAGATACCCCTTCTAAACTGACCATTTTTCCACACCTCATGTACACTACCCCCTCGTGTCCTACACTCCTAACTACAAAGATGATGAACAGGAATATACATTCATATTAAAAACACCCATGCCCAGTCCCGACGTTGAGCCAATGCCAACACATCAGACAGCCATAATTATATCTATGTATGTTCTTACATCCGAGAAGTAGATGTTCTATATCTTAGATGTTAAAACACCCACGCCTGTCCCTAGACCTTGTATATCATTTCCCATGACGAGTATAGATATATGTAACCCGTGCTCAGTCGCCCCCTTGCATTGTTCCTCTAGTAACTAAGTGTCTCTATAACTGCCACCAGTATTGATACGACATAGCGGCACTGTCCTTGTGTCGTATTGTGCCAAGTACAGATCAACCAGGTTTCATCACCTTATTAGGACGACGACTATAATGTCGTCGTTCATCGATGTATGCAATCCTTAGTTTAAGTATTAATATTAACATTCCCTAACATCTTGTCTTGCCAGACTAAGCTTCTGAAGACCATCGCCCCATAAATCTATGTATTCAATCCTTAGGTTAAGTATTTTTATCCGCCATTGTGTTCACCTTTTTCCATTTACTTTTCCACAATTGTCATACGTCTTCCCCTTGCCTCCTTCGTATCCACAGTCCACACTACGCCAATTTACTTCGTGTCATACACCTCTTACCCCAACCAGAGATTGTATAAGATAACCTTATTACCAGTATCTGTCATAAGTACCCCGAAACAATAACTAAGTACCCCTACGAACTGCCGCTGTTGTTGGTATATATATATTTCATAGAAAACCCAGTTCCCAGGGCCAACTAATAGTATCCATAACCCCTCGGACTGATCACATAACTCTATCTTTTCTAGACTCATATACCACCCCATAGTTACATTCCCCGGTAGCATTTGGCTAACGTATTCTACTGCCTTTTCAAACTCCCATATCAACTGCAGCCTAATGCCACCCCCACGCCCAGAGACCTTAGGGTCAAATTCCCCTATAGTCCCCCTGCACTCCTCCCCTCTCATTATAAGACCCCGCGCTTCTCTACTCTTGTCCGACCTAGCCTCTCTCTCTCATACCTCTTGAAGATCCTTGAATTGTCCGTTGCTAACGCTCTCCAACCTTTTATATATATACTCCTATCCAGCCTACCTTCACTTAGTAGGCCAGAACAACATTAGAACTTTACTAGCCCCTTGCATGCCATCTATTCTCTTACAACCCATTCACAACCCTGCACCCAATGGTCGTCGGTGCGAGGCTAGCCGCCTCGCCAGTAACTAACTTCTATTGCCATACTTCCAGATAAATGTGGCAGAGTTAGCAACCCAGTCTCCACCACATCCAGCAAACCCTACAATTAACAACCAGCCGAGTAAAACCAGCTAGCCAAGGCACCTTCGGTTTTGGTATTAAGGACACCCACATCTGTCTCATACACAGAGGGTTATTACGAACACTGGTGATATGGCAAGCCCCTAGCCACAGCTGCCGGACGACAATCACAGAGAGAGGGCGCCCAGCTCCCCCTTTTTGCCCACCCGAGGAGGGAGACCCCCACCCCCGCGGAGGTATACCTGGCCCCTGTTTTGACATCCGAGTCATTGCCAGGTAGCACAGGAATTCTTCCTATCAATGAACTAACCATGCATGACTAACACCTTTACTAACCTCTATTAACTCACAATAAACCATTTACCTTTCTTGCATGCTCTGATCACTAAATTAGCACCTCAGCTATACCATAGAATGAAGATTGAACAATCTAAGAGAGACGCTCCTATCACAGCTGTCCCCATCCTCCTCGCAAAGTAGATCCAGTCTCTCTCCCCTAAATACTTCCAGTATAGCCAAAATAGTACCTCTTACTAAGGCTCAGTTATATGAAAATATAAAGGCTTCCTATAGCCATGTGCCACAACAGTAAATACCATCTTACCTAGTCCCCATATCTATTGAGAGCTCAAATAAGTCCATAAGACTCGAGATCCCTACTGTCTACAGGGTCCAGAACCGAGCCTATAAATCTAGCTCCCGCCCCCAGTCAAATCAGTTGAAAGCTAGACACCAACCAGTGGTCACTACCCTGCAGTTAACTTCTAGCTCTGCCCTTGTGTTGTTCCGGAGTTGAGATCCCAGAGCCGGCAGACTCCGTGGCAGATTTGGATAGAAGGACCTGCCCACGTATTTGAGAACTTCACACATATGGACCCCCTGGACGGCCGCGGAACCAGTCGTTAGCCCCCAACATCATGGACGCAAGATAACCAGGACCAGACCCATCAGATACTACCCAAGATTCCCTTTATCAGTACTAGGCCTACATGTTACAGTGCTGTTCAGAGATTCGCTAATTAATATTTCTACGAAGTGGCTATCTCTTTGCCCCAGTATAATTCATATAACCATTCAATTAGGAAGTGCTAAGCGTATCAGTGTTCATTATTTAACAGGCGATACTAACTCTCGTAATCAACCATATGCCCAGATATTATTACCTAGAAGGAAACCCTAGTGATATCTGAAGGTTCGCCCACTGATTTACGTTCTATGTATTTCTGAGACAAGAATATCAAACTTAGATCAGTACCCCCTGAGGTTACTAGAATTCCCGTGCTCTAAAATACGCGTGTCTAATCTAGTCTGTGAACTACTACTTGTGCAACAGAGCTACCAGTAATAAATCTAACTGTGAATATGATTCTATAAGTAACATTGATGGTCTTCGGTATATAAACCTGTTGAATTAAAGCCAGTGATCAGAATATTAATACCTGAACGTTGGAAGTGGGAGACTAGGCTCCATCCAGATCCACTTATGCTAGTGTTGTTCGATTCTATTATATTGTCTTGCACGAGTATTCTGCAGTGGTATATAAATAAACGTGATCGTGTAACTTGCTACCATGTGTTTCTTTGTGTTCTCTATTCCTCATATCTTGTATTGTGCATGCAGCCTTATATACCCAGTCAATTAGAACTCACATTACCCAAGTTAAACCTGTAGAAAAACGGCATAACAAAATGTTTCGTAAGGTTCACTAGCTTGCAGGATTACATTATGTTTCCTAACTATATATTAATCTTTTTCTATCTTTATATAAAGACTAGCATAACATTTGTACAAAATTAATGTATTTACCAAATTATATACCTGTATACAGTATACTGTACTAGATTTTGTTTATGACAAATAATTTAGTTACCCAATTAAATTATAAATTTTCTATGAAAATGTAATTTAAAAAAATGAAATATAATGGGTAACTGATATAATTTTATCAAATATGACTGATTTCTTGTCTGAGTAATAAATCATTATAATGTTAATGGGTTGCATCTATTTTGAGACACCCTGTATATTACATTGCATGTAGAGGCAATTATTGTGGGTGTCACTTAAAACAGAGCGATAATAATACCGTAGATAATAATTATACGTGTTTGGCTTCTCGACATGACAGAGAAGCAAGAGTATTGGAACATTAGTTAATTACTTATCTGCAATGGACAGACGGTTAGTATATTATGTAATACTTTTAACATCGGTTATATAAGGTAATGTTTGCTAATAATGAGGAATTAGATGTGAAACACACTCATAGTACTTAATTTTCACAAGTGTTAAAATAATATGACTCATTCAGATCTTGAGTTACAAATGCGTGACATATACAAAACTGCTCGATGAATTTAAATGTTGAATATACAGGATAAATGATTATTCACACAGTCACACACATATTTCTCTCAAGCCTGATTATTTCGTCTCCGCAATATTTGCTTCCCCTTTTTCAAAGTTATATATATCACATTTCTATAATTTTCACTTTAAGTACTGAAAGTACTTATTGAAAGCTGTATATACACATTATTGTATCATATAAATACTTTAATAATTTTAACCAGTGTCTATATGTTGTTAAAATTCGTCTTCTGCACATACAAAAATATAAACAATACCAATTCAGTTTTATATTTATCTAGCAATATTATGCTTTATTAATGTTATTTTCTTTCGTTAATTACAGTACAAACCAATACAATTACCACTTAATCTATTGTTTGAATCATATATCTATTGTTTGAATCATATTATTAAATTTCAATTTCGATGCATTTAGGATTTCTGCAAGTTCATAAGTATAACACATTAATAGAATACTCCCAAAAACTCAGTGATTAACAGTAATCCATTTTTTATGCAAGTTTCTTTGATTAATATTTTATATTCTGTAAGAGAAAATTAGAAAGCATGATGAACCCACAACAACACTCCCTCTCAGCAACAACGTTCCCCAGAGTGTCAGGGCTTGTACTGAAGGGCTAATGAAAACTAAGACTAAAGAACTACCTTTCCTCACCACCACAACTAATTTCCTTTTCAATCCTACACTTTCATTAAGGGGAGGCAGACCGTTTTTCTGGACCCACTTCTCACTAATGTTTAGCCCCACTAGTTTTGAGATTATAAGACGTTCGGCCCATTAGTTTGGCGATTTTAACACCTTTCGCCCATTTCGTTGTCAATTTTAAGAAATTTCGTGCCATTTAGGTGTCTATTTTTTCCTGGCGAGCGATAGCGAGCCTGCAATTTTAAGAGGAACCGGCCTTCGGCCGGAAATTTTTTCTACCGAAAAATTTAAAAATTTATCTTGAAGGGGGGTCTAATATAGGAGGTGATTTTCTAAGCGTGATGGAAGTCTAGGGAGGAAACTAAAAAAATATATGAATAAATGAATTAATAGACCAAACAAACGGTCTGCCTCCCCTTAAGCACAGTTACCTGCAGTGCCAGCTGGAGTTACTTGTCTTGAAAGGTTCTGGGATATTGGTGTAGTATTCTGAGATATTCCCTTGAGCCACAAACAGAGTCACGGTCAATGTTCACTGTCTCAACGTTATCATAAAGAAGTACAGCAGTTATTTGTTGGGCGACTGTACCTTTAGTCTATTCATTGTGATAAGTTGTTTATTATTTATTATTATTATTATTTATTGTGAAATCCCAACCACCAACCCCACATAAATAAGAATGACATGAACAATCGAGCTGATATTTCTACCATATAGGAAACGTGAACCAGGAAATTGGTGTGGAAATTTACACCCCATTTGCTCTTGCCCTCTCTGGATCATACGAGGCTAGGTGTCAGTGTGTCTAGACTCATCGTAATTAAATATTAAAGTAATATTATCGGTATGTACTATTTTCAGAGTGACTCTGCAGGAGGAGGAACTGATAGGTAACGTAGTAAGATATGAGGCTTCTAGGAACCATGACCACTGTGGGGACGCTCATCAGTTCTCCATCTCCCTAGAACAGGGTCAGTATGTGTGTGTGTGTTTTGTTTACACATTGACTACAAGAGTACTGTAGGTGGTAATTTGGTCAGATATCGACACTTATAATTTCCATTTCCTTTAGCCGGTAATTCGCAAGTGGTCAATTATTCTCCCATAGTAGTAGACTATCGGCCATATTATTAACCCTTTAAGGATCATGATGCGTTCTGACAGTTTATTCTGGCTAGCATTAGACAATTTCAAGCAGCTTAGGAAGGATCTGTAGGAATAACAAGGGTAAAGACTATCTCAATTAACCCTTCCATTATACCCTTCCTAATCTGAACAAAATAGTCTTGAAAGTTCGTATTATCCAACCTGCTAGTTTCCTACCTGCACCTGTCTTGCCCTGATTATGTTCTTTGAAGGAAATGTATCCTCACATTATTACACAAAGAGCTTTAACCCTTTGAGTACCAGCGACGTGTCCTATATTTTATTCTAGCTATATTTTAGCGATATTATGCAGCTTAGGAAGGATCTGTGGTAGTTAAAAGGCTTGGTAGAGATATATTGAAGCCTTATTATTGATAGTGGTCCTTCCTAAGCTGAATAAAATCGTGTAATAGTTGCCAGAATCTGAACAAATTACGTCCCTGTAATAACCTGTAATTTAGGAGGAACCGGCCTTTGGTCGGAACATTTTTCTACCGAAAAATGTACACATTTATCTCGAAGGGGGTCTTGGGGATGTTATTTATTAAGCTTGATTGAGGTCTAAGGAGGAAACTAAAACAAATTCTGTATATATATATACCGGTAATAATGAAACATATAAATATATGAACTAACGTCCCCTTAAAACTACTCGTGTGACATAGCCTTTGCTTTACGTGTGTTTTAGGCTCTCCCTTATCAAGTTGCCCCTTGGTGGAGATGTTTGTCCAGTGGCTGATACAGCTGATAAGATGCGTCGGTGTTGATAAGGGCATGATGAAATTCATGTTTTTGTTTTTTTGCCAGCAATATATGCTCTAGGTTAGTGACAGCTATGCACGCTTAAATTAATCTATTTAAGGGGGATGGTTCACTTTTTGGTAATTTTTTGTTTCATTTATATATTATTTTTTTAGTTTCCTTGCTGGACCTCCATCAAGCTTAAAAAACACCACCTAGAGATACCACCTTTCAAGATAACTTTGTACATTTTCGGTAGAAAAATGTCCCAGCGTTTTTTATTAAGATTTTAATGCCAGGATAGCAGAGAAATATAAGTGGACATAATATAAGACGTCCCATTTGGCGAGACAAACGGCAGTAGCCCAGGTAATAAATTATCCCCTGTGTACCAGGCTTGGTCAATCTCCCAGCACAAACTACACAACAAATAAAGATACGGAGATAAGTACCTCGGTAACGCTTAGTCTAGTGTATGATCTTCACATTAATTAAAATTTGGATATTTAATTTGATCGACTAACCCCACAATAATATAATACGAAAAATAATTTACTTAACTTACTGGAACTGGCTGTGGTGTTTAATCCTTAATGGAAGTGTATTGCAGATGCACGTCATTAATTAGAACATATACTGCCCTCAGCTTGTGTCATTAATTAGAACATATACTGCCCTCAGCTTGTGTCATTTTCAAAGGTTTGGTGGGGATGTTAAACAATCGTACCTTTTCTGTTCTATTCCTTGGCATTGTCCTTTTTATAATATAATAGAGAAGCTTTTATGTACAGTGGCTGTACATACCAGCTATCTCTGTGTTCGTAATATTCTTCGAAACTATATGTTTTGTATCGTTTGTTATATTAAGTTAAATAATTGATGCATGCACCCTTTTCATACGTGAATTTGAAGAATTTTTATGTTTTTTTACACCAACCAACTTCACATCTAAACTCAATTAATATAATAACAGCTATTTGTTTGATGACATTTTTAATATTCTTATCGTAATATTGATTAAGCTATGCGAGCCTTATAATATATTTTATTTCCAAATTTTATGTCTTAAAGGAACAGACTATTGGAGACCTTCCCTTTTTATGATTATGTTAACAAGTGAGCCCGCTATTTTAGGATAAGGTAAAATGGGCAACAAGACTGATGAAAAGTTGTTCATCATTTATATACTGGGTATTTTGTTTTTGTAACTATTATTAATTTTCCTTAATACAAGACTACTATTTAAGAGAGCACACCTCGCTTTTTTTTCTCTTTCTCTCCCTCTCTCCTTGGCTTGTATTCATTCGGCCCCATTCAGCCTACTGTTTTAAGACGCTTAACCCCATCCAGTTGTCAATATTTTCCTGGCGAGTGGTAGCGAGCCAACATATACATATTTTTGTTTTGACTGCAAGTTAAATTTCTACATTTTTCGATAGAAAAAAGGGCCCATTCAGTTGGCTGAATGGGGCCAATTGGATACAAGTCAGAGAAAGAGAGAAAAGGAGAGAAAGATAAAACAAAACAGGTGACCCCCCTTAACGAACAACAGACCAGAGGCGGTAACCTTATCAGAGGAAGGGGGCCGCTATACAATCATATTATCTATGACGTGTTTTATTCAAAGAGGTACCACACGCCACATTTCAATGTCAACTTTCATTGGCCGGCATTTTTCCTGCAACATTTCTAGGCTATTTTACATTGGTATGGAAACGTAGACTAGAAAGATGGAACAATTTAGGCACAACAATTCATATACAAGTTTACTTCAGAATTTGCTACATCTATGTTGCAGAACAAAGATGTAGAGAAGTTATCATTCTCTGAACGCCGAAATGAGGCACAGATGTTTGTTAATCTATTTCAGAAGTTTACATTTGCTTAACGACGCCATCCATGATGAACGGGTTGAAACAGTAATAATTTGTAATAGCATTGATCGACCCTTTCACGATTTGTTAATGGTCCGCTATGACCCATTAAGCCAAATGGCCTCTGTGTGCATAAAGTGTTACTTTTCGCCATTATAAATTTTTCTGTTCAGTATAGAACGGCATTTACGAATATGCATGCTGAGATTATTATATTGTTATTTAGGGTTTTAAGTTCGCAGGATCATGTGCTATCGCTGGTATAATTATGTCTCAAACCAGAGACTACTCCGTGAAACTGATTAAAGATATATTACTTGCATGGACTGTGAACACCAACTTGGGTTTTATGGGCATGTGGTTTGCCTCCCTGAAGCAGACCCTGCTCACCAGGTGGTCTCTACAGAGAACAACCCTGAGTGGAGGAGGCCTACGGGAAGGCGTAGGATGGCTAAAGCTCGGTTCACACATACACGAATTAACGTCCCGTCCGTCCCCGACCTCTTAATTCGCCTGCAAACGGGCAAGGACGCCGGCAAAATCGCCTATGGTCGGTACAGGGACGTGCGGTGTCGCCAGCACACGGGACGTGGGGGCCTAGGGGGCGACCTTTTTGTGCATGCACAAAATGGTCCGCGTGGGTCGGGGCAACTACCAGAAAACGTGTCAGGCCGGGACACCCACGGGAGCAGTCGACGTCTAGACGCAGCCTGGCGGCGTCTAGGCGCCGACTAACGGGATGAGAACGGCGGCAAAAACCGTTGGAAGGAGAGTCGGCGATGTGGCACCGTCGCGTCACATAAGCTGGCGACACCGCACGTCCGTGTACCGACCATAGGCGAGTTTGCAAGCGTCCTTGCTCGTTTGCAGGTGAATTAAGGGGTCGGGGACGGACGGGACGTTAATTCGTGCATGTGTGAACCGAGCAGAAAGGGTTGGGGACGGACGGGACGTTAATTCGTGTATGTATATATATTGAACTAGAATTTTTGGATAATGTTAAACCATATTAGATTAGATTAGACACTCTCATACTAGATTTACACTACTTGCTACTGCCAGTCCACATACAAACAATTAACTACAACAATACCATAATTTAAAACCATTATCTTCAGTTTCATCTCTTGTACAGATGCCAAGACATGAATCTGTGGATTGCCGTGAATTATCAGTAGGATTAAATCCTGTCAAAAATGTATATAGTTTTAAGGCGAGTTTAGCTTTATGTAACAATAGTATATAGTTTGAAATGGGCAATACTATTTTTCTCTCCATTAATCTGAAATGGTGGTTAGGTATAACAAGCTGTCGACATCATGTGAAGACAATGATGCATGTTCTTGTTCAACTTTATCATCAACAAGGTAAATATAGAGGCAAGGAGGTATTTCCTTCATACATCAAAGAGTTCTTAATATCACTATTTTTTAAATATATATTTATGATTGTTTCCTATTCCCTTTATGAAAGGGAAGTATTTTTCACTAAGATACACAATGTTTTGCTCAAGTCCTCTGATTTGCAAAGTATGACCAATATGCATGGTCTGTCGTCTCGTATTATCTTCACCAGCGATAATCACTGTGTGGATATACTGCAATATGATTGACGTTGAATGCATGTTTGTCCGTTTGGTAGAATAATTTCTCAAGGACGAATTATGGAACTGAACAAAACATGTTAGGTATCTGTGTTTCATACATTAATATAGAGATTATTAATTATTGGTTTACATTTGATGACGCCTTCACTTCCCACAAACCCATAACTGAATCTGCCGAAATATGACTATGAGCAGTTTTCACTATAAACTTTGTACTGGTTACGGTACCTAAAATAATCGTTCACAAATTCAGTGAAGATCACATGAATGTCAAAGGAGATGAGAACTTTGGCTCCCAAACATTGTAATATCCGAGACGCATAGACTGAATAACATGGAACTTTGTGTTTACATTCAGTGGATACGTATATTTCACTGATCAAGGGTGCTGGCTCTCCTTCCAAATGATTGCATGTATATCAGAAATATGTGTTCTTTAATATTGCACTCTTCTTTAAAAGAGTAGGCCTACAGTTTTCAATTATAAATACATTCAGTGAATGTTAATAATACGTATATTCTAGTCCCCCCAAATATCAGTATATTTCAAGAGATTATGAAAAATATTCAATTTAACCCTTAGGCGCTCACCCACACAATTGAAGTGAATTGGAGGTTTTGTTCAATATGGTCAGCCACTCGAATTGTGGTATTAAACTTTCAGAAAGTCGGCTAAAATACTGAAAATGCAGTCTGCATAAAATATTTTCGCTACAAATAGCAATCGTTGTGAAAAAAATAGGAAAGCAAATGAAAATGCTGTTTGATGTCTTTTCACACTGCAAGAACATTGATACAGACTCGAGTTTTCAGTGTGCTAAGAGCGGTAAGGCATGGAAGTACATTGCATTGGCTCTTAAAGTTGGATGATCCGTGCGTCTAGACAGCTCACTGTGAATGGTAAGCGTGTGCAAAATACCTTATGATAGTGTTGTGTGTTATACAAGTGATTCTTTACCATAAATATAGTGCATAGTAATAATAGCATATTGTAAAAGCAATTTGAATTATGAAGCAGTTACCAGAATGTTACTCAAATTTCTAAAATGCATATATATATAATTATTTGTAGAAGAAAACTCTATTTACCCTTTCAGGTCTCAATAAGTTTTTTAAGTTTCTATGGACAGGCGACACAATGTCTGGGCAGCTGAGGTTTTCTCTTTGTTCCCGTTCACCCAGCTTACCTAGGTATGAAGGGTTGCCAGATATCTCCACATATAGACTAGTATACCAGATATATTGGACGCGCATCCACACGTGCGTTAGGGAAAAAGTGTCTCCCGTGCGCGAGAGGGTTAAGCCTATGAAGTTTGTTGTTATTTCATTCTCTTTCTCATGCAATGAGCTATACGTAACACTATAATTCATAGCTATAATCTTCACAAGAACCAAATATACCGATGATGATGTAAGCTTAATACCATGTAGGTTTACCTTTTTTTTTAATTATATTCATATACAACATATTAATGAAAAACAAATTCTGATTTCACCATTATAAAGAGTGCAATATGTTTTATATCATATATAGAACCTATTGTGATCACTCACAAATCAGATATATGGCTAGTTGAATTCAAATCCAGTTGACAAAAGGACAATTTGGTTTTAATCTGAATATATATTTACTATGATCATATGTTGTTTTGTAGGCTTTCCTATTGTAATATTCTAGATTAGTGTTTCTTCTTTCCTTTGATGTCTAATACATTATAGTAGACGTAATTATTGTGGGGAAAACTATGTTTGAATAATCATTTTCTGCTACGGCATCATGTTTACAATAATAAGTACCAGTTTTACTGCTACTGTATATTTATATATTCTAAAATTTTAATGATAAAGAAATTACGATTTCACCATTAGAAGGCGCTTGAAAAATAGTTCTTACTTTATAGCATAAATAAAAAAAAAAAAAATATGACCAGTTCAACTCTATAAAGGTTAAACATGTTATTATCGGTCAATTTTCACTGTGTAATTAACTATTTTTGTTTTATATTTTTCCGTTATGTTATAGTATGAGTTTTCTTTTGATGTACAGGGTGTCTCAAAATAGATGCAACCCATTAACATTATAATAATTTATTACTCAGACAAGAAACTCTAAAAATGATAACATATTCTAGAAGCTGTTATTATAACAATAACAAAATAAAGATTTGAGGTCTCTAGCTCAAAGGATACATCCATTAGAGCACAATCATGTTCCAAATGACTACCGTTGTGCTGCAGACACACTTGAAGCCGACGAGCAAAGTTGTCAATCACCCTGACACACTCTTCCTTCCTGATGGCACGAGTCTGCACTCTGTGAAATGCACAGCCTGGGTGGCCATCTCAAAACATGGCATAATCGGACCATTTTGGTGATTGGCAACTTTGCTCGTCGGCTTCATGTGTGTCTGCAGCGCAACGGTAGTCATTTGGAACATGTACTCTAATGGATGTAGCCTTTGAGCTAGAGACCTCAAATTTTTCGTTTTTAAATGTTATAATATCAGCTTCTAGAAAATGTAATCTTTTTTGGAGTTTCTTGTCTGAGTAATAAATCATTATAATGTTAATGGGTTGCATCTATTTTGAGACACCCTGTATATTACATTGCATGTAGAGGCAATTATTGTGGGTGTCACTTAAAACAGAGCGATAATAATACAGTAGATAATAATTATACGTGTTTGGCTTCTCGACATGACAGAGAAGCAAGAGTATTGGAACATTAGTTAATTACTTATCTGCAATGGACAGACGGTTAGTATATTATGTAATACTTTTAACATCGGTTATATAAGGTAATGTTTGCTAATAATGAGGAATTAGATGTGAAACACACTCATAGTACTTAATTTTCACAAGTGTTAAAATAATATGACTCATTCAGATCTTGAGTTACAAATGCGTGACATATACAAAACTGCTCGATGAATTTAAATGTTGAATATACAGGATAAATGATTATTCACACAGTCACACACATATTTCTCTCAAGCCTGATTATTTCGTCTCCGCAATATTTGCTTCCCCTTTTTCAAAGTTATATATATCACGTTTCTATAATTTTCACTCTTTTCAGTACTTATTGAAAGCTGTATATACAAATTATTGTATCATATAAATACTTTAATAATTTTAACCAGTGTCTATACGTTGTTAAAATTCGTCTTATGCACATACAAAAATATAAACAATACCAATTCAGTTTTATATTTATCTAGCAATAATATGCTTTATTAATGTTATTTTCTTTCGTTAATTACAGTACAAACCAATACAATTACCACTTAATCTATTGTTTGAATCATATATCTATTGTTTGAATCATATTATGAACTTTCAATTTCGATGCATTTAGGATTTCTGCAAGTTCATAAGTATAACACAATACTCCCAAATACTCCCAAAAACTCAGTGATTAACAGTAATCCATTTTTTATGCAGGTTTCTTTGATTAATATTTTATATCCTGTAAGAGAAAATTAGAAAGCATGATGAACCCACAACAACACTCCCTCTCAGCAACAACGTTCCCCAGAGTGTCGGGGCTTGTACTGAAGGGCTAATGAAAACTAAGACTAAAGAACTACCTTTCCTCACCACCACAACTAATTTCCTTTTCAATCCTACACTTTCATTAAGGGGAGGCAGACCGTTTTTCTGGACCCACTTCTCACTAATGTTTAGCCCCACTAGTTTTGAGATTATAAGACGTTCGGCCCATTAGTTTGGCGATTTTAACACCTTTCGCCCATTTCGTTGTCAATTTTAAGACATTTCGTGCCATTTAGGTGTCTATTTTTTCCTGGCGAGCGATAGCGAGCCTGCAATTTTAAGAGGAACCGGCCTTCGGCCGGAATTTTTTTCTACCGAAAAATTTAAAAATTTATCTTGAAGGGGGGTCTAATCTAGGAGGTGTTTTTCTAAGCTTGATGGAAGTCTAGGGAGGAAACTAAAAAAATATATGAATAAATGAATTAATAGACCAAACAAACGGTCTGCCTCCCCTTAAGCACAGTTACCTGCAGTGCCAGCTGGAGTTACTTGTCTTGAAAGGTTCTGGGATATTGGTGTAGTATTCTGAGATATTCCTTTGAGCCACAAACAGAGTCACGGTCAATGTTCACTGTCTCAACGTTATCATAAAGAAGTACAGCAGTTATTTGTTGGGCGACTGTACCTTTAGTCTATTCATTGTGATAAGTTGTTTATTATTTATTATTATTATTATTATTTATTGTGAAATCCCAACCACCAACCCCACATAAATAAGAATGACATGAACAATCGAGCTGATATTTCTACCATATAGGAAACGTGAACCAGGAAATTGGTGTGGAAATTTACACCCCATTTGCTCTTGCCCTCTCTGGATCATACGAGGCTAGGTGTCAGTGTGTCTAGACTCATCGTAATTAAATATTAAAGTAATATTATCGGTATGTACTATTTTTCAGAGTGACCCTGCAGGAGGAGGAACTGATAGGTAACGTAGTAAGATATGAGGCTTCTAGGAACCATGACCACTGTGGGGACGCTCATCAGTTCTCCATCTCCCTAGAACAGGGTCAGTATGTGTGTGTGTGTTTTTTTTACACATTGACTACAAGAGTACTGTAGGTGGTAATTTGGTCAGATATCGACACTTATAATTTCCATTTCCTTTAGCCGGTAATTCGCAAGTGGTCAATTATTCTCCCATAGTAGTAGACTATCGGCCATATTATTAACCCTTTAAGGATCATGATGCGTTCTGACAGTTTATTCTGGCTAGCATTAGACAATTTCATGCAGCTTAGGAAGGATCTGTAGGAATAGAAAGGGTAAAGACTATCTCAATTAACCCTTCCATTATACCCTTCCTAATCTGAACAAAATAGTCTTGAAAGTTCGTATTATCCAACCTGCTAGTTTCCTACCTGCACCTGTCTTGCCCTGATTATGTTCTTTGAAGGACATGTATCCTCACATTATTACACGAAGAGCTTTAACCCTTTGAGTACCAGCGACGTGTCCTATATTTTATTCTAGCTATATTTTAGCGATATTATGCAGCTTAGGAAGGATCTGTGTTAGTTAAAAGGCTTGGTAGAGATATATTGATGCCTTATTATTGATAGTGGTCCTTCCTAAGCTGAATAAAATCGTCTAATAGTTGCCAGAACCTGAACAAATTACGTCCCTGTAATAGCCTGAAATTTAGGAGGAACCGGCCTTTGGTCGGAACATTTTTCTACCGAAAAATGTACACATTTATCTCGAAGGGGGTCTTGGGGATGTTATTTATTAAGCTTGATTGAGGTCTAAGGAGGAAACTAAAACAAATACTGTATATATATATACCGGTAATAATGAAACATATAAATATATGAACTAACGTCCCCTTAAAACTACTCGTGTGACATAGCCTTTGCTTTACGTGTGTTTTAGTCTCTCCCTTATCAAGTTGCCCCTTGGTGGAGATGTTTGTCCAGTGGCTGATACAGCTGATAAGATGCGTCGGTGTTGATAAGGGCATGATGAAATTCCTGTTTTTGTTTTTTTGCCAGCAATATATGCTCTAGGTTAGTGACAGCAATGCACGCTTTAATTATATTTGTATATTTATTAAGAAAGGGAAGGTATGGTGGAGTGGTCTTGCTACTGGACTGGTATTCTTGAGTTCCGGGTTCAAATCCCGATGTGTCAATGAGATATTATTATTGGGATGGAATTCATGCTCTACACATGTTCAGTGCATGACCACAGAGGCAACCGACACGCCATAGAAATATCCTCGCTGTTTCCAAAATAATTAACATTAAATTAATATTTATTTAAAATCTGCTATGGGGGCAGTGCTTAGTGAATATACAGTTCAATAGGTGGCGTTTGAGAGAGAGTGGTGTCTGAGTTTGTGAGAGGAGACAGCAAGACAGTGGCGTTGCAGCTTCGAGTAGTCAGAGTTGCAACGGGCCACAAGAAGACAACCAGACATCGTAGGTCTATGAAGGAAAGACCACGAACGAGCCAGTTGCAACACTCAAAACCTGTTAGCGATAGTTGACAGTCACATAAGTGTTTGATAATATTCTACATCATAAAATACTATTTCATATGGTCTATCCTAACTTTAATTCAGGAAGCTCAGTGATAGACGAGACTGAACATAGACAAGTTGATACAGTAAAATGATAAAACTGTTATCATGATACAAGTGCATGAACAAGATAAATATCTAACCTTCATTGCTGAAACATGCAAAAGGTTCTAAAGATAACGTAGGCTATCTAATCACGGCCTTGGGTAAGTCTATCTCCTTAAGGGAACATGGGCCGTTTTTATGGTCCCCCTTCTTCCTCATGTTAAGCCCCATTAGTTTTCAGATTTTATGACGTTTGGCCCATTAGTTTGGCGATTTTAATACCTTTCGCCCAAATTCGTTGTCAATTTTAAGGCCTTTCGTGCCATTTAGGTGTCAAATCTTTCCTGGCAAGCGATAGCGAGCCTGTCATTTTAAAAAGAATCGGCCTTTAGCCGGGAAATTTTTCTGTCGAAAAATGTAAAACATTTTCTTGAAGGGGTGTTTTTCTAAGCTTGATAGAGGTCTAGCGAGGAAACTAAAAAATATATGAATACTTGAATTAATAGGCCAAAAAACCGGCCACTAGCCCCTTACGGTGAGGTATTTAGCTTGTACCCTAGACCTCCATCAAGCTTAAAAATTACACTCCCTTGACCCTCTTCAAGATAAATTTGTAAATTTTTCGGTAGAAAAATGTCCCGGCCGAAGGCCGTTTCCTCTTACATTACAGGCTCGCTAGCGCTCGCCAGGAAAAAAATGACACCTAAATGGCACGAAATGTCTAACAATTGACAGAAATGGGGCGAAAGTTCTTAAAATCGCCAAACAAATGGGGCGAACGTCTTAAAATCTCAATGGCAGTGGAATTAAACATGAGGGAGAAAGGGGTCCAAAAAATAATCCCTCAACTGGAAATCTCCCCTTAAGAGTGCAGAAACTATTAAGTCCTAATGTCTGATATCATCGTCTTTACCACGCGAACTGTACATCAGTCACCAACACATCGCCTCTCTCTCTCTCTCCCTCTCATTCAATTATCAAGTACTCCTTGGAATGTTTATAAGCTAAATTAGGCTAATTAACACCTGACCTTACACTAATTACACGTCATGTTGCATCTCTCTCACTCTTCTATTGCTATTACAATTATCAATGTTTTCCACAGATTTATCAGTGGTTACATGCATGGATGTCTATTGCACTAGACATATCGAAAGCCTTCGATAGAGTCTGGCATAAATCTTTAATTTCTAAACTACCCTCCTTCGGTTTCTATCCCTCCATATGTGCCTTTGTCTCCAATTTCCTTTCCGGCCGTTCCATAGGCGCGGTTGCGGACGGCCATTGTTCACTTCCTCACCCTATAAACTCCGGTGTTCCTCAGGGCTCTGTCCTATCTCCTATTCTCTTTCTAATTTTTATAAATGATCTCCTTAACTGTACCTTAATTCCTATCCATTCATACGCAGACGACTCAACCTTGCACTACTCCATTAGTTTTTTCAGAACGCCCCAGCCAGCAATCCCTCAACGACAAACGTAATGAAGCCATAGTACTCTTAAATTCTGATCTAAATACTATTTCCAATTGGGGCAGAGAAAACCTTGTTAACTTTAATGCTTCTAAAACCCAATTTCTCCATCTATCTACCCGTCAGGATCTCCCAGCGGACTATCCCTTATTCTTCAACAATACAAAAATCAACCCTTCATCTTCTCTCACTATTCTTGGTGTCTCTTTTTCTTCTGCTCTCATTTGGAAGGACCATATTACCAGTCTTGCTAAGGCAGCCTCCCAGAAGCTGGGTGTGCTCAACCGCCTTAGGGGGTTCTTTTTCCCCTGCACAGCTTCTTGCTCTGTACAGGGGCATAGTGCACCCTTGTATTGAGTATTGTTCACATGTGTGGGGAGGTTCCTCTCACACCGCTCTCCTAGACAAAGTTGAAAGGAAGGCCTTTCGAATCATTAACTCCCGTCCACTCACCAACTCTCTGCAATCTCTCTCTCTCCGCCGCAATGTTGCATCTCTCTCGCTATTCTATCGCTACTATAATAATCAGTGTTCCTCAGAGCTATCCCAGTGCATACCACCTCCTTTACGTAGGGCACGTGGTACCTGTCTTGCAACTCAATCCCACCCCTACTCTGTGCAACTCTCCAACCCAAGGGTGAAACGTTACTCTCAAACTTTCTTCTACTCAACAGCTGAGCTCTGGAACTCTCTCCCAGAATCAGTCTTTCCCTCTTCCTATGACTTAAATTGCTTCAAACTCCGTGTGTCCAGGCATTTTGGCTCGAACGTCCCTTGATTTTGGCCCTGTCACTCTTTCAACTATGGGGGAGGCACTCGCTATAGGCAGTTATGCCTTTTGCCTCCCTCAATCACATAGAAAAAAAAAAAAAAATGGATAGTAGTGGGCACCCATCTTTCAGCGCATTCCCACACCTATTCTGTCCAACTCTCTAACCCAAGAGTGAACCGATTTGTCCAGTCTTTCTTCTACTCAACAAGTAAGGTCTGGAACTCTCTCCCTCAATCTGTCTTTTCCTTATCCTATGACATAAACTACTACCAGCTCTGTGTGTTCAGACATGTTGACTATTAAGGGGAGACAGACCGTTTTTCTGGACCCCCTTCTGCTTAATGTTTAGCCCCTCTAGTCTTGAGATTTTAAGACGTTGGTTCCATTACTTTGGGGATTTTATGACCTTGCACCCCATTTCTTTGTCAATATTAGGACCCTTCGTGCCATTTAGGTGTCAATATTAGGACCCTTCGTGCCATTTAGGTGTCAATATTAGGACCCTTCGTGCCATTTAGGTGTCAATATTAGGACCCTTCGTGCCATTTAGGTGTCGATATTAGGACCCTTCGTGCCATTTAGGTGTCGATATTTTTCTGGCGTGCGACAGCGAGCCTATAATTTTAGGAGGAATCGGCCTTTGGCCGGGAAATTTTTCTACCGAAAAATGTACGAATCTATCTTGAAGGGGGGTCTAAGGGGTGTTTTTCTAAGTTTGATGGAGGTCTAAGGAGGAAACTAAAAAAACATGAATACATGAATGAATAGACCAAACAAACAGCCTTAACGGGGAGGTTTATAGTTTGTTCCCTAGACCTCCATCAAGCTTAAAATTACACCCTCTAGACCAGTGGTTCTTAACCTTTTCAGCACTGCGCCCCCTTTGGTCAGGAATGTATTCATGATGCCCCCCCCCCCCCCCGGCCCCCACCCCACCCTACCCCACACACACGTCTCTGATGCTTAGAAAACTATTATTTTTATCCATTCCATATGGATGCTTAAGACGCAAGATACTGTAAAAAGGGCGAAAAAATAACCAATCTGCATGCAAGGATTAAAACTAATTAATGATTTTATGTCAACACTACATGTGGTTGCTCGGAATGACGGTTGTGAATTTTTCCTATCAAAGTTTCTTATCTATATATATATCTTTGCGATTACCCTGTATGCATTTGAATGGCCTAGCCCTATTTTGAACATTAGTTACCCCACGCCCCCCCCTAGCATTGTCAAACGCCCCCCTAGGGAGGCGCGCCCCCCTGGTTGAGAGCCACTGTTAGACTAGACCCTCTTTCAAGCTAAATTTGTAAAAAATTTGGTAGAAAAATTTCCCGGCCGAAGGCTGGTTCCTCTTAAATTACAGGCTCACTATCGCTCGCCAGGAATAAATTGACCCCTAAATGACACGAAAGATCTTAAAATTGACAGAAATGGGGCGAAAGTTCCTAAAATCGCCAAACTAATGGGGCGAACGTCTTAAAATCTCAAAATCAATGGGGCTAAACCTGAATGAGAAAGGAGTTCAGTAAAAAATCCCTCAAGTGGAAATCTCCCCTTAACGTACTGTACCTTGAGTTTGGCTCTCTCTTATGCTTTCAACTTTCGGGGGGACACTAATTTATAGGCAGCTAATGAATTGGTGATCAATTTACTAAGTTCCCCTGAACTGGACTAACGAATGGTTCTTGCCAACGGGAAATTTGTCACGCATTGGTCGTTAGGTTCACTCGTTATGTTCATGTGTTACTCGGTATGACTTAGTTATTATTATTCACAATCTTGTAGTAATTCGTTACCCTCGTTTGTAATAATCTATTATTCTGTCAACTGTTTCCAACCTTCTCTTCACAGTTGATCAGGATTGATTCTATTTAAGGGGGATGGTTCACTTTTTGGTCATTTTTTGTTTAATTTATATATTATTTTTTTAGTTTCCTCGCTGGACCTCCATCAAGCTTAAAAAACACCACCTAGACCCCCTTTCAAGATAACTTTGTACATTTTCGGTAGAAAAATGTCCCGGCCGAAGACCAATCACTTCTAAAATTGCAGGCTCGCTATCGCTCGCCAGGGAAAATCAGACACCTACATGGCACGAAAGGTCTTAATATTGACAAAGAAATATGGCGAAAGGTATCAAAATCGTTAAACTAATGAAAGAACGTCTTAAAATCTCCAAACTAGTATGCTAAACATGAGGGAGAAGGAGGACCAGAAAAACCGGCCCATATCCTCCCTTAATATATTTGTTATTCATAGAGAAGTGTTTAATGGTTCAGCTTGGAGGGTCACTTTAGTCTGCAGTGCCGGATCAATCATGTTTATTAACCCTTTCATTACCGATGACGTCTTCTTGCTTTGATTTCATATGCAGTTTGTCGATTTTATGAAGATTATAGTCAGGATATATAGCACCTAATAGGTTAATATAGATAGTCTGTTATCTTTAAACTGGTGATCGTCCTTCCTAAGCTGAATAACATCGTCTAATAGTTGCCAGAATGTAATGAATAGGATGTCACCGGTACCTAATGAGTTAATAACCACGCAGATGGGGTAAGGACTGTGAATTTATTTGTTATAATTTTACCTTCCTGATTAGGCAGAGTGTGTTGCGCCTTGAGTGAGGAGTGTGATTATTGTTATCACTGAAGCACTCAAGGGTCACTAACTATCAGTAGCCTCAGTATCGTGCTTGTAGTCACGGACTTCACCAGTTGCTTTACTTACACCTTACTCTGTATATATATTCCTGAAGTATATCACAGGTATGGCAATATGTGTTTGTATACTAAAACATTTTTACAAAGCACTCTCCGAGTTCTCATGGAACACTAAATTGAGTCTTATCGGGTCAGTTTTTAAAAGTCATTATTGTATTCAGTGTATCGCTAGAGTATATCACAACTTCTGCATCTCCACGGGGTACCCACAAATATTAGTGGTCTGGCGTGTAAACTCCTCAGAATTAAAGAGTGCTGTTAAGTGAAGTGGTTGGATATACCTTTTCTTTCCTGAACTGAGAAGTAAGACAAGGGTGTGCTCTATACATTTACTGAGAAGTAAGACAAGGGTGTGCTTTTTACATTTACTGAGAAGTAAGGCAAGGGTGTGCTCTATACATTTACTGAGAAGTAAGACAAGGGTGTGCTCTATACATTTACTGAGAAGTAAGACGAGGGTGTGCTCTATACATTTACCGAGAAGTAAGACCAGGGTGTGCTTTATACATTTACTGAGAAGTAAGACAAGGGTGTGCTCTATACATTTACTGAGAAGTAAGACCAGGGTGTGCTCTATACATTTACTGAGAAGTAAGACAAGGGTGTGCTCTATACATTTACTGAGAAGTAAGACAAGGGTGTGCTCTATACATTTACTGAGAAGTAAGACCAGGGTGTGTTCTATACATTTACTGAGAAGTAAGACCAGGGTGTGCTCTATACATTTACCGAGAAGTAAGACCAGGGTGTGCTTTATACATTTACTGAGAAGTAAGACAAGGGTGTGCTCTATACATTTACTGAGAAGTAAGGCAAGGGTGTGCTCTATACATTTACTGAGAAGTAAGACCAGGGTGTGCTCTATACATTTACTGAGAAGTAAGACAAGGGTGTGCTCTATACATTTACTGAGAAGTAAGGCAAGGGTGTGCTCTATACATTTACTGAGAAGTAAGACAAGGGTGTGCTCTATACATTTACTGAGAAGTAAGACCAGGGTGTGCTCTATACATTTACTGAGAAGTAAGACAAGGGTGTGCTCTATACATTTACTTTTTAACACTTGCATGGTCTGGCTACTGGGCTGCCCTTTATCAATATCACGATCACTGAATTTGATTGACATATAATGCTAGGATTCTGGCAAGTCACTGGAGAATATTATAATGGCTTTTTAAGTGCAGCCTAAAAAGCCAGTGGCAGAGCCACTGGATATCGGATTTCGTCCTTATTCCTTTTATTTATCCTAAAATGAATGGACTATGGGCTGAACATTTTCACACCTATTCTCTGGTTGGCTCTTTCCAAATGGTTAAAGTATTAGCTCGATTCCTCTACTTGCTTTTGAGTTACATAGGTTAGGGGTCAGGATTTCTGGCCTACCTAAACTGAATGGACTATAGTAGAATGTGTTTGGTTATTGTTGCCAATTTAGTTACTTTTCCGCTAGATCTAGAGGTACTTACTCCGGCAAATGTTTACATCTAGTGACATGAATTGTAGCGATATTCTTGAGGTTTGAGCCGCTTTAACGAAACATTCTAGGGATTGTGGCATTATTATAGCAATTTTGTTGGCATTTATTAACTATCTAGCGGACTTAATTTGGTAACCCTGGACTGTGTGTGTTGTCAGGGAGATGATGAGGGCGGTGGGTGTTGTTGTGTGGGTGGTGGTGAGCCTCCCCTGCCTCCTCCTCCTCCTCCTACCTACCCGCGGAGGAGCCCAGCCACAGACCTCCGGCCTGAGTACGTGTTACCAGTATTTAACCCTTTCAAAATCCGATTAGGCATCCCCCCCCCCCCTGTTTTCTGGCTATTATTAGACGTTTTTTTTTTTTTAGATTAGGAAGGGTAGGTGGAAATCAGATGTTTAATTAAGATGGTGTTTACCCATATAATTCCCACAGATCCTTCCTAAACTGTATAAAATCGTCTAATGATAGCCAGCATAAAATCTCTAAATGTGTCATAATGTTTAGAGGGTTAATCATTTCTTAGCAGTTTATCCTATCCAGTGTAACTCCTCAACTTCCTAGACGTTTATACTCACTTATTTATCAGGGTTATCCTTTAACTTTAAGGGGACCCATCTCGTTTTTTTTTTCTCTCTCTCTCTCTGGGTTGTATCCATTCGGTCCCATTCAGCCAACTGTTTTAAGACGTTAATCCCCATCCAGATATCGATTTTATCCTGGCGAGCGGTAGTGAGCCAGCATATTTTGTTTTAATGTTTTTGACAGCAGGCTAAGTTTGTAAATTTTTCGATAGAAAAATGTTTTCGGCGAAACCGGATTTCTCCATACAGTGGTGGCACGCTATCGCTCGCCAGGAAGAAATCAACACCTGGATGGGGATAAACGTCTCAAAACTGTAAGCTGAATGGAACCGAAAGGATACAAGCCAGAGAAAGAGAGAAAAGGAGAACAAAAAAAGCAGGTTACCCCCCTTACATTGTATCCTCTTCAGTCTTCTTCAACTTTAAACAGCATCCTCCTCAGCCTTATTGTTCAACTTCCCAGATCACGAACTGTATGCATGTATATACTGTACATACTAAGGCACATACCCCATAACTAGGGTGGCCGACTCGAGACAGAGCCCGAACAGAAACAACATTTAAAGCTCCAATTCTGAGGGTCCGGGATCACTTTTGCGTTCCCTCGCCCCTTTCTCTGTCTCGTGTAGTAGGTGAATTTTACAGAGGAGGAGGATTCCCAGCCTAGTCCCGCCCCAAAATAAGGAGCTATGTGTACTATTTATTCTCTAGGTCAGGATCAGTTTGCTACTTTCCAGGCCTCTACCTTAAGGGAGCCCACCTCGCTTTTATTGGTATCTCCCTCTCTCTTTGGCTTGTATCCATTCGGCCCCATTCAGCCTACTGGTTTAAGACGTTTACCCCCATCCAGGTGTCAAAATTTTCTGGCGAGCGGTAGCAAGCCAGCATATATATATATATTTTTGTTTAGATAGCAAGCTAAATTTGTACATTTTTCGATAGAAAAATGTCTCCGGCGAAGCCGGTTTTCTCCATACAATACTGGCTCGCTATCGCTCGCCAGGAAGAAATTGACAGCTGGATGGGGATAAACGTCTTAAAACAGTTGGCTGAATGGGGCCAAATGGATACAAGCCAGGGAAAGAGAGAAAAGGAGAGAAAGATAAAAAAAAACTGGTGACCCCCCTTAAAAATTATATATCCCATATTTGAACTTCAAAGGCTTGAACTTGAGTATGTATCCATTCCATGCCCCACTAAAATATTCCATTATCAAGTCTCTATTGTTTCCCCTTCAGTGATATGCTTCAACAACACAGATCTTCACCATGAGTATACAGTATATTCTCATCTATATTGTTAAAATTCTTAGTCCTCAAGCTGTCATCCCTCGGGTCATTGTGCAATTGTCCACACCTCTGTTACAGCTATATCCACTTCTTCAATCTATCCGACATCTATCATAGCATCACTTTTAATTAGCTGCACAGACCTTTTATATTTTTTATCGTTTTTCTTAAACTGAATATACCACAAGCTTTTCTAACTACAACACCTTTTTTCTTGTTTCCATTCTTCAGACATCAAGACCTATAACTAGCTTCAACTATAGCTAGCTTCAACTATAACTAACTTCACCTATAACTAGCTTCAACTATAACTAGCTTCAACTATAACTAGCTTCACCTATAACTAGCTTCAACTATAACTAGCTTCAACTATAACTAGCTTCAACTATAACTAGCTTCAACTATAGCTAGCTTCAACTATAACTAGTTTCAACTATAACTAGCTTCAACTATAACTAGCTTCAACTATAACTAGCTTCAACTATAGCTAGCTTCAACTATAACTAGCTTCAACTATAACTAGCTTCAACTATAACTAGCTTCAACTATAGCTAGCTTCAACTATAACTAGCTTCAACTATAACTAGCTTCAACTATAACTAGCTTCAACTATAACTAGCTTCAACTATAACTAGCTTCAACTATAGCTAGCTTCAACTATAACTAGTTTCAACTATAACTAGCTTCAACTATAACTAGCTTCAACTATAACTAGCTTCAACTATAGCTAGCTTCAACTATAACTAGCTTCAACTATAACTAGCTTCAACTATAACTAGCTTCAACTATAGCTAGCTTCAACTATAACTAGCTTCAACTATAACTAGCTTCAACTATAACTAGCTTCAACTATAGTTAGCTTCAACTATAGCTAGCTTCAACTATAACTAGCTTCAACTATAACTAGCTTCAACTATAACTAGCTTCAACTATAACTAGCTTCAACTATAACTAGCTTCAACTATAGCTTCAACTATAACTAGCTTCAACTATAGCTAGCTTCAACTATAACTAGCTTCAACTATAACTAGCTTCAACTATAACTAGCTTCAACTATAATTAGCTTCAACTATAATTAGCTTCAACTATAGCTAGCTTCAACTATAGCTAGCTTCAACTATAACTAGCTTCAACTATAGCTAGCTTCAACTATAACTAGCTTCAACTATATCTCTAGCTTGGAGCGTCCTTATTTTACCCTTTAAATTATCTATTCTATTTATTATCTATTTACTCAGGTCCAATCCCCACTTTTCTTATTTTCGTTCTTTTCCTTTTCCCTCTTTTTCCTTTTCTTTTCTGTTATAACTTCCTCAGTGCTTGTCCACAGCTTCCCAGATCTATAATTTGAGTGTGTATAATAAGCTATATCCTCTATATTGGCATTCTTTAACTGTATTTATGTTTTCATTACGAATATTTCTTTTTCATTATCCACTGGGTAACATTAGACGATTTTATTTGATTTCACAGGACTTTTAATAGTGAAGGTGTTGAGCAAGATATCTCCATTAAGGGGGGTCACCGGCCTTTTTAAAATCTTTCTCTCTCTCCCTGGCTTGTATCCATTCGGCCCCATTCAGCCAACTGTTTTAAGACGTTTATCCACATCCAGGTGTCGATTTCTTCCTGGCGAGCGATAGCGAGCCAGCATTGTATGGAGAAATCCGGCTTCGCCAGAGACATTTTTCTATCGAAAAATGTACAAATTTAGCTTGCTGTCAAAATAAAAATATATATATGCTGGTTCGCTACCGCTCGCCAGGAAAATATTGACACCTTGATGGGGATAAACGTCTTAAAACAGTAGCTAAATAAGGCCGAATGGATACAAGCCAAAGAGAGAGGGAGAGAAAGAGCAAAGAAGCAAGGTGGGCTCCATTAACTCCTTCAGCACGGCCACAGCTGTATAGTTTATATTGATTCTCACAAGCACCTACTCCGGCGATATTTGTTTGGCAACTTATTCTGACAATATTTTGGAGACATTATATATATATATTTTTGTAATTAGAAAGAAGGTAGATTATTCTAGATATCCAAATTGTTTTATACTGCTACTTAGCCCAATGTTGGGATATTTTCTTTTTCCTTCCTTCCCTATTTATTCCATAACTCTGGAGATTTTATGAAGTTTCACCTGACGGTTCACCCCTTTAGTATATGCAATCCTTCTTTTCAGCCATCCAGTCGCTCACCCCTACAGAGCAAGTAAACAGGGGCACAGATATGTTGGTTTGCTTTACTCCTGGTGAAATACAAGTATTAAATGAAAGTCAAGTGAGCCTGGGCTGCTACAAGGAACCAATAAATCTTCCACCGCTACCCAGTACCGCATCTAGTCTCAGAAGTGGAGATTATACCTGTACTCAACATGTAGTTGTAGAGTCACTATTTGATAAAACTGTAAATTGTATTCTTAAAGTGACTCCTCTCTCATCACCAACATCTTACGCCATGTCTGACACACATGAAGCTGATTCTGAAGAAATCGATTCAGTTAAAGTTTACATTCCAGGTATGGTATTTTTCATGTCTATTGAGTAATACATTCTAAGATAATTACTAAGAAGTAAATAACAACACTAACTATTTGAGCACTGGTATAATATAATGTATTTTGAGAACACGTTAAGGGGAGGCTGACCTTTTGATTGGTCTATTAATTCATTTATTCACATATTTTTTTTAGTTTCCTCCCTAGACCTCCATCAAGCTTAGAAAAAAAACCTAGACCCCCCTTCAAGATAAATTTGTAAATTTTTCGGTAGAAAAATGTCCCGGCCGAAGGCCGGTTCCTCTTAAAATTGCAAGCTCGCCAGGAAAAAAGTAGACACCTAAATGGCACGAAAGGTCTTAAAATTGACAACAAAATGGGGCGAAAGATGTTAAAATCGCCAAACTAATGGGCCGAACGTCTTATAATATCAAAACTAGTGGGGCTAAACATTAGGAAGAAGGGGGTCCAGAAAAACGGTCTGCCTCCCCTTAACTCTCTCCTTCCCTGGATACTTTAATAACGTTATGCAGACAAAGGATAGGGTGTGTCGTGCGTCCTCCAAATGTTTAACCCCTTCTGTACCGTCGACATCCCTTTATATATATTCAGGGTACTACTAATCGATTTTATTCAGTTTAGGAAAGATCTCTAACAATTATAAAGCTGCACACTATCACAATCAACCCTTTAAACTATCACAGATCTTTCCTAAGCCACAAAGATTCGTCTTAATAAGGCTGCAAACTATCTCAATCAACCCCTTAAACTATCACAGATCTTTCCTAAGCCGCAAAGATTCGTCTTAATAAGGCTGAAAACTATCTCAATCAACCCCTTAAACTACCACAGATCTTTCCTAAGCCACAAAGATTCGTCTTAATAAGGCTGCAAACTATCTCAATCAACCCCTTAAACTACCACAGATCTTTCCTAAGCCACAAAGATTCGTCTTAATAAGGCTGCAAACTATCTCAATCAACCCCTTAAGCTATCACAGATCTTTCCTAAGCCGCAAAGATTCGTCTAAATAAGGCTGCAAACTATCTCAATCAACCCCTTAAACTTTTTTCCCTTGCCCCTCAACTTTCCCTTCATAATTGCTGAGGGGCACAGGGCCTTGGGTGGGGCTTTGGTTTCCCAGGCGTTTCCGCGCCCTCCTCAGCTCCCTGCCTTAGAGTGGCTTCGGTCACCCGGGCTTTGTTAGTGGTAAGCAGGGAGGGTTTTGTGGGGGCGCTCTATGGCCTTGGCCTTGCTCGGGACCTTGGGGCTGTTCGGCCAGGCAGCCTGGGGAACAACAACAACAACAACAACAACCCCTTAAACTACCACAGATCTTTCCGAAGCCACAAAGATTCGTCTACATATAGCAAGACTAAAACATAACAAACGTTGCTGGTACATAAAGGGTTAAGACCATGAACATCTGTCTTTTCTTGGAGGTTGAATCTTGTTCACCTCAAATTTTCGACTCATATTTTGTTGTGAAATCGTTGAATATCTACTGAGCATCACATTAGAAACTGCTAAAAGCGACACACATCCTATCTTGTACATTTTACTGGGAGATGGGTCGTTTTTCTAGATCCTCTTCTCCTTCTTGTTTAGCCGCATTAGTTGTCAGATTTTAAGATGCTTGCCCCATTAGTTTGTCGATTTTAAGACCTTCCGCCCCATTTCCTTGTCAATATTTAAACCTTTCGTGCTATTTAGGTGTCGGGTCTTTCGTGGCGAACGATAGTGAGCCTGTAGTTTTGGAAGAACCGGCTGGGACATTTTCTACCGAAAAATTTACAATTTAATCTAGAAGTGAGTGTATACTGGAAGCGTGCATCATCAGTTAGTGAGTGTATACTGGAAGAGTGTATCATCAGTTAGTGAGTGTATACTGGAAGAGTGTATCATCAGTTAGTGAGTGTATACTGGAAGAGTGTATCATCAGTTAGTGAGTGTATACTGGAAGAGTGTATCATCAGTTAGTGAGTGTATACTGGAAGAGTGTATCATCAGTTAGTGAGTGTATACTGGAAGAGTGTATCATCAGTTAGTGAGTGTATACTGGAAGAGTGTATCATCAGTTAGTCAAAAGGTAATTAAATCGAGGTGGATATTTTGTGAAAATATACACTAAGTTTTTCTTATTGTGTGCATTTATATAATTTGTATGAAACAGTAAATTGAAAGTAGAGAACAGATGGTGAACACCTTTTATCTCTCTGTTGTTGTTGTTGTTGTTGTTGTTCCCCAAGCTGCCTGGCCGAACAGCCCCAAGGCCCCGAGAAAGGCCATGGCCACGATCGGGCTTTCCCACAGAGCTCTCATTGAGTGTAGATTGTAGATTGATTGTATCTCTCTGTTGCAAGAGATACCTACCCCTGATCAAAATTATAAGCTGTATTGTGTATTAGTTATATATAAATTGTAATATGTTGGAAGTGCGTTTATTATATTTTAATATTTTTCATGGCGTTAAACATTACCCCAAGCCAACTATAAAACACTACATTGTCCTAATATTGTGCTAATCAGATGGATCTGTGGGAGTCAGAGTTAACTGATCTGTGGGAGTCAGAGTTAACTGATCTGTGGGAGTCAGAGTTAACTGATCTGTGGGAGTCAGAGTTAACTGATCTGTGGGAGTCAGAGTTAACTGATCTGTGGGAGTCAGAGTTAACTGATCTGTGGGAGTCAGAGTTAACTGATCTGTGGGAGTCAGAGTTAACAGAATTTGTTTTTACCCATAATATACCCAATACCCTAACTAAGGTGAATATAATCATCTAATAATATCCAACATACAATATAAATAACGTCAACGAATACTGAAGGGGTTAGGATCATGTAAGGGACCTACTGTACTGTACAAAGGAGTACAAAGGAGTACAAAGGAGTACAAAGGAAATCAAGCAACAACAGGTCTAGTGACCCTTCTAGGTTGCTTGTCCTCCAAAACACTGAGGATCAAGTGTCCAAACAGTGGTTTAGAGTGGGTAAGGGAACATTGGAAAGGGAACTACTGCCCTGCCACTAACGTGGCAGGACTAGGAAGTTAGTAGGGGACATATGGGTTAGTAACTGAGGGGAGGATAAAGTTATTCATTTACAAACGCAGTCAGTCGCGGGTTTGATGCGAGATATTTGTCTAGGCGGAATTTAAATGAATCAACGGTGCTGCAGTCTATAACGTCTCGGGGAAGCCCATTCCACAAGTTGACAACTCGATTGAAGAAGAAATTCTTAGATTCGTGCGAGTTAAAATATTTACCAATAATTTTGCAACCGTTTCCCCGCGTGTAATTAGATTGGTCGATAGTGAAGTACTTACTACAGTTCATATTGTCGATGCCTTTGATGATTTTGAACACTTGAATTAAGTCGCCTCTTAATCTGCGCTGGGTTAAAGGAAATAGATTTAATTCTCTAAGACGCTCTTCGTATGGTTTGTTCTTTAGGCTAGGTATCATTTTGGTAACTCTACGTTGAACTCGTTCTAGCTTGTTTATATCTTTTTGGTAATAAGGGCACCAGGATTGAACGCAGTATTCCAGAAGAGGGCGGACTAAGGAATTGTAAAGGGTTAGGATAACTTCTTTGGATTTATGCTCAAATGACCTGCCTATAAAGCCAATTATTTTGTTTGCCTTCTTAACAACTTCTGAACATTGTTGACTCGGTTTTAGGTTACTCGATATTGTTACTCCCAGATCAGTTTCTCTGTTTACATTCTTAAGCTGAGTGCCATTCATCGAATAGTTTGCTTTCTCATTTAGGTATCCGACATGTAGTACTTTACATTTATCCGCATTGAAACTCATTTGCCAAATTTGGCCCCAACATGACAATTTATCTAGATTGTGTTGCATATCGTCAACTTTGTTGCATATCGTCAACTGTACAGTATATGGATCATGTAAGGGACCTACTGTACTGTACAGTATATTGTCCATGACCTACTGTACTGTACAGTATATTGTCCATGACCTACTGTACTGTACAGTATATGGATCATGTAAGGGACCTACTGTACTGTACAGTATATGGATCATGTAAGGGACCTACTGTACTGTACAGTATATTGTCCATGACCTACTGTACTGTACAGTATATTGTCCATGACCTACTGTACTGTACAGTATATGGATCATGTAAGGGACTTACTGTACTGTACAGTATATGGGTCATTAGGCCTGCTGAAGGTTGTCCTATTCTTATGATTAAACTTTATGTAAGAGATGGAAATGTTCGTTAGTAGAAACATAAATATATTTCACTATTACGTTTACTGGATTAGAGCCAGGCCATTATTGTAAATATATAGCATATTTGAAAGGCTTCCTCATCAACAGTTTTTCAGTAGAAATATAATTTTATGTAATGAAGTTTCCTGGATATAGAGCCAGAACATAATCGTGAATAGAGTGTTAATATGAAAGGTTTCATCATAAAAAAAAAATCCTCAAACAGCATTGTAATACAATTATAGTTATATAAAAGCATAATTATTACTTTGTCTGTAATATAGTATTAATTTTGTAGTAGGATAATTACATACATCTTATTGAATACATTACAACAAGTTAATATTTGCTATTCCAGCCGTTGCTGATATTCCAAATCCTCCGCCTGCGTGGTTTTGGCCTCAAAATGAAACTCTCCAGAATATATTGGGGATATTCTGGACACAATTTGACAGTGGTTATGATCCAGATCTTCCTAACATATTCTCGCTTCAAACTAACTCAACAGAAATTTCTTATTATGAGAGTTCAGCTCCAGTAACCCGACCTGTGCCTGTCAGACTGTGTACAACTGTTGACGATAAAGCTATTGACAATGAACATAACCGGACAGTAAATATATGCAGTGAAGAAGTCGATGCTGGCGACCAAACTTCAGGTAAGATTTTTATTAATGACTGTATAGCAAAAGTAATTGTGAAGAAGCTTTTTTAATTTTATTTACATTAATTTTATATAGTTTTTGTCTAATACTACACCACATACCTGTTTAGTTTTGTTTTAGTTTCTCCTTTGGTGCCTAGTACTTACAATTCAACCAAGTGAAACTTGCTCTGCTACTTTAATATTAATTATTTGGTTTTGAAACACTTAATATTAATTTAGCTCTTCCCCTCCCCTGCCATTTTTAATAATATTTAATTATTAATATCTATTCACATTTAAGGGGAGACTGGCCGTTTGTTTGGTCTATTAATTAATTTATTCATATATTGTTTTAGTTTCCTCCCTAGACCTCCATCAAGCCTAGAAAAACACCCCTTAGACCCCCCTTCAAGATAAATTTGTAAATTTTTCGGTAGAAAAATGTCCCGGCCGAATGCCAGTTCCTCTTAAAATTGCAGGATCGCTATCGCTCACCAGAAAATAATCAACACCTAAATGGCACGAAAGGTCTTAAAATTGACAACGAAATGGGGCGAAAGGTGTTAAAATCGCCAAACTAATGGGCCGAATGTCTTATAATCTGAAAACTGGTGGGGCTAAACATTAGGGAGAAGGGGGTCCAGAAAAACAGTCTGCCTCCCCTGAATGTTGTTATAATTGATGGTATATAGAGTCAGATGTTGCCCCCCAAAGGGTATTGCATCCTTGCCTTGGTTAGTTGTTAGCCATGCAATTGACCACTTGCGAGTTTCAGGCTATAAGGAAGTTGGAGCCTTGAACATCGATATTAAACAGAAACGCAATAATAATGTAGGTTTCTGATGGATAAATGGTATGATTAATTTGGTTTTATGTATTTATGCATGTACTACGACCGTATATTACCTGTAAATTCTGTTAAATATCGTTGTCTACAGCTCCAACTTCCTTATAGAACAAAACTCGCAAGTCGACAATTTCACTTTAGATGCCTCCGGATGGCAATTTTGAGTGGGGAGCCTGGACCCCGACAGGCCAAAATACAAGACCTGATATAGGTTACATAATATGCGTGTAACACAATTATACTGTTTCTGTTTGTGTCTCACCTACACAGAGAGGTATCCAGCTAGCTCTCAGAAACCCCTCCTCCCCCTAATTATTTCACTACACTATACAAGCACACCACACTTTTTTCCAATAAAAAATAAAAAAATAAAAATAAAAAAAATAAAAAAGAAAGAAAAGGAGGTACAGTATATGTACTTTCTAGGATGTGAAGCTAAGATCAGTCATAGCATCCTAACAAACACATTATGCTCCATTTCAATATTGAATGCACCAGTTCCCTCACTTTATCTTTTCCCATATATCAGTTGGACACAAATTCTGTATTTACATTATATAGTAATCTTATACAGTCGTGGTCTTATACCCAAATAGAAACTTTAGCCATGTCTCTTTCCAAATGTAAGTAGAAAAATAATAACGTTACATAGTTATTAAGGTGTCTAAAAAATGTGTGTGTGATAACCCAGGTTCGAATCCCGGTAGATCACATATATACGTTCATTAATTTCATAGAGGTGTTTGGTGGTGTGGTGAAATTAATAAAAAAAATAGATAATACAATACGACTACAAGACAGCTGAGCAAATCTAAAGCATGAAAGCTACGTAATCCGACGTGTTGTGGGTGTCATTAGGGACTACTTTTATAATTAGTACATTAGTTCTCTACTGTGTATGAACATTTTGGGCAATATATTTAATTATTTATTGTTCCCCCCCGACCCCCCCCCCCCCCCCCCCCCCCCCCACCCCACACACACACACCTCCCCCCTCGTACACCCCCCTCCCACCTCGTACATCCCCCTCCCAAACACACTAACATCTTCAAGACCCACTTACAGCTTAACATCTCTCTCTTTTAACTCACATCAAGCCTAAATTTATATATTTTTCGACTGAATAATGTCTGACGAAAGTGAGTCTCTCTCTATATATAGATTTATCTAATTATTATATATTTTAGCTCACAATCGATCGCCATGTAAAAATCGAACAACTATAGGAGGAGAAACAAAGGAAAGCAATTTTCTACCCGTGTATTAGATATGGTTAAACAGTTAGCGGTATAATATTATGTTGTCTTAAGGTGGCGTCACGCAACCATTTTTCCAACATTTTTGATAGCCAATAACTGATTCTGGGTTGTGTTTCTTGAATTATAACCCCCTAAACTCAATTAAACAAGTCAATTAACGCACCCTAATAGTTAACTTAAAATATTATACGGAAATCAAACAATTGAAGGCAAAATAACGAAAATATGGTGAACATGTCAGCAGGCTAGAAGACAAAAAATAACATACCGTGGGACGTCGTGTTATCAAACAGGACAACATACATGGGAGTTGATCCTAAGTGAACCATCTTGTCCTTCCACACCTTTGCGTTGGTTTTCGCACTTTTTACAAACTTTCTGCTAATGAATACTTCATCAAAAATAAGTTTTATTCCTTCATGTTGATCTTTCTCGTAGCAAAACTTCTTCCACTTTCAAACTTCTTCCATTTTCAAAGAAGCAAAACATAATTGAAACGAGGGGTACTCGGTAGAGCGCATTGCTTTGCCTACGCTGCCTGGTTCTTTACCATTCTTATCATAGGCTTAACATTTCTCCTGGATATGTGTTCCAGGATATGAACTGGTTCACCTCCTAAATTGAATCACTTCTTCTGTGGCGCATATACTATCTACCTACCAAATTTCGTGAGAATTGGTTCTTAAGTATATCCTAACTGCCCAACATATTTAATGAAAATAAGTTCATAACTTTGTGAAATATCTTCTTCATTGGCAAAAAGACAGACAAACAAACAAATGGAAGCAAAAAATATAACCTCAGTTCAACTTCGTTGGCGTATGTTGTTGTTGTTGTTCCCCAGGCTGCCTGGCCGAACAGCCCCAAGGTCCCGAGCAAGGCCAAGGCCATAAACGAGCGCCCCCACAAAACCCTCCCTGCTTACCACTAACAATTAGCCCGGGTGACCGAAGCCACTCTAAGGCAGGGAGCTGAGGAGGGCGCGGAAACGCCCGGGAAACCAAAGCCCCACCCAAGGCCCTGTGCCCCTCAGCAATTATGAAGGGAAAGTTGAGGGGCAAGGGAAAAATGTGACGCTTTGGCTCCCAATCTGCCAATTTTTAGGTTGGCAGTAGGGAGGTCAATCCACGGAAAAGACGCCGTCACTTGAGATCTAGAAGATATATAAGTAAAAGGAACAGCCAGAGTTAGCTATGGGTATGGCAGAGATTGCTCAGTTCTCACTCTGATAGACCAGCCCATCACCACATGACTAGAACCCAATCCTCTCAGCATCAGCTAGGAAAGGCCCTAGAAAGCCGCCTTTGGCGGGGGGATAGCTCCCCTATTTCAACTCCTTTCGAAGTTGGGCACCCGCCTTCGTTGGCGTATGTAATAAGTGTTGGTTGCGGTCACTAATTACACTGGGGCAGTTTTACTAGATTATTGTACATAATTCTTTACTATTAGACATTAGAGTTTGGTACATTTATGTGAGCTTGCAATCCCACTACAAGTCCCTGGTGGCACTCTAGAGCCGTTTGGGCGGTGGTGAAGTTGCGTCAGGGTACCTGAGATGGTGACAATGGATGAGATAAATCTGGGTCTTCTCTAGTACTGGAAGACGGCGTGGATGATTGCACATCATTGAATTGACTGGCAGGTAGTCCCCTATTAATTTCTACGTGGCTATGTGGTGTTGATTGCTCTCTATGGCGGGGCAGGGGCGGTCTTTGAGTTTGCTGTGCTTCTCAGCCCATAAGATTCTGCGTTACATACGTCAGTCTGCTACTATGCCGGAATTCATGTGTCGGCTCACTTCCTCTAAAAATGAGATGCATTGGTGTAATACCTGTGGAAAACCTACAGTACATGTCCACATCATTTACTCTGAGGGTTCTATGGTTTGAAAGCTGCTCTTAAATTTGGTGGCAGCATCAGGTGTGCATGGATTGAGGGTAAAAAGAGCACGCTGGCTCAGGGTGCGTAGGATTGTGGTGGGCCTTTCCGGTCCTGGTGCAGTCAGATGTGTTGTCCTGCACAGCTGTGATAATCCTTCCAGGTGTGTGAGTATACAGTTGTTATCCCTTTTCTCTCAAGCCACGTGTTCTTCAGTTGATGTGCCTTGTACATTTTCTGTGATAGGTACTTTTGAGGCATAACAATTTATGTCCCTGTAACGAGGGAGGGCATGGCATTGAAAACTGCACTTGCATAATGTTCGTAGTACTAGAAACTTCGACCTTAGTATTATAAGTCAAATTCCGTGTTTTCATAACATTTATCCCTAAGTTTTGTATGACACATTCCTTTGTGTAATTTGTCATGGTCTGCCATGTTCCCTCTAGTGTTGACAACATTGCTTTAGTCTTTTTATGTCTTTAGTATATACCATGGATATTTATTTTAATTATTTTGTAATATCTTATTTGTATCTGCATGATATTCAGCCACAATGTTCCCCAAAGTGTTACAGCTTGTCCTGAAAGGTAAATAAACAATAAATAAAAACGCTCGAGTCCTCTAACTGTCTCGTAATAATAATATTGTACGTATCTCTCTTTCGACAAGCAAACTGTTACATTTCTGTCCTCTTCTCCTCTTTTTCTATATATCTGTGTATGCTCACATACATAAAAACAGAGAAAAATTACATGAGTTACTTTATGTGTATTTTATTAAACAAATATCCGCATAACTATCCTTTGATTAAGACACAACTAACAAATGTAGTTGGAAAAATGCTGGAGACTCATATTAAAAACCCTGAATAGTATCGAGGTTTACACGTGACATTTCCTGTAGGTCCCGGGGTGGAGAAATTCAGTGCCGTGAATGTTGAATGGAGAATTATTCCTATATTCTCCACAACTGTGCCTGTACAGTATAGGTAGCATGTACACACCATATGTACCCACAATATCTTCTACAAGACTCGTGTAAATATTTACCTTCAAGTTTGCCATGACATATTATATTGCGTTATCTATCCGTCAGGCATTTGATTCAAAGCATTCCATAAAATGATAAATCAATATAACAAACATCCTAAGACACTGATCATGTAAAACAACAACTAAAACGTCCACATTTGCAAAACTAAATTATCTAACCATGAAAATATAATAAATTTGCACTACAATTTGCATTGGTTACTACTAATCAAAGCTATGTCTTAACATGTTTTTACATTTACAGAAATCAATGATTTAGACGTGAATCTTCAATATCCAAGTCAGTTCTCAGCAACAAGTAGTAATGATGGAGAGTCAGACATACTAACTGACCTGCTGGTGATCAGTAACGGTACATATATAGCCGCCACAGGGAATGACTACACAGTAGAACTCTCGCTTCCAGCCGAACACGCCCTAGCGACTATATATCTGACGCTAAAGTATAATAACACTGCAGTCTCGAAATCTCGCTCTGGGACACATACAGGTAAGGATAACACAACCGGTTGGTATACTGCCTTACTCTACTTTGTTATGTAGATCCTCGGGAAATATCAGGCGACTGTATTATGTTGTATTTTACTTTTATCTTGTTTTGCTTGTTTAAATCAAAGTCTGCACCTATCACTGACTAACTACTAGACTTTCTAGACGTTGTGGTATTTATAATAATCAGGATATAACAATCTTATGTCCTCACGAATAAGCTTTAGCTAGCTAGATGAAGGCATGTGTGTATGAGAAAGGTCGAGCGTTCAATGCTTACAATGAAGGAAGTGCTGAGAGGAGGGTTTATAATGCGTTCCTGTATTGTCTTACCCCTTTGAAGTCTACGATGCATTGCGACAGTTTATCCTGGCTATTATTTGACGATTTTATAGAACTTAGGAAGGATCGGTGGGAATTATGAGGGCAACAACTGTCCCAATCAACCCTCTGACTTCCATAAACCCTTTCTAATCTAAATAAAATCGTGTAATAATAGCTAGAAAACAGAACAGAAATGCGTAATCGGATCTTGTAAGGTTTAACCTGGTAATGGATTGATTGGTAAGATAGAGTGTCCGGTAGGGTAATGTGAGGGGGGAGCCAAAGTGAAGAGTGTTGATGAAGTGTATGGGCAAGTGAGACACCTAATTCTTGCTAATGAGAACACTATTTGTTGATAAAAGGAAAAGACTGCAGGTTTGTGACAGTTTTGATAGTGAGTTGCAAAGGAAAGTTAAAAATTATTGAATGTAAACGTAAAAAAGAGAGAGAGAGAGAGCATGTTAGTTAAACCATTATTGCACTGTAAATATGAATTTTCAAGATAATAATTTTTACGAATTTTATAACATTAATATTTTATTTATACATGTCTGAAATGTTTGCCTGTATTCTTTTAAGATATTTACAATTATCGAAATTATACTTATTTATTATTATTATTATTTATTTGTTTATGTATTATTTTGTTTGCAAATGCTAATCATAATATACATATATCCGATTAGACTTGTTCATTGAAGCCTGCACATGTCCAACATTTCTGTCCCATTTATTTGATTGATGGCTTGTTGTGGGCATAGTGACCATCCAAACTCTTGCCGGGGCGTATCAGTGTCACATACAATTCTTTCTATTTGTACATGCTAATCTAGGATGGCCTCATTGAACAATTGTAAGCTATTTAATTTGGTCAATAAGCCCATATACCTCATTGCAAGCCATTTATCACATGACTGGAACACAATACCCACATCTGTGAACGTGCCTATTTTGAGAATATTGTTTCTGTCAATATGCTTAGTAACGTAATATTATACTATATAATAATCCTCATGCAATATATTGACATCATCATTAAGCAAATACATAACCTACTTATTCAAAATGATTGAATAACTCTTTTGGAAGTCATTGGTAAAAACATGAGCCATTTTTCGTATTCAATTGATAATTCGTTGTTTAAGGATCATACATTACTTTTCTATTCCAGATTTCGATGTCAAGGTGCAGGCCGTATCGGATTCCATTCTGGAGGTGTACTGGACGAGGGGCAACGACACCATAGACTCCCCTTATACCTTAACCCTAACAAACCCGGGGACAATACCACCCGACACCTTCAACACGGCCACAGTCACTTGTGTGGAGACAGATATATTTTGCTTTGGGTTCTTTTCGGATTTAACAGCTGCAAACTCTTACCAAGTTGGTGTTAAATCAAATGATGGAATTCACAGCATCACCACTGAGGAAATAGCTCCTCCGAAACCTTCTGTCGGTATGTATGTCTCTTAAGCAGTTCAAGACGATAATGCCTTTCTTGATACTGTCCTGGTTCTTATTATACTATTATATTTAGCTTAGAAACTTTCTGTGATAATCAAATGGTTAATTGTGATATATGGTAACCATTTTATTAATACAAGACCTTCTTAAATTGAATATAATCGACTAATGTTACTCAGAAACATGATAATTATGCCATCATAATACAGTATACGTTCATGGAATTTATATATGTAAGAGGCACGTCATTTCTTATCCTATAATTTCGAAGTTATAATCTTTCCACGTGAATATCTATCTACCTGCTTAATGCAAGACACCTTAGCCACCGAGGAGGTGGCCATAACAAAACACCTCAAGCGGTCAAGCAGCGGCTCTGTTTCCTGTCAAAAGGCAGCTTATCAATTTCCGGTCTGCCTTGGTCAACAGAGTCGTCTGACTGTCTCCGATTTTTTTTTTTTTTTTTTTTTAGGTAATCTATTGCGAATGATTTTCTTAATTTAAAGTTTCCCTTTCCTTGATGGACTACCTTAACTGAGTTGATGAACTTCACCTACTAGCATAATAGTAACATGGCTGGCCTAATACTGATTTGTTCAAATATCATACGCCCCTAAATATATCTAGGGTGCGTTCAGTGACAATACGCTCTGCAATATGCAAGGCAGCATGTTGCAGTCTACTAACATCCCAGATAATAATATACATTTTGAGATTTAAGGATACAATATAAATTGGATTGCATCCAGTAGTGAATGCCACCAAATATGCAATGACTAAATGCGTATTGCTTATTTTTCTCGCTTATTGTGCTGCTCAATACCGTATTTTGTCTGGCAACACACATCAGTTGGCATACTGCAATACATCTCCTTGCGTATTGCAGAGCATATTGTTGCTGAATGAAAACCGCTGCCGAGGGACCATCCTTACATTTGCCACCCAGTGGCAGCCAATGTAGAGTCCAAAATAAGAGTCCATGCTTTAAGCCACTCAACCACGTTCTGGTTAACTAATTTTTATCGCACCGTGGTGGAGCGGGTTAAAGCATGAACTTAAGTTCTGACTGTCCATGGTTCGACCTTGGGTGTGGGTAAAAACATTCATTCATGTAACTCACGCATATTTGTGAGACATACTTCATAATTAATGTAAACCTTGTGCTTGCCAGGAGGAGAATTAAATTAAATCAATTCAACATGAGTTGCGTGGGAATAGTTGTAAAATCCCTTGTATTTACGCTCTGAATAATTGGTCCTTCAACTTGGTAACGGAATGGAAGATTTCCTCCAAAATTGGATTTCTCCATCTCCTAAATATATAGGCCTAGTAGAAAATGATTAACTATTTTTATTACGCCGTGGTTGAGTGGGTCAAGTATGAATATATATATATATATATATATATATATATATATATATATATATATATATACTGTATATATATACTCAGATCGCCTGTATGGCTTCCTTAAAGGGTCGTTCTAATGGTGACTTTCCATATCTTACTAACTCTTGGTCATCCTCCTTTCGGGACTTCGGTGAGACCTTTTCTATTACGCTTGACACACATCTCTAATTATAAAACTACAAAGGAGTACAAAGAAAATCAAGCAACAACAGATCTAGTGACCCTTCTAGGTTGCTTGTCCTCCAAAACACTGAGGATCAAGTGTCCAAACAGTGGTTTAGAGTGGGTAAGGGAACATTGGAAAGGGAATTACTGCCCTAGAACTAATGTCCGTGGCAGGATTAGGAAGTTAGTAGGGGAAGGTGGGTAAGTAACTGAAGGGGGGATAAAATAAAGTTATTCATTTACAAACGCAGTCAGTCGCGGGTTTGATGCGAGATATTTGTCTAGGCGGAGTTTAAATGAATCAACGGTGATGCAGTCTATAACGTTTAGGGGAAGCCCATTCCACAAGTTGACAACTCGATTGAAGAAGAAATTCTTAGATTCGTGTGAGTTAAAAGATTTACCAATAATTTTGCAACCGTTTCCCCGCGTGTAATTAGATTGTTTGATAGTGAAGTACTTACTACAGTCCATATTATCGATGCCTTTGATGATTTTGAACACTTGAATTAAGTCGCCTCTTAATCTGCGCTGGGTTAAAGGAAATAGATTTAATTCTCTAAGACGCTCTTCGTATGGTTTGTTCTTTAGGCTAGGTATCATTTCGGTAACTCTACTTTGAAGTTGTTCTAGCTTGTTTATATCTTTTTGGTAATAAGGGCACCAGGATTGAACGCAGTATTCCAGAAGAGGGCGGACTAAGGAATTGTAAAGGGTTAGGATAACTTCTTTGGATTTATGCTCAAATGACCTGCCTATAAAGCCAATTATTTTGTTTGCCTTCCTAACAACTTCTGAACATTGTTGACTCGGTTTTAGGTTACTCGATATTGTTACTCCCAGATCGGTTTCTCTGTTTACATTCTTAAGCTGAGTGCCATTCATCGAATAGTTTGCTTTCTCATTTAGGTATCCGATATGTAGTACTTTACATTTATCCGCATTGAAACTCATTTGCCAAATTTGGGCCCAACATGACAATTTATCTAGATTGTGTTGCATATCATCAACTTGTTCTTTTGAGAGTACGCTATTTGCAATTTTTGTATCGTCAGCAAATTTTGAGATTGTACAGGTGAGACCCTCATCTATGTCGTTGATGTAAATTAAAAAGAGAATTGGACCTAGTACCGATCCCGGGGGTACCCCGCTACTTATATTGGTCCATTTAGATGCCTTACCGTTTATGACTACTCTTTGCTTTCTGTCACTGAGCCAATTTTCTATCCATTTCAACACACCGTCTTGTATTCCATGCGCTTTTAGTTTTAGCAGTAAATGTTTGTGGGGAACTTTGTCAAAGGCCTTTTGAAAATCAAGGTATATAATATCTACAGCTTTACTCTCATCGTAGAGGTTGAGAATATCATGGAAGAAGTCTAAGAGGTTTGTTAAACAGGAACGTTTTTTACGAAAGCCGTGGTGAGTATCTTTAAGTATGTTATTTTCTTCTAAGTGATTTACGAGTCTGTCTCTTATGACCGTTTCTAGCATTTTACATACAACTGAGGTTAAGCTAATTGGACGATAGTTACTGGGTAGGGATTTGCTGCCTTTTTTGAATATCGGTGTTACGTTGGCTAGCTTCCACTGATCAGGCATAGTTCCAGACTGCAAGGATTTATCGAATAGTAATGTCAGTGGTTTGGAGAGCTCATCCTTAGCTTCCTTTAGAACTCTAGGCGAGATTGTATCAGGTTCAGGCGTTTTATTTACCTTGAGTTTATCTAAACAATTCAATACTTCTCTCTCTGTAACGGTGATATTGCTTAGAACATCTGAATTATCAATCTGAATCGGCGATGGTGTAGGGATATCACTGAGGTCTTCTGTTGTAAAAACTGATGCAAAGAAGGTATTGAGGGCATTACTCATTTGTACTTCGTCTTTGGTGTATTCTCCATTTTCATCGACTAACGGTCCAACAGTTGAAGTAACTACTTTTTTCTTTCTGATATAACTATAGAATTCTTTCGGGTTTGTTTTACTTTGATTCGCAATATGTAACTCTAAGGTCTTTTTACTTTGCTTAATTAACTTTTTGGCTTTGCGTCGTAGCTCTACAAATTTCACCCGTTCTTCGTCATTTTGTGAGGATTTTAATCTATCATTAGCAAATTTTTTAGCAAGCAGGCTGTTTGAAATATCTTTATTCCACCATTTGGGCTTATTATTATGGCCTGGACGCCGTATTTTCGATGGTATGCAGTCTTGCACTGCTCTTAGGTAAGTGGTTTCGAATTACTTCCAAGATGTATTTATGTCGTTATTGTTACTACCCTACTACTATTGTTAACTACCCTCCTTCGGTTTCTGTCCCTCCATCTGTGACTTTGTCTCTAATTTCCATTCCGGCTGTTCAATAGCTGCGGTTGTGGACGGTCATCGTGCACTTTCTCATCCTATCAACTCCGGTGTTCCTCAGAGTTCTTTCTTACCTACAATTATCTTCCTAATATTCATAAATTATCTTCTCAACTGTACCTCCAGTCATATCCATTCACATGCAGACGGCTCTACCTTACACCATTCAACTAGTTTTCCAGAACGCCCGAGCAAGAATCCCTCAAAAAACAAATGTAATGAAGCCATACAAGATTTATCTTCTGATCTAACTATCATTTCCAATTGGGGCAGATAAAACCTTGCTGCCTTTTAATGCTTCCAAAACCTAGTTTCTCCATCTATCCACCGATCGCAAACTCCCAGAGGACTATCCCTTATACTTCAACATAACAAAATTAACCTTTCATCTTCTCTCGGTATTCTCGGTGTCTCTTTTTCTTCTGATCTCTCTTGGAAGGAACACTCTTGCTAAAACGGCTTCCCAGAGGCTGGGTATGCTCAACCGCCTCAAGTGGTTCTTTACCCCTGCACAGCTTCTTGCCTTGTACATGGGCACAGTGCATCCTTGTATTGAGTATTGTTCACATGTGTGGGGAGGATCCTCTCACACAGCACTTCTAGACAAAGTAGAAGAGAAAACCTTCCATATCATTAACTCCCGTCCACTCACCGACTCTCTGCAATCTCTCTCTCTTCGCTGCAATGTTGCATATCTCTCGCTATTCTATCGCTACTACAATAATCAGTGTTCCTCAGAGCTCTCTCAGTGTATACCACCTCCTTTTCGTAGGGTAAGTAGTTCCCGTCTTGCATCACAATCCCCCCCCTACTCTGTGCAACTTTCCAACTTAAGAGTGAAACGATTCTCCCAATCTTTCTTCTATTCAACAGCTGAACTCTGGAACTCTCTTCCAGAATTCATCTTTCCCTCATCCTATTACAAAAATTGCTTCAAACTCCGTGTGTCCAGACATTTTGGTTCTAACATTTCCTTGATTTTTGCACTGTCACTCTTTCAACTCTGGGGGAGGCACTCTTCACAGGCAGGTTTGCCTTTTGTCTCCCTCATCCACATTGACATTTTATATATATATATATATATATATATATATATATATATATATATATATACAGTATATATATATATATATACCGATATATATATATATATATATATACAGTATATAGAATTATGTGTGTGTGTATTATTACAATCATCTATGTATAGCAACAACCACTTTAAATAATCAAATGATATAATTAGGATTTTTTGTTTTCAGTTACTGAAATTCGCCGTCTGGTGCAAGTTCCAGGAGAAGACGACCAACTTCCACAAGACCACCTCATGCTGCAAGCTCAAGTTGAAACCTCGGAACAAATTACTGATGTTCAGTCAGCTACTCTGATCGTAATTCATCAATCGGATGACGATTGTATTGATCAATATGTATATGATGCAGTTGACGCGATCAGTGTCATAGATGCTAATATATCTATTGGGATCAACTTCACACTGCCAGCATCCGAGTTGCCTCCCGAACAAAACTATACCTTCGTTGTTCGCATTGGTGATAGTAACAACAACATTTGTGGGATTGGAGAAGCTTCACTTCAGATAAAGAGTAAGTAATGCCTTAAAATGTATGTATGTTATTAGTTATTACTAAATATAGCCAACTTAGCTCGGGTGAGGTGATTATATGCAGTATTAAATCATTCAGAGTTGCTTTGTGTCTGTGTGACTAATAGGCCACTGCTCTTTTTTGCATTTGTGTTGTATTATTCTGATAGAAACTAAACTTTGCATTTGGTTCACACTTCAATTAGGATTGGAATCTCTCTCTTTCTCTCTCTCTTCCCTTTCTTCGCCCTTCACACATTTCCTATTCCTATTCTGGATATTACAAAACACATAATTTGAAGAGCTGATTAGTACGTGCTATGCATTCCGGTCTCTATCTTGCTCTGTATGCAATTCATCCAGTAGATTTATCCAAGACATGTTATGTTTGTAATTAAGCAGGCCTCTATATTGATTTATCTTACATTCCATAACCTCGCTCATTACCTTTTCATGCCTGACATGAAAACCAAGACCTTGGGAACTATGTACAATCGCCAACAAAATACCTGTTCATGTGTGAAATACCGTGTTACGTCTCTCAACTCGTCAATAAGGCGGCGTCATCACGGATACTTGGTTCTCATCACTTTGACTCCCAAATATATTCCTCGGCTGAAGAATATCCTCTAATGAAACACGGAATGATAATATAATGTCATGCTATAAATATTGATAATAATAAAATAACAGTAATATACTTTATAACAGCAATAGCCATTGATGTATTTTTTTTTTCTTCAGATATCACCACTGAGAGAATAGCAAAGGTTGGTGGAAGCAAGAGAGGGTCCTTACGAATAGAAGAATGTCAGTCTGAATTATTGGTCAATAACCGACAATGTTCGTCTTCCTGTGTTGAATATTTCCTTCACTACACCAACTACAGTAACCCGGTGGAGCAGTGTTATGACCTCAGTGACCTGGTCTCGAACGAGGTCGTGCAGCAGTGTGACCTCACTCAACCACTGATACTTACTGAAGGTAAGTCAAAGATATTTTCAGTTATATAGCAAATATGCTGTGTTAGGCAGAGCAGACTGATCATAAATATTATCTTGAGTCAATGTAATAAATCTCTCCATTAGTACTCTTGAGATAAATCGGTGCATTTTTCGACCAAAAAATGCCCTGGCCGAAGACCGGTTCCTCCTAAATGGCAGGCTCGCTATCGCTTGCTAGGAAAACATCGACACCTAAATGGCATGAAAGGTCTTAACATCGCCAAACTAATGGGGCAAACTTCTTAAAATCTCGAAACTAATGGGGCTAAGCATGGAACAATGGGGTAAATGAAAACCCAAGCCTCCCCTTAATAACTTAATGTTCTATCTTTACATCTTAAGATATAACGCGTTGCCAGTTTTGTGTGTGTACCAATAGTATACAATAATTTCGTCAGTTCTCATTATCTTTCGTCTCATTCAAACATACATTAACCAACCTGCACAATACCTCCACACTAGTAACTCCACCCATTCTGAACAATTCCGAAAAATCTTGTAGAATCCATGATTTTTATCACTAACTATATTCACTTACAAATTCCGGAATATAAGGAAGTTGAAGCTGTAAACATAGCCATTTAGCAGAACTATCAATACAAATATGGGATGTTGCTGGATGAAAGTATTTGCTGAATTTGGTTTAATGTGGGCGTAGAACAATAAACTCTACACCCTTGTCTACTGGAGTCAGGAGTATATTATTTATCATCATCATCAACAGCCTGAGGTAGTCCGCTGCAGAACACACACACACACACACACACACATATATATATATATACGGTATATATAATTTGATTTTTGTCAAAGAAATGGGTAGCTTGCTTTTCACAATAGAGGTCTGTTACTAAATACACTCCATCATATGCCTATCCTTAGCTTGATTTATCTAGAGTTGATTTGGGTTTCCCTTTATAACCTGGCCTAGGTATATGTATTCTTCAACTGTTTCTATCACCTCATCTTCCATCTTTATTTGTTGTGGTTTTACAAGATAATTATAATATAATTTTGGTTTTCTCTCTATTAATTTCAGTCCTTCCTAATGTCTTTCTCTGTATAAATCTTCTATCATTTGTTGTAACTATTCGCCTGAGTTGCTGATAAGAACTATAACATCAGCGAATCTGAGGCTACTTAGGTAATCTCCATTGGCATTTATTCCCTTGTCCCATTCAATCAATCTGTACTTCATCCTTTGACTTAGACTGCTTTAAACTTTGTGTGTCCAGGAATTTTGACCCCATCGTCACTTGAATTTGGCTCTCTGTCACTCTTTTGGCTTTGGTAGAGACACTCATAACAGGCAACCTACCTTTTGTCTCCTTCATACAATTAGAAAAAAACAAAATCAAGATTCCTAAATGTGTCTTCCAATCACGCTGTGAACAGCTTTGGTGGAATTGTATCGCCCTGTTTTACCCAAATTTTAAATGGTATTTTCTCACTTTCCATGTGCAGCTTCATTGTTGCTGTCCCATCTCTATATACTGTATGTCGTTTAAAACCTGCACACCATTCTCTTCTACCCCATGTTTCGATTATCATTATTAATAATAAACATTAAATATATCAGTTACCAAAACAATTGTTGCAATTCACTATTATATTTGGTAACAAAGCAAAATAATAGTAGCCTACTAAGTAGAAAGCCATTTCGTATTCAATAAAGTACTCTTAACATTTGAAGCTTGATTTTTTTTAACCAAACCCCAGAAATTTCCCGATAGGTATTTTAACCCGGGAAGTGCGGAGCTATAGTATTTGAAACGTCCTGCCAGGCAAAGGTATTTTGGTTTATTCCTGACTAAAATAGTTATATTTACCATAGATATAATTATTACTAATCCACATACGCCTATTTTACGTTTAATATGAAGATATTAATATTTAAGAGCAATAAAATAAGTGGGAATAGCATTTGGGGGTTGAAAAAGACATATTATTGCCGCCCGGTCGAATAATGAGGCGGGAGCCGGGGCGGCGAATATCCTCCCCCTCCGATCTTCAAAGTGGCACCGACACCTTGCAATACAAGTCTGTATTGCAAGGATCTCTAACTGCCTCGCCCGTGTTAAAGAGACCGCGGAAGGGAAATTCGCGTGGAAAATTACCCGATAAAAAGGTGAATAAGAGGAAAAAAACTGATAATTGAGGAGGGAGGAAAAGGGGCGGAAGGATGGGAAGGGGAGTGGAGGTGGGGCACATATGTAGGCGTGGTAGCAAGTAATGAAGGGGAATTATTTCACCTAATCAAATATTGCTTTGTTTTGAGTGCCAGTGGGGCGTTTTGAATTTTTTGTTTTATGCCCTGGCTCTTAAGAGGACCTTCGCCTTTGCCCACCAAACCTATTATGAGGGCCTTCACTTTCCCGGGTTAATACTTCAGCTACAATTTGTCATATATAATTGTGTGATTGGGTGTTATTTAGTGATGGCTTAAATTTGTGTATATAAAAGGATTCTAAGGTCCTCAAATTAGTTGTGAAGTGGAGTCTATTATTTTGAAGTGTTCTGGTTTAATAATGACATTAACACTTCAAAGTAATAGACTCCACTTCACAACTTAAGTTGAGAACCATAGAATACCCTTTATATACGCACATTTCAGCCATCACTAAATAACATCCAATCATCTACCCCATTATATATCGTGTAAATATCTTTAACTTTTTATATATTGCTTCAGAATTAATCTTAAGACCTTAATTCTATATATTACCTTAACTTACACTTAAATAACTAAATCCTAGAAACCCTAACTAAAAAAAAAAATCATCACCGATTAATAATATTTTGTCAACTGCTTCATTATAACACTGTTTGTATATTGTTTATGCTCAATGTTAGGACGATGTATCCCTTATATTCTTCAATGTGTATCTAATCAAATATCCGAGTAACTCAATTAATTTAATTTAAAAATATGTTTAACCCTAATATTATAATTATTGCAACTATTATATTTTATGCAAAAAATCCTAATTATTGCATTTGTTTACTCGATAGATGCCCTGATATTAATGTGCTTATAGTTAGTCTTTCGGAACTGTACCTGGAATTGGATATCGTATTAAAATAACAAGGTTTATACAAAATATGGGTACCAACTAACTAAACACTGACAGATAGACGGATTGGGGTTCTTCTGTACACACACACACACACACACACATCGATTTAACATGGGGGGAGGGGGAGGGGGGGGGTTTCTGGCCTTCTGCCTTCCTCATGCTTAGCCCCATTAGTTTTCAGATTATAAGACGTTCAGCCAACAAGTTTGACGACTTGAAGACCTTTCGCCCCATATTGTTGTCAATAGTAAGACTTTTCCTGTCATTTTGGTATCGATATTTTCCTGGCGAGTGATATCGAGCCTGTTAGGGATCGGCCTTCGGCGGAACATTTTTCTACCTAAAAATGTACAAATTTATCTTGGGGAGGCTTTTAAAAAAAGTTTGATGGAGGTCTAGGGAGGGAACTAAAAAATACTAATTAAATTATAAAATTAACCAAAATATATACCCTTTCCCATTAAACCTTTCCCCAGACATACCGACTTGTCGATGTCTTCCTGACTGTCGTCCACTGACAACCCCACATCTTACGGCCATGTTATACCTCACTTACGAAATAACCAGAAACAAAGGGTGATCTTTCAGAAATTGAATGAAATTGAATTATTTATCACAAATTAGCACTCAATTTTTTTTTTCTTTTTTTTTTTTTTCTATATTCCAACTACTCCCTCTCGGGCATAGGCTGAGAGCCTGTACATTCCACCGCTCAACACGGTGAAGCCCGTGAGGTCTTGTTCCAGTCTGGGGAGTGAGACATGTGAAGCAACCATCATGGCTCGAAACAGCTCCATCTCTGAAGCGGCCGGTTGCTTCGCTCAGGCGCTTCACCGTCTCACCCTCCAGACTCAGACCCTCACTCTCAGAACGCCACCTATTGAGCAGTGAACTCACTAGGCATTGTCCCCCTGTAACATATTTTGAATATGGGAATATTCATACAGTGTTATTTAATCAGGGAACAATGAGGGTATTTTTTTGGCATTTCGGTGGGCTTTGTGGTAATGCACTGATACTAGGTACAGCACAAATTCAATCCCAATAATATCTTCCCATTGACATATCGGGATTTGAACCCGGGTCCATTGGATTACCAATCCAGTGGCATGACCACTCCACCACACCTCCCCTGTTTGTTTTATCTTCTTTCGATATAGGGTTGGAACACCCTCTTTTTTTATTTTTTGTGTAATAATTCGAGGTACTAGAGATAACCCACTATACAATGAAGTTGAAGTTTTGGGGAATTTGTATTTCGTATCTGGCCAACACTCTACACACTAATAACCCATTCAAACTATTCCCCAGTCATAATAGACGTTGGTGTCATCCTGACCCGCCTGTCGTCCGCCTAATGTACAAACTGCAAATAACCCATTGCTCCTTGAAGTTAGTGAAGAAACTTAGTTTTCTTTAGTATCTGGCCAACACTAGTATACACTAACAACCCATCCAAGCTCATCCCCAGACACACCAAACGCTGGTGCTATCCTGACCCGCCTGTCGTCCAGTTACACCCTCGATATTAACCCAATACTCCCTACAGTTGTTGGGGGACGTTAGTATGTGTTTCGTATCTGGCCACCACTCTACACATTAACAACCTATTCAACTTTTCCCCAGACATTATTGACGTCTATACCATCCTGATCCGCCTGTTGTTCAGCTACTGCATATTCTGCATAAAAGTTAGTGTGGGAGACGTGGGGATTTATTTTTCGTATCTGGCCATCACTCTATTTACTAATCCAAACTTTCCCCAGACATACCGAACGCTGGTGCCATCTTGACCCGCCTGTCGTCCAGTTACACCCTCGACATAACTCTCTACCCCTCGCAAGAGAAAGGGGAGGTGGTGTACTACAATTATTCACCTGCAGAACCCAAGGTGGCGGAGAGACGCACTTGTTTTCACACAGACGGTAACAAGTGCCGTATGTTACCATCCAAATGTATTATTGATACAATGGAGCCAACATTCAACATCTTGGTGGTCAGTGTTCATAACCTCAAGTATTCCATGGATTTTAGTTTTGAAGGTGAGTGTTATTTTTGTATTTTCTTGCCCTTCTTTATGTACTGTACACTTGACTTATAATATGACATTTATTTAATACAAATAAACTATACATGTATTTTCACATCCAGCCAAAAAAAAATGTATACCCAACTTTGTGAATTTGATGTTTAATCTTGACCTCTGACCATTTTTTATTTGTTTTGAAAATTGGTCAATGATATTTCCATGCTATTTCAATGGGGTAAGTGTGGTGGAGTGGTTGGTCTTGCTACTGGACTCAAAGCTTAAGTCCCGGGTTCAAATCCCAATGTGTCAATGGGACAAAATTATTAGGATTGATATTAGCTGTACATTACCACAAAGGGGGTACCTGAAAACGCACCACATGGAAATAAACAACATGACACTTCCAAGACAGGGAAATGAAAGACAGGAACACGTCAGTACTGGAATATGATATAATTGGTTTTCCCTATCCATTATATTTATATGTCTATATTTTTCCGCGGGTTGTGTTTCGATCCTATTCCACGGGTGTGTAATTCGACTATAATAGGTGTCTATCACTTTCCACCCTTAGACAATCCCATCATATGCCAGTACCGACGTGTTCCTGTCGTTCGTTTTCCTGTCCTGGAAGGGTCATGTTGTCCATTTTCATGTCGTGTGTTTTCAGTGTCTCCCCAAAAAGCTCAGACACTCCATAAACTATATATGATAATCTTCAAGGACACTACATCCGCCTTATTAGAAACAATTTATTGGGGAAAATAGGGACCAAAAGACTCTCCATATGTTTCTCCATATAGTCCGCATGGAGGATTTTCGTTATCAAAAAATTGAAAAATACCCACTTCACAGAGAAATACACCAAAAATCTAAGTCAAAGCGGGGGTGTGGGGGCGGCAGCCCCCACCTATAATACTAGGATAGGTTAGGTAAGGTTGTTAGGTTAGGCTAATGTCCTTTCAAAGGGGTATAGGCTAGTAAACACTAGGATAGCCTATACCCGGTCAGAGTTAAGAAGAAGAAGAAGAGTCTTGCAGTAGTCTCCTTGAATGCTACCCTATATATTAGTTTCCAATATACATTAACATTGTATGAATATTCCCATATTGAAAATATGAGATGAGGAGCAGTGCCTAGTGAGTGATAAGCTCAACAGGTGGCGTTTGAAAGATAATTGTCTGTGGTTACAAGATGAGTCAGCGAGACTGGAGATGCGGCTTCGAGATACCAAGGCTACAATCTGGCCAATGAGAGAGATAACCAAGCGCCGCTGTAGATCTGTGAAGGTAAAAGTGAAAACTACGACCGAGCCGGTTACTACATTCACTTGTCTCGTTGCCTCTCTCGCAAGCTACAGTAAGAACTCCTGGCTTCAATATTCTGAGCGATTCAATGTACAGCTCACACAAGGCTCTAAGCTTATGTTTGAAGACAGAATTGGAATAATTATATGGGGAACTACCAGTAAGTTAAGAAATACATTCTGGTATAAAGTGAATATAGATATATCTAAAATGCTTTGAGGTGGAATGGTAGAAATGGGTCATCGAGTAAAGCAAGGATCCCACTCCTCTGATTTGAGCCCCAGTCCGGTCAATGTCATGTAACCCACATCATCAATCCATTACGGCCTGGGATCCACTAGGTGTGTACCAAGACTTCTTGAAGTTCCGTCAGGCTTGCTTCAGGCGTCCTAGCCGCCTCCACTAAAGTTGACTTATATTTAACTTTTGTCGGAAGACGGAGTACAGTGAAACTGTCTGTATGGGGCTGATGAAAGATCACATTACCATTACTTTTGCCACAACTCAATAGAAACACCTTATAACTCATCTAGATACCCACAGAATGTACTGTAAGTATAGTGTGTATTTGTGATGTAAACTAAATGAAAACATTTGGCTTCCATCCATTTTCGGCGAGGTCATGCGGTTGGGCAAATTACCCAGCGTTGCCAAAGTTATTGTAGCCTAGGCGTGGTGATAATAGCCTAAATCATGGCGAAGAAGTAGGCCACAGTTATTACATAGCTTGATGTTATCCATTATGCTGACACCAGAGTTGTATGTAGTTTGTAAATTGATAGCTGTAATTTTAATAGCATGCCTGTATATAAATCATGTATAACTATCCATTCTTATATCCACAAACTTATTTTCTTAATACGCTATATAGCCTCTTTTGATGATTATGCTTACTAATTTATCTTGGTTTAATTCATTGTTTTCAATTTGTTAATGAACTAAAATACCTTCAATATTTTTACCTCTGTTTGCTTTATGCAAATTATTATTATTTTTTTTTTTTGGGGGGGAAAGGTGACCTGAACATGAAGCACTTGTCATCTCTAATGAAAGGTGACCTGAACATGAAGCACTTGTCATCTCTAATGAAAGGTGACCTGAACATGAAGCACTTGTCATCTCTAATGAAAGTAGCCCAACTAGGAGAGTTAAGGGGAGACTGGCAGTTTGTTTGGTCTATTAATTCATTTATTCATATATTTTGTTTTGTTTTTTAGTTTCCTCCCTAGACCTCCATCAAGCTTAGAAAAACACCCCCTTCCAGATAAACTTGTACATTTTTCGGTAGAAAAATGTCCCGGCCGAAGGCCAGTTCCTCTTAAAATTACAGGCTCACTATCGCTCGCCAGGAAATAATCGACACCTAAATGGCACGAAAGGTCTTAAAATTGACAACGAAATGGGGCGAAAGGTGTTAGAATCGCCAAACTAATGGGCCGAATGTCTTATAAACTCAAAACTAGTGGGGCTAAACATTAGGGAGAAGGGGGTCCAGAAAAACGGTCTGCCTCCCCTCAAGAATGAATGTGACAATATTGGCTCATACTGACATGATGTTTTAACTCTTGGAGTGGTCGCAGAGGGGTGACGGAGTGATGTTTTAACTCTTGGAGTGGTCGCAGAGGGGTGACGGAGTGATGTTTTAACTCTTGGAGTGGTCGCAGAGGGGTGACGGAGTGATGTTTTAACTCTTGGAGTGGTCGCAGAGGGGTGACAGAGTGATGTTTTAACTCTTGGAGTGGTCGCAGAGGGGTGACGGAGTGATGTTTTAACTCTTGGAGTGGTCGCAGAGGGGTGACGGAGTGATGTTTTAACTCTTGGAGTGGTCGCAGAGGGGTGACGGAGTGATGTTTTAACTCTTGGAGTGGTCGCAGAGGGGTGACGGAGTGATGTTTTAACTCTTGGAGTGGTCGCAGAGGGGTGACGGAGTGATGTTTTAACTCTTGGAGTGGTCGCAGAGGGGTGACGGAGTGATGTTTTAACTCTTGGAGTGGTCGCAGAGGGGTGACGGAGTGATGTTTTAACTCTTGGAGTGGTCGCAGAGGGGTGACGGAGTGATGTTTTAACTCTTGGAGTGGTCGCAGAGGGGTGACGGAGTGATGTCAGAATGACATATTGGCCCACACGTTGGTCAGGTAAGAGCCCAAATTCCTGACTTGCGAGTTTCGTTCTATAAGGAAGTTGGAGCTGTAGCCATCAATATTTATCAGAATTATCAACTAAAATACGGTCATAATACGGTCATAATACGGTCATAATACATAGATAAATACATAAAACCAAATTGAACATACTTTTTATCCATTAGAAACCTACATTATTATTGCATTTCTCTTTAATATCGATGTTCATGGTTCCAACTTCCTTATAGAATGAAAGTCGCAAGTGGTCAATTGAGGCAGACACTGAGAAAATGAGGCACTTGCTTGGTCGTCAGGCATTCATTGGGTTAAAGTGCAGAGGTGCGAGAGCAACTTTTGATTATGTTTACTTTATGAACAAATTAGCTATCTCTTATGTTTATTGTATCTGCCTATCTATATAATTTCGTTCTCTCAACTTGGTTGTCTTTGGCCCAGCTTCGTGTTGCTTTATTATCTCAACAATCTGTCTTCCTGTGAATGATGCTCTTTCTAAATACCCTGCAACACACCCAGGGGAGGTGTGGTGGAGTGGTCTTGCCACTTGCCTGGTAATCCAAAGGTCCCGGGTTCAAATCCCGATGTATCAATGGGAAGATATTATTGGGATGGAATTTGTGCTGTACCTAGTATCAGTGTATTACCACAAGCCCACCGAAACGTCAATAAAATACCCTCATTGTTCCCTGATTAAATAGCAGTGTATGAATATTCCCATATTCAAAATATGCTATAGGGGTGCAATGCCTGGTGAGTTATCTGCTCAACAGGTGGCGTTGTGTGTGTGTAAGTATGAGAGTCCGAGTGTAGGGGGTGAGACAGTGAAGCACGGGAACGAGATGGCTTCAGAGATGGGGTCGTTTCGGGCCATGAGTGAGCACCGTGCCTCATGTGAAGGCAAGATGGCAGGTGCTCGTTGTACTCTACGTGCTTCACATGTCTCACTCCCTAGACTGGAACAAGACCTCACGGGCTTCACTGTTCATTGTAAAGCGGTGAATGTTAAGGCTCTCAGCCTATGCCCGAGAGGAAGTAAGTTGGAATATAGAACAAAAATTAAAATAAAATAAAAAATAAAGGCGAAATTCCTTTGAAAAGTCAGGGAATTACTGCATTATTTGAAACTTTCCCCTGCTACCTTAATGCAGGAACCCCTGGGGGACCTGCTACCAATGATAGGGGTAACATGGAAAGTCTTCCAGTGACATTGTAATTTCTGACTTTTGGAAGGAGTTTTGTCATCCTATCAGTGGAAGGGTTTATACTCTATAGGGAGCCATTTTTTCGGGAGGAAACAAATACAGTTTGTAGACAACACAAAGTCAAGACAAGGTTGGACCATAGGTCAACCTTTTTTACTCGTTAGTTTCAGTGTAGCATGCCCCTCCGGTAAAGTTTAATGTATTAATTTGCATTTGTGTACAGACTATAGAGTGTGGGTGGAGCAGCTGACACCCGACGCAGTAATAGTACACTGGAGAACAACAAATGAGGCCGAATACCTAATTCAGCTGCCCGAGGACCAGGGGGGTGCCTTTGATTCAACTAGACTCACATGTCAAGAGGGAGGAGGTGAGGCCAAGTGTCAGGCGTACTTCATATACATCACAGCCGTCAACGAGCCTCTGGTGGTGGAGGTCAAGAGGAGCACCGATTTCACCGAGAGAAACGTTGTGGGGAGGGAGTTCAGGTTGGAAGATAATAGTACAGGTAAACAAACAAGTTTCTTAGCAAAATGCAGTGATACTCTAATTTTCGATTATTGATTATTACCTAATTGGTAATTTTTCGGGTGGATGGGACTCGTTAGCCTTGGTCAGCAACTCATCTAGGGGAGACAACCATATACAAATCCGGGTGGATGGGACTCGTCAGCCTTGGTTGGCAACCTGTCTAGGGGAGTAAACCTGATACAAATCCGTACTGCTTACCTAAGGGTAAGGCAGGTTAGTGGATGGATTAGCCGAACACCACTGTAGAAAAATAGTGCTAACAAGATACACAGAGGGCCTCGGAGTCGGACGGATCCTAAATTGAGTGGTCAATCCTGTAAGTCCTTCACTAAGCTGGCTCGGGTTGTCCCTCTCACAGGGAATAGGTCTGCTTGGGGGCATTCTGTGTATGGCCACCCTCGTAAGGGGAGTAGGGCGTCCGGCAATAGATAGATAGACCTAATTGGTTTCACATAATATACACGTCTGTTAATTTTGCGTCACTCATAGCACATCCAAATCATATAGAGCTTGGTTTATTATTAGTACTGTACAATTGTATAGCAGGTGTTGCATGTCATGAAAGTTAGAATAATAATATCGGAAAATAGTTATTTTAATACCACGAATTTTCAGATTGTTTTTTATAATGTTGTTTGTTCATTTGCATCAATATACATTGTTTGTAATCAATTAGAAATCTCGGGAAAACCTATTTTCCCCATTATCGTTCGATGTTGAGACCCCCCCCCCCCCCCCCCCCCCCCGATAGTGATTTGAAAAGACATTAGCCTAACCTAACAACCTTACCTAACCTATCCTAGTATTATGGGTGGGGGCTGCCGCCCTCACTGGTTACATAAGTACATAAGAAAATGGGATTCTGCAAAAAGCCGATCGGCCCATACAAGGCAGATCTAATCCCTTAGTAAAAAAAATTGGCTGTCGATAATACGAAGGCGAAAGAAATGTCATGAAGTCTACGGTGTTTACTCTGCAATCTTCAGCTTTGATTGTACACTGATAACGGGAAAGTACCGTATTGACAACCTTGTTACGAAAATTACATTTTAGTAGCATACTTTTACATTAGGTTTTTCCGAGGGTTAAACACATTTTCATATGATCTTTAGAGCTATTGATATCTGGAAGTACCGTATTGACAACCTTGTTACGAAAAGACATTTTAGTACCATACTTTTTTGTATGGTTTTGCCGAGGGTTAAAACATATTTTCATATGATCTTTAGAGCATATAGATTTCATATTTATCTTCAAATATATTACAAAAAATCGTGGCATTTAAATAAAGTTATACTATAATATCTGGTAAAAGTGATTAATGTGATCACATAAAGATGATACAAATATTTGTCCTGTCAAACACTTACGGCACAGTTAATGCATACCTGACAGCAATTCTTCTTCTCTATAAAAACCCTTGTAATGTCGATTTTGTTGGGAGATAGTACCAAGCTATTTCTTTAAGGAGTGTCACATGAACCATTTTAGCTCTGGATTACATCAATTTCATAGTATCTGTTCAGAATATCTTATACTGGAATGTATTTTTCAAAACAATCGGTTCAACATGACGAAATTGAAGTTTGGAAGGTTTAGCTCTTATTTATTTACATAAACTAATACTAGGATACATAGGCATATCAAATGTCTTTACTAACTTGTAGCAGACATACTGAGTACTTTGTTATGCTGATAATACGCCCAAGTTTCACTTTCCTGTATGTATTTGTTTGTTCTCCACCAGAGCCCTCTAGACTAGCCACACTGAACCTGTATGTGACTGGCCCCACAACCCTCCTGGAGGTGTGTCTGGTCCAGCCACTACAGACCAAAGTCAACTACACTCTGGCCGTGGTTGACATGTTGGGCCACTACCTCACCAGTGACTCCTACACGGCCTCCTGCTTCTCCCGACTGGACGTAGCTGCCCTGGGGACTAACGAAATACACATCTTTGTGCACAGCAAGACTCCAAACCAAGATCTTCATAGGCCTACCAACACTTTTGTTGAACTCAGTGCTGGCGCACACCTCCTGAGTAGGTCATTTCACACTTTGATCCATATAAGTTGTTAGGATCCATTTGAATTGCAAGATACGCGAGCAACTATAAATTGTATCAAACCAACATAATCTAAAATTCTATGAACCATTTCCTTTGTATATGCATGTGTATTTTGAGTATCTATTGGCACAATTAATTCAACAAAATGATAGGAATGTGAATAAATGTTTTATACAATTAATTTCAACTCTTCCAATTCAAATATTCGCATTTGTTTCTCCAAGATCCAAACGATCCCTCAAGCCAATCTCCCCGCATTAGCCAAGTGAGCGGAGGTACGGTGAGAGTCGAGTGGACCAATAAGAACTCTGAGGGTTTGACGTACCAGGTGGAAAGTGTTAACCAGAATAGGAGTGTGTGGTGTGGTGCTGGTGATGACTGTGGGGCTTTCCTTCACTTACAACCTTCAAACATCACCATCACAGAGGACAACCATGGCACGGTACAAGTTGTCACCACTAATGTCACCACCACAGCTATTCCCAGTAGGTCTTCGTTATTATTCTCCAGCCATGCAATTTAAGCGTTTAGTAGTTTGAGTGCACAGGTGATTGGTTTGGTGGGATGCCATTTATCAGGGTAATCAAGGCATCAGATTAATTTCCTATATTCTCTTTGCATCCTGTAATTACAAGTGCTTTAGGAATTAAGTACTGAGGAAAAATGATGCCTGAGCCAAAAAGCATGAAACATTACACCTATAGCATATTATGTGTGCACACATCCTAAACTGAATATGGAGAGATTATACAAATAACTTTAAGCGAGCCCCCAATGTGTCTAATATACCCTAGAGTCACAGCCTATCACAGGGCTCTGACAAATTCTCACCTTAAGCACTGTGCATTCTAACATCAAAACTTTCCTCTCCAAGACTTTGTTTGTTAGATACAACAGTATGTTTTCTTTAGTTATCCACTCATCCTCAGAAGCAGATATCAGGTAAGATTGATATACACACATACACACACACACACACACACACGCACATCTATCTATATCTATCTATTTATCTATCTATATATCTATTTATATATACTGTATAATTTATATAAATATATATATATATATATATACAGTATATACAGGTATATATATATATATATATATATATATATATATATATATATATATATATATATATATATATATACCTGTACTGTATATATATATCTATATAATATTTTCGATTGTCTGTGTGTGTGTGTGTCTGTTCTTAATAGGCGGCCGCAGTTTTGGACCTGGGGAGCTGAAACTTTGCATGTGGGTGTCAATTGACCTGGGTCAGGTCATAGAGGGGGCGAGGCCACGATCGGAGGTCGTTTCGAGGCCGAAATTGATTTTTTTTTAAACAATTGAAAAAAATGGCCGTTTGGGGCAGAAGGAGGCCTCCAATCGAAAAAGGTGTATGGAACGAAAGTTGTTCGCAGCCCCCCAAAATGGGGGTACGGATGAGGTCAGATCCAAAATCGGAGGTCATATAGCGGCCGAAATCGAGGTCGCCGTTTAATGAGGCACAGGGAGGTCGAGGCCGATGATTGTGGTAGTGATTGATGATGGTGATTATGGTAGTAGTAGTGGTGGTAGTAGTGATGGTGATTATGGTGATTACCCGGGCAACGCCGGGTACCCCTGCTAGTATATATATAGAATATGTATATATATATATATATATATATATAATATGTATATGCATATATATATATATATATATATATATATATATATATATATATTTAATATATATCTACATATACCGGTATATATATATATATATATATATATATATATATATATATATATATATATATATATATATATATATATATATCATATGTACAGTATATATAATGTTAAGTGATGCTGACTAATTTTGCCTTAAGTATATGCCTTTTTAGGTGTATTAATAGTTTATCATATGAATAAACTAGATATATATTAATCAGAATAACAAGCATTAGAAATAGATCATACAAATCATGATGTTCTTTCACTTATGGATTATTTGGTAATATTCTATGAACAATATTTTTCCATCTATTTTTTTCAACAACAGCACACGAAACTGAATACGTCGAATATATCAGTTTTGTTTTTTATCTTGGCGAGTTTGCACTAGATCACTTTTTTTGTGCTGAAAAAAAGAAGAATATAAGTCGATTGCAAAAACACGAAAGAAAAAACCTACACAGCATCAGCAACCGAATAGCTCGAAGTGGAATTATATTAACTTAAAGCTAGTATGTAGAAACTCGTCCAATTAAGAAATAAAGTAAAGATAGAATAAAAATATATAAATTATGCTATAGTAGTGAGTGGATAGGATTTATTTTTTATGAATTGTCCATCTATGAATTCATCTAGGATATTGCACAATTGTTACTTAAAGACATCTATAATTTTCAAAAATGTTAAGTATCATTCGAAAATTTATTGTTGCATTCTAATTGTGTTTTTTTTCTTCTATATTCCAACTACTCCTTCTCGGGCATAGGCTGATAGCCTTTACACTCTACCGCTGAACATGGTGAGGCCCGTGAGGTCTTGCTCCAGTCTAGGGAGTGAGACATGCGAAGCTTCATGGTTCGAAGCAACTCCATCACTGAAGGTGCTCCGCCTCTGTGCTTCACAGTCTCAACCCCCAGGCTCGGACCCTCACTCTCAGAACGCCACCTATTGAGCAATTAACTCACTAGGCATTGCTCCCCTGTAGCATATTTTTGAATATGAGAATATTCATACAATGCTATTTAATCAGGGAACAATGAGGGTATTTATTTGGCATTTCGGTGTGCTGTGGTAATGCACTGATACTCTAGGTACAGCACAAATTCCATCCCAATAATATCTTCCCATTGACATATTGGGATTCGAACCCGGGTTCATTGGATTACCAGTCCAGTGGCAAGACCACTCCGCCACACCTCCCCTATCTATCAACTGGTACTGTTCTGTAAAGCCGGTATCACACGAGAGCTTTTATAGTCAACATTCGATGATCAATATTTTTCTAGACAAATTTCTGGACTATTTTGCACTGGTATTGGAAACTAGACTGAGGATAGATGCATTTAGGTGATCAAAATATTGTAAATATTGATCTCATAAGCTACCAGATCAGTGTTGAGGGTAACTGTTGAGGGAAAAAGCGCTCGTGTGATACCGGCTTAAGACGTTTACCCCCATCCAGGTGTCAATATTTTCCTGGCGAGCGGTAGCGAGTCACCATATATACATACATACATACATAACATTTTAAGACTGAGTGTTCCACACATACGTGCAGTTTGAGTCTCTTGTCCTAATGGCGGCGTTCCAGGCAACCTTGTTAAGGGCTGCTTCACTTGTCAAGTTCTTGGATTTGAGATCGGCACGTATAGTCCGATCCCAGGTCTTCCTCGGTCCACCTCTTGGTGCAGCTCCATCCACAATCACAGACTTTTATTAATTCACCCAATTAAGTTCATCCATTCTCTCCACATGTCCATACCATCCCAGTCTACTTGTACGCATCACCTCGCTATTACTCTTTATACCTAAACGTGTCCTCAGCTCAACATTTGTTATTCTATCCTGTAGCCTGGCCCCACACATCCATCTCACCATTCTCATCTCATTACGTTCCATTCTGTTGACATCCTCTAGTTTAACGGCCCATGTTTCTGAGGCATACGTCATTGCACTTCTAACACATGAGGCATACACCTTTCCCTTCAGGGGGAGAGGCATTCTTTTCATGGTCAGGATTGGCATCAGTTCTCTGAACTTCCCCAAGCCACATCTAATTCTAGCAACAGTGGCAGCCTCGGCCCTACCACCGGCAGAGATGGTATCTCCTAGGTAACAAAACTTGTTCACCAGCTCCAATGACTCATTTCCAAAATTCACAGCCACAGGATCATCACTTAACACAAGCTCGCCTTTGCACACTATGCACTTAAATTTCTCTATTTCTGACTTATCCTTCGGCAGGGGTCCCTTTATTCTACTACATCGCTTACTCTCATGGAGTACCCAAAATCGACAGATGCTACATTGAATTGAGTTAACGCCTACACCCTTTCCACACACTGCACATGGGTAGGCACCACTCTTTTCCACATTGCCTCGTCTCAATCTACAATGCATAACCTTGGTTTTGTTAATATTGATTCTTAAACACTTGCTCGCCATGCCCTCTCTCCATTCTCTGAATTTGGCCTCAGCATCTTGCATACTGTCAGCTATTAGGAATAAATCATCTGCATAAAACAGTTCCAACGAGAGTCCGCCTCTAAAAACACTAGACAGTGCCTCCAAGACCATAATAAAGAGGAGGGGGCTTAACACTGAACCCTGATTGACTCCAACACGGACTGCGAACTCATCACTCAGTACACCCTTTAAGCTAAATATGTACATTTTTCGATAGAAAAATGTCTCCAGCAAAGCCGGATTTCTCCATACAATGCTGGCTCACTATCACTCGCCAGGAAAAAATCGACACATGGATGAGGATAAACGTTTTAAAACAGTTGGCTGAATGGGGCCGAATGGATACAAGCCAGGGAAAGAGATAACAGGAGAGAAAGATAAACAAAAAGTGACCCCCCTTAATAAACCGACCTTGATATTATATGTGGTTGGAACTGATGACAAATTACTACAATAGGAGACCCTCATGAATATCAAATAGTCGTGATAAATGCTACAATAAATATATATGATTTTGCCGAATCATGAGAGAATTGATGAACTTAATTGGGTGAAAAAATGCAAGTCTGTGATTGTGGAGGGAGCTGCACCAAGGGGTGTACCGAGGAAGACCTGGGATCGGACTATACGTGCCGATCTCAAATCCAAGAACTTGACAAGTGAAGCAGCCCTTAACAGGGTTGCCTGGAACGCCGCCATTAGGACAAAAGACTCAAACTGCACGTATGTGTGGAACACTCAGTCTTAAAATGTTATGTATGTATGTATGTATATATGCTGGCTCGCTACCGCTCGCCAGGAAAATATTGACACCTGGATGGGGGTAAACATCTTAAAACAGTAGGCTGAATGGGTCCGAATGGATACAAGCCAAGGAGAGAGGAAGAGAAAGAGAAAAAAAGCGAGGTGGGCTCCCTTATGGAAAGTTAATTACGATACAATTATCTGGATTCCATGTTATGCGACCCAGAACATCCTCTTTGAATTATGTAGCACATATTTTGGCATCATATCAAATCGTGACAATGTCTAAGTGAAAGTAAAAGAGTCTACACCATATAGCGTAGGAGTACAGTAAAAGCCTCAACACCATATAGCGTAGGAGTACAGTAAAAGCCTCAACACCATATAGCGTAGGAGTACAGTAAAAGCCTCAACACCATATAGCGTAGAAGTACAGTAAAAGCCTTAACACCATATAGCGTAGAAGTACAGTAAAAGCCTTAACACCATATAGCGTAGGAGTACAGTAAAAGCCTCAACACCATATAGCGTAGGAGTACAGTAAAAGCCTCAACACCATATAGCGTAGAAGTACAGTAAAAGCCTTAACACCATATAGCGTAGGAGTACAGTAAAAGCCTTAACACCATATAGCGTAGGAGTACAGTAAAAGCCTCAACACCATATAGCGTAGAAGTACAGTAAAAGCCTTAACACCATATAGCGTAGAAGTACAGTAAAAGCCTTAACACCATATAGCGTAGGAGTACAGTAAAAGCCTCAACACCATATAGTGTAGGAGTACAGTAAAAGCCTTAACACCATATAGCGTAGGAGTACAGTAAAAGCCTCAACACCATATAGCGTAGAAGTACAGTAAAAGCCTTAACACCATATAGCGTAGAAGTACAGTAAAAGCCTTAACACCATATAGCGTAGGAGTACAGTAAAAGCCTCAACACCATATAGTGTAGGAGTACAGTAAAAGCCTTAACACCATATAGCGTAGGAGTACAGTAAAAGCCTCAACACCATATAGCGTAGAAGTACAGTAAAAGCCTTAACACCATATAGCGTAGAAGTACAGTAAAAGCCTTAACACCATATAGCGTAGGAGTACAGTAAAAGCCTCAACACCATATAGTGTAGGAGTACAGTAAAAGCCTTAACACCATATAGCGTAGAAGTACAGTAAAAGCCTTAACACCATATAGTGTAGGAGTACAGTAAAAGCCTCAACACCATATAGTGTAGGAGTACAGTAAAAGCCTTAACACCATATAGCGTAGAAGTACAGTAAAAGCCTTAACACCATATAGCGTAGGAGTACAGTAAAAGCCTCAACACCATATAGTGTAGGAGTACAGTAAAAGCCTTAACACCATATAGCGTAGAAGTACAGTAAAAGCCTTAACACCATATAGCGTAGGAGTACAGTAAAAGCCTCAACACCATATAGTGTAGGAGTACAGTAAAAGCCTTAACACCATATAGCGTAGGAGTACAGTAAAAGCCTCAACACCATATAGCGTAGAAGTACAGTAAAAGCCTTAACACCATATAGCGTAGGAGTACAGTAAAAGCCTCAACACCATATAGTGTAGGAGTACAGTAAAAGCCTTAACACCATATAGCGTAGGAGTACAGTAAAAGCCTCAACACCATATAGCGTAGGAGTACAGTAAATTGGCAATTAATTTAACATTAAGTGACACATGGTAATGTTTAGAAATATATACAATTCCATTTAGTACGTGATCTGGTAAATGTTATCGTCTTTCAAGAATATTTTCAGGAATCAAGGAATAGAAAGCATTACAACTAATAATTCTACAAAGATATTTGTAAAATAGGATATCTGCTATATCTTGTATATACTAAGCTTCATAAAAGTACAATGCATCCATCAATAGCTTTGAGATAATATGAAGGGATAACAATCTCACATATGGGGGTCCCTAGCCAATAGGACGAGTGTAGGGAAGTAAGGATTTTACCTCCACCACAATCAGATGGGATCAGAGATCACCATGATACAAACGCTGGGTTCTGATATCTAGCCTTGTTTCACATAGCATTACTTGCAGTTCTTATGTCTTATATAAAAAAATCATGTTTACTTTTATATGTGTAAATTGCTTTCCAATTAATATTTTGGTTGTTATATACTGTTTATATAATGCAAGAATATGCCTCACAGAAATGAACTTCACCTATTCTCTCCGATGGGATGACCGCCTTGAGGTTTGCTTCAGTCAGCCTGAGTGCGCCACCAGGTACTCGTTGGGCCTAGATAACAGTCACAGACGTCATCTTACAGACTGACGGAACTGTCTGTATCGTCAGTAATAACAAGTTAGATGTGGGAGCTTATGTTGACCTGTTTATGGTGATGACTGTCTACGGTTCAGATAATTCCATATTGGCTGCTGGCGAGAATACCTGGACCACCATCTGTGAGTAAATTGATTACATGTTGACATTAGGGAAATATGCAATAATGTGGATGGTGTTAACGTAGTTGCTACCTGGATTATTATGTGTGAATAAATTATTTATTGGCTGAGAGAGGGAGTTATAATGGTCACATTATATAACATTATTTATCATCTTCATCTTCACCAACTCAGTAACAGATAGTAACACTGGCTACATTACATGATTTTAACAATATGATTTGTTCCTTGACACTATTAAGTCCTGAGTGGTGACCGGTCAGTGGAGGCAGCAATTAAGAACCCGAGCAACCTGGTCACCTCCTGGTTCCTGCTGGATGATCCCACCAGTGTTGACACGTTCCAGGTCACGCTTCACTCGGACACTGATGCCGTTTCCTCTGAGAATGAGACCAACTTAGCAACATCCCTAATGTTGGACCTACCAGAGTCCGGCAGCTACACTGTGTGTGTTGTGGCCTTTAGACGTGATATTCGTAGTGATAATGTCTGCAGTGACATCATTAAAATACCTGACCAAGGTAATTGTGCATTACATTAAAATTGAAATTCGGGAAAGTATCTTTTACCATGGTTTAATAACTCTCCAATTAAGTATGGTCTTTATTATTATTAATTTTAAAGACTGCTAAGTTTCTTATCTGAGTGTATGAGGAGTGCATTATGGTAACGAAGAACATTCATATTTTACAATGTTTGCACTGGTCATTATAGTGTGCCCAATATTCCCCACTGTCTCACTCTCACAACCCGCTGGCACAAGTTGGCCTTTTCCTCTAGATCGAGTGGTATGTGGAAGCTGGGTAGCGCCCATCACCATCTCATTAATAGGTGCAAGCACAAGCATACCAGCTAACAATGGTTTTATAGAGCGTCACTATCGGTAGCTACGCCACCAAGAGTGCCACCTTTGGGTAACTAAGGCTACAAGGAGTGTCACCTCTGGGAAACTAAGGCTACAGGGAGTGTCACCTCTGGGTAACTAAGGCTACAGGGAGTGCCACCTCTGGGTAACTAAGGCTACAGGGAGTGTCACCTCTGGGTAACTAAGGCTACAGGGAGTGCCACCTCTGGGTAACTAAGGCTACAGGGAGTGTCACCTCTGGGTAACTAAGGTTACAGGGAGTGTCATCTCTGGGTAACTAAGGTTACAGGGAGTGCCACCTCTGGGTAACTAAGGCTACAGGGAGTGTCACCTCTGGGTAACTAAGGTTACAGGGAGTGTCACCTCTGGGTAACTAAGGCTACAGGGAGTGTCACCTCTGGGTAACTAAGGTTACAGGGAGTGTCACCTCTGGGTAACTAAGGCTACAGGGAGTGCCACCTCTGGGTAACTAAGGTTACAGGGAGTGCCACCTCTGGGTAACTAAGACTATAGGGAGTGTCACCTCTGGGTAACTAAGGCTACAGGGAGTGTCACCTCTGGGTAACTAAGGTTACAGGGAGTGTCACCTCTGGGTAACTAAGGTTACAGGGAGTGTCACCTCTGGGTAACTAAGGTTACAGGGAGTGCCACCTCTGGGTAACTAAGGCTACAGGGAGTGTCACCTCTGGGTAACTAAGGCTACAGGGAGTGTCACCTCTGGGTAACTAAGGTTACATGGAGTGTCACCTCTGGTAACTAAGGCTACAGGGAGTGTCACCTCTGGGTAACTAAGGCTACAGGGAGTGTCACCTCTGGGTAACTAAGGTTACAGGGAGTGTCACCTCTGGGTAACTAAGGTTACCAAGAGTGCCACCTCTGGGTAACTAAGGCTACAGGGAGTGTCACCTCTGGGTAACTAAGGTTACCAAGAGTGTCACCTCTGGTTAACTAAGGTTACAGGGAGTGTCACCTCTGGATAACTAAGGTTACAGGGAGTGTCATCTCTGGGTAACTAAGGCTACAGGAAGTGTCACCTCTGGGTAACTAAGGTTACCAAGAGTGTCGCCTCTGGGTAACTAAGGCTACAGGGAGTGTCACCTCTGGGTAACTAAGGCTACCAAGAGTGTCATCTCTGGGTAACTAAGGTTACAGGGAGTGTCACCTCTGGGTAACTAAGGTTACAGGGAGTGTCACCTCTGGGTAACTAAGGTTACAGGGAGTGTCACCTCTGGGTAACTAAGGCTACCAAGAGTGTCACCTCTGGGTAACTAAGGTTACGGAGTGCCACCTCTGGGTAACTAAGGCTACAGGGAGTGTCACTTCTGGGTAACTAAGGTTACAGGGAGTGTCACCTCTGGGTAACTAAGGTTACAGGGAGTGTCACCTCTGGGTAACTAAAGTTACAGGGAATGTCACCTCTGGGTAACTAAGGTTACAGGGGGTGTCACCTCTGGGTAACTAAGGCTACAGGGAGTGTCACCTCTGGGTAACTAAGGCTACCAAGAGTGCCACCTCTGGGTAACTAAGGCTACAGGGAGTGCCACCTCTGGGTAACTAAGGTTACAGGGAGTGTCACCTTTGGGTAACTAAGGTTACAGGGAGTGCCACCTCGGGTTAACTAAGGTTACAGGGAGTGCCACCTCTGGGTAACTAAGGCTACAGGGAGTGTCACCTCTGGGTAACTAAGGCTACAGGGCGTGTCACCTCTGGGTAACTAAGGCTACAGGGAGTGTCACCTCTGAGTAACTAAGGCTACAGGGAGTGTCACCTCTGGGTAACTAAGGTTACAGGGAGTGCCACCTCTGGGTAACTAAGGCTACAGGGAGTGTCACCTCTGGGTAACTAAGGTTACAGGGAGTGTCACTCTGGGTAACTAAGGTTACAGGGAGTGTCATCTCTGGGTAACTAAGGTTACAGGGAGTGTCATCTCTGGGTAACTAAGGTTACAGGGAGTGCCACCTCTGGGTAACATTAGCATGCATGTCTTGAGGGCTTATATAATATATTTCTGAATTTGTGTGAATATTAAGTATATTTTCTAGTAACTTGTGTTCCTCGACTGATGTTGTTGTTGTTGTTGTTCCCCAGGCTGTCTGGCCGAACAGCCCCAAGGTCTCGAGCAAGGCCAAGGCCATAAACGAGCGCCCCCACAAAATCCTCCCTGCTTACCACTAACAAAGCCCGGGTGACCGAAGCCACTCCAAGGCAGGGAGCTGAGGAGGGTGCGGAAACGCCCGGGAAACCAAAGCCCCACCCAAGGCCCTGTGCCCCTCAGCAATTATGAAGGGAAAGTTGAGAGGTAAGGGAAAAATGTGACACTTTGGCTCCCAATCTGCCAACTTCTAGGTTGGCAGTAGGGAGGTCAATCCACGGAAAAGACGCCGCCACTTGAGATCTAGAAGATATATAAGTAAAAGGAACAGTCAGAGTAAGCTATGGGTATGGCAGAGATCGCTCAGTTCTCACTCGGATAGACCAGCCCATCACCACATGACTAGAACCCAATCCTCTCAGCATCAGCTAGGAAAGGCCCTAGAAAGCCGCCTTTGGCGGGGGGATAGCTCCCCTATTTCAACTCCTTTCGGGGTTGGGCACCCGCCCTCCTCGACCGATTAACTTCGTTGGTAGACTATTTCCTGAACATTTATCATATGAGGATTGCAATTATGGATTGATTTGTATTAAAACGGTCACAGATTTAATGATATATTTATGTGAACATTATGCATATATTTACTCTTTCAACCCACCTTAGTAATTGTAATTGAAAAAACAATAACTGCAAATACAGTAAATTGTGATAAATACCACCCTTTTGTTTAACTAACCTTCAGTAACTTTTATTATTTAGCCTATAGGTGATTCTTAAATCTTTCAATTACAGAAGTAGATGTGCCAAAGGTAGAAAATATTGCACCTAAGTCAACCTCAAATGACACAGTGTTGGTGACGTGGGAGCCGCCCCAGGATGCTGAGGTCACCAGCTTCTACATAACCTGGCGAATCTCTAACGGAACACATGCTAGGGACACTATTGACCACCTTCAATCACTCTCCCTGACCAAGCAAGTATCACTCTCCCGGACCAAACAAGTGCCACTCTCCCTGACCAAACAAGTGCCACTCTACCAGACCACCCTAGACTTCTCCACCAAGGAGGGAGAGGACCTAAACTTCACGATGGTTCCGGCCACCACCACCAGTGTTGAGATCATCAACCTGGTCCAAGATGCTACCTACACCATTTGTGTCATGTCTGTAAAGAAGGATGTTGTGAGGGAAGCTGAAGACTGCAATGACGTCAACCTTGGTAGGCATAAGTTGTTTTTGATGATTGCGTGTTTTGTCTTTATTACTACAAACCATGAGGTTAAGTGAAAGAAAGGATTAATGAGCTTGATTGAGGTTAATTTATGCTAAGTTACGTTTATTGAGGCTTAAAGTGGGTGACAGAGGTTAAGAGAGGTTGATTGGGATAAAGTGACGTATAATCTGGATTGTTTAGGTGATTTGACATCAAATGAAGCTCTTTTTATTTTTTAGGTCAAATAATGCCTATTACGTTCGAGTGTGGTTGACATAGCTTGATTGAAATCAAGTTAATCAGATTTTGGTCGACTGGGCTCAAATGAGAGTGATTAAGGTTGATTGAATTAATTGAAGTTGAGTGACGTTAACTGAGATGGAGTGAGCTTGATAAGTTGTGTGAGATTGAGTTCAACTGAAATATATTGGTGAAGACTGGTTGATAGAAGTTGAAGCGATTAGACTAAGGTAAGTTGACGGCAACTGAAGTCAAATAAGGTTGATCGAGGATAAGATCAGTTAATTTAGGTTGACTGAAGTTGCTGGAATAGTGGTTATCATCTTGAAGTCCAACCTTGGTGGTGTAGTAATGAAGTCATACAACACTTATCTTCTGATCTAACTACTATTTCCAATTGGGGCAGAGAAAACCTTGTTGCCTTTAATGGTTCCAAAACCCAATTTTTTCATCTATCTACCCGTCCAGAACTCCCAGCGGACTATCCCTTATTCTTCAACAATACAAAAATCAATCCTTCATCTTCTCTCAATATTCTTGGTATCTCTTTTTCTCCTGCCCTCACTTGGAAGGACCATATCACCATTCTTGCTAAAGCAGCCTCCCAGAAGCTGGGTGTGCTCAACCGCCTCAAGGAGTTCTTTACCCCTGCAGGGCTTTTTGCTCTGTACAGGGGCACAGTGCGTCCTTGTATTGAGTATTGTTCACATGTGTGGGGAGGATCCTCGCACACCGCACTCATATACAAAGTAGAAAGGAAGGCCTTTCGTATCATTAATTCCCACCCACTCACCAACTCTCTGCAAACTCTCTCTTTTCGCCGCAATGTTGCATATCTCTCGCTATTCTATCGCTACTACAATAATCAGTGGTCCTCAGAGCTCTTCCAGTGTATACCACCTCCTCTACGTAGGGTGCGTGGTACCCATCTTGCAACATAATCCCACCCCTACTCTGTGCAACTCTCCAACCAAAGAGTGAAACGTTACTCTGACTTTCTTCTATTCAACAGCTGAACTCTGGAACTCTCTCCCAGAATCAGTCTTTCCCTCTTCCTATGATTTAAATTGCTTCAAACTCTGTGTGTCCAGGCATTTTGACTCGAACGTCCCTTGATTTTGGCCCTGTCACTCTTTCAACTATGGGGGAGGTACTCGCTACAGGCAGTTCTGCCTTTTGTCTCCCTCACTCACATAGAAAATTACAAATAATGGGGGAAAGTTTTCACATCACTGTATATGACTATTGTCTTATGAGCAAGGTGATTGTGTGTTTATAGGTTCATAATGATGTAGATCTTTCCGCTGATGTGAGAGATTGAGGTTAATGGGATATGAGTCATTTTCTGGGCCCTTTTCTCCCTCGTGTTTAGCCCCATTCGTTTTTAAGACGTTCGGCCCATTAATTTGGCGATTTTAACACATTTACCTATTGGGCCATTTAGGTGTCGATTTTAACACATTTACCTATTGGGCCATTTAGGTGTCGATTTTAACACATTTACCTATTGGGCCATTTAGGTGTCGATTTTAACACATTTACCTATTGGGCCATTTAGGTGTCGATTTTAACACATTTACCTATTGGGCCATTTAGGTGTCGATTTATTCCTAGCGAGCAATAGCGGGCCTGTAATTATAAGAGGAACTGGTCTTCGGCCGGGACATTCTCCTCCTGAAAAATTTACAAATTTATCTTGAGGGGGGAGTGGGGGGGGGAGTCTAAGGAGTGTATTTCTAAGTTTGAGGGAGTTCTAGCGAGGAAACTAAAATAAATCTATGACTAAGTGAGTTCATAAAAAAAAAAAAAAAAAAAAAAAAAATTGAATGAGGTCTGTTGAGTCTGAATGATGTTGTGTTGGGTTGATTGAAGTCAAGTAATGTTATTGAGCTTACATTATGTAGATTGAAATTGATAAAGGCTTGCTGAGCTTGACTGAAGCCGGTGTCACACAAGCTCTTTTTCCGTCAATTTTCCATGAGTCAGTTTGTTCTCGTATTATTTAGGGACATTTTCGCACTGGTATCGGTAAGTAGACTGAAGTAGACTGAAGTAGACTGAAGGTAGAATATGTTAGGCGGCTGAATTATGATAAAGTATAATTTTTGAAGCTCCCAGATCATAATTGCCTGTAAATATTGCTCGAAAATGCGCTCGTGTGATACCGGCTTGAGACCCAGTGAGGATAACATGTTGTTGGTATAGATCAGGTACTCTATGCCTTCCTCTCCTTGTAACATGTTGTTGGTATAGATCAGGTACTCTATGCCTTCCTCTCCTTGTAACATGTTGTTGGTATAGATCAGGTACTCTATGCCTTCCTCTCCTTGTAACATGTTGTTGGTATAGATCAGGTACTCTATGCCTTCCTCTCCTTGTAACATGTTGTTGGTATAGATCAGGTACTCTATGCCTTCCTCTCCTTGTAACATGTTGTTGGTATAGATCAGGTACTCTATGCCTTCCTCTCCTTGTAACATGTTGTTGGTATAGATCAGGTACTCTATGCCTTCCTCTCCTTGTAACATGTTGTTGGTATAGATCAGGTACTCTATGCCTTCCTCTCCTTGTAACATGTTGTTGGTATAGATCAGGTACTCTATGCCTTCCTCTCCTTGTAACATGTTGTTGGTATAGATCAGGTACTCTATGCCTTCCTCTCTCCTTGTAACATGTTGTTGGTATAGATCAGGTACTCTATGCCTTCCTCTCCTTGTAACATGTTGTTGGTATAGATCAGGTACTCTATGCCTTCCTCTCCTTGTAACATGTTGTTGGTATAGATCAGGTACTCTATGCCTTCCTCTCCTTGTAACATGTTGTTGGTATAGATCAGGTACTCTATGCCTCCTCTCCTTGTAACATGTTGTTGGTATAGATCAGGTACTCTATGCCTTCCTCTCCTTGTAACATGTTGTTGGTATAGATCAGGTACTCTATGCCTTCCTCTCCTTGTAACATGTTGTTGGTATAGATCAGGTACTCTATGCCTTCCTCTCCTTGTAATTAACCGTATTATTTTATAACCATGTTAGGGGAGCCCACCTCGTTTTTGTATCTCTTTCTCTCCCTCTCTCTTTGGCTTGTATCCATTCGGCCCCATTCAGCCTACTGTTTTAAGACGTTTACCCCCCTCCAGGTGTCAATATTTTCCTGGCGAGCGGTAGCGAGCCAGCATACATATATTTTTGTTCTACAGCAAGCTCCATTTGTACATTTTTCGATAGAAAAATGTCGCCGGCGAAGCCGGATTTCTCCATACAATGCTGGCTCGCTTTCGCTCGCCAGGAAAAAATCGACACCTGGATGGGGATAAACGTCTTAAAACATATGGCTGAATGGGGCCAAATGGATACAAGTCATAGAAAAAGAGAAAGATAAAGAAAGCAGATGACCCCCCTTACATCAAAGCAGATGACCCCCCTTACATCAAAGCAGATGACCCCCCTTACATCAATGCCATTAACTGTATTTATCCTCCACCTGGTTTGGGTAATTGCTGTTGTTGTCATTGTTGTTGGACATTTGCATGCAGGGAAAGTGCATGGTGGGTGTCATCCTTTATTCTGCTGCAACGTTTACTAGCAGATCAGCCACCGCCGCCACTCATTAATAGCAGATCAGCCACCGCCGCCACTCATTAATCGTTCGTTATATGGAATCTCAAATGCCTGGCCACTCATTGTAGCAATATTTGTTCTTCCGTATTAAACCTGTGCTAAGTTCATTCTGTATCGATCTTAAAGATGCTAGATCCCCTGCTACCCCTATTACACTAGATGTATCTTCATACCTGGAATGCTTTTCAAAGCAAGGATTTGATATGCATTATGCCTATGATGAGCCTTACTGATGTTTAAGATATTGGGCCTCCCTCTCCCCCTTTAGGGGTTGATCCACCTAAAAGTCCTTTTGGAGGGTATATCACAGAAGCTGGGCCGCACATGGTTCCCAAATTTGACATGTGCATTAGGCCTATGAAAAACTTTATTGCAATTGATTTTCAAGGGGCTAGTTCCCCTCCTTCCTCTGCTAGGGACCATTTTCTTTTTTCTTTTTGTATTTGTTGTATCTCCATAACCAGATTGTTTTGTCAGAGCAAATGCTTAGATATGTATTAATCCTATTATATTTCAGTTTGGGCCCCACTTTCCCCCGTTCTGAGGTAGATCCTCTCAAAACGTCTTTTAAAGGGTGTATATTTGAAACCAAGAACTCGGTTGCAAAATTTGAAATACATAACAGTCATATGTTGAAGTAGAAGGCTATATTTAAAACAAAAAAATTGGTTCCCCCCGGCCCCCCCCCCCCCCCCCCCCCCACACACACACACACACACACACACACACACACTCACTCACCATTATCATACCAATATAAACCTCAATTCCATTGCTGCCACCGTTATGGACACATCAAATGAATATTCTCAAACAACTTTTCATCATGGCATTTATATAGATTATTTTAGGCCTATGTTGAATTATATTTCTATGTGGTCACCAGTCCCCCAACTCTGATTTTTAAGCACTATATCAATAACTGGGCTACTTTTTGTAGCATATTTTTACATGTACCTCAGGGGTATGGGAAGACCATCCTTATTGATTTTCGAGGGACTTGGTCCTCACCCTTACCCCCATTATGGGCCATTTTGCTTTGTAGTAACATTTTGAAAAACATTGGGGCTATGGTATACATGACCTTTGTAAGTTATCAAGGGATAGTGTAACGCCCTCCCGCGATTAGGGGCATTTTTCTGCTCGGTGTAGACAAACTGTATTTTGATATTTGGACTGCTTTTCAAAACATAATTTTACATGTGCATTAGTGATATGATGAGCACATTCCATATATAATTTTAAGGGGTCTGCCCAACTGAACTTTTGGCTGGCCGGTCATATTATGACTGCTTTAGCTGCCTATCTAAACATTTGGTAAACATTTTAGCTGCACTGCTGAATTGCTGAGAGGCACAGGGCCCTGGGTGGGTCTTTGGTTTCCCGGGCGTTTCCGCACCCTCCTCAGCTCCCCGCCATGGAGTGGCTTCGGTCACCCAGGCTTTATTGTGGTCGGCAGGGAGGGTTCTGTGGGGGCGCTCGGTTATGGCCTTGGCCTTGCTCGGGGCCTTGGGGCTGTTCGGCCAGGCAGCTTGGGGAACAACAACAACAACATTTATTCAAACCTCTGGCTCTAAGGCTGAACTTTTGACCGCCCTTATTAATTTTTGGCCCTCCTAACAAAAAATGTCGCCACTTGAATGTATTTTGGGCTGCCGAATGTATTTTTCTCCTACTGGATGTACTTTTGGCTGCATGACTAAAATGTTGCCAGCTGCCTTGGCCATCTGGCCGAAGTTTGGCTGCCCAAATGTAGCTTTGGCAGTCCAGTTGAAGTTTTGAAAGCCCGGCTGAATGTTTGGCTGCCAGACCATCCTGCCAAAATTTTGGACCCCTTATCAAACCTTTAGCAACCGTGCCAAACTTTTGACCACCTGAATGAACTGTTGATCACCCTTACGAACCTTTGTCTACCCCAACGAACCTTTGGACAAGGGACATATTTTTCTCTGTCCAGATGAATGCTTGGCCACCTGATAGAACTTTTAGCAGCCTGTAAACATCATTGGCTGCCTGGCTGGAATTTTTGTTGAATGGCTGGAATATCTGCCACCTAGCTGAACTTTCGGCTACTCAAACTTTATGGCTGTCCAGCCAAACTTGTGGCAATCTAGCCAAATGTTTCTTACCATCAGTTTTAGCTTTTGGCCATTCTGGTGATGTCTGGAAACCCAGCCAAACTTTTGGCTACCCAACTAAGCTGTTCTGCTGAGCTTTTTGTTCAGCTAACTTAAATGTATGGCTGCCTGGATTATATTATTGCTGTCCAGTTGAAGTTTTAGCCATACAGTCAAATTTTGCACCTCCTCATCGAGTATTAGGCTGCCTGGCCGAAATGGTTTTGACACAGCTGAAGTTTCGGCCACACCATCAAATTGTCGGTCACTCAGCCAAACTTATGTATGCTCAGCTAACCAACCAAACTTTTGGTTACCCAGCCGAGTGCCTTAGCTTTTTGGTCTTTTGGTCTTCATTGTATCTGCCTGGGCAAACATTTGGCTGCCCAGCCAGTCAAAATTGTTTTCCACTCGTCTTCTTCAACAAAATGTTGGCTCCCCAGCCAAATTTTAGTCACCTGCTAAACTTTTAGCGACACAGCCAAAATTTTGCCTTCACTGCTGAATTTGTTATTGTTTGGTTGAACTTATGGCTTTCCAGCCAAACATTTTGATATCCCCCTGAATTTGTGGTCACCCACTTAAATATTTGGCAGCCAGGCTGAAATTTATGCTGTCCAGCTGAACTTTTAGCTATACAGCCAAATCTTTTACTAGCTGATCTGAACTTTTGGCCACCCACCAAAAGCTTGGCAGCCTGGCCAAAAGGTTTGTTGTCCACCTGAACTTTTTGCCATACAGGCAATGTTTTTACCACCCCAACACATTTTTGGCAGCCGGGCTAACAATTTTTGCTGCCCATATGGTCAAACTTCTAACTGCCTGAACAGAACTTTTGACCACACCGCTGAAGCAGTGGTCTCCTGGCTACAATGAGGGAAGGAGGGAGGAATATTTAGTTTGTGTGTTTGGAGAAGAAAAAAACATGGCTGACGGGAAATACATTGATGTTCAGCAAGCGGTTTGAGTCTAGTTTTGTTATCTCGTATACATTCTCCAATGTTCTAAACATTACGTTTTTTCCTTACCTGAAAGAGAGCACTTACCGGTACTAGTTAATATCTACACAGACATTAGTTGTATCTACATAGGAATTTTACTGTTTTATAGGTCATCAGTAGGCGAGTGTCTCCCTATATAAGACTTCTACAGATACCAAGAAACATTATGAAGTACTTAGCATTATCTAGTTTTGTTTTTATTATTTTGTATTCAATTCTTCAAACATAATTATTATTTTGTTTATATTCTCGCTGTGCCATTTTTTTTTGTTATAGAGCATTGTCATACTAAACCTGGTGCTGAAAGGATATATTTGATTTTATCAGTTAATACCACCTCCTCTACGTAGGGTACGTGGTATCCGTCTTACAACCCAATCCCACCCCTACTCTGTGCAACTCTCCAACCCAAGAGTGAAACGTTACTCTCAGACTTTCTTCTATTCAACAGCTGAGCTCTGGAACTCTCTCCCAGAATCAGTCTTTCCCTCCTCCTATGGCTTAAATGGCTTCAAACTCCGTGTGTCCAGGCATTTGGGCTCGAACGTCCCTTGATTTTGGCCCTGTCACTCTTTCAACAATGGGGGAGGCACTCGCTGCAGGCAGTTCTGCCTTTTGTAGCCCTTACTTACATAGACAACAAAAATCAGTGCAATATTGCCTGTTTCGATGTCCAAACAGATAAAATTTTAAGATGATCATAGTTTCATTTAACAATACTATTAACAAATTATGTTACGTTGCGGTTTAGCAAGCATTATATCAACTATTTACATGAGCAGTGGTTGTATTGACTGTGAGAAAGGTGCTCTGTCTATAATTGAGAACCTATTTTATGCAAGAAATAAATGCTACTGAATTAACAAATATGTACATTCAAAATTCTTTGATATTTTGTATTTAATATTGTTTTCAGGAACATACGCAGAACTTGCTCCCCCCACTGACTTAAAGTTCGACAGTGAGAGTCTCCTGCTGACGTGGGTTGACCCCTCAGTTAAGAACAAGTACCTGGTGGAGTGGAGGCCCAGCCAAGGAAGGTCAGGTGGTCGCATAACAGTGAACGATACTCAGTGGATGGTTGACCTCCAGCCAGGCAGCTGGGACCTGGAGGTCAGAGTCTCTACCCCAGACAGTCTTAGTGATCCTACTACCATGGATCACCCTGTCTCCATCACCGGTATGTTAACACCAACACCCCAGACAGTCTTAGTGACCCTTGAGTGTCACTGCAGCCTGAGAAGTCACTGCAGGCACTAGCATACGCGGTTTGGGGTGTTAGTTATTAGTTAAGTACTGACTCAATACCTATGCTTGACTCAGTATGGGTGTAGCCTTTTTTGTGAAGGTTAATTTTGCCGATGAAGTTCACATGAGGAACACTCTTTAATCAACTCTTTAAAAATCTATGGCCCCTGCCTCATAGATTCAAATAAAAGATTACATTTCTGCGATATTTGTAATAGAGATATTTTGGATGTTATAAATGTTACAAGTGGAGTACCTTAGGGACTTTTCTTGCACTATGTATTGATAATGGACTGGCATATAAGATTTCAAATTTGCTCACAAACGTACCACAAGCTCATTTCAATATGATTTCTAACCCTGCTTACTGACCTCATATCCTATGCACCTCATCTGTATTATCCTTACAAACAATTACACATTGCTCCTTATAATATTCTGTCTTACAGGAGTGGAGATCTTGCCTCGCCAGGTGGGCAGTCGAACGCTACAAGTGAGCCTGGTGGAGGTGGGCCGAGCGACAGGTAATGAAGAGAACTACCATGTGAAGGTGCTGCAGGAGGATACGCCGATGGGGACGGGTGATATAGTTTGTTACCAAAATGCTACTGAGGACTGTTCTCTTTTGCTGAATGTCACCTTCACTGCTACCTATGTTGAACTAACAATACAGGTGACCAGGGATAATGCCACCTTTGACGAGCAATATACACTGTTTCAACTGCCTGGTTAGTATGTATTCTAATTACAATCATTAATTGTAATCATATATCACCTTTAGTTCATAGCTCTGATAGAATAAGTGTCTCCGTATATACATGTTTTCTTGTAATTTTCCTCCTCAGTGGCAAACCAAATAAATTGTGTGCACTTAACAATCAATACAATATACCCAGATGTCGATGGTGAATTAATACAGATTTGTCACTTGGCAATGGTATCACACACTTTCATGGAATGGCAGTACATAGAGTACACAATACAAAGTTTCTCAAACTCGAAGGAACGTGCTATATATTGAAAGCATAGACATTTTATGTTTTATAGATTGATGTTTCACTGGTGTGGGTGCATTAAAGATAAGCACTCGCAAAATATGGCGGTAAAAAGCAGAAAGAGTGAAAGCTTAAAGGTGGGGGTGCATGGGTTGAGTTGAACATGGAATGATAATCGCCAAACTGTACATAATTATCTTGCAAAATGCAATGACACTGAAACAATTATTAACAATGGTATAAAGGATTTTGTGGATCGTCTATACCGGGCCTGTGACGTCACAGGAGTGTAAGTCCACCATCCAGTCTAGGATAAGGATACTTCTGTGACGTCACTATGACGTCACAGGCCCGGTATAGACGATCCGCAAAATCCTTTATACCATTGTTAATAATTATTTCAGTGACATTGCATTTTGCAAGATAATTATATGCAGGTTGGCGATTATTTGTCCATGTTTACCTCAACCCATGCACCCCCACCTTTAAGATTATAGAGGTGAATGAAGGTAATGAAGAATATACTAACACAACATTACAGTACTTGGTTGATAGAGAAAAGAAAGAGAAGCAGACCGAGAATAAGGAAGTGTAAAAGTGAGACTTGAGTTGCTGCAAGACTGAAGATTGAATTTCTGAGATTTTGTGGTAGCTCTCCCGAATGCCGAAAGAACTCCATAATAAGACAGGGAATTGCCGGGCCCAAAACCAACCACCATGGAACCAGATAACCATGGGTCACAGTCCTGGAAGATGCTGGAACCCACTACCCTCAAGATTGAAGATGGCGTCGAGGGTTAAAATCCGGCACAAAGGATGATCGTATAAGGCAGACATAGCAGGTCAACATGGAAGAAGAGGGTTAAGTTGGGATTGAAGTCACATCAATGTAGGCTTTCGGCAAAACTATGTACTGGGGACCCACAGAAATGAAAGTTAAAATTTCAAATACTATTCTTATAATTAAAGGTGAATGACTACAAATCTTATATGCTCCGGACTAAATAGTTCCCAGTTTGTGTTTTTTGCTTGTATAATTCCCTAAAAAATCCGATTTTTTTTTTTTTTTTTAAATATTAGTTTAACCAGACCACTGAGCTCCACAAAAGAACTCTTATAGGGCTGGCCCGAAAGATTCGATCAAGATATATAACTAAACGAGTCAAGATAGAGAGTAGGGGAACAAATCGAGGAAGGTGAAGACACGCAGACATTTCTCGTCATTTCACCAGTTTAGCTGGACCACATGAGCTCCACATCAGAGCTCTTATAGGGTAGGGCCGAAGGATGAGGCAAGAACTTCTACACCGCAACACCAACCAAGAAGTGATCAGGGCGAAGAATGAGAGATCATGTCGAAGGTAGAAAAAATCACATCGAGAAGCAAAAAAAAAGTGCATTACCGAAGGGAATCAAGTCAGTTCGGCCACATCAGCAACCGAAGAGACAAAATGGGTCAGGAGTCACTACCTAGCCAGGCCAGGGAGACATGAGATATAGGCTGCCCGAAGACAGCCGAATGGGACAGAATAAGAATAGAAGGGGAAAACCATAGAATGAGGAAAGAAAAACTACTCAAAATTAGTCAAGCTGAGGACGAAAGCTCGAGGGGAGAGGGAGGGAAAACCACATCCCTCCCTCATCAAGGCCCAGTCGCCGGCCCCGAAGCCCCCCAATGCGACAAGGAGAGTAGTACCAGGGGGGCCTATAGTGTACTGTACAGCTCTTATTGGTATCGGTATACAGTAGACTATTATATGGCCTTGAAAAGTAAGTCATCAATTAATAAATAATACACACACTGAGTATGGACCTACAGTTGCATTCAACCTGCGGTGACTTTCTTTCGTCACTGGACTCGGCACTGTGCCTCTATTATCAAGTGTTTTTGGGTTTAGTTTAGAACCAAGAAAAGAGCACCGATAGTGTCCATTAATAAATTATTGCTTTAGGCTGTGGCTGGACCTCTTTATAAGAGCCCTCTCTTTCATTTGGGCACTTTATTTGTATGAAGACAATTCTCAGCTATGGGGCCTCATATTGGCTTCTCTTCACCACATTGGCAGTTCTGTAACAGGGCCACCTATGCAAAAGAAAACCACTGAGCTGGTGAAACTTCTTTATATATATATTCTAATTCTACCTCCAGACATAGGTTTACAACATATAGATTCAATCATTAATGACAATGACGTCAGGAGGTTTTTATTCCAGATGGCGAATAGACAATGAGAAAGTAAAGTGTTGCAACTGGCTCGTTCGCAGTCGTACCTTCATAGACCTATAGCGCCTGATTGTCTCCTCGTAGTCCGTTTGAACTTTGACTTCTCGGAGCTGCATCACTAATGTCTCGTCTCACAATCATCAACAACTCTCTCTCAAGGAACTTATTGAGCACCTCACTCACTAGGTACTATTCCATGGGATATTTTGAATATGGAAATGTTCATGTATTGGAAATAGTGAGGTATTGATCATGGCGTATCAGTGGGCTTCATGTTGAAGTACTGAAGCTAAGTTCAGCACAAATTCCATCCCAATAATATCTTCCCAGTGACACATGAATTGCTTTGAAACCGGTATTTAAAGATTACCAGTTCAGTAGCAAGTTCTCTCCACTGCACCTACCCTGCTCCCAAAGAAAACCATAGATTTACCAACTCCAGGGACAACCTCCGAAGATGACTATCTGGGAGTAACTTTCATTCCAGAGGTGAAAATTGGGTGAGAGGCAAGTGAAATTTAGCAGTGAGATTTGATGAGGTGGGTCGGGTGCTGGTGAGGTACAGGTGAGGCTGTGGTGAAGTCTGTCATGTGTAAGTATACACAGATCAGCACACCACAACAACTCACAATCTTCTAGTGATGACTGGAGAGAATAGTTATATATAAAAAAAAAATCTTTGAGAGTGAGGGAGACAAAACGCAGGACTGTCTGTGACGAGTGCCTCTCCCACAGCGGAGGTGCAGTTGAGAAGGTCGTTAATAAATAATAGGAAGAGAATTGGAGATAGGACAGAACCCTGAGGAACACCGGAGTTGATAGGTTGAGAAAGTGAACAGTGGCCGTCCACAACTGCAGCTATGGAACGGCAAGAAAGGAAATTAGAAATAAAGGCACAAATGGAGGGATAGAAACCGAAGGAGGGTAGTTTGGAAATGAGGGATTTGTGCCAGACTCTATCGAAGGCTTTCGATATGTCTAGCGCAATAACATAAGTCTCACCGAAGTCCCGAATGGAGGATGACTAATAGTTGGTAAGATAAGAAAGATCACCAGTAGAGCGGCCCTTAATCCTTAACTGGCAGCGCCCGGCATATGTCGAGTGAAATAAATATGGACTATGTGGCGGGTCACGACATATGTCGAGTGCAATTTTGAGCACATAATGTGCTCTGAGAGAGAGCGGAGCGGTGGGAGGAGCATAGATTACCTCCTGACCGCTTGCCACGGCCGCCGTGGACCTACTGAAATTTATTGCACCCTCCTCCACCCTCTCTCACTCGCTACACACGTAATAATGTAAGAAAATTACCGTATTTTAGCGATTTTGTCCTTCGGTTGCACGATCATTGCAAGACAACCAGTGATCGTAGAAGGATGGTTCGGGTGTCATTGGAAAGTTCAATTTACGCCCTTTCAGGGATACATACTTGTATTATGCTCTGGGTCTAGTTTATGCATGAAAAAGAGCACGGAAACAACCCCATTTATGGTAAAACCCCCCGCTGGGCGGTACGGTCAAATATACCCTACCGCCCGCTAAATAAGGGTTAAGGAAGCCATACTGAGAGTAGGTTATGGGAAGATAAATGCTTAAATCATTTTGAAGTAGGAATAGTTACAAAACTTTAGAGATGCAAGAAATGCGAGCAATTGGATGATAGTTAGAGGGTTGAGAGTGGTCACCCTTCTTTGGAACAGGTTGAATGAGAGCAAACTTCCAGCAAGAAGGAAAGACGTTAGAGGAAAGACAGAGAGGGATGAGTTTGCCTATGCAGGGAGTCAGCACGGAAGCACAGTTTTTGAGTACAACAGGAGGAACACCATCCGGTCCGTACGCCTTCTTAGTATTAAGCCCAGAGAGGGTAGAAAGTACATCCTTAGAAGAGATTATGATGTTAGGCATTATTAACCTGACAAGCGCGATATAGACCTAGGGGCAAGGGTAGTTATTTGTGCATTTCTAGCCTTGGATTCTGACAGAATTCGTTATATTTACAATATAGAGCATTATTTGTTTTCGGTATGCTTTTATTTTACATAATTATATGATATATATATGAACCTTCAAGAGTGCTAAAATAAGTTGGAAAAGCATTTGGGTGGTGAAAAACGAAGATATAATTGGCCACCCGGTCATAATCTCAGGCGAGAGAGAGCCACAGGCAACCCTCCCCTCTCCCTGTCTGTGAGTCAACTGAGGCGAGCGGGGCGGTGTCTGGGTGTTATATAACGTATGCAACCCACTTGTGCTACATTATCGCGGGAGAGAAAAATAACCGATAAATGATGAAAATAAGAGGAAAAATAGGTGATCATTGAGGACGGGGAGGAGGGGGGAATAAGGTGGGGAAGGAGGGGAGGGGGGGGGGTGAGAAACACATGGATGAGTACTAGAGGGGAATTATCTCATCTAGAGACAAATTCCTTTGTTTTGATAGGCCCTTTTATTTTTTGGAAGGCTTTTTTTATGGTCTTGCTTCCGTGAGGCCTATCGCGTTCCCTATAGGAAGCCTTCCGTGAGGCCTATCGCGCTTGCCGGGTTTTAAGAGAGGGGGGTGGAGAGGGAGGAATAGCACCGGAATCATCCAAAGTGGAGTTTTTAGCGAAAGTGTTAGCGAAGAGTTCAGCCTTTTCAGAGGAAAAAGTGACGGTAGTGCCGTCAGAGTGGAAAAGAGGAGGGAAAGATGAAGAAGAAAAATGGTTGGAGAGGTTTTTGGCTAGATGTCAGAAGGCTTGGGAAGAGCTAGAGTTGGATAGTTCAGTGCATTTATTATTGACGAAAGAATGTTTGGCGAGTCGAAGAACAGATTTGGCTTGATTCCGGGCAGAAACATAGGAAGTATGAGATTCTTGAGTTTGAAAGCAATGGTACCGTTTGAATACTTCCTCCTTATTGCGGACAGCAGTAGAACAAGAGTGAGTAAACCAAGATTTTTTTGCATTAGACTGAGAGAAAGAAAATGGAATGTATGCTTCTATGACTGAGAGGATTACCTCGGTAATACATTCAGCACTCTCCGAGGGTCCCCGGCCACAGAGGCAGAAATCATTCCATGAGAAATCAAAGAAATACTGCCGAAGAGCCTCCCAGTGCCAAAGTGACACAAGTGCCTCTGGCTAGTAGGATCGGGTGGCTGTACCGGAGAGCTAGGACAGGTAATAGAGATAGATAAGCTTATGGTCGGAAGAGCACAAAGGAGAGAAAAGATTTACAGCATAAGCAGAAGGGTTAGAGGTTAGAAATAAGTCAAGAATGTTGGGCTGACCTCCGAATTTGTGGAGAAGGAGTCTAGACACTGGTGACATACCAGATAGCTTGAAAAATGCAATAATTGCCCCACTGCATAAAGGAGGGAGTAAAGCACTACCAAAAAACTACCGCCCGGTAGCTCTAACCTCTCACATCATTAAAGTTTTCGAGCGAGTCCTGCGAAGCAAAATTTCAACATTCATGGAGGCAAATGAACTACACAACACCGGTCAACATGGGTTTAGAGCGGGAAGATCATGTCTCTCACAACTTTTGGAACACTATGACAAAATTCTTAAAGCGCTAGAAGAAAAGAAAAACGTGGATGTCATTTACACTGATTTTGCTAAGGCATTTGATAAATGTGACCATGGTATAATAGCCCACAAACTGAAAGCAAAAGGTATAACTGGGAAAATCGGACGGTGGATATACAATTTCCTCGTAAACCGAAAACAATCGGTAGCAGTAAACCAAGTCACTTCTGAGCCTTCGGATGTCAAAAGCTCAGTGCCCCAAGGAACAGTGCTAGCGCACCTTCTGTTCCTCATACTAATTTGCGATATAGATACCAACACCAGACACAGTACGGTGTCGTCTTTTGCTGATGACACAAAATTAAGTAAGATAGTAAACACACAAGAGGACACGGGCCGACTGCAGGAAGACATGAATGTAGTGTTCCAGTGGACCAGGGAAAACAACATGCAATTCAATGAGGAAAAATTCCAATTAATACGGTACGGAGATAATAATGGTGTTAAAGAAATTAAAAATTACTTAACAGAATCTAACCACATAATAGAACGGAAAGACAGTGTGAAAGACCTTGGGGTATTAATGTCTGAAAATATGGGTTTCAAAGTACATAACCAGGTCAAAGTGGCGGCTGCGAAACGTCTAACGGGTTGGATTCTGCGTACTTTTAAAACACGCGGTGAATTGCCTATGATAACGCTCTTCAAATCTCTAGTGCTACCGCGGCTTGAATACTGTAGCGTATTAACATCCCCATACAAAGCAGGTGAAATAAATGACGTAGAGAGTGTACAAAGAAATTTCACTTCGCATATAAGTTCGATAAAACATCTACACTATTGGGAGCGTTTAAGAGCACTGAATCTGTACTCACTGGAACGTAGAAGAGAACGTTACCTAATAATATACACATGGAAAATCGCAGCGCGTTTTAGTACCAAACCTACATACTCCGATAGTCATGAAATTCAGTGATAGGAGAGGCTGGGAATGCGAAATCCCCCGGATGAATAACAGGGGTGCTATGGGCTCTCTGCGAGAGGGCTGGTTATCACACAGAGGCCCACGTCTCTTCAACAAACTCCCACGGCGAGTAAGAGACATGAGGGACATCTCGTTAGACAACTTCAAGAGAGCCCTAGATGTCGAACTGCAAAAAGTGCCAGACGAGCCCATCCTCGCAAGGGAGCGAGCTGTCGCTTCAAACAGTCTACTGCACCAAATCACCACCCATAACGAGGGGCGTTGCGCTCCTTGGTGCCGCTAGAGGAGCGGCGAACACATCCAAAGGTATCCAAAGGTAAGGAAGCGATCCGGGATACGGGTGGGTTGCTGGACTAACTACTCTAGGCCGTTTAGGATAGAAAAGATGTAGGCTTGGTCACCAGGTTGGTCAGGAGAAAGAGAGGAGGGCGGTGGTGAACGTTGAAATCTCCTAAGATGGAGATTTCTGCGAAAGGAGAGATGGATAGAATGTGTTCCACGTTAGAAGTTAAATTGTCAAACAAGTGTGGATAGTCAGTAGAATTAGGGGAGAGATAAACAGCACATAGTAAGTATGAGATTTTTGAGTTTGAAGGCAATGGTACCATTTGAATGTAGGTGAATCCAGTAAGGTGGCATCATTAGTGGGAGAAGTAAATCAAGTAAGGTTCGAATCCCGGTGGACCACATGCTTGTTTTCATTAATTTATTTGGGAGGTGTTTGGTGTTGGAGTGAAATTAATAAAAATAGAATATAGGCTATAGTAAGCACCGCTAATGCTTGACAACCTTCCAGAGTTGACTGGTGTGAGGAGTGAGGTAAGGTCCAGCAGTGAGGTGGTAGTATTGTGGACTCACGTGGAGGCAGCTAACCGGTACATCATCAACCTCTACACTGACAACACTCTCTCACAACTCCGATACAGACACGTTCAGGAACTGCCTACCAAGTAAGCATATTCAACATAGAATAGTTTATAGAAAATTACATATAACAAGTTAATAGATTGATAAAAATAAGAAGCAGTTCCCATTTTTGCACAGGCATGATTTGGTATCTTAATAGCTGCTAACCATGTTGCTGTCTTTCCCTCCACTTTCATATTTTAAACATACTTCATCCAATCATCCTAATCCATTCTCTCCACATGACTGTTTATATCACCACAATCTACCTTTACATCTCATCTCATTGATTCACTCTCTACCAAGTTGCTTTTTCAATTCTGCCCTTCATTGTTCCTCATTACTTAAACATCCATCTCACTATACTCATTTCTTTGGGCTCTAGTGTACAGGTATCGTCTTAAATATATGTTACTCCCATTAACCCCTACTGTACCGTAGGGTACAGTAATAAAAGTCCCCCCCCCCATTCCCAAGCAATGTGGCCAAAATGGCAAGATAGAACAACCTTCCACCTCAAGAGATGAAGGAAGACTGGCTCTCCCAGCCTTCAGTGGGTTGTATATAAGCTGAGCAGTGTTGCCATATCGAGTGCAGCGCTCAAACGGTTATGGTACCAGGCACAACCTGATACAGGCAATTACAAGGAAAGTACATTACTGACGGCTCCCAGCCATCGCTGGGACTGGGGAGTGACTTATCTACTGACGGCTGGTAGCCGTCGCTGGGATTTGACGGGTTAAAAAGCAGAACACACTTCTCACATATGCACCATACAGAGGTCTCTTAGTGAGGAGAGTCACCTTGTTTACAGTAGTGGTAACAATGCTGACTTTCTCTACCCATATGTAGTTCTTGCAAGAGAGCTAGCATCTCCACACTCCCAGCACTGATCTTGTCACCGAGAAATCAAAATTGATATGCACACTCCAGAGACGCATTCACAATGTTGAATCTGTTCATCCTAGGTTCAGATTGACAGTTCACACAGTACTGTATTTGACACAAGTTACATAAGCCACAGCACTCAGTTTGCCTCTCAATCTACTATGACTCATGTACCCAATCTCAACACACACCACCTAGGATAGAGTGGTGTTTGTGTTTATGGTCAAACATCTATTATTATCAATGCAGTGCCATCATCCACTCCATTCACCAGCATCTTTGTTTTACTCACATTATACCTTCATATCTCAGATCTCTGTAGTTGCTTCACTAATTTACAACGTTTTTCCATTTCAATATGTTTACAATAACATTCTTCAGCCAAACTTCAGGAACTATGCCTCCCTTCAATGTTGTATTAACCAAGCTAATTACCATTTACATATCTGATTCACCATAGGAAACCAACTGGAATCATTAGTTATTCTAGAAATATCAGCTGCCTCACTATTTTTATTTTGTTATATTAATTTTATTATATATATATACTGTATTGTTTTCTTCACCTCATCACATTCCATCATTGAGGGTGGGTCCTACGCTGGTGTCACTATGTCTAAGCTCTCTCTGCACCAGCCATACTCAACATCTAATAACCGCATGTAGTGGGACAACAGGAACCCTTATCGGCCAGAATGGAAAGGTGGGGGTGCTATGCTGGTATGGTTCCACTGCGTGTCTGCCTGCTGAAACCGGAACCTCACCGGGAGGTCTGGGACTGGGTGATTGCTAGAGACCCCTAGCGATCCTTGGTCTTTAGGTCTTCTCCTGGGCGACCTAAATGTATATTAGATTTATTTATCTATATACTGATTATATATATATATATATATTTTTGTTATTTTTATGTTTTGTTGTTTCTGTTCGGGCTCTGTCTCCAGACGGCCACCCCAAGCTATGGGGTATGTGCCCAAGTATTTACTTACATACATACAGAAAAATGGGCCGTTAAAGTAGAGGATGTCAACAGAATGGAACGTAATGAGATGAAAATGGTGAGATGGATGTGTGGGGCCAGGCTGCAGGATAGAATAACAAATGATTAGCTTGGCGATGGGCTGGTCTATCAGAGTGAGACCTGAGCGATCTCTGCCATACCCATAGCTTACTCTGACTGTTCCTTTTACTTATATATTTTCTAAATCTCAAGTGACGGCGTCTCTTCCGTGGATTGACCTCCCAATCTACCAAGATTGGAAGCTAAAGCGTCACATTATTCCTTTGCCCCTCAACTTTCTCTTCATAATTGCTGAGGGGCACAGGGCCCTGGGTGGGGCTTTGGTTTCCCGGGCGTTTACGCACCCTCTCAGCTCCCCGCCATGGAGTGGCTTCGGTCACCCAGGCTTTATTGTGGTCGGCAGGGAGGGTTCTGTGGGGGCGCTCGTTTATGGCCTTGGCCTTACTCGGGGCCTTGGGGCTGTTCGGCCAGGCAGCTTGGGGAACAACAACAACAACAACAACAAATGATTAGCTGAAGAGACGTTTAGGTATAAAGAGTATTAGCGAGGTTATCCGTACAAGTAGACTGGAATGGTATGGACATGTGGAGAGAATGGATGAACAAAATTGGGTGAAAAGATGCAGGTCTGTGATGGTGGATGGAGTTGCACCAAGGGGTGGACCGAGGAAGACCTGGGATCGGACTGTACGTGTCGATCTCAAATCCAAAAACTTGACAAGTGAAGCAGCCCTTAACAGGGTTGCCTGGAACGCCGCCATTAGGACAAGAGACTGAAACTGCACGTATGTATGGAGCGCTCAGTCTTAAAATGTTATGTATGTATGTATGTACATACTGTACATACATGTAGCGTTCCCTATAATTATGCACTCTTAATATCGGTACCATTCACCACCACAACACGCCTAATGTGTTTCAAAGATTGTTCACCAACTGTTCAAAAGTTGTAATTTGCTACAGCCTTAACCCTTTCAGTACCGAGGCCGTCTTTTTAACTTTATTCTGGCTACTCTTATCCGATTTTACTCACTTTAAGAAGAGCCTCCAATAATTAACATTTTACTACCATAGATCCTTCTTAAATTGTATACAATCGTCTACATTTTTTTGTCTATGTGTATGGAGACAAAAGGCAAGTTGCCTGTAACGAGTGTCTCCTCCAAAGCCAAAAGAGTGACAGGGCCAAATTCAAGGGACGTTGAGGCCAAAATGCCTGGACACACGAATTTTATAGCAGATTAAGTCATAGGATGAAGGAAAGATTGATTGAGGGAGAGACTTCCAGAGTTCAATTGTTGAGTAGAACAAAAAAACACTGAACATTTGCCAATTCTTGGGTTGGAGAGCTGGACAGAATAGGAGTGGGACTGTGTTGAACGGAGGGCACTCGCCGCAAGGGAGGGAGTATGTACTGCGAGAGCTCTGAAGAACACTGATTGTTGTAATAGCGATAGTAGAGTGAAAGAGAGGCAACAATGCGGCGTGAAGAAAGAGATTGTAGGGAACTAGTAAGAGGAAGTGAGTTGATGAGACGAAATGCTTTGGACTCTACTCTTTCGAGAAGTGCGGTAAGGGTGGAACCTCCCCACACAAATGCGAACAATACTCAATACAGGGGCACACTGTGCCCTGATACAGAGCAAGAAGCTGTGCGGGGGTAAAGAACCCACGAAGACGATTGGGCACACCTAACTTTTAGGAAGCTGTTTTAGCAAGAGTGGTAATATGATTTTTCCAAGAAAGGTTGGATGAAAAAGATGCACCTAGAATATTGATAGAAGATGAAAGGTTGATTTGTGTATTGTTGAAGAATAATTTATAGTCTTGCGGAATATTGCGATGCAGAGATAGCGGGTGAAATTGGGTCTTGGAGGCGTTGAAAGTAACAAGATTTTCTCTGCACCAACCAGAAATAATTGATAGGTCGGAAGATAGGCGCTCTATGGCCCATTTACGTGAGTTTTGGAGTGATTGTATGCTGGGTTTATGTGAACAATTAGTTGAATAGTGTAAGGTAGAGTCATCAGCATATGAGTGGATAGGACTAGAGGTACAGTTGATGAGATACTTGATAAATATTTGAAAGAGAATTGGAGATATGACAGAACTCCGTATAGTAGGAACACCGGAGTTGATAGGTTGAGGAAGTGATTGATGGCTGTCCACATCTGCAGCTAATACTATTAATTTCATTACCTAGCAGTAACAAAGCAACCCCTTAAAAGATACAATGACGCATTTCATTCCAGTTTTCTGGCTATTATCAGACGATTTTATTTAGATTTGGAAGGGTATATGAAAGTCAGAGGGTTAATTGATAGAGTATTTACCCTTTTAATTCCCACAAATCCTTCCCAAGCTTTATGGAATCGTCTAATGATAGCCAAAGTAAACTGTCAAAATGCGTCATAATTTTCAAAGGGTTGTTGTTGTTGTTCCCCAAGCTGCCTGGCCGAACAGCCCCAAGGCCCCGAGCAATTCCAAGGCCATAACCGAGCGCCCCCACAGAACCCTCCCCGCCGACCACAATAAAGCCTGGGTGACCGAAGCCATCCATGGCGGGGAGCTGAGGAGGGTGCGGAAACGCCCGGGAAACCAAAGCCCCACCCAGGGCCCTGTGCCCCTCAGCAATTATGAAGAGAATGTTGAGGGGCAAGGGAAAAAATGTGACGCTTTGGCTTCCAATCTTGGTAGATTGGGAGGTCAATCCACGAAGAGACGCAGTCACTTGAGATCCAGAAAACACACAAGCTAAAGGAACAGTCAGAGTAAGCTATGGGTATGGCAGAGATCGCTCAGTTCTCACTCTGAAAGACCAGCCCATCACCACATGACTAGAACCCAATCCTCTCAGCAACAGCTAGGAAAGGCCCTAGAAAGCCGCCTTTGGCGGGGGGATAGCTCCCCTATTTCAACCCCTTTCGGGGTTGGGCACCCGCCGATTTTCAAAGGGTTAATGTCCCTGTCTCTAGAAATCCCACTTATTATCATCAATGTTTCCAACAGTGGACGGATTTTCACTATGTGGCATAAGGGGAGGTAGTTGCTTTGTCTCCCTCATGTTTAGTCTCATTAGCATTGAGATTTTAAGATGCTCGCTTCATTAATGTGGCGATTTTAAGACCTTTCGCTTCATTAATGTGACGATTTTAAGACCTTTCGCCCCATTTCTTCGTCAATATAGAGACCTTTCATGCCATTTAGGAGTCGATTCACTATATTACTGTTTGTGTTCACTATATTACCGTGAGACTGTTGTGGTGTTTGTGTTCACTATATTACCGTGAGACTGTTGTGGTGTTTGTGTTCACTATATTACCGTGAGACTGTTGTGGTGTTTGTGTTCACTATATTACCGTGAGACTGTTGTGGTGTTTGTGTTCACTATATTACCTTTTGTGTTCACTATATTACCATGAGCCTGTTGTGTTTGTGTTCCTCCCAGAGTGATGTTGGTGGAGGAGGAGATGTTGGATCACGTGGTGACGGTCCAGGCCTGCCGGGATGATGAGCACTGTGGTGACCCCGCACTCCTCTCCATCGGACTACAACTACGTACGTCATACACTATTGTCCTTTATTATCGTTATTCATCCAACAACAACCAGGTACGTCATCCACTATTGTCCTTTATTATCACCATCCAACAACAGCCACGTACGTCATCCACTATTGTCCTTTATTATCACCATCCAACAACAGCCACGTCAGTCATCCACTATTTCCCTTTATTATCGTTATTCATCCAACAACAACCACGTACGTCATCCACTATTGTCCTTTATTATCACCATCCAACAACAGCCACGTACGTCATCCACTATTGTCCTTTATTATCACCATCCAACAACCACGTACGTCATCCACTATTGTCCTTTATTATCACATCCAACAACAGCCACGTACGTCATCCACTATTGTCCTTTATTATCACATCCAACAACAACCACGTACGTCATCCACTATTGTCCTTTATTATCACATCCAACAACAACCACGTACGTCATCCACTATTGTCCTTTATTATCACATCCAACAACAACCACGTACGTCATCCACTATTGTCCTTTATTATCACATCCAACAACAACCACGTACGTCATCCACTATTGACCTTTATTATCACATCCAACAACAGCCACGTACGTCATCCACTATTGTCCTTTATTATCACATCCAACAACAACCACGTACGTCATCCACTATTGTCCTTTATTATCACATCCAACAACAACCACGTACGTCATCCACTATTGTCCTTTATTATCACATCCAACAACAACCACGTACGTCATCCACTATTGTCCTTTATTATCACATCCAACAACAACCACGTACGTCATCCACTATTGTCCTTTATTATCACATCCAACAACAACCACGTACGTCATCCACTATTATCCTTTATTATCGTTATTCATCCAACAACATCCACGTCAGTCACCCACTATTGTCCTTTATTATCACCGTCCAACAACAACCACGTACGTCATCCACTATTGTCCTTTATTATCTACGCCACACTGTCTTTTGGAGAATATGCCTATGTCTGTCTGAATATTTTGTAATATGCAAATGTCTATGGCTGTCTGATTATCTGTTAATATGGAAATGACTATGTCTGTCTGTTTATCTGTTTCCTTGTTTTATAAATAATTTCTCAAACAAGTTATGGCCAGCCAGTATGGCTCCCGGGGACTTAAGTGCCCTAATAGATATAGATTGATGGATGGCTAAATAAAAAAAAATAGAGGTATGATAAAACACTACACACGGGCAGGAGTTAGAGTGAATGGGGGCCTGAGCGAAGAGTTTCCAGTGAAAGTTGGAGTTCACCAAGGTTCAGTGCTGAGCTCATTACTGTTTGTTTTGGTCCTGGAGGCTCTGTCAAGGTACTTTATGACAGGACTCCTATGAGAGTTGTTGTATTTAGATGATCTAGTTCTTATCGCAGATAGTGCGCAGGAAGCAGAGGCAAAGTTCAAAAGATGGAGGAAGGGTATGGCAAATAAGGGCCTAATTAGGGATGAATTGGGGAACAACTAGGTTGATTGTAGGGAGGTACTGGTACAATAAGATAAACTACAATGTAACTAGAATAAGATAGATTGTACACCACTTTGTAACTGTCACCTTAATAAAAAAAAAAAAAAAAAAAAAAAAAAAAAAAAAAAAAAAAAAGGACCTAAATGCTAACATAGATAAAACAAAGGTCATAATTAGTGGAGTAGGGCGTGGAACTATGGAAAGAAGCAGCGACTATCCATGTGCAGTATGTGGGAAGGGGGTGGGAAGTAACTCCATTCAATGTTGCATCTGTAGTGACTGGGTACACGAGGTGTAATGGAATTAGAGGACCTTTAACAATAATCATATACTTTGAATGTGCAGTGTACAAGGGAGATCTTGTGCTAAATGACCCACCTGTTGTTGTTGATTTCGACAATGTGATGCTGGAGTGTGAATAAATTCTGCTACCTGGGCGATACGGTTTCCGCCGGAGGTGGCGCTGAAGCTGGCTCCATTGCTAGAGTCAGAAAAGGCTGGGGAAAGTTTAGAGAGCTGTTACCACTCTTGACCATTAGAGTACTCCGACCTCACCTTAAAGGGAAGGTGTATACCTCGTGTGTTAGGAGCGCGATGACCTATTCCTCGGAGACGTGACAGGTTAAAGCGGAGGATATCTATAGAATGGAATGGAATGAGAAAAGAATAGTGAAATGGATATGTGGGCTTAACCTCAGGGACGGGGTATCGAGCAAGGAATTAAGAATGCGCCTGGGCATTAAGAGTGTCAGTGAAGTGATGAGCACGAGCCGACTTGGTTGGTTTGGACATGTGGACAGAATGGATGATCAGAACTGGGTGAAGAAATGCCAGACTGTTAACGTGGGGGGAGCTGCACATAGGGGTAAACCTAGAATAAGTAACACCCCATTCTTTAACATTAATATCAAATACAAACCCCAATGTACTTGAATAAACTAATGAAAGCATATGGCCCTCCCGGGATTCGAACTCGGGACACCACACCCAGAACATAAGCACCTAAGCCATTACACCACCAACACAGTTAAAGATTGAGTACACGATCACGATTAATATCCATTTTCGAATTTTGGATATCAATCTAATCATGTACTCAGACCCAACTGCATTATGGAAAGCGAAATGTTTTAGTGAGAGTAAAGAACATAGAATGGGGCCAAGATCACTAAGGGCCGGCCCCGCTATACTAATTCCTGAACCTATAGAAATAAGTAACACCCCGTTCTTTAACCTCAATAGCAAATACAAACCCCAATGTACTAGAATGACGTGGGATCAGGTACTACAGTCCGATCTCAAAATATAGAACAAGACAACAGAGGCAGCCTTGACAGGGCTGCCTGGAAAGCCGCCATTTAGGACGTGAGACTGTAACGGCATTATATATGGACAACACAGTCTTTAAGCTTGTATGTATGTATGTGTGTATACAGCAAGGTATATAATCTGGACATTTTAATTTGAAAATTATTATGTGGTATGGGTCAAAACGAGAGGTATAAACAATATGACCTCCATAAGCTAAGTGTCCACTACCTTCCCATATACTGTATAGTATAGGTATCCTATTGTGCCGAGTGTCCACTACCTTCCCATATACTGTACAGTATAGGTATCCTATTGTGCCGAGTGTCCACTACCTTCCCATATACTGTACAGTATAGGTATCCTATTGTGCCGAGTGTCCACTACCTTCCCATATACTGTACAGTATAGGTATCCTATTGTGCCGAGTGTCCACTACCTTCCCATATACTGTACAGTATAGGTATCCTATTGTGCCGAGTGTCCACTACCTTCGCCGCTCCGCCGCAATGTTGCATCTCTCTCGCTATTCTATCGCTACTATAATAATCAGTGTTCCTCAGAGCTATCCCAGTGCAAACCACCTCCTTTACGTAGGGCACGTGGTACCCGTCTTGCAACTCAATCCCACCCCTACTCTGTGCAACTCTCCAACCCAAGAGTGAAACGTTACTCTCACACTTTCTTCTACTCAACAGCTGAGCTCTGGAACTCTCTCCCAGAATCAGTTTTTCCCGCTTCCTATGACTTAAATTGCTTCAAACTCTGTGTGTCCAGGCATTTTGGCTCGAACGTCCCTTGATTTTGGCCCTGTCACTCTTTCAACTATGGGGGAGGCACTCGCTATAGGCAGTTATGCCTTTTGCCTCCCTCAATCACATAGAAAAAACCAGAAAAAAACCCAGTATAGGTATCCTATTGTGCCGAGTGTCCACTACCTTCCCATATACTGTACAGTATAGGTATCCTATTGTGCCGAGTGTCCACTACCTTCCCATATACTGTACAGTATAGGTATCCTATTGTGCCGAGTGTCCACTACCTTCCCATATACTGTACAGTATAGGTATCCTATTGTGCCGAGTGTCCACTACCTTCCCATATACTGTACAGTATAGGTATCCTATTGTGCCGAGTGTCCACTACCTTCGCCGCTCCGCCGCAATGTTGCATCTCTCTCGCTATTCTATCGCTACTATAATAATCAGTGTTCCTCAAAGCTATCCCAGTGCAAACCACCTCCTTTACGTAGTGCACGTGGTACCCGTCTTGCAACTCAATCCCACCCCTACTCTGTGCAACTCTCCAACCCAAGAGTGAAACGTTACTCTCACACTTTCTTCTACTCAACAGCTGAGCTCGGGAACTCTCTCCCAGAATCAGTTTTTCCCGCTTCCTATGACTTAAATTGCTTCAAACTCTGTGTGTCCAGGCATTTTGGCTCGAACGTCCCTTGATTTTGGCCCTGTCACTCTTTCAACTATGGGGGAGGCACTCGCTATAGGCAGTTATGCCTTTTGCCTCCCTCAATCACATAGAAAAAAACAGAAAACAAAACAGTATAGGTATCCTATTGTGCCGAGTGTCCACTACCTTCCCATATACTGTACAGTATAGGTATCCTATTGTGCCGAGTGTCCACTACCTTCCCATATACTGTACAGTATAGGTATCCTATTGTGCCGAGTGTCCACTACCTTCCCATATACTGTACAGTATAGGTATCCTATTGTGCCGAGTGTCACTACCTTCCCATATACTGTACAGTATAGGTATCCTATTGTGCCGAGTGTTCACTACCTTCCCATATACTGTACAGTATAGGTATCCTATTGTGCCGAGTGTCCACTACCTTCCCATATACTGTACAGTATAGGTATCCTATTGTGCCGAGTGTCCACTACCTTCCCATATACTGTACAGTATAGGTATCCTATTGTGCCGAGTGTCCACTACCTTCCCATATACTGTACAGTATAGGTATCCTATTGTGCCGAGTGTCCACTACCTTCCCATATACTGTACAGTATAGGTATCCTATTGTGCCGAGTCACAATTGCCTTGACATTTCGGTGGAGGTTAGGATTGCCAAGCTGCCCGACCTTAACCTCAACATTATATTTACATTTTGGGCTGGGTTTTTTTTGTTTATCAACTGGCCAAGAAACTTCATTAGTAACTGATACGAACATTTGGTTACCAACTGATGTTCAACTACTTCGTTATGAACTGGTATTACTGGTAATGATCAAACTGTTTTATTATCATCTGGTTGTAGTGTTTTTATATCAACTGTTACTTTTGTTTAATGTTTATTCATGATCAACTTGCTCCAAGCTTGTAACGTTATCCCCAGTCAGTTATCATACTCAGTTATCAACTGATAAGATTGCAACCGTTGTGAAGTACAACATGATCAAGATGTAGCCTGCAACACCTGAGTTTATACAGTACAGGGTGGCACAGATATTAGTTACCCAGTTGACTTCAGGGATGGTTTTCTGGACCATCCTCTTCCTCATGTTTAGCCCCATTAGTTTTGAGATTTTAGGAGATATGACCCGTTAGTTTAACAATTTTAAGACCTTGCGTGCCATTTAGGTGTCGAAAATTTCCTGGCGAGCAAAAGTGAGCCTGCAAATTAGGAGGAACTGGTCTTTGGCTGGGCATTTTTCTACCGAAAAGTGCATACAGTTGTCTCGTAGGGGGTCTTGGGGGTATATGTTTAAGCTTTACGGAGGGCTAGGGACGAAACTAAACAAACAATTAATTTATGACATAAATGAGCGAACAATATAAACTCCCCTTCCTAGAGGCCTAGACTGGGTAACCTAATGTTGTGCCCCCCTTGGGGCCCCCCCCCCCCCCACACACACACTATGGAGCCGGGTTATTATGCACCTCTCTGCCTCCTTACTTAAGGGATTTTTTTTTTTTTTTCTATATTCCAACTACTCCCTCTCGGGCATAGGCTGATAGCCTTTACACTCTACTGCTGAACACGGTGAGGCCCGTGAGGTCTTGTTCCAGTCTAGGGAGTGAGACATGCGAAGCTTCACGGCGCGAAGCAACTCCATCTCTGAAACTGCTCCGTCTCTGTGCTTCACAGTCTCATCCTCCAGGCTCGGACCCTCACGCTCAGAACGCCACCTATTGAGCAATCAACTCACTAGGCATTGCCCCCCTGTAGCATATTTTTGAATATGGGAATATTCATACAATGCTATTTAATCAGGGAACAATAAGGGTATTTATTTGGCGTTTCGGTGTGCTGTGGTAATGCACTGATACTAGGTACAGCACAAATTCCATCCCAACAATATCTTCCCATTGACATATTGGGATTCGAACCCGGGTCCATTGGATTACCAGTCCAGTGGCAAGACCACTCCGCCACACCTCCCCTAGACCCCCATTAAGCTTTTAAGAAATACTCCCAAGACTCCCCTTCAATAAATTTGTACATTTTTCGGTAGAAAAATGTCCCAGCCGAAGAACGTTCCTAATAGATTACAGGCTCGCTATCGCTCGCCAGGATAATATCGACACCTAATGATACGAGAGATCTTAACATTGACAGATATTGGACGAAATGTTTTAAAATCGCTAAACTAATGGGGAGAACGTCTTAAAATCTCAAAACTAATGGGGCTAAACATGAGGGAGAAGGAGGTTTGAAAAATAATCCCTCTGAGTGAAATTCTCCCCTTAACCCTTTGAAGAGCAGGACGCATGTGGACAGTGTATGCTGGCCATCATTAGACGGTTTTAAACAGCTTAGGAAGGGTCTGTGGGCATGATGAGGGTAAAGACCATCTCGATTAGCCCTCTGACTTCCATAAGACTCTTCCTAATTTGAATAAGATCGTCTACTATTAGCTAACAAACGGAAAAGTATTGCGTCATTGGATCTTCGACGGAATAAGACCTGTCATATATTGGATTGAACGAATAGGTTTAATTAAGGGGGGATAGGCGTATTAAGGGGGGATAGGCGTATTAATTAAGGGGGGATAGGCGTATTAAGGAGGATAGGCATATTAAGGGAGGATAGGCGTATTAAGGGGGGATAGGCGTATTAAGGGGGGATAGGCGTATTAAGGGGGGATAGGCGTATTAAGGGGGGATAGGCGTATTAAGGGGGGATAGGCGTATTAAGGGGGATAGGCGTATTAAGGGGGGATAGGCATATTAAGGGGGATAGGCATATTAAGGGGGATAGGGGATATTAAGGGGGGATAGGTTTAATTAAGGGGCGATAAGCGTATTAAGGGGGGATAGGCGTATTAATTAAGGGGGGATAGGTTAAATTAAGGGGGATAGGCGTATAAAGGGGGGATAGGCGTATTAAGGGGTGATAGGTTAATTAAGGGGCGATAAGCGTATTAAGGGGGGATAGGCGTATTAATTAAGGGGGGATAGGCGTATTAAGGAGGATAGGCGTATTAAGGGGGGGTACGCGTATTAAAGGGGGATAGGCGTATTAAGGGAGGATAGGCGTATTAAGGGGGGATAGGCGTATTAAGGGGGGATAGGCGTATTAAGGGGGGATAGGCGTATTAAGGGGGGATAGGCGTATTAAGGGGGGATAGGCGTATTAAGGGGGGATAGGCATATTAAGGGAGGATAGGCGTATTATGCGGGGATAGGCGTATTAAGGGGGGATAGGCGTATTAAGGGGGGATAGGCGTATTAAGAGGGGATAGGCGTATTAAGGGGGGATAGGCGTGTTAAGGGGGGTTAGGCGTATTAAGGAGGGATAGGTGTATTAAGGGAGGATAGGCGTATTAAGGGGGGATAGGCGTATTAAGGGAGGATAGGCATATTAAGGGAGGATAGGCGTATTAAGGGAGGATAGGCATATTAAGGGGGGATAGGCATATTAAGGGGGGATAGGCATATTAAGTGAGGATAGGCGTATTAAGGGGGGATAGGCGTATTAAGGGGGGATAGGCGTATTAAGGGGGGATAGGCGTATTAAGGGAGGCTAGGCGTATTAAGGGGGGATAGGCGTATTAAGGGGGGATAGGCGTATTAAGGGAGGATAGGCATATTAAGGGAGGATAGGCGTATTAAGGGGGGATAGGCGTATTAAGGGGGGATAGGCGTATAATGGGGGGATAGGCGTATTAAGGGGGGATAGGTTTTATTAAGGGGGGATAGGCGTATTAACGGGGGATAGGCATATTAAGGGGGGATAGGGGTATTAAGGGGGGATAGGTTTAATTAAGGGGGGATAGGCGCATTAAGGGGGGATAGGCGTATTAAGGGAGGATAGGTGTATTTAGGGAGGATAGGCGTATTAAGGGGGGATAGGTTAAATTAAGGGGGGATAGGCGTATAAAGGGGGGTTAGGCGTATTAAGGGGGATAGGTTAATTAAGGGGGGTTAGGCGTATTAAGGGGGGATAGGTTTAATTAAGGGGGGATAGGCGTATTAAGGGGGATAGGCGTATTAAGGGGGGATAGGCGTATTAAGGGGGGATAGGCGTATTAAGGGGGGATAGGCGTATTAAGGGGGGATAGGCGTATTAAGGGGGATAGGCGTATTAAGGGAGGATAGGCGTATTAAGGGGGGATAGGCGTATTAAGGGGGGATAGGCGTATTTAGGGAGGATAGGCGTATTAAGGGGGATAGGCGTATTAAGGGGGGATAGGCGTATTAAGGGGGGATAGGCATATTAAGGGGGGATAGGCGTATTAAGGGGGGATAGGCGTATTAAGGGGGGATAGGCATATTAAGGGAGGATAGGCGTATTATGCGGGGGATAGGCGTATTAAGGGGGGATAGGCGTATTAAGGGGGGATAGGCGTATTAAGGGGGGATAGGCGTATTAAGGGAGGATAGGCGTATTAAGGGGGGATAGGCGTATTAAGGGGGGATAGGTGTATTAAGGGAGGATAGGCGTATTAAGGGGGGATAGGCGTATTAAGGGAGGATAGGCATATTAAGGGAGGATAGGCGTATTAAGGGAGGATAGGCATATTAAGGGGGGATAGGCGTATTAAGGGGGGATAGGCATATTAAGGGAGGATAGGCGTATTAAGGGGGGATAGGCGTATTAAGGGGGGATAGGCGTATTAAGGGGGGATAGGCGTATTAAGGGAGGCTAGGCGTATTAAGGGGGGATAGGCGTATTAAGGGGGGATAGGCGTATTTAGGGAGGATAGGCGTATTAAGGGGGATAGGCGTATTAAGGGGGGATAGGCGTATTAAGGGGGGATAGGCGTATTAAGGGAGGATAGGCGTATTAAGGGGGGATAGGCGTATTAAGGGGGGATAGGCGTATTAAGGGAGGGATAGGCGTATTAAGGGGGGAGAGGCGTATTAGGGGTGGATAGGCGTATTAAGGGAGGATAGGCGTATTAAGGGGGGATAGGCGTATTAAGGGCGTAGGGGGGATAGGCGTATTAAGGGGGGATAATTAAGGGGGGATAGGCGTATTAAGGGGGGATAGGCGTATTAAGGGGGGATAGGCGTATTAAGGGGGATAGGCGTATTAAGGGAGGATAGGCGTATTAAGGGGGATAGGCGTATTAAGGGAGGATAGGCGTATTAAGGGGGGATAGGCGTATTAAGGGGGGATAGGCGTATTAAGGGAGGATAGGCGTATTAAGGGGGGATAGGCGTATTAAGGGGGGATAGGCGTATTAAGGGAGGATAGGCGTATTAATGGGGGATAGGCGTATTAAGAGGGGATAGGCATATTAAGGGGGGATAGGCGTATTAAGGGGGGATAGGCGTATTAAGGGGGGATAGGCGTATTAAGGGGGGATAGGCGTATTAAGGGGGGATAGGCGTATTAAGGGAGGATAGGCGTATTAATGGGGGATAGGCGTATTAAGGGAGGATAGGCGTATTAAGGGGGGATAGGCGTATTAAGGGGGGATAGGCGTATTAAGGGAGGATAGGCGTATTAAGGGGGGATAGGCGTATTAAGGGAGGATAGGCGTATTTACTTACTCATTTATGTATCTTTATATTATGTTTTTAGTGTCCTCCGTAGACCTCCATCAAAGCCTAAATGACACGAAAAGGTTTAATATTGACAAAGAAATGGGGCGAAAGGTCTTATAATCGCCGAACTAATGGGCTGAATGTCTTAAAATCTGAGAACTAATGGAGCTAAACACGAGGAAGAAGGGGGACCAGAAATACGACCCATCTCCCCTTAACATTAATTAATCCTTAATGATTATATACAGTATACTGTACCTATCTTAGTAATAGTCATTATATACAGTATACTGTACCTGTCTTAGTAATAGTCATTATATACAGTATACTGTACCTGTCTTAGTAATAGTCATTATATACAGTATACTGTACCTGTCTTAGTAATAGTCATTATATACAGTATACTGTACCTGTCTTAGTAATAGTCATTATATACAGTATACTGTACCTATCTTAGTAATAGTCATTATATACAGTATACTGTACCTGTCTTAGTAATAGTCATTATATACAGTATACTGTACCTGTCTTAGTAATAGTCATTATATACAGTATACTGTACCTGTCTTAGTAATAGTCATTATATACAGTATACTGTACCTGTCTTAGTAATAGTCATTATATACAGTATACTGTACCTGTCTTAGTAATAGTCATTATATACAGTATACTGTACCTGTCTAGTAATAGTCATTATATACAGTATACTGTACCTATCTTAGTAATAGTCATTATACAGTATACTGTACCTGTCTGTAATAGTCATTATATACAGTATACTGTACCTGTCTTAGTAATAGTCATTATATACAGTATACTGTACCTGTCTTAGTAATAGTCATTATATACAGTATACTGTACCTGTCTTAGTAATAGTCATTATATACAGTATACTGTACCTGTCTTAGTAATAGTCATTATATACAGTATACTGTACCTGTCTTAGTAATAGTCATTATATACAGTATACTGTACCTGTCTTAGTAATAGTCATTATATACAGTATACTGTACCTGTCTTAGTAATAGTCATTATATACAGTATACTGTACCTGTCTTAGTAATAGTCATTATATACAGTATACTGTACCTGTCTTAGTAATAGTCATTCAACCAGATAAAATAGTCACCTTTTAATTACCACCTTAATTAAGGGGGCCCACCTCGCTTTTTTTTCTCTTTCTCTCCCTCTCTCTTTGGCTTGTATCCATTCGGCCCCATTCAGCCTACTGTTTTAAGACGTTTACCCCCATCCAGGTGTCAATATTTTCGTGGCGAGCGGTAGCGAGCCAGCATATATATATGCTTGTTTTGACAGCAAGCTAAATTTGTACATTTCTTGATAGAAAAATGTCTCCGGCGAAGCCGGATTACTTCATACAATGCTGGCTCGCTATCGCTCGCCAGGAAGAAATCGACACCTGGATGGGGATAAGCGTCATAAAACAGTTGGCTGAATGGGGCCGAATGGATACAAGCCAGGGAAAGAGAGAAAAGGAAAGAAAGATAAAACAAGCAAGTGACCCCCCTTAATGCAGAAGCCTGTGGCCTATGTAGATATACTGGTGTTTTAGAGGAGAGATGGTATTTATATTTATAGTGTTGATTATCTATATAATAATCTATAGCTATCTATATATATAGCTATATATCTATCTTTCTCTCTCTCTCTCTCTCTATCTATCTATCAATATACAGTGTATATTATAGTATATTGTATATATAGTGTATTTGATAACATACATACTAATTACACATTTTCTTAATATAATACTAATTGTTATACTATTCCATGAGGCAACCTTTCAATAATTCACTACATTAACCCCTTCAGCACGATGACGTAATTCTCTTCATATTCTGGTTACCATTACACGATTTCCATTAGCTTAAACTCAACCTTCAGGACTCAAAGGGGTAAATTCAATGTCAATAAACCCTCTAAACTGCAAACAAAATCGTCTACTTCAGCTAGAATTAAGTAACACCCCGTTCTTAACATTAATCATCAATTACAAACCCCAATGCACTTGAATAAACTAATGAAAGCATATGGTCCTCCCGGGATTCGAACTCGGGACACCACACCCAGAACATAAGTATCTAAACCATTACACCACCAAGAAAATAAAAGGTCAAACTGTGTCATCGTGCTGAAGGGGTTATATATTGAGTAAAATGGTTGCTATTACTGGTTGTTTTTATCCCCAGCCGAAGATTTCACACCGACCATCGTGCTGAGTGTGATGGGAGGAGTGCTCAGTATGGCCATGCTCATCTTCTGTGTTGTCATATTGGTGTAAGTACAACAATAATAATAATAATAATAATAATAATAATAATAATAATGATGATGATGATGATGATGATAACAGTAATAATAACAAGAGTAATAACAATTAGTTATAATAATGATAATAATTATACAGTACTACTACTACTACTACTACTACTAATAATAATAATTATTATAATTATAATAATAATAATAATAAAGTAGACGTGCCGTTTCGCCCAAAATCAAAACGGCATACCCAACTCTGCGATGGGTAACCATCATCACTACTAAATTTCATAGGTGTGCTTTGGAAGATGTACATGCTTATTTGTTTATGTACATTTGCGTAGGAATTTGCCTTTGCTATACATATAGGGTAAACAATGTATTTCAAAAGTAATAAACAAAAATCTGTTCCACAGGAAATCTAGTCAAGCCAAGAAGAAGATCCGTGAGGGTCCAGGTGGCCAGAAACAGAACTCTACCAAAGACTCCCCTGACAAAGAACAACACAAATCCATGGTAATATATAATAAAGTACATATAAGTTGTAGTAAAGGGAATGGTTGTCTAAGTAATATTATGATAAGTATTGTAGCACATTTATACACCCTAAATCCGTATCCTCTAGTGTTCTCCATTGACCCTTCACCCAGATTATCAAATTACCAAACACATTGCAGTACCATAAACTAACTAAGGTGGAATGTGCTGTCATACATGTAATAATTCTTCAATGATACCATTTTAAAACTTGAATAAAACCAAAGGTAAAACTGGATGCTAGAGCTGTAAGAGTGGATAGTCAAGGGACTCAGCATTATATATAAGGATAGACCAATAATGTCCCGAGGAGAGCCATGGTTAGAATGTTTTATTTAATAAGGGGGTTACCGTTTTTTTTTAAATCTTTCTCTCCTTTTCTCTCTTTCCCTGGCTTGTATCCCTCCGGCCCCATTCAGCCAACTGTTTTGAGACGTGTATCCCCATCCAGGTGTCGATTTCTTCCTGGCGAGCGATAGCGAGCCAGAATTGTATGGAGAAATCCGGCTTCGCCGGAGAAATTGTTCTATCGAAAAATTTATAAATTTAGCTTGCTGTCAAAACAAAAATATATATATGCTAGCTCGCTACCGCTCGTGAGGAAAATAATGACACCTGGATGGGGATACACGTCTTAAAACAGTAGGCTGAATGGGGCCGAATGGATACAAGCCAAAGAGAGAGGGAGAGAAAGATAAAAAAAGCGAGGTGAGCCCTCTTAACTTTAATATTATTCACAACTCTTCTGGTCTGTGTGAACCTTCGCGTATCTATCTATCTATCTATCTATCTCTATCTATCTATCTCTATCTATCTATCTCTATCTATCTATCTATCTATCTATCTATCTATCTATCTATCTAACTTTCCTTTTCTTCCCCTTTCTAACCTCCCTTCCCCTTTATCAACCTTCCTTCCCTTTATCAACCTTCCTTCCCTTTATCGACCTTCCTTCCCTTTATCGACCTTCCTTCCCTTTATCAACCTCCCTTCCCTTTATCAACCTTCCTTCCCTTTATCAACCTTCCTTCCCTTTATCGACCTTCCTTCCCTTTATCAACCTCCCTTCCCTTTATCAACCTTCCTTCCCTTTATCAATCTTCCTTCCCTTTATCAATCTTCCTTCCCTTTATCAACCTCCCTTCCCTTTATCAATCTTCCTTCCCTTTATCAACCTCCCTTCCCATTATCCACCTTCCTTCCCTTTATCCACCTTCCTTCCCTTTATCCACCTTCCTTCCCTTTATCAACCTTCCTTCCCTTTATCAACCTTCCTTCCCTTTATCAACCTCCCTTCCCTTTATCAACCTCCCTTCCCTTTATCAACCTTCCTTCTATGTCTTCCTTTATCATCCTTCCTTCCCTTCCTTCTTCCCACCTTTATCAACCTTCCTTCCCTTTATCAACCTCCCTTCCCTTTATCAACCTTCCTTCCCTTTATCAACCTCCCTTCCCATTATCCACCTTCCTTCCCTTTATCAACCTTCCTTCTCTTTATCAACCTCCCTTCCCTTTATCAACCTTCCTTCCCTTTATCAACCTCCCTTCCCTTTATCAACCTCCCTTCCCTTTATCAACCTTCCTTCCCTTTATCAACCTCCCTTCCCTTTATCAACCTTCCTTCTCTTTATCCACCTTCCTTCCCTTTATCCACCTTCCTTCCCTTTGTCAACCTCCCTTCCCTTTATCAACCTCACTTCCCTTTATCAACCTTCCTTCTCTTTATCAATCTTCCTTCCCTTTATCCACCTTCCTTCATTATTATGTCCAACCTCTTTTCCCTTTTCTAACCTTTCTTCCATTTGTAATCACCTTTTCCTTAATCAACCTTCCTACCCTTCTCCAACCTTCCTCCCCTTTTCCTTTATCAACCTTCCTTCCTTTTTCCAATCTACCTTCCTTTTTCTAACCTTGATTCCCTTTTCCAATCTGCCTTCCTTTTTCTAACCTCCCTTTCAAATCCTAACTTCCCTTCCATTTTCTAATCCCCTTCCCTTTCCCCACGTACATCTCTTCCTTTTCTCCATCTCCCTTCCTTTTCCCCATCTCCCTTCCTTTTCCCTATCTCCCTTCCTTTTCCCCATCTCCCTTCCTTTTCCCCGTCTCCCTTCCTTTTCCCTATCTCCCTTCCTTTTCCCTATCTCCCTTTATTTTCCCCATCTCCCTTTCTGTTCCCTATCTCCCTTTCTGTTCCCTATCTCCCTTCCTTTTCCCCCATTTCCCTTCATTTTCCCCATCTCTCTTCATTTTCCCCATCTCCCTTCCTTTAGCCCATCTCACCTCCTTTTCCCCATCTCTCTTATTTTACCCATCTCCCTTTCTTTTCTCTATATCCCTTCTTTTTTCCAATCTCCCTTGCCTTTGTCTCCCACCAGAGTTTGTACAACACTTGGGGTGCGAGACGGTTGGGCCAGACGCCTCCGAACCCTCAACCACAAGAGGAACCAGTGAATCCCGACCAACAGCCTCCTCAACACACAACACAACCGCCGCCACAACGTCATCAACAGCACCAGCCACAGCAACAACAACTACAACGTCAACAACATCATTCACAACAACAACAACCTCCATATCGTCAACAGCAACAGCCTCCATATCGTCAACAGCAGCAACAACAGTCTCCCTATCGTCAACAGCAACGTGAAGCGCCGTATCAAAGGTAACGACAATACCGTTAACAGCCTCACAATCAGTAGGAACAGCGTGGTTATCCTGAGCATCGCATGGACTAAACTTAACCTTCCTCTCTTTCGCTAGGTTGAGGATGGACCTGCAGTATGTTATGTAGAAATATATTTAAGATATGTACAGTACACTCAGCAAAATAAATTTCAGATATGTACACTCAGCAAAATTATTGGCTATACCCTTGCGATGTTAAAACAGTATACCAATTGAGCACTTGTTATTTCAGGATATACGGAAATTGAAGCTGTAGACATTGATACTTAGGAGAAGTATCAATCATAATTGTGCTTTTGATAAATGAAGGTAGTGTTGTATTTGGTTTAAAGTACTTATGTGTGTATGATAAACGTATTATAGATTGAATTTCCATTATATATTGATATCTACATCTTAACTTCCTCAAAGCCCCAAACTCGCAAATGGTCAATTATCACGCGCTGTAAGGCATTATGGATAGTTTACACGTACAGTACAGTCTCTTTCAAACAATAGTAAAATAAACATGGCCTTAGTCACATTAATTGAAAAAAAGGTGATATTGTTGACTTTACTCTAGGATTCTAAAGTTCATTGATACCGTGGATGAAGAACTATATAATTTGAAGATGATTCCATATTAGTTTAAAAAACATTAGTAGTTTCTTATCACTATATAACTGTTACTTCTAATGTTCACCCAGAAGGCCAGGGCCTTATCAAGCTAAATAATCCTTATGGGTACAGTATAGTCGAAATCAATAGATCGCTTACCATTTTGCCCATAGATATCCTAGAGTTTTTTTTTTACGAACTTTCGAATTTTTGTATGCAACACCTCTAGTAATAAGAAATATAAGTATAAATATTTTATATATATATATATATATATATATATATATATATATATATATATATATATATATATAAGACATCAGTAGGGGGCCGAGGGCACCGCAGTTTCCACAGCAAGAGGAAGAATAGAGAATAGAATATTTGACAAGGTGTTGAAAAGGTTTCTTTACAGTAAACTATGTGCTCCTGATCAGACTAAATCCAATGTTCATAAATTGATAAAATACATTAAAATGCCCTTTTCCGGTAAAGTTAGTTATCAGTACAGAAAATACATATAAAAATTGTTGAGTACCAGTTTCCCTGCTGTTAATTTTAGAATTATATTCACGAATGAGTTTACCATAAGTAATTTCTTCTCATTTAAAGATCGAGTGCCTGACCAATTGTGCTCGAACATCGTACATAAATTTACTTGTCCTGGTTGTCAGACCAGGTATATAGGATGTTCTGGACGTATACCTTTAAAGTGCGAAAGTTCGAGCACATTGGTAAAAGTCATCGATCAGGTCAATTTTTGCAGAAAATTTCTTTTTCGGCCATTCGTAATCATGCTAGAGAACAAAACCATCCCTACACTCCTGAGGATTTTCAAATAGTTGCCAAGTTTCTGAGCCACTATGAAGCACTTATTGGTGAAAATTACTAATACAAAAGATGAATCCTGAACTTAACGTTTCACACAATTCATAATGTTTTATTTTATATCATTCTCTGCAATTAGTGTCCGAAGCTTGGGGATTGGTTGTATGAACAGTTGTTTGGTTGAGTTGGGTTAGTTTAGTCGTCCCTTAGCTATCATGGGGTGTGGATCTCTTTCGATGTGCTTAGGTTTTTGAGGTACTGTACATGGGTGTTTCTTGTAATTTTTTGATTGTGTGCTTATCAATTATCAAAGAATTTTAGCTTTTTTTATGTTCATTGTTTACAAGATGGAGTTTGAGGCCAGTGGGTTATGATTAATATTGTTTTGTATGTATTTGGGAGTTTTTTAACTAGGTATATTTCAGCTTATTAAGTAATAGAATGTATTACATTAGCCCCATTTTCTTTCCAATAGTATAATACTTATTTTGTATATTTTTAGGATCAGTCTGTATAACCTGTAGATGGCACCTTGTTGATGCCGAAAATTCGAGTAATAAACATGGCGTATGGCGCAGCTCTATCTCTATTCATCCTCTTTATATATATATATATATATATATATATATATATATATATATATATATTTTCTGGTGGTCGTCGTCGTTTCCTGCCCGGGCCAAGGAGTTTAGGTTAACCCCTACTCTACTAGAGGGTATTACCATAAATGTACCCTCCAGTACCAGGCAATGAGGCCAAAATGGCTTCAGAGTCCAGAGAGAATACCCTTCCATCTCAAAAGTTGGAGGAATACTGAGCCAGCTAGGCTGCGAGACGTTGAATATAAGCTGAGAAGTGTTGCCAAGGTCTCAAAACAGTGCGTACAAGTCACGGTACCTGGTACTGCTCGATATGGGCAGTTACAACTACTGCATATTACTGATGGCGATCTTCCGTCGCTGGAACTGACGAGTGACTTTATTACTCATGGCAATTCGCCGTCACTGGTACAGTAAGGGTTAAAGGACTAGATAATATGGAGGTAACTCTGCTCTGGGGAACGACATAGGCCTGGATCCGTTGGGCTAAAGGCCCTGTCACACATTCATGAACTGTTACTACGACCCGGATAATCTGCCAGTGAGCCGAAGCATGTGGAAATTCCTAGTGATCCCTCTCCATATTATTAAAAAAAAATACTTTGGGTGTGCCAATGACAATTTCCACAGGAGCCCCAGAGACGTACCTACAGGGAGGGATGGTGCCTCTGCATCATGCACACCGTAATGCAGTGGTATATGCCGAAAGTGGTCGCTGCTCTAATAGGATATGATAAGATTGGCAGAGGCGTTCCTGTGGTCACCACAGGCACTGTGGGTATAACCACAGATGCATCTGCAGTTTATGGTGGTTTGCAGTATGGCCGCCAGAACACTACGGCCATATCTGCGACACACTGCAGACAATGCCTGCAGTGTACTGTGGCATATTGCGGTAATGTATTAATGTATTGACAAAGGAACCAAAGCAGAGTTGCTTGGCCTTGCCTTTGCCCACCCCAAGGAATCTAAGGTCGGGGACCCAACTGGTATAGGGGTAACTCGATCCCGTCGACTTCTAATGCCGTTTTGATATGAGCTGAGTGACCCCTTGCTCTCTTGGCTAATATAGCTTATCCTTGTTCAATTATCTTGCTACTCAGATATTAGCTATGTGGTGTACACGTCCCACTAGCCTCCGTAGCTGTGGCTTGCTCAGCTATCTTCACTTGCCCTATTCCGTTCAGGCCTCTATGCAGAGATTAACCGTACAGCATATGCATGATCCTATAGGTTTCTGAGGCTTCTTAGAGAAGATTAAAGTGAGCCCTTGCTTATTGGGCCTACTATGCAGGCGCTAGCTTTGTGATCTGGGAACAAAGCAAGCAAGAGTGAGTGAAGTGAGCCTTCGTATTGAGACTAGTGCGTATATACAGTATAATTATATTTCTTCATATTTTTTTTCTTCTATACTCCAACTACTCCCTCTCGGGCATAGGCTGATCGAGCCTGTACATTCACCGCTCAACACGGTGAAGCCTGTGAGGTCTTGTTCCACTCTAGGAAGTGAGACAAGTGATGCACGAGCTTCCACCAACCTGCCAGCGCATACGCGAGGCTCTTGGTTGCCCACTCATGGCTCGAAGCAGTCTCACTTCTGAGGCTGCTTCGCCTTTATGCTTCACTGTCTCATCCCCTCGACTCGGACCCTCACTCTCATAACGCCACCTAAAATATATCTATCTATCTATCTATCTATATATATATATATATATATATATATATATATATATATATATATATTGTATCAACGTTATTTGTATTTCATTTACACTTTCTATATTGGGAATGTATTACCCTTATCAGTGGTGAAGCAATAGGTGACATGCAATATTATATAAAAGTTAGCTAAGTTTACACATTGATGAACGAACTCTCATACCAAATCCTATGAACTGACAATCAAGGTTTATTAACACTCGCCATAACTTTAGGAAAAGCTTTTAGTGTATATAATTTAACCTCTAACCCCATACATTTGGAACTTTAGTTTACTTAGTTGAACATTGGGCCTTATCTATTCCATATATTATGTAGATGGTATAAATACAAACTGTCGTGAGGCAAAATAGCTATACACCCATTTATATCTGCATTAAATGTAAAATTATACAACAATATGCTCTATGTATCCCATATGTTTCAAACAATAGATTTAAAGGTTTAAGATGTCAAATAATTGTATACTTATTATTGCACATGAATGAATGAGGGTCAGCCTGTGGATACCCAATGACAATGGATCACAATGGCCTGAGTCACTGGTTGGGAGGAAACAGTCGGCACATTTACAATATATTGTTGTCATGAGGCGGAGTACGATCGTTTTTATGGTCGGATAATTTGCTAATTGCCATCCTGCATATGATGATGTAGGCCTACTGAATGATGTGAAGTGTTCCACCTTGCTTAACTAAATGGTTATCCCTTCAAACCTTATCTAACTGCAACATTAAGAACTGGCAATTTTAGTGATAGTCAATTTATGTTGGGCTGCACTGACTTACAGTGTAAGACGTAACTAGAATAAGTGAATAGTACGTGTTCCCATCTACCATGTCAATAGTGAGAAGACCGCTAACATCGTGAAATATGCGTATGTTGAAAATAAACAAGTGTATTTTGACCTTGATCTTTCTCTTTTTACATCAGATAGGCCTATATCTGTTATTTATGGTGAAAATTCACCACAGATGAAAATAAACTTACAATTAAGTTAAGTTAAGCTGGCGTGAATAAGCTAAATGGGCCAAGTATCAGGAAAGTGTATGTGTCCTTTGAATGTGGATTGGTTGAGTGCATAAAGAGAAGTACTTTGAGGTGGTAGGGTCATGTTCAGAGAATGGATGAAGACAGAATACCAAGAAAGGTATATGGAAGTTAGGTGAGTGGAGCAGCTATAATAGTAGTGGAAGACCATCAATAATATGGGAAAAGAAAGTGAAAAACTATATTGAGGAAAAACTTCCAATTAGTGGAAGGGGTATTGTGGTACGGTCAAAGGAAGCATGTCTTGACAAAGTAGCCTGGAGACGTTTCCGTCATGGCTATGCTTTAGCAGGGGTTTCCCAGGGGGAAACTTGGCGTCGGAGATGATGATGATGATGATGATGATGAATGAATGAATTAAATTCTTTACTGGCTTTTAGAATATATAATTCAAAATTATTCAATAATATATCTTTCTGGAGAGCAAATAACCCTAAAACATTAGTAATATTATTATGTTATATTTGATAGTTAACTGTGAACGTAACTTTGGAGTACGAGTATATTTGATAGTTAACTGTGAACGTAACTTTGGAGTACGAGTATATTTGATAGTTAACTGTGAACGTAACTTTGGAGTACGAGTATATTTGATAGTTAACTGTGAGCGTAACTTTGCAGTACGAGTATATTTGATAGGTAACTGTGAACGTAACTTTGGAGTACGAGTATATTTGATAGTTAACTGTGAACGTAACTTTGGAGTACGAGTATATTTGATAGTTAACTGTGAGCGTAACTTTGGAGTACGAGTATATTTTCTATTGTTGAATGACATTTACATAGACAACTGGCATCCTCTTTAGGACTAGTGTGCCTGTTGCTGTTCGCATTCCTATGTAACCCTGATGTACAGTACGGCACTAAATATGATTTGTGTATAACCAAACCGTTTATGGAAAATGTTGTAGCAGACACATAACTGAGACAAAATTGCCTTATTAGTATTCAGTTTCTAGCGGTATGCCTAACGTTTCCCGGCATCATTATAAATGCCTAGTACAAAGAAACAGAACATGTAAGTGACTGCACAACATACCCACGGAACACATACTCTGAATTAAGGTAGCCAGTGACCAAAGGTGAACCCACTCTGTAAACTTTATAACAATGTTAACTGTATTAAACCTGTAAATGTTTCTATTGGACTGCTCCTGTTTCGCCCCATTAGTTTGGCGATATTAAAACGTTTCACCTCATTCAAGTGTCAATATATTCCTGGTAAGCGACAGTGAGCTTGTAAGTTAGAGAAATCCGTCCTTCGATTAGCCACAACCATATGGCCAATTCCTTGCAGATAATATATGATCATTATTTGTCCTGAAGTTAACTCGTTCCCATTGATTATGTAACAGAGACTGGGTAATAATCGGTGCAGTGCAGCAACCAACTGGTAAAAACACTACCATAAATATCAAATGCATTTATGTACATCTTGTTTCTGTTTTCTAAATTGTTCCTTAGCAGTTTTTACGTGCTTCCACTGATAGCTATATGGTTTATTGTAGCATTTACCGTTGGCTTCTTGGATACAATATGTGTGGATACGATATGTTTTGGGTACAAGATGTGTAGATACAAACTTGATAAAAATTATGTATAGTTGTGATCACTCATAACTACACACCCCATACATTTGAACCAGTATCGAACGCAAATGAGACACCGCAATTCATTACTATATCTCAAATGCTTCAGAACTTGCCTTTATAGGTTCAGACATGGTTCAGAGATTCAATTAGCCATATTCCAAGTATACCTAGCGCCATCTAGATTTGTTTTCTTGTGTTGAAGGGACGAGGAAACACAAGGCACCCAATATACCCTGGCGCGGATCTAGTTTACTGCTAGGCTTGACAGAGGCAAGGGGTGTGAGGAGATAGCCAAACCATCTCCATCTGCCTGGATTCGAATCTGGTTAGGAAGTGAGCGTGCTACCGACTACACCACAGGCCACCCCCTTGTCATCTGGATCCCGTGACGGTACAAAGTAGAAAGGTACTGTACATACAAAGACATTTTAGAGATAACGGGTTAGAGGCTATTTTATCACTTGTGTGTCTGTCAATTTATGCTGCAGGCAAATTTAATTGGGAATGTGAGACTTCACTCATCTTTAGTAACTCATTCTATGACTATTCTCACAATCAATGCATGATTAAAGCAAAATATCAAGTATACACTGTATATATATTCTACATTGATACATAGTTACGAAACCTCTACATTGTGTTTACGTACGAGTGAGGCAACGCCGACAAGAGCTAGGAATTGCAAAATTATATTTTTTTCTTAACAGGAACTTCAATGCAAATTTAGTCAGAGTCAATGTGGTCGTACAGTGATCTATGGTTAGTTTCATACTTCTGCATTTTATTTTTTAGTATACATCAAAATTAGTTTGTGAAGTGCTCTGTATTGATGATATTGCGATCTCATGAACACAAAATCGGTTCATGTTAACTCTGTTTATGAGTATTCTGAATATATGGGACTTATTACCGAGACGACCACTATTTTTGGTAAGTAATTACGGCGTGACACCCGCGAAACCCATCGATTTGTGTGTGACCTACTGAAGTGTCATATCACATAATACATTGGCATATACAGTACATCTGTACTGTCGGAAATGTTTTATAAGGGAGTTTTGACCCCTACTGTTATCATATATGAGAATTTTGTATTCCACGGCAAACAGTTATTGCAGCTAAATAGAACTTATTTTGGACAATATAAAGATGATATAATTAAATTCATACATCGATTTTATCGTGGCCTACAGGTTTCTTATACCATGTATTTCATTCCTATATGTGTCTAAATGCGCGTAAAAATGTATTACTGATCCTGAAAAAAACAAAATGTCCCCTATATCGCCTACGTCGCAAGAGGCGGGTGGCTTTGTTTACATCCGCCGCGAAGAAGAAGAAGAAGCGTTGGGAATTGTTTTTTTTTGCCCACTACTGTTTAAATATATGATGATTTCAATAAATCTTGGGGGGGGGGGGTGAGGGGAGGGGGGGGGGGCGGGCTTGCCCCCCCTCTACATATTTTGTATCCCACGGCAAACGGTTATGGCCAAATAGTTATTTTTCCCGAGTGAAGGGGCGTGCTTTTAGATTGTTGTTTAATGGGTAAATATACATTTCCGCTTATTATCACACATCAAAACACCCTTACACAACTCTAAACTAGATAAAAACAATGGAAACTATTTTTTAGCAATTTAATGACTAGGTCTTTATATTGACCCTTATTTTTTCCTTTTTATCCTCTTTAACCCTAAATTTTCCCTGATCCTCATATCCCTCTCCACAAGTGGGGGCCGTGTTTAGCCTATAGATTGGTAGATAATGGGTAAATATTCATTTCCTTCAGTCCCTGCTCGTGGAACAACACCGTATATCAAAACAAGGTTTAATTCTAGTTTCGCTTTCACAGCATACTCATAAATTTCTATGGCTACTTTAGAGTTGTCATATACCATACTTAATTCCTATATATATGTTCAAAGCGGCGGAAATGCATTATAAGGAATTATACCTACTGTAAAAAAAAAAAAAAAAAAAATCCCCATATGCGGCACCATAGCTATTACATAATACTAGGTTTGGTTAGGTAAGGTTGTTAGGTTAGGCTAATGTCGTTAATGTAGTTTATTATCATTATATTACGTCTTTTACCCAGCAATTTCCCTGATCTTCATAGTTGGTCGGGAAGCTATGCCTTTACAACGGCGCCTCCCTTTTGTCGCTGTGTACGTGAAACTAGAATTTTACCCAAAAAATTAAGAAAAAAAGGAAAAATGTTATTTTAATACAACGAATTTTCCGAGTGTTTTTTATAAACAAAATTGGTCATTTGCATCAATATATAGTGTTTGTAATTAATTAGAAATCTCGGGAAAACCTATTTTCCCCATTAGGCCTATCGATCGATGTTGAGACACGCTCGCTCCCCGATAGTGATTTGAAAAGACATTAGCCTAACCTAACAACCTTACCTAACCTAACCTAACCTAGTATTATGGGTGGGGGCTGCCGCCCCCACACCCCCGCTGGTTGAGTACCCTTAATAAAAAAAAAAAAAAAAATTGGCTGTCGATTATACGAAGGTGAAAGAAAGGTCGATGAAGTCTATGGTGTTTACTCTGCAATCTTCAGCTTGATTGTACGTTGATAACGGGAAAGTACCGTATTGACAACCTTGTTACGAAAATTAAATTTAGTACCATACTTTTATATTAGTTTTTACGAGGGTTTAACACATTTTCATATGATCTTTAGAGCTATCGATAACTGGAAGTACCGTATTGACAACCTTGTTACAAAAAAGACATTTTAGTACCATACTTTGTTATTAGGTTTTGCCGAGGGTTAAAACAAATTTTCTTATGATCTTTAAAGCATATAGATTAAATATCTATCTTCAAATATATCAACAAAATTCGTGGTATTAAAATAACATTGAACCGAAAAAAAGTATATGGTAGGTGTAAAATTCTTGGCTGTCACACGGTAAACATTTACCCTAATTGTTCCCTCAATATTTGAAGGCTATTATAGAAGTAGGATGCTGCAAAAATCATATTGAAATTTTGTTCAACCACCGGAATAACATTATTTAAAGCACTGTAAACAACAAAACAAATCTCTCTATAACTTCTCCTTATTGACGACCGTAAAACTTTGCCTCTTACTGGCCAAATTTATGCTGATTTGAGTCATGGGGGGTGAGGGGGGCTTTACCCATCCTGTATCCCAATGCAAAACATGGTTGCGATTTCACTCTGAAACTGACGTACAGTCACTTATAAAAATTCGTGGACCCCCACGTTAGAGCAGGTCTAAAAATGGATTGTTTTTTAGTAGGTACCCTGGAGACAGCCTGGGGCTCAGCACAGGGTGGGTGAGGTGGGAGGGAAGGGAGGGTGTGTATGAGATAGGGTAGTGGAGGAAACTATCAAAATGCCAATTTCTTATTACATATAGCAATATTTCACACCATTTTAATCTCCTACAGATATTACTTTCACTATTTATCCATCTCTATAATATAATTAATAGTTAGTTCACTTTATACTACTGTATAATACTGTACCGTATACGAGCATACCTGTATCTGTCTATATTGTCTTTCTCTTTGTTCACTCATCCAACTCACTCTCTCAATTTCTCTCTCTCTCTCTCTCTCTCTCTCTCTCTCTCTCTCTCTCTCTCTCTCTCTCTCTCTCTCTCTCTCACACACGCTATATCTTCCAGAAAGTTATAAGCTGATTATCGATTTTTCTTAGTTTTGTTTTCTATGTTATCCGTTAATTCATATTGTTGCCGATATTGCAAAGTTTGTTGCTACATAGTCTTGTTATTACTTTCATGCAACATTCTGTATATTTTCCAGATTTATTATAGCATTAACTAAAGAAGCAATATACCACAGTAAAGTTACAACTATTTAACTGATGTTTACTACATTTTCCCAAATCAATCGACAACGTATGCCATTTATTAGTGTATATAGAATACACTACCTGTATGCTCAATTTAACATCCAATTGCGGGTTTAGTATCTATCCACCTATCCAGCTGTCTAGCTATCCATTTATCTAACTATAAACTCACCAATCCATTTGTTTAAAAATGTTCTGGTTTCTTATCTATCCACCTACCCAGCTGTCTAACTATCCATATGTATAACTATAAACTCACCAATCCATTTGTTTAACTATTTTCTGGTTTAGTATCTATCCACCTACCCAGCTGTCTAACTATCCATTTGTCTAACTATAAACTCGCCAATCCATTTGTTTAACTATTTTTCTATTCTATCCATTTGTCTAGTTATATATCCATCTGTGTAACTATTGATTTGTCTAACTATTCACCCACGTATCCACCTGTCTATATAATTAGCCATTCACCTTCATAATAATTCATTTGTAAACTATCCACCCTTATGTATATATATATATGTAGATTACATTTCACTCAACCACAATACTGTATATTTAACCACTGATTCTGAATAAGTATACTTCTTGTCAGTCCGAAATGACGTTTTTGTATTAAATTTCAATAATCCAGCTATTTGAGAGACGTTTTACGTGAGTCATATATTGATTCTATTCATTGTAATATGGTAATAACGAATGGACATTTTCTAATCACAAATGTTATATTCAAATAAGGAGAATCATCTTGAAAATTATAGAAAACACTCTTATCAACTCGCTGGAATGTCGAAAATGAATGCGAAAATATTATTTCGGACTGACAACAGGTATAAAGCATTGTTTCTATTCCATATTATCTATCCACCTGGCGATCTTCCCTTCTCTTTCAACCGCACACTTGGGCAATATGGTCACGGTCACGGGTTTAACTAGAATTTGCCAGACGAGGGATCATCGTTTACATTACTAACAAAGATTGGTGGATATGTTTAGCATTTAACTTGAGAAGACCGGTCCCCCCAAACCAAATACACGACTAATTTTAAAGGAATCAATTGAAGGAGAGTATAATAAGGTATATTTTTGTGTCTAGTTAAGAATGTTTCTGACAACAAACTATGCCGCTTCCTTGAACACAATCGCCTCTTCAAGCTCAACATAATGACACAAGCTTCATAATTATTGTGAAAATATTATGAAACACAAGCACGCATTCAGGCAAATGCAGTAGCTACTTATGACAGATTTGTCTAATTCTTTCAGAATTTACTCGATGAACAACAGTCGGTTTACGAGTTAGGCCTATGTTTTCTTCTGAAAACGATGTGGCACGAACTTGCCCGAGACTCGAGTGTTTGTGAGTCACCTCCCAAGATAATTGTATCTTTCACCGAACATAATGTCCGTAATGCAGATGCCTCATGGAAATCCATAACGGATAGCATGTTACGATTATGAACTACATCATGAATGAATGAACTTCATCCATTAACCCTTAAAATACCCTTCTGTATTATTCTAAAAGTGTTAGAATGTGCTGCTAATCAAAATTGGGATTGGCAATACCTTTATATATTGAGCGATCGCTTCACCCTTCTTATATCGTATTATAGCCATGTGTGTGTGACCCTTGGAGCAGAGATGACTGAGTCAAATCCCTGTAATGTTGTAAACTAAAGGATTGTATGAGGGTGAGCAACGTATACCAACATCACAAATTAAGGTGTTTGATTAAGGAGCGACTGAAGATCGTACGCCGTAAAACAAATAGTAGAAATAGCATTATCCCTTATGAAAAGTATCACAATAATTATAATAATAATAATCGTCTGGTTACTTATATAGCGCCAGTATCTCCTCCTTCGAGGATTCTCAAGCGCTTGACACATCTTTAATCAACCAGAGACCATTACCCATCTCCCTTGCTCATGAGGAGACAGTAACCGCTGGCTATATCTCAGAAAAACTTTTCAATCTGAGCGGGGATTGAACGCGAGACCTGTAAGATGGGAAGCAGGCACGCTATCAACTGAGCCAGCCGTCCGGCTGGCTCAGTTGATAGGTATATATAGGTATACCACCTCCTCTACGTAGGGTACGTAGTACCCACCTTGCAACACAATCCCACACCTACTCTGTGCAACTCTCCAACCTAAGAGTGAAACGCTATTCTCAGACTTTCTTCTATTCAACTGCTGAGCTCTGGAATTCTCTCCCAGAATCAGTCTTTCCCTCTTCCTATGACTTAAATTGCTTCAAACTCTGTGTGTCCAGGCATTTTTAGCTCGAACGTCCCTTGATTTCGGCCCTGTTACTCTTTGAAATCTGGGGGAGGCACTCACTGCAGGCAGTTATGCCTTTTGTCTCCCTCATTCACATAGAAAAAAAAATAGGTATATAAGTGTATAGGTATATATAATATCTATATATATATAGGTATACATGAAAAGGTTCTGAAATGTTGGTAAAGATTATATGAATATGAAGGAGTGGGCAAGTCTTTGGAGAGTAGGCCGAGCAACAGCCGATATGTTGTTTGAATTAGTATGTCCATCTATTGTATAATGTTAATATTAAGTTATGTCGTGATTAACCCAAGGAGCGTAATAGGCCTCACGGAAGTGTCTGTATAGCGAATGCGATAGGCCTCATGGAAGAAAGCCTATGAACAAAAACAAAAATTTCCCCACAAGCACTCAAATGGAAGCAATACAAGATTAGGTGGTAAATTCCCTCCACTTCCTCCTTTCTCTCCCCCACATGTGTCACCCCCCCCCCTCTCTTCTTGACCCCCTTTCTCCCTCCACTTTTCCCCTCCCCAATTATTGGCTATTATTCCTCGTATTTTCTTCATTCCTCCCTTTCTCTGCACAACTTATGATGAGTCACAGTCTTCCACACTCCTTCTTACCCTTCACATATGCGGAAGACAGCTGGGACTGTCAGTCAGACTCAAGCAGGCCCAGGAAGCACACCTATGTCTCTCTCTCTCTCTCTCTCTCTCTCTCTCTCTCTCTCTCTCTCTCTCTCTCTCTCTCTCTCTCTCTCTCTCATCTCCCTCTCTCTCTCCTCCTCCAAATATACTTTTTTTTTGCTGTTTACACCTATTTTCTGGTCTTCACTACTCACATGTTCTTCATACAAGAAAATATATGCACATGGAACATCTATAATGCTTTATATGGTAAATATTATGAATACTGTCAGAATCGAAGGTAATTAATAAGCATATGCATCCTTTTTAGAAACATAAAATGTGTATTCCTCGGGTTAAGAGGCTTGTGATCAATAAACCTGTATAAAGAGAAGTCTTATGCACTGGTAAATTACATCATCCCATTGTGATAGAACCTTGTTGGGTGTATCCATTTCAGGTATTTGTGCTCAACAGTATGGATATTTGGTCAATATACAGGAGACGCAACAATATAGGTAGCAAATTTCTAATGGTAGTTTTGGGTTCCTATCATCATATGCTTCATTTCTATATACTTTTATCCTCGGGGAAAACAAAAATTGGGATTTTTAATATTTGTTCTTGGTTTTTGTATTATTTATTTGTTTTTGGTCATTAACCTAACCAAAAAACCTAACCTAACCTAACCTAATAGCCCCCAAATACATTTAGGTTAGGTTAGGTTAGGTTTTTTGATTAGGTTAATGACAAAAAAAAAAAAAAAAAAAAATCCCAAGATGTTTGTTTTGCTTTTCCCAGGAATAAAACGTATATAGAAATGAAGCATATGATGATAGGAACCCAAAACTACCATTAGAAATTTGCTACCTATATTGTTGCGTCTCCTGTATATTAACCGGATATTTTTATAATATAGTAACATAATTAGTCAGCCATTATATGGCTCAGCCTTTGGCAAAGAGAACTATTATAACCTTGATAAATCGAAGAGAGCGTTTATATGTATTTATATATTTTAACCCAAGAACGGCGAAAGTCATGGTTGTTCAAAGGTCCTGCCAGGTGAAGATATTTGTTTCATCTCCGACGAAAATCGTCATATTTACCATATATAACATAATTACTTCTACATAATAATGCACCAATTTATATTTTAATATGAACATATGAACATTGAAAAGCAATAAAAGAAGTGGTAACAGTAATTGGCTAGTGAGAAATTTATATTTTAGTCCAGCGGTCGTAATCTGACCTGGACCGGCGAGAGACATACATCATCCCTCTCTCATGTCTCACAAGCTACTGAGAGATTAGGGAATGTTTCAGACTGGCTAAAGGGTCATGAAAGACTCCCCCATCCTCCCCCCTCTCTCCCAGCCGTCCTCGCACGACAATACTCGATAAATATCGGGAATAATAGGGAAAATACCAGATAATTGAGGAGGGGGGAAGAAGGGGAAAAAGGGGTGAAGGGGAGGGGAGGGTGACACACATGTGGAGGAGTGATAGGATATATGGAGGGGAATTATTTATCACATATTGCTTTGTTTTGAGTGCCAGTGGGGTGTTTTGAAAGTTTTGTTTTAACCCTCTCACGTTCTTGATGCAATTTTGAGCCTATTAGGGATACTTTAAAACCGTTGTTACCATCAGGGGTATTTAGAAACCTTTAGTTTAGTTACTTCAACCTCTGCAGTTGTCTTTGAGTTAGCTGTGGGCAGAAAACTAATTTTGGAGAGGTAATTATAAGAGTGAGAGAACTCTATTTAGTATTGCTAATCTGGCAACCTCTGTGTCATATGGTCGTGAGAGGGTTAATCCTTGGCTCCTAAGAGGACCCTCGCCTTCGCCCACCAAACCTCTTATGAGGATCCTCGTCTTTCACAGGTTAACACAGCGTAAGACTACTTATTGTATTTTGGTTATAATGAACTTTTGAATGCTTTCAATATACGGTAGTTTTTACATTACTTATTATATTAAATTTGTTTGCATACAAGACTATTGGAAGGGAATACAAAATCAATTAAAACAATATAAATGCGCCAAATGGCGTCCTCCATTTTTGGTAACGTGAAACGTGGTAAAATATGGTAACTCTTTGACAGGAAAAAAGAGAGTTGAATTTATAATATACATATCCTTGCATGCCAGTGTGGTAATCCCGACATTGACTTACGGACAGGGGTGTAAAGGTAATGAAGTACATTTACTCAAGTACAGTACTTAAGTATATTTTTTCAGTATCTACTTTTTAAAAAGTAGATTTTTTTTCCATTACTTTTACTCTAACTTGAGTAGTATTTAGAAGAATTACTTGTACTTTTACTCCACTACATTTCATTTACTTCTTTTAATTTTGTAGAGTACAACTTCAGCAAATTTCCTAAATATTCTTCCCAATAGATTTGAAATTCCAGGTAGCATTTCCCATGGACATTCCCCTGAATGTAGGTGTGACATTCCTTAGCTAGTTCAAAGGTGACCACTATATGTATATGGCGCTGAGAGCCCTCCCCACATATCCTAATGACCTCCCTTTGTACCACCTGATCCCAAAGGTTTAACACCTTACACTTTCCACCCGTGACTCAGCATGATCATTTTACTAGACCCTCATCTATATTTATTTGAACGGAATACGTTTTTGAATTTCATGTAACTAAGCTAACCAGAATTGTTAAACTAGCATTAGCAATTTAGAATAATCCTTCAAAGAATAAATGTATTGTCCGTTGTTGATTAAATGAAGATTATATAAATATATGATAATATAAATTATGCTATTCCGTAAAAAAGAAATGATTGTAAACTATGGCTTTGAAATAACCACCCCTCACGATCTGAAGACATAGATAATTGAAATTATATAACGAACACATGAGCAAACCATCAAAAGTAAAACTAAATTTAGGGAAATCCTCAAGTATAAATATATGCCTGTACAAAGTCCCTCGTACAGAGCTACCTGCATAGTGTCACACTGTAATATTATTTATTAGGTTATTTACTAACTACAATATAGTCTAGCCTGATATAATCTAACTTGCCATATTTTCATTTCCCAAACCTTATACCTAATCTCACTTGTTTAATCCAGCATAATCATAATTAACCCTGTTTAATATCTATTCTGTTATGGTCTTGAACTAATTGAACCTAAATTTGGTTGCAGCTTTTACCGAGTTGAATATATTCTAAGGAGATATTATCCCGAATCAAAGCACTTTCTCAATGTCATATACTCTTAATCTCGTCAATTAGATATGCATAATTAATGTTTTTTTTCTTCTGTGCTTGGTTCTATTTTTTCTTCAGAATGTTATAAATAGCACTGGTTATAAATATCACTGATTATATCGACTCGTTCGTATATCTTGCAAGTTTTACATTATAAGAAGTGTGTGATTGTAAGATAACAAGAGGGGGAACACAAAGTCAAGGTTCCTGTAATAGTTAACTATTAGTTTTCGTTCATGTTGACACACACACACAGATATATATATATATATATATATATATATATATATATATATATATATATATACTATATATTGAGTATATATCACAAATACACGTGAGCCACTAAATGTTTCTAATCTCTCAGTGGGGTTCGAACCGCCGACCGTCAGGACGATAGCCGACGCTTTAATCAACTACACCACGGCAGTCTTAGATTAGAAACACATATATATATATATATATATATATATATATATTTCTAATCTCTCAGTGGGGATCGAACCATCGACCATCAGGACGATAGCCGACGCTTTAATCAATTACACCACGGCAGTCACGGAAGACTGCCGTGGTGTAATTGATTAAAGCGTCGGCTATCATCCTGATGGTCGACGGTTCGATCCCCACTGAGAGATTAGAAACATTTAGTGGCTCACGTGTATTTGTGATATATTCTCAATATATATATATATATATATATATATATATATATATATATATATATAGTAATAGATTGGGATATTACTTTTTACTTTTGGTACTTAAGTAATTCATTCGGTAGATGCTTTTTTACTTTAACTTAAGTACATTTCTAGTTGACACTTTTACGTTTACTTCAGTAACTTTTTCAGTAAATACTTTTACTTGGACTTAAGTACAATCATTAAGTACTTATTACACCCCTGCTTATGGAAGCGAAGCATGAACGTTGGTGGAGAGACTCAGACCAAGAGTGAGAGGGGTGGAAATGAGTTACTTGAGAAGTGCATGCGGAGTTACATAGAGGGATAGACAGACAAATTAGGAAGTAAGAGAAAGGTATGGTGTGGAGGTAGATGTGCTGTAAAATGTGAAAAGGACCACCTTGAGTCGGTTCGGCCATATGGAACATATAGGAAGCGAGAGAATGACTAAGAGGGTGTACGAGAGCGAGGTGGAAGGACAGAGGGAGAGGTAAACCGAGAGAGAGGTGGAAGGATGGAGTGAAGAAGTATATGAATGAAGGCGGTGCTGGTTGGGAGAAGGGGCGTCGACCGACTGGGGACAGAGGTGCATGGGGGAGTTTCGTTTGTGGCCACCCCTTCGGGGATCACGGCGTCAGGCAATAGATAGATAGATAAATAGATGTATATTTTTCAATCAACCAAACTACTTCCGTAAGGGCAGTATTACATAAAGTTAGATAAGCGACATAGGCCTGCAGATAGAAGGACGGGTGAGTGGGAACTAGGATAGTGGATATATCATTAGGATTATGTTTTCTCTGAGCTGCTTTCTTCGGGTTATAATAGCTTGTATGGATAAATAGATTGATAGAGAAATTGACGGATATACGAGTGAATGTGGGTGGTGTTTTGGATAGATGAATGGAGACATGCGTAATTCGACAGACAGTGGGTGTCCCGCGAAATGTGTTTTTACATTTTTCCAAAATATTAAGATTCTGTCTTGCTGAATACAAAAAAATATTTATGCGATCCGCACATCTCTGTAGCTACAGCCCCGAAAAGTCTACATGCTTGCGTTGTTTTGCTGTTTAGCCCACTATAGGAAAGGAATAATTAAAAATATAAGTTGAGTATGTTAAAGATTGGTATTATTACTTCAAATTGAGCAAAACAAAATTGACTTTTTTCATCTCGGCGATTAGTCAACTATAACAAAAAACATAAATTTGAGTGTTTTAATAAGTCTGAATGAACGAGTGATACAATACTTCATCATGCCTTGAAATGAATAGCACATTGGTTCAGTAAAAGAAAACAAAGAGTATTCATAAATGGGAAAACATCAACATGGACCAATGTAACTACTGGAGTACCACAAGGATCAGTACTGGGGCCAGTTCTCTTCCAAATCTACATACACGACATAGATGAGGGCCTCACCTGCACAATCTCAAAGTTTGCAGATGATACAAAAATTGCAAATAACGTAATCTCAAAAGAACACATTCAGGATATGCAAGGCAATCTAGACAAGTTGTCTCAATGGGCTAAAATATGGCAAATGTGTTTCAATGAAGACAAATGTAAAGTACTTCACATTGGAAGCCTAAATGAGAAAGTAAACTATTCAATGATTGGCACCCAACTCAAGACTGTAGACAACGAAACGGATTTAGGAGTAACAATATCAAGTAACCTCAAACCTAGTCAACAATGCAAGGAGGTTGTTCAGAAAGCAAACACAATTATTGGTTTCATAGGCAGGTCCTTTGAGCATAAATCCAAAGATTAAATCCTTACTCTTTATAATTCCTTAGTTCGCCCACTCCTGGAATATTGCGTTCAGTCCTGGTGCCCTTACTATCAAAAGGATATAGACAAACTGGAACACAGTGTTCAACGCAGAGTCACTAAAATGATACCCAGCCTAAAGAACAAACCATATGAGGAACGTCTTAAAGAATTACATCTGTTCCCCCTAGCAAAGCGTAGATTAAGAGGCGACCTAATACAAGTCTTTAAGATCATCAGAGGCATCGACAATATGAACTGTTGTAAATACTTTATGAAATGCTGGGTGTGAAGGGAATTCATGGTCTCCTGAAATATCCCCAGGCTACCTTTAGGATCAACTTTTCCTGGTACCTGGCGCGGGGTACGAACCTCTGAAGGGAATTTAACCCCCCTAAAAACCCACAGGTTTTGAGATGCCTTGGGTGGGGTTCGAACCCTGGTTAGTGACCCAACCATCACCACCAGGCCCGCGCGCTAACCCACTGTACTACCATGGACGTACTAAAAGTATAGCAACCTTAGTCCGATTTTTAAGAACCAGGTGATAGTCTCGTGGTGTTATCACGTGATGAGTTTATTGGACTTACCATCTACGACTATTTTACGCTATACCTGACGTCAACTCGGGTTAGTATTATTGTGGGTGCGGGACATTTTCGAGGGCATTACATAGTCCAATAAACTCATCACGTGATAACACCACGAGACTATCACCTGGTTCTTACCATCTAAGACTATTTTACGCTATACCTGACGTCAACTCGGGTTAGTATTATTGTGGGTGCGGGACATTTTCGAGGGCATTACATTTTACAATTGACCGATCAAACTACATACAGGGAAATGGTTGCAAAATCATTGGTAAATCATTCAACTCGCACGAATCCAAGAATTTCTTCTTCAATCAAGTCAACTTGTGGAATGGACTTCCCCTTCAAAGTTCGCTTTGACAAGCACCTTGCGCTGAATCCAAGGTTGACTGCATTTGTAAATTAATAACATATTTCCTTTATTGTGCTATTTCATAATTATTGTCCCCTCTCCCTGCCATGTTATTCCCCAGGGACGTATTTCCTTTTCACATCTTTATATCTCTGAAATACTGTTGGACACTAGAAACAGTAGTATGTTGGAGGGCAAGTAACCTTGAGGGGTCTCAAGATCTGTTGTTGCTTGTTTTCCTTTGTACCTTTGTACTTTGTACTACATAGATGTGTTCATTTATATTTCCTTTAGATATGGATTAACCCTTTCTGTACCAGCAACGTCTTTGTAATTATATTCTAGCTATATTTAGACGATTTTGTGCAGTTTAAGAAGGATCTGTGATGGTAAAAAAGGTTAAGTGAGATAGTTAAAAGCCTATTACTTGCTGGAGGCCCTTTTTAAACTGAATACAATCGTCTAATAGTAGCCAGAATAAAGTTAAAAGGACGTCACCGGTACTGAATAGGTTAAATATGGATCACATTTAACGAAATGCAAACATGTCCCACTTTACACATAATATATGTATGTTTTATAATTTTAGCCCACATTTTCTTAAAAGTAAAAGTAATAGGAACATCCATAATTAATTGATGATGAAGCATTATAGCCATATTTTCCAGGGCCACCACTAATTCCTCTACAGTATAGCTTATTTCATCATCCTATTGTGATGCGTTGAATAAATGGTTTTGTGTATGTTTATTTTGTTCTCTCTTATGTTCAACTTATCGCAACGTGCGGAAAACGAAAACTACAGAAAATGTGTTGGGGTCTATTTGAAGTATTGATACCTTTGTTCATAATACAGTATTTACCTGTTTCCAGAGCCCCTTCTTTTAGACTGAAAACTGGTTTAGAAATTACAATCTATCTATCTATTGCCTGACGCCGTGATCCCCGAAGGGGTGGCCACGAACGAACCGCCCCCATCCACCTCTGTCCCCAGTCAGTCGACGCCCCTCCCCCCAACCAGCACCACCTTCGTTCATGTACTTCCTCACTCCATCCTTCCACCTCATATTCGGTCTACCTCTCCCCCTCTGTCCCTCCACCTCGCTCTCATACACCCTCTTAGTCATTCTCTCGCTTTCCATACGTTCCATATGGCCGAACCATCTCAAGTTGTTCCTTTTCACACTTTCCAGCACATCTACCTCCACACCACACCTCCTTCTTACTTCCTCATTAGTCTGTCTATCCCTCCATGTAACTCCGCACGCACTCCTTAAGTAATTCATTTCCACTGCTCTCACTCTTGGTCTGAGTCTCTCAACCAACGTCCATGCTTCGCTTCCGTAAGTCAGTGTCGGGATTACCACACTGTCATGCAAGGACTTCTTCACTTCCATACTGACCACCCTATTTCTTGTTACTTGAAATTACAAGCAACTTAAAAATATTTATATATATATATTTAAAAGACAATCTTATATATAATTTGTAGGCTAATTACCTAAAACAAGTTTGTGGGACCTGTTGTATAGAACAAAGTTAAAAAATAGTCAATAAAAAAAAACATAGCGAAAATATTGGGATAAGAAATATTCGAAACTCGAACAGAATAATTACCAAAGAAAAGATTACTGGGAAAAAATAGAGTATAAGAGAATGAGGTGCATTTAATAATAAAATACGAAAGTGTAATAAGGAAGAGTTACACAAGTTAAGAAACTAAATTAAAAGAAGGATAGAAAGACACCTTGAAGGGGAAAGGATGAAATTTGAAAGAGAGAGAGAGAAAACAAAACTAGGTAGAGCTAGTGCTGGACCTGATGTGTTGCTACATCATAAGAATGAGGGGTTGAAAGTTTCCTCCACTACCCCATCTCACACACACCCTCCCTTCCCTCCATCCCCACCCACCCTGAACTGAGCCCCAGGCTGTCTCCAGGGTACCTAGTAAAACCCAATACATTTTTATCAACGCTCTCACATGGATTGTTATGAGTGACTGTACATCTGGGCGTTTTAATATCGTTGGATAATGGGAACAATGAATTGTCCGGGGTTTGTAACTAATTTCAACTACTGTGTAATAACTGGTGATGGGCTGGTCTATCAGAGTGAGAACTGAGCGATCTCTGCCATACCCATAGCTTACTCTGACTGTTCCTATTACTTATATATTTTCTAGATCTCAAGTGACGGCGTCTCTTTCGTGGATTGACCTCCCAATCTACCAAGATTGGAAGCCAAAGCGTCACATTTTTCCTTTGCCCCTCAACTTTCTCTTCATAATTGCTGAGGGGCACAGGGCCCTGGGTGGGGCTTTGGTTTCCCGGGCGTTTCCGCACCCTCCTCAGCTCCCCGCCATGGAGTGGCTTCGGTCACCCAGGCTTTATTGTGGTCGGCAGGGAGGGTTCTGTGGGGGCACTCGGTTATGGCCTTGGCCTTGCTCGGGGCCCTGGGGCTGTTCGGCCAGGCAGGTTGGGGAACAACAACAACTGTATAATAATACTTTAAAAAAAAAAAAAAAAAAAAAAAAAAAAAAAAAAAAAAAAGGCATGGGAACATTAGTAGTCGCCTCGGTATAATTTTCCGAATATATTTATAATAATTGCAATATTATATCCGTACTATACTTTATAATGTAATAGTACTTGGAAATTTACATGTTTGTGAAGGTTTAGGGGAGCCCACCTCGCTTTTTATTTTATTTCTCTCCCTCTCTCTTTGGCTTGTATCCATTCGGCCCCATTCAGCCTACTGTTTTAAGACGTTTACTCCCATCCAGGTGTCAATATTTTCCAGTATATATATATTTTTGTTTTGGCAGCAAGCTAAATTTGTACATTATTTTATAGAAAAATGAGTATTACTAAATGTTATGGTCACGAATCATTTTGCAATATTTGAAGACAAATATGGAATCTATAATTATGCTCTAAACATCATATCAAAATGTGTTTTAACCCTCGGCGAAACCTAATAAAAATATATGGTACTAAAATGTTTTCTTGTGAAACATGGTTGTCAATCCTTTCCTATAGAGGGCACCGATTCGTATACTCGCCATTTGTACTTGTCTCCTGAGGTTTATATGAAAATGTGTTTTAACCCTCGGAAAAAATAAACTAATATAAAAGTATGCTACTAAATGTAATTTTCGTAACAAGGTTGTCAATACAGTACTTTCCTGTTATCAACGCACAATCAAAGCTGAAGATTGCAGAGTAACACCGTTGACTTCATCAACTCCTTCGTATTTTCGATAGCCAATTTTTTTTTTTTTTTTTTTTTTTAAGGTATTAGTACCCAACCAGCGGGGGTGTTGGGGCGGCAGCCCCCACGCATAATAATAGGATAGGTTAGGCAAGGTTGATAGGTTAGGCTAATGTCTTCAAATCATAGCCCTCCCCATTATCAGGGGGAGTGTCTCAACATCGATCGAAAATGGGAAAAACGTTTTTTCCGAGGTTTGTAATTACAGTATTACCAAACACTATATATTACAGTATTACCAAACACTATATATTACAGTATTACCAAACACTATATATTACAGTATTACCAAACACTATATATTACAGTATTACCAAACACTATATATTACAGTATTACCAAACACTATATATTACAGTATTACCAAACACTATATACAGTATTACCAAACACTATATATTACAGTATTACCAAACACTATATATTACAGTATTACCAAACACTATATATTACAGTATTACCAAACACTATATATTACAGTATTACCAAACACTATATATTACAGTATTACCAAACACTATATATTACAGTATTACCAAACACTATATATTACAGTATTACCAAACACTATATTACAGTATTACCAAACACTATATATTACAGTATTACCAAACACTATATATTACAGTATTACCAAACACTATATATTACAGTATTACCAAACACTATATATTACAGTTATATATTACAGTATTACCAAACACTATATATTACAGTATTACCAAACACTATATATTACAGTATTACCAAACACTATATATTACAGTATTACCAAACACTATATATTACAGTATTACCAAACACTATATATTACAGTATTACCAAACACTATATATTACAGTATTACCAAACACTATATATTACAGTATTACCAAACACTATATATTGATCAAAACTAACAGAGAAAATAAAAATAATCCATGGGAAAATTAGTGACCATAAAAGTGAAATTTTCCGAAAAATTTCTCCGGATTTCTCCATACAATGCTGGCTCGCTATCGCTCGCCAGGAAGAAATCGACACCTGGATTGGGATAAACGTCTTAAAACAGTTGGCTGAATGGGGTCGAATGGATACAAGCCAGGGAAAGGGAGAAAATGAGAGAAAGAAAAAAAAAAACTGTGACCCCCCATAAATGCGGCCGAAATCGGTCTGCTCTTATGCGTCTTCTGTTTGTATTGGGTTGTTGGGATTTTGGGATAAGGATAATAGGGTGTAATTCCATTAGCTTTCTTAGGTACATTTCTTAGTTAAATGTATTAGTTCAGCAAACCTATTGATGGAAATAGTAAAGCAACAGTATGAAGGTGAATGGAAAACACGGTCAAGGTTGAGTTTGTACTATAATGGAGGTACCTCGATAATTATGCCATATATTCAATCTTTATGACCAATTCATCATTCCAATATATGTCATTATTGGTGCAAATTAGTATTTACCCATTATCCAACAATGTTAAAATATACCGGTACCCCCCATAAAAACATATTTTGCCATTAACGTAACCAAAGAACCTAACCTAACCTGGGGTCTACCGCCCCCAGACCCACGCTGGTCTTCGCATTAATATAGAAGAAAACAAAATACTAAAAATACGGTGGAAAAGGGGAACAAATAAATCTCCACTGATTCAAGATGGCCGCTATATTTTGCTTCCACCCTTATCTAACTCACAAGTTTAAGGATTTTATTTTTTTATTTACACCGGTAACGACATAATTATATAGGAACGATGTATGGGTCACATACAGTACATTGTATAAATAACATAATTATCCAGGTACCTCCAGTATATTATAAACTCAACCTTGTCCGGAAACAACTAGAGTAATCGAGATAACATTTCTACCATTTGGGAAGAGTCAGCCAGGGAATAGGTGTAAAAACTTACAGCCCATTCGCTCTAGCCCTTCATGAGTACTAGAGGATAGAGGTCATGACTTCCGGCCTACCAATAATGAATGGAGTACAGTAATTATGACGAGTGTAGACATTGTAGCCTCCAGCCTCTTGTATTTCAGGGAGGGCTGGGCCGGTTTTCTGGACTACTTTCTCCCTCATGTTTAGCCCAATTAGTTGTCAGATGTTAAGATGTTTGCCCCAATAGTTAGTCGATTTTAAGACCTTTCGTCCCATTTGTTGTCAATATTTAGACCTTTCGTGTTATTTAGGGGTCTATTTAGACCTTTCGTGCTATTTAGGTGTCTATTTTTTCCCTGGCGAACGATAGTGAGCATGTAATGTTGGAAGAACGACATTTTTCTACCGAAAAATGTACAAATTATTCTAGAAGGGGGATCTAATGCATTTTTTATTTTTTATTTGATGGAAGTCTAGGGAGGAAACTAGACAAATAATGAATACATGCATACATCACCCACAAAGTGAACCATCAGGGCGGGGGCAAATTTCCACACCTATTTACTGGCTCAATTGACGTAAATGGTAGATATACTGTATATGCTGGTATTGCTCAAGACCTTTTTGAGTTGTAAAGTGCTTAGGGGGTCAGGATTGTTATACTCTTAATAACAAATTGACTCTCGTATACAATAGTTAAGCCGGTATCACACGAGAGCTTTCATAGTCAACATTCAATGATCAACATTTTTCTGGCAACATTTCTGGACTATTTTGCACTGGTATCGGAAACTAGAATGATGGTAGATGAATTTAGGTAACCGAAATATTGTAAATGTTGACCTCATAAGCTGCCAGACCAGTGTTGAGGATAAATGTTGAGTGAAAAAGCGCTTTATTTCCTGAGCCTTGGAAGTTTTGAATTCGGGTGTACTTTCTTTCCCAAGTCATTATCCATACCGTATAATGTTTTGTAATGCTAGCCAGAATTCAAAATTAATAGACGTCATCAGAGAGAGAGAGAGAGAGACTTTTAACATGTACACACTTTCTTGAAATCCCAAATCCCCTCATACTCCCCACAGCTCTAACCCTACTTCTATTAATACTGTATTTTACTCGCGAAACATATCCTACAGTATAGATTCATCAATGATATACTGTATAGGCACATAATAAAAGTAGCTAGTAATATTCCTTACTAATCCGAAAATACAGTAATTATTGGTGAACACATGATACAAACACGAGGAATCAGGCCCCTCTTATTGGGCTCATAAAATACAGTAATTATTGGTGAACATGATACAAACACGAGGAATCAGGCCCCTCTTATTGGGCTCATAAAATACAGTAATTATTGGTGAACACATGATACAAACACGAGGAATCAGGCCCCTCTTATTGGGCTCATAAAATACAGTAATTATTGGTGAACACATGATACAAACACGAGGAATCAGGCCCCTCTTATTGGGCTCATAAAATACAGTAATTATTGGTGAACACATGATACAAACACGAGGAATCAGGCCCCTCTTATTGGGCTCATAAAATACAGTAATTATTGGTGAACACATGATACAAACACGAGGAATCAGGCCCCTCTTATTGGGCTCATAAAATACAGTAATTATTGGTGAACACATGATACAAACACGAGGAATCAGGCCCCTCTTATTGGGCTCATAAAATAGTCCCTGTGATGTGGCGGCTTTGAGCAAACAGTAAGCAGTGCAGTGATCGTTATATCAGAGACAGTAAGCAAACAGCAAACAGCAAACAGCAAACAGCAAACAGTAAGCAGTGCAGTGATCGTTATATCAGAGAAGGTTATATTTATTTGTTTTTCTTTATTTATATATATATTTGTTATTTTGTATCAATTATTTTTTATTGAAGGGTTTATTTAGTAAGTTAGGGAAGGTGAAGGGCGGAGGTTTGTTAGTACGGTTTTGATAATTGTTTTAATGCCAGAACAGCAGAGAAATATAAGTGGACATAATATATGACGTCCCATTTGGCGAGACAAACAGCAGTAGCCTGGGTATTATAAAATAACCCTGTGTACCAGGCTTGGTCAATCACCCAGCACAAAACTACAAAAGATAAAGATACGGAGATGCGTACCGCGGTAACGCTAAGTCTAGTTTATGCTCTTCGCATTAATTAAAATTTGGATAATAAATTCCATTGACTATCCCTACTGTAATATAATATGAAAAATAATGTACCTTAACTTACTGGAACTGCCTGTGGTGTTTAATCCCTAATGAAAGTGTATTGCAGATGCACCATCATTCACGTCATTATAAGAACATAATTGCCCCTCAGCTTGTATCATTTTCAAAGGTTTGGTGGGGATGTCCCTAACCTTATACAATCGTACCTTCCCTGTCCTACTCCTTGGCATTGTCCTTTTATGTACAGTAATATTCTTCGTAATATTCTTCGAAACTATATGGTTAGTTATCGTTTGTTGTATCAAGTTTAATTATTATTTCATGCACCATTTTCACACGTGAATTTGAAGAATATATCATAACATATAATAGTTTTATTATATTGTTATTATTCTTGTCGTAATATTGATTAAGCTTTACCAGCCTTATAATATATTGTATATACACATTTTATATCTTAAAGGAACATACAATTGGAGACCTTCCCTTTTTATGATTATGTTAACAAGTGAGCCCGCTAATTTAGGATAAGGGAAAATGGATAACAAGACTGATGAAGCGTTGTTCATCATAAAAAAGCCGGTGACCCCCCTTAACAACGGCAGATACCTCAGAGTGAACCGGTGTAGCAGCAGGATTAGTACAACATTCACACTGATAGTAATTCGCTTGTAATCCTGCAGCTCAGTCCTGTCAGTCATGCGCAGAACTGTTGCCATGCCGCCAGTAAGGGAGCCCACCTCGCTTTTTTTTATCTTTCTCTCTTTGGCTTGTATCCATTTGGCCCCATTCAGCCTACTGTTTTAAGACGTTTACCCCCGTCCTGGTGTCAATATTTTCCTGACGAGCGGTAGTGAGCCAGCATATATATATTTTTGTTTTACAGCAAGCTAAATTTGTAAATTTTTCGATAGGAAAATGTCTCCGGATTTCTCCATACAGTGCTGGCTCGCTATCGCTCGCCAGGAATAATATCGACACCTGGATGGGGATACACGTCTTAAACCAGTTGGCTGAATAGGGCCAAATGGATATACAAGTAAGAGAAAGAGAGAAAAGGAGAGAAAGATAAAAACCAGCCGGTGACCTCCGTTAACGAACAAAAGAGCAGAGGCGGGTACCTTATCAGAGGAAGGGGGCCGCTATACAATAATTATCTATGAAGTGGTTTATTTAAGGAGGTACCACACGCCATCTTTCATTGGCAATTTTCGTTGGCCGGCATTTTTCCTGCAACATTTCTAGGCTATTTTACATTGTTATCGAAACGTAGACTCAAGACGGAAGCATTTAGGTATAGTAATTATAATAAAAGTTTACTGCGTCTTCAGAAATTGCCACCTCAAACTTGCCGAACAAAGACGTAGAGAAGTTATCGTGTGATACCCTCTTCGTTCTCTGAACGCCGAAATGAGGCACAGATGTTTGTTAATCTAATTCAGAAGATTACATTTGCTGAACGACGCCATCCATGATGAACGGGTTGAAACAGTAATAATTTTTAATAGCATTGATCGACCCTTTCACGATTTGTTAATGGTCCGCTATGACCCATTAAGCCAAATGGCCTCTGTGTGCATTAAGTGTTACTTTTCGCCATTATATATTTTTCTGTTCAGTATAGAACGGCATTTACGAATATGCATGCTGAGATTATTATATTGTTATTTAGGGTTTTAAGTTCGTAGGATCATGTGCTATCGCTGGTATAATTATGTCTCAAACCAGAGACTACTCCGTGAAACTGATTAAAGATATATTACTTGCATGGACTGTGAACACCAACTTGGGTTTTATGGGCATGTGGTTTGGCTCCCTGAAGCAGACCCTGCTCACCAGGTGGTCTCTACAGAGAACAACCCTGAGTGGAGGAGGCCTAGGGGAAGGCCACGGAACTCATGGCTAAGGCAAGTCGGTCAATTATGCGATAGGATACTTGATATAGGCCGGGCATATTAATTATTATGCCCGGAGTAGGATCCCTCGGAGTGGAGTTGGAGGGTGAGTGAGGCTACGTGCTGTCACGGCGTATGCCCCCTTTGATTGATATAAACTATTAGATAGCATATTACATTCAACTTTGTGATCAATGAGTTTTGCATTAGCTGTAATATAAGGTAAGGACTTTGTATAGCGTCAGTAGGCCTCGGTGGCTTTATCATTTTTAGTTAACCTGTATTTTGGTTTTCGATATGCATGAAGGAGACAAAAGGCAAAACTGCCTGTAACAAGTGCTCCCCCCTCCCCCCACAGCTTGAAAGATTGATAGAGAGCCAAACACAAGGTACGTTAGTGTGCTTGTTAAGTGTAGTGAAATGAATAGGAGGAGGTGTGGTGTTTGTGAGAGTTAGCTGGATTCCTCTATGTGTAGGTGAGGCACACATTGAAACAGTGGGGGAAACAAAAGTTCCAGCAACTCCTTATCATATGCTTATGTGGCCTCCCCTTGGTACTGCCCTGCTCGATTGGCACCTACAATCTCCCCAATATACACTGTAGCTGCTGACAAGTTCAAAATATTGCATTATTTCCATCCGATTCCTACTTATTTTTGCTGTGTCTATTTGCAAGATATCTCAAAGACTAATGTATGTATTTTGATAACAAAATGTCAGTTTTTGTTAAAGTAATCACCCTTTATCTCCATTTCAGTTTCTAATTTTCATAATGATCTTCTCAACTGTACCTCCAGTCCTATCCATTCATATGCAGATGACTCGTATACCTTACACTATTTAATTAGTTTTCCAGAGCGCCCCAGGAAACAATCTCTCGAAAGCAAACGTAATGAAGCCATGCAACTTATCTTCTGATCTGACTGCCTCTCCAATTGAGGCAGAGAAAACCTTGTTGCCTTTAATGCTTCCAAAACCCAATTTCTCCATCTATCTACCCGTCGTGAACTCCCAGAGGACTATCCCTTGTACTTCAACAATACAAAAATCAACCCTTCATCTTCTTTCAGTATTCTCGATGTCTCTTTTTCTTCTGCTCTCTCTTGGAAGGACCATATTACCAGTCTTGCTAAGGCGTGCTCCCAGAAGGTGGGAGTGCTCAACCGCCTCAATTTTGTTTTGTTTAGCCCTGCATAGCTTCTTGCTCTGTATCGAGTATTGTTCACATGTGTGGGGAGGATCCTCTCACACAACACTTCTAGAGAAAGTAGAAAGGAAAGCCTTTTGTATCATTAACTCCCGTCCACGCACCGACTCTCTGCAATCTCTCTCTCTTTGCCGCAATGTTGCATCTCTCGCTATTTTACTGCTACTACAATAATCAATGTTCCTCAGAGCTCTCTGTGTATACCACCTCCTCTAAGTAGGGTACATAGTACCCATCTTGCAACACAATCTCACCCCTACTCTTTGCAATTATCCAACCCAAGAGTAAAACTTCATTCTCAATTTTTCTTCTATTCAACAGCTGAGCTCTGGAACTCTCTCCCTGAATCCATCTTCACTCATCCTATGATTTAAATTGCTTCAAAGTCAGTGTGTCCAGGCATTTTGGCTCGACTGTTCCTTGATTTTGGCCCTGTCACTCTTCTAACTCTAGGGGAGGCACTCGTCACAGGCAGCTTTGCCTTTTGTCTCCCTCATCCACATAGAAATTAAAAATAGCTAATTAATGTGGGGTTATGAATATATATATATATATATACCCTTATGTTAGGACCCATGGCCCTCAACTATTATCTACCTTTAGCTCGGACTACAAGTGTTGACCAAGCAGCTGCTGTCAAGGTGCCTGATAGATATAAACTTTATAATGTTTTAAGGGGAGATGGGCCATTTTTCTAGATCCCCGTCTCCCTCATGTTTAGCCCATAGTTTTCAGATCTTACTATATTTGATCCATTATTGTTTCAGTTTTAAGAATGATCGTCCTATATCCTTGTCACTATTAAGACCTTTCGTGCTATTTAGGTGTTAATTTGTGTCCTGGCGAACGATAGTGAGCCTGTAATTTTGGAAGAATAGGCCTTAAGCCGGGAAAATTTGCTGCCGAAAAATGTAGAAATTAATCAAGGGGTACAAAGGAAATCAAGCAACAACAGATCTAGTGACCCTTCTAGGTTGCTTGTCCTCCAAAACACTGAGGATCAAGTGTCCAAACAGTGGGTTAGAGTGGGTAAGGGAACATTGGAAAGGGAATTACTGCCCTGGAACTAATGTCCGTGGCAGGATTAGGAAGTTAGTAGGGGACAGATGGGTTAGTAACTGAGGGGGGAATAAAATAAAGTTATTCATTTACAAACGCAGTCAGTCGCGGGTTTGATGCGAGATATTTGTCTAGGCGGAGTTTAAATGAATCAACGGTGATGCAGTCTATAACGTTTCGGGGAAGCCCATTCCACAAGTTGACAACTCGATTGAAGAAGAAATTCTTAGATTCGTGTGAGTTAAAAGATTTACCAATAATTTTGCAACCGTTTCCCCACGTGTAATTAGATTGGTCGATAGTGAAATACTTACTACAGTTCATATTGTCGATGCCTTTGATGATTTTGAACACTTGAATTAAGTCACCTCTTAATCTGCGCTGGGTTAAAGGAAATAGATTTAATTCTCTAAGACGCTCTTCGTATGGTTTGTTCTTTAGGCTACGTATCATTTTGGTAACTCTACGCTGAACTCGTTCTAGCTTGTTTATATCTTTTTGGTAATAAGGGCACCAGGATTGAACGCAGTATTCCAGAAGAGGGCGGCCTAAGGAATTGTAAAGGGTTAGGATAACTTCTTTGGATTTATGCTCAAATGACCTGCCTATAAAGCAGGTCATTTTTTTGTTTGCCTTCTTAACAACTTCTGAACATTGTTGACTCGGTTTTAGGTTACTCGATATTGTTACTCCCAGATCGGTTTCTCTGTTTACATTCTTAAGCTGAGTGCCATTCATCGAATAGTTTGCTTTCTCATTTAGGTATCCGATATGTAGTACTTTACATTTATCCGCATTGAAACTCATACATGACAATTTATCTAGATTGTGTTGCATATCATCAACTTGTTCTTTTGAAAGTACGCTATTTGCAATTTTTGTATCGTCAGCAAATTTTGAGATTGTACAGGTGAGACCCTCATCTATGTCGTTGATGTAAATTAGAAAGAGAATTGGTCCTAGTACCGATCCCTGGGGTACCCCGCTACTTACATTGGTCCATTTAGATGCCTTACCGTTTATGACTACTCTTTGCTTTCTGTCGCTGAGCCAATTTTCTATCCATTTCAACACACCGTCTTGTATTCCATGCGCTTTTAGTTTTAGCAGTAAACGTTTGTGGGGAACTTTGTCAAAGGCCTTTTGAAAATCAAGGTATATAATATCTACAGCTTTACTCTCATCGTAGAGGTTGAGGATATCGTGGAAGAAGTCTAAGAGGTTTGTTAAACAGGAACGTTTTTTACGAAAGCCGTGTTGAGTATCTTTAAGTATGTTATTTTCCTCTAAGTGATTTACGAGTCTGTCTCGTATGACCGACCGTTTCTAGCATTTTACATACAACTGAGGTTAAGCTAATTGGACGATAGTTACGGGGTAGGGATTTGCTGCCTTTTTTGAATATCGGTGTTACGTTGGCTAGCTTCCACTGATCAGGCATAGTTCCAGACTGCAAGGATTTATTGAATAGTAATGTCAGTGGTTTGGAGAGCTCATCCTTAGCTTCCTTTAGAACTCTAGGCGAGATTGTATCAGGTCCAGGCGTTTTATTTACCTTGAGTTTATCTAAACAATTCAATACTTCTCTCTCTGTAACGGTGATATTGCTTAGAACATCTGAATTATCAATCTGAATCGGCGATGGTGTAGGGATATCACTGAGGTCTTCTGTTGTAAAAACTGATGCAAAGAAGGTATTGAGGGCATTACTCATTTGTACTTCGTCTTTGGTGTATTCTCCGTTTTCATCGACTAACGGTCCAACAGTTCAAGTAACTACTTCTAATGGATGTTTTTTTATGTTTGATGGAGGTCTAGGGAGGAACCTAGAAAAATAATTATTAAATGAAAACAAATCGACCAAAAAGTGAACCATCCCCCCTTAATGTCCTCGGATGAATAGACTAATTTCTTTCACCATTATGCCGGCCTCTTGTACCCACCGTGCCAGCCAACACGTAGGCATCGGAAGCAGTATATACTCTCATCGGGAAAATGGTTCTTACTGTCGGTACAATAAACGCCATTTTTCCATCACAGGGGTTTCATTTTGTCATAGTGTTCGCCATTCGTGCATTTCCTTTAAGGGGGGGTCACCTGTTTTTGTTTTATCTTTATCTCCTTTTCTCTCTTTCCCTGGCATGTATCCATTCGGCCCCATTCACCCAACTGTTTTAAGACGTTTATCCCTATCCAGGTGTCGATTTCTTCCTGGCGAGCGATAGCGAGCTAGCATTGTACGGAGAAATCCGGCTTCCGGAAACATTTTCCTATCGAAAAATGTACAAATTTAGCTTGCTGTCAAAACAAAAAATATGTATATGTTGGCTCGCTACCGCTCGCCAGGTAAATATTGACACCTGGATGGGGGTAAACGTCTTAAAACAGTAGGCTGAATGGGGCCGAATAGATATAAGCCAAAGAGATAGGGAGCAAAGAGAAAAAAAAGCGAAGTGGGCTCCCTTAACAGTGGCAGCTTGTAAAACAGTCTTCGTATTCCCACCAATTTATAGGAATAGCCTGTGAACCGAGATAAGGATGTATGATGTGGGTAGGTGGAGGCAAAGTCCATATGGTTTGTGTGGAGGCGCCATTGCATGTGACCGTAGCAGATGGTGGTGAGTGGTTGGGAGGGTGATGAAACAATATATTGTTACATTATATGTAATATAATGTAAATATAGTTATAAACACACACACACACACACTTTATATATATACTGTATGTGTGTGTATTCATGTTCATAACTATATTTACATGATAGTTTGCATAATATATTGAGTGTGTGTGAGTGTGTATTGTGTGTGTGGATGTGCGTATAATATATTGAGTGTGTGTGAGTGTGTATTGTGTGTGTGGATGTGCGTATAATATATTGAGTGTGTGTGAGTGTGTATTATGTGTGGATGTGCGTATATGGACCTTATGAGTACAATATATGGTTGCTATATACACATAAATAGTACAATATATGGTTGCTATATACACATAAATAGTACAATATATGGTTGCTATATACACATAAATAGTACAATATATGGTTGCTATATACACATAAATAGTACAATATATGGTTGCTATATACACATAAATAGTACAATATATGGTTGCTATATACACATAAATAGTACAATATATGGTTGCTATATACACATAAATAGTACAATATATGGTTGCTATATACACATAAATAGTACAATATATGGTTGCTATATACACATAAATAGTACAATATATGGTTGCTATATACACATAAATAGGATGATGCATATTATTTTACAACACAAAAATAGAGAAATAATTCGTTATTATTTGGTGTAATGAGATTCCTTCACCAGTATGATAACAGATAAGTGCGCATATATGACAACCCTTCTGCCAAGGTAAACTATGTAACACTGTGTTGGTGGCGTAATGGTTTAGATGCTTATGTTCTGGGTGTGGTGTCCCGAGTTTGAATCCCGGGAGGACCATATGCTCTCATTAGTTTATTCAAGTGCAGTGGGGTTTGTAATTGATGATTAATGTAAAGAACGGGGTGTTACTTAATATATTTCACACACGCACATGTGTACCAGGCTTAGTAACTCACCCATCATAGTCTACAAAAGGCATAGATACGGAGATGAGAACCTTGGTAACGAGTAGCCTAGTGTATGGTCCCAACCTTCGAACAATCAAAACAGACTCCCCCCCCCCCCCCACCCTTTAAAAATATAAGACAAATTGTAATCTTTATATATAAATATTGTAATATAATTGACTGTTGCCTTTAATCCTTTAGGGGAGATGGGCCGTTTTTATTGGTCTACTAATTAATATATTCCGTGATTTCTTAGTTTCATCGATAGACCTCCATCAAACTTAGAAAAACACCCCCTAGACCCATGTAAAGATATATTTCCGGCTCACTATCGCTCACCAGGAAATAATCGACACCTATGGCACGAAAGGTCTTGAAATTGACAACGAAATGGGGCGAATGCTGTTAAAATCTTCAAACTAATGGGTCGAACGTCTTATTTTCTCAAAACAAATGGGGCTTAATACGAGGGAGAAAGGGGACCATAAAAACTACCCCTCTCCCCCTAATATACATATACTGTAAGGGCGGATACATTTCACTAGTAAGCATTTACACTGCCCTCAACTTGTCAACGTTGGTGATGGGGATGGGATTAAGCTTTATTTATCTTTCTCTCCTTTTCTCTCTTGCCCTGGCTTTTATCCATTCGGTCCCATTCAGCCAACTGTTATAATGTAAAACTTGCAAAATAAACAAACTAAAACTTATACGAACACGGTAAAAAAAACGTTTATCCCCATCCAGGTGTCGATTTCTTCCTGGCGAGCGATAGCGAGCCAGCATTGTATGGAGAAATCCGGCTTCGCCGGAGAAATTTTTCTATCGAAAAATTTACAAATTTACCTTGCTGTCAAAACAAAAATATATATATTTTGGCTCGCTACCGCTCGCCAGGAAAATATTGACACCTGGATGAGGGTAAACGTCTTAAAACAGTAGGCTGAATGAGGCCGAATGGATACAAGCCAAAGAAAGAGGGAGAGAACGAGAACAAAAGTGAGGTGGGCTCCCTTAAATAATTATCCTTCCTTCCCTGCAGTACTCTTGGGCATTATCCTGTATACAATGAAATATAACAGTGTGTTATATATGTACAGTATGCATGTGTTCGAATATAACAGTGTGTTATATATGTACAGTATGCATGTGTTCGAATATAACAGTGTGTTATATATGTACAGTATGCATGTGTTCGAATATAACAGTGTGTTATATGTACAGTATGCATGTGTTCGAATATAACAGTGTGTTATATATGTACAGTATGCATGTGTTCGAATATAACAGTGTGTTATATATGTACAGTATGCATGTGTTCGAATAGAACAGTGTGTTATATATGTACAGTATGCATGTGTTCGAATAGAACAGTGTGTTATATATGTACAGTATGCATGTGTTCGAATAGAACAGTGTGTTATATATGTACAGTATGCATGTGTTCGAATATAACAGTGTGTTATATATGTACAGTATGCATGTGTTCGAATATAACAGTGTGTTATATATGTACAGTATGCATGTGTTCGAATATAACAGTGTGTTATATATGTACAGTATGCATGTGTTCGAATATAACAGTGTGTTATATATGTACAGTATGCATGTGTTCGAATAGAACAGTGTGTTATATATGTACAGTATGCATGTGTTCGAATATTTGTTGAAGCTGTATGGTTAGTCACTAATTTTGGATATCTATTTTGAAAAATATATATACATCTTTTTCACATGCGAGTTTGAATAGTAATACATATTATCCACTAAGTTTGATAATATGTTTATAAATTTACTCCTTTCGTAATATTGCATAAGGTTCGCTCCTGCTTTTATATTTTTGTGTCTCTTTTAATGCCAAATGTTAGGTCTTTTTGGAACTCTAAATTAAACGTTTTCCCTTCCTTAGGTATTATTCTTCAGCGAGTTCGCCATTATAAGATGACGGGAAATAGTAAGACATTACAGTATGTTGTATACATGATTTACTTACTGGTAATACGTAAGAACATAAGAACATAAGAAAATGGGAGTCTGCAGAAAGCCGATTGGCCTAAGCAAGGCAGATCCCTGTCCCACACAACCCCAGTTCAATTACAAAGCCCAATTATAGGCTCAACACTCTAATACCCTGAGGATCATCTTACCAAAACGGTTAGAGATTAACGCAGGATTATGGGGGTATGCAGAGTGCTGATTGGCCCAACCCGGCTGATCCCCCTTCACACCCAACCCTTCTCGTCCATATGCTTATCCAATTTTATCTTAAAGCTCCCTACCGTTTTAGACCCCACTATAGCACTTGGTAGTCCATTCCACCCATCTACAACTCTGTTACCAAACCAATATTTGCCTATATCTTTTCTGAAACGAAATTTATCTAATTTGAAACCATTGGTACGAGTTCTTTCGCTATCACTGAGCTTTAGTACATTTGTCATGTCCCCTTTGTTAATCCCACTAACACACTTGAACACCTCTATCATATCCCCTCTAACTCTGCGTCTCTTTAACGAATGTAAACCTAATTTCTTCAACCTTTCTTCATACGAAAGATTTCTAATATTATGGATAATTTTTGTCATTCTACGCTGTACTCTCTCCAATGAATCTATGTCCATTCTGTAATAAGGACACCTAAATTGGACAGCATAATCCATATGGGGTCTCACTAATGACAAGTAAAGTTTTAAGATAACATTAGCAGTTCTGTTACTCACACTCCTAGAGATGAACCCGAGAATCCTGTTTGCCTTATTACGAACGCTTATACACTGTTTTCTAGGCTTCAAATCATTGCTAACAAACACACCTAGAACTTTCTCACAGTCTGAATTTTCTAATTCTAAATTAGCTAGTTTATATTTAACATTTGTTTGCATCTTCCCTATCTTGAATACCTTGCATTTGTCAATGTTAAACTTCATCTGCCAATTTACTGACCATTCATGTAAGGTATCTAGATCCCTTTGGAGGCACTCTATATCGCTATCTGAATCAATTGATCTCCCCATTTTAGTATCGTCTGCGAATTTACTTATCCTACTAGTTATACCTAAATCTAGGTCATTTATGTATATAAGAAACAACAGGGGACCTAATACCGATCCCTGGGAAACACCACTTTTGACTGCTCTCCACTCTGACTTGGTACCATTTATGCTGACTCTCTGTTTCCTACCAATTAGCCATGACCTAATCCATCCCAACAATGATCCTCCTATTCCATGTGCCTCAACCTTTCTCATCAATCTCTCATGAGGGACTCTGTCGAAAGCTTTACTGAAATCTAAATAAATAATATCATATGACTTGTCACTATCTACTGTAAGTAGTATTTTCGCTAATGCAAGACAATATTTTGTTATCAACCGAAGTGTACCTCAGAGTGAAACGGTTAAGGAGAAAGATTAGTTCAACATTCAAACTGATAATATTAGCTTTCAAGCATAGATAAATACTGCCAGACATTAAGGGGAGGTTTTTAGTTTGTTCCCTAGACCTCCATCAAGCTTAAAATTACACCCCCTAAACCCTCTTTTAAGATAAGTTTGTACATTTTTCAGTAGAAAAATTTCCCGGCCGAAGGCCGGTTCTTCTTATATTACAGGCTCGCTATCGCTCGCCAGGATAAAATCAACACCTAGATGACACGGAAGGTCTTGACAGAAATGGGTCGAATTAAAGTTCTTAAAATCGCTAAACTAATGAGGCGAACATCTTAAAATCTGAAAAGCAATGGGGCTAAACATGAGAGAGAAAGGCTTCCCTCCCATGGAAATCTCCCCTAATTACCAATCAGCCGTCGTCATGTCACCAGTCCGAGAACAATAGAACTGTGGCGGGCACCTTATCAGAGGCCGAGTGACACTAATCCATCATCAGTACAGGGGTTGCTTTATGATGATCCCACTATCACACCACAACAATTATCGTCAACTTTGTAGTCGCAACTTAGCAAGATTATCAGCGAAGTATTGATATTAACTGTATGATATAGCTTTAGTTGTCTGTCTGTTACTGTACAATATATACCATTCTGTGTTGGTGTCTTTACTTTCTTGGCTCCACACTGTAATAACTCAAGAGTAGGACAAAGGTGAACAATATCCGGTTGGGTATATTGAAAGTGATTACGCTTGACAAATATTATTATTATACATACATACAGTACATACAAGTATAACTGTGTTGTCCACAGAAAATGTGGTTACAGTTTCACGTCCTAAATGGCGGCTTTCCAGGCTGTCAAGGGCTGCCTCTGTTGTCAAGTTCTTTATTTTTAGATCTGATCTGACCTGAGTACCTGATCGTACGTCATTCTAGGTCAACCCCTACGCGCAGCTCCCCCCCACGTTCACAGTCCCGCATTTCTTCACCGAGTTCTGATCAGCCATTCTCTCCACGTGTCCAAACCAACCAAGTTGGCTCGTATGCATCACTTCACTGACACTCCTAATACCCAGATTATTCTTAATTATTCCTCCCTCGATACCCCGTCCATGAGGTTAACCCCACATATCCATCTCACCATTCTCTTCTCATTCTGTTCCATTCTATTGATATCCTCCGCTTTAACCGGCCACGTCTCCGAGGCATAGGTCATCGCACTCCTAACACACGAGGTATACACCTTCCCTTTAGGGTGAAGTGGGAGTCCTCTCATGGTCAGAAGTGGCAACAGCTCTCTAAACTTCTCCCAGCCACTTCTGACTCTAGCTATGGAGCCAGCTTCAGCGGCAGCTCCGACGGAAACCACATCGCCCAAATAGCAGAATGTATTCACACACACTAGCGTTACACTGTGGAAATCAACACTAACAGGCAGGTCATTTAACACAAGTTCTCCCTTGCTCACTGCAAATTCAAATTCTATGATTCGTGTCAAAGGTCCTCTAGCCCCACTACACATATCTTGTGTACCCAGTTACTACAGACGGAACATTGAATTGAGTTACTTGCCACCCCCTTCCCACATACTGCGCATGGATAGTCGCCGCTTCTTTCCATAGTTCGATGCCCTACTCCACTGATCATGACCTTTGTTTTATCTATGTTAACTCATAAACCCCAATTGTTTGCCATACCCTCCCTGCATCTTTTGAAATTTGCCTCTGCTTCCTGTGCACTATCTGCGCTAACAACTAGGTCATCTGCATAAATTATAACAACTCCCATGGGTGTCCTGTCCTAAAGTCCCTTGACAGAGCCTCCAGGACCAAAACAAGCAGTAATGGGCTCGGCATTGAACCTTGGTGAACTCCAACTTTCACTGGGAAATCTTCGCTCAGAACCCCATTCACTCTAACTGCTGCCCGTGACTTCTCATACATTCTCATGATCACATGCACCAACCACTCTTCTATTAAAGTTTTCTCATAGCCCACTGCATTAATTCCCTTGCACCCGGCCAAAGGCCTTCTCCAGATCTACAAAATCTAGGTATAACTCCCTGTTTTTCTCTAAGAACCTCTCTTGCAGTTGCCTAAGAATGAAGATAGCATCAGTTGTGCCATGTCCCGGCATAAATCAAAACTGCATGTCGCTGATGGAAACACTTTTCCTGATCATGCATTCAAAGAACCTTTCGCTTATTTTCATGACTTGGTCGGGCATTTCCAAACCCTTTATAATATCCCCTGTCTAAGGAGTTACCCTTGCCTTTGTGTATATTTGCCGTCCTGGTGGTGTAATGGTTAGTGTTTAAAAATCTGTGAGTGATAACCCAGGTTCGAATCCCGGTGGATTACATATATATATGCTTTAATTAATTTCAATGGAGGTGTTTGGTGTTGTGGTGAAATTAATAAAAATATAGATTATGCTTTTCTGCCATGCATCGGGAATCCTTTATGATAGCTCTGTGACCAAATTTACCCCAATATCTCCAGCTGATTTTAGCATCTCGGCGACAATGCCGGAACTCCCAGTGGCTTTCCCGGACTTTATTATATCTTTAGCACTTTTAACAGCGTCGTACCCTATCAAAGGCGGGGGCCTTGTACTGGGACTGCATTGGTGAGCTGTTCTTTGTTCCGTTCAAACTCCACATTAAGCAGTCTTTCATAATGCTCCTTCCATGCCTCTCTGATTTCGTTTTCTGAGTAAACAGTCAAGTGACTGGCATTATTTATCCGTAATATAGAATGGAAGCATCTTATGATCACCAAACTAATGGGGCAGAACGTTGAAAATTTTCAAAAGTAATGCAGGGAAATATGGAAGCTCCAACAATACCCCCCACGCCTCAGGTAGAGTTAAGGTTACTGTGATGAACTTGGCGGCGTGTATATAATGAGTTAAGAGGTTTATAGTTTGTCCCTATATCTCCATCAAGCATAAAATTACATCCCCTACACCCACTTCCAAAATAAATGTGTACATTTATCGGTAGAACATTTTCCGACCGATGGCTGGTTCCTCTTAAATTACAGGTTCACCAGGAAAAAATCGACAGCTAAATGGCACGAAAGGTCTTAAAATTGACAGAAATGGAGCGAACGTTTTTAAAATCGCAAAACAAATAGGGCGAACATCTTAAAATCTCAAAAGCAATGAGGCTAAACATAAGGGAGAAAGGGGTCCTGAAAATATCGCTCAAGTGGAAATATCCCGCCAAGTACAGAGGAAGGTGGTCATTTACATACGTTTTAATTGTTAGCCAAAAGTGGTTTTATTTGTCCCACGTTCGTTTTAAGCAATTTAGCATTACCAAAGCATAACACATTAGGGTATAGTCAAGGAATAAATCATCTATGTTAATTTTTGAGAGAGTTGATTACATTTGTCCCTCTCAGCGTGTGTAATATTAAGATTTACCGGATTAAGAAGTCTCATTTAACGGAATACATTATTAGTCTCGCCTCTTATAACGTCCCTTACCTTATTACTAATTTAAAATTCTAGAGGTGGATACATGCATCAACCACCACTATATGTTAAGGGAAGGTTATTAATTTTTTTCTGGACCCTCTCTCTAGTACTTCATGTTTAATCACATTAGTTTTGAGATTATAAGATGTTCGCTCCATTATTTTGGCGATTTTAAGACCTTCGCCCCATTTCTTTGTCAGTATTATAACTTTTTGTGCTGTTTGGATGTCTATTCTTCCTGGCGAGCATTAATAGCGAGCGTATAATTTAGGAGGAATCTACCTTTGGCCGGGACAAACTGTACAAATTTATCTTGAAAAGGGGTCTTGGGGGTATTTTTTTAAAGCTTGATAGGGAGCTGACTAAATATCTTTCCTTAGGATAATAACTCCTTGGGCACAGTGGCGTCTTAGCTCCTGTTATCATGACTGTCTTTGGACAGTGTTAGTTAGTATACAGCATTACACAGGGCTACATGACAAAGGCAAAATGTTTAAATGTCATACTTAAGTAACTGTTTATTTCGTCATAGCTTTTAACAAATCATGATCCCACCCCTCTCTCTCTCTCTCCGTATAAATGTACAGTATACTGTATATATATACAGATATATATATATAATAGATATATAGAACTATACATATATATATAATATATATATATTGTGTTTCCTATCATTGTAAACAAGGAACACCTGGAACTAGTAAAACACTCGACAACAAAAAAGTCAAACGAGGGGAATTTATCTATAACTAATTCTCTCTCTATCTCTTTAATCTCTGTTTCCTCTATAACATGTGTTCTCTCTCTCTCTCCTTTCTTTTTTTCTATCTCCTCTCTGGACATCTACTCTCTCTCTCTCTAACCTCTCTCTCTTATCTCTCTTCTCTCTCTCTCTCTCTCTCTCTCTCCTCTACTCTCTCTCTCTCTCTCTCTCCTCTCTCTCTCTCCTCTCTCATTCTCTCTATCCTCTCTCTCCTTCTCTCTCTCTTCTCTTAATATCGCTACTCTATCTCTCTCCTCTCTCTCTATCTCTAACTTGCTCTCTCTCTCTCTCATCTCTCTCTCTCTCTCTCTCTCTCTCTATGACTCTCTCTCTCTCACTCTCTTTCTCTCTCTCTCCATGACTCTCTCTCTCTCTCTCTCTCTCTCTCTCTCTCTCTCTCTCTCTCTCTCTCTCTCTCTCTCTATCTTCTCTCTTTACTCCTCTCTCTCTTTCTCTATCTCTCTCTCTCTCTAGTTAGCTCTCTCTCTGGCTCTTTCTCTCTATCTCTCTCTCTCTCTCTCTCTGAATAGTTTTATGGTAACCTGGAATATGGGTCCTATGACTTGTGTATGGAATGGACAACTTTCTCCTAGTAGGATTTGTTCATCTACTGCAAAAAATTAACTGCTTATTATCACGCCGTGGAGTACTTGATTAAAGCATGGAATTTCATCCTGACTGTCAGTGGTTCGAGTTCCGGCTGAGATTAACCCCTCCCCATTGCAGGATAAAGGCCTCCCCCAAACGTTTCCAATCTAACCAGTTATATGTTTTCCTGTTCCATCCCACCCTAGCAAACTTTCGGATCTCATCCTTCCATCTGGTTCCCTGTCTACCCCTTCCTCTAGATCCATCTCTAAATTCCCATTCTGTTGCTCTAGTTGTCGATTTCTTATCTCTGCAACGTATATTTCTCCAATTTCTCCATCTTACTACCCGCTCGGAACCTCCAGAGGACTGTCCCTTGTTCTTCAACAATACAAAAATCAATCCTTCATCTTCTTTCAATGTTCTCGGTGTCTCTTTTTCTTCTGCTTTCACTTGGAAGGCCCATATTACCAGTCTTGCAAAGGCAGCCTCCCAAAAGCTGGGTGTGCTCGGCTGCCTCAAGGGGTTCTTTGCCCTGCGCAGCTTCTTGCTCTGTACAGGGGCACAGTGCGTCCTTGTATTGAGTATTGTTCACATGTGTGGGGAGGATCCTCTCACACCGCACTCCTAGACAAAGTAGAAAGGAAAGACTTTCGTATCATTAACTCCCGTCCACTCACCAACTCTCTGCAATCTCTCTCTTCGCCGCAATGTTGCATCTCTCTCACTATTCTATCGCTACTATAGTAATCAGTGTTCCTTGGAGCTTTCCCAGTGTATACCACCTCCTCTACTTAGGGTACTTAGTAGTACCCGTTTTGTAACACAATCCCACCCCTGCTCTGTGCAACTCTCCAACCTAAGAGTGAAACGCTATTCTCAGACATTCTTCTATTCAACAGCTGAGCTCTGGAACTCTCTCCCAGAATCCGTCTTTCCCTCTTCCTATGACTTAAGTTGCTTCAAACTCCATGTGTCCAGGCATTTTAGCTCGAACGTACCTTGATTTTGGCCCTGTCACTCTTTCAACTCTGGGGGAAGCACTCGCTGCAGGCAGTTATGCCTTTTGTCTCCCTCATTCACATACAAAAAACAAAAAAATATATGACTTTCCCACGGCTATTTCCGCTCTTTTATGTATACTAATGAGCATGTCTTCTACTTTTGTTTATTCTCTTATCCAAGAGGTTCTCTTCTGGTCTCTTCAGGTTATGCCTAACACTATCCTCTCCATTGCTCTTTGGTCACTCCTAAGTTTACGTTCTAAACACTTTGTTTAACTTGTGCAGGAAAGTCATATTGGTAGGAGTAGCTTGCTTTTCATAATAGACCTCTGCTTACCAAAATAATGCATTCCATTCCATACCTATCCTTCGCTTGATTTCTCTAGAGGGTCTGGATTTGCCTTTATAACCTGGCCTAGGTACAGGTATATGTACTCTTCAACAGCTTTTATCTATATTTGTTGTGCTTGCACAAGATGATTAAATATAATCTTGGCTTTGTTGTATTCATACTAAGCCTTTAACCCTTTCTCTGTATAAATTTTCCATGATTTGTTATAACTCTTTCCCTGAATCGCTAAGAACTATATCAGTGAAGCTGAAGTTGCTTACGTAGGTGTTCTCCGTAACATTTATTCCCTTATTGTCCTATTAAAGACTCCTAAATATGTTTTATAAACATGCGGTGAACATTTATAGTGACAATGTGTCGGCCTGTCTTACCCCCTTCTTAATTGGCATTTTCTTACTTTTCATGTGGAGCTTTGTCGTTGCAATTCCATTGCTAAGAAGATATATAGGTCTTCTAAAAGCTACACATAATTTCTGTAACAATGGAGTATTCTAGTTGATCCCAGAAATCTGTCTTACTCCTACTTTATTTCCGTTTCTCTCTTTATCTACATCTAGAAACCAATCCCAACAACCCACCCGAGAGCCCCCCTATATATTCTTCCAACCCCCCCCCCCCCAACATTATACAATAATCTGTTCTTACTTTCCTAAAGCCATCCATCCATAATTATCTTCTACTCCTTGTTTTCGAATCGCTCTCATTATAGCAGAAATTTCGACTGAGTTTAATGTCATCATCTACTGTTTATATGCGCTACACTAGGGCTTTTTGAACGCCTCTATGTTCTCCATTACTTGGTCTGTTGTTAAGTACCCATTTCGGAAATTTACTTATTCTCTTGGCTGATTTAAATATATCCTTCTACCTATCCGGTTGGTGACGAATTGTGTGAACATTGTATGCAAAACAGAAAGCAATCTGATTAGTCGATACTTTTTCAAGTCTAGCATTAAATTTTTTTGTTTGTGTGAATGAAAATAATAGTGTAATTTTTCCACTACTTGTTTTACCTGTGTTTGTATATTGTAAAGCTATCCTAAATTCTATTGTTACCGCGGATACTGGTACATCAATGTTTACAACTCGACTCACTTCATCTTCCTAGTTCCCTACAATCTCTTTCTACACACCGCAATTTTGCATCTCTTTCACTCTATTATCGCTATTACAACAATCAGTGTTCTTCAGAGCTCTCTCAGTGGTATGCATACCAGAATCAGAGTGCTGCGAGTGCAAGGCACCCACCTTTCAACACAGTCCCACTCTTATTCTATCCAGCTCGCCAACCCAAGAATTGGCAATTTTTCTCAGTCTTTCTTCTACTAAACAAGTGAACTCTGGAACTCTCTCCCTCAATCAATTTGTCCTTCATCCTATGACTTAAACTGCTTTTACTTTGTGTGTCCAGACATTTTGGCCCCAACGTCCCTTGAATTCGGCCTTGTTACTCTTTCGACTTTGGGGGAGACACTCGTTACAAGCAACCTGCCTTTTGTGTTCTTCATACACAGAAAAACAAACGTACATGATCCTGAATAATTACTTTGGGTCTGTCCACACTGTTGTTGTTGTTGTTGTTGTTGTTCCCTAAGCTGCCTGGCCGAACAGCCCTGAGTCCCTGAGGAAGGCCATGGCCACGATGGGCTTTCCCACAGAGCTCTCATTGAGTGTAGATTGTGTTGTTGGCGTAAGTGGTTGTGTGAAATGCAGTCTTCTATGATGTGTTTAATGGTATGGGGTGCTGTGTTACATCCCGGGCAGGCGTCGACAACGGACTCATCCAGTCTCTTCTGATAGCTCAGGAGAGCTGGATGGTGTCCGCATCTCAGTCTGGCCAGGTGGACTCTGTCCTCGCGAGGAAGAAAGGATTCAGAAGGATGGATTTCGGGAGGTCGTGCATGCAGCTGCGTGTTGTCTGTGAGTGAGTGGATGGATCGGCGAGAGATATGAGTATGGATGTGCTTCTGGAAGTTGGTTCGGGGTGGGCAGGGAGGGAGAGAGGACAATAATTGTGTGTGATACAGTGTGCTGGGTGTTGTTTTGATATTTCTTGGTGTCTGTGGGTGTGTTGCCATGTAGTTTAGTGGGTGGTCTTGGTTCGTGGAGGCTGCTGCCAGGAATTGAGTGCCTCTCATGTCCAGATGGTCTTTGACTTTGAGGATTTTGGTTTCTTGATGTAGGTGATCTGTGGGTGCAGTAGCTGTGCAGCCTGTAATGATCTTCAGGGCTTTGTTTTGAATAGTCTGTAAGGTCTTATGATGTGTTTCAGCTAGGTTAGAAGCCCAGGCTGGGCTTGCGAATTCCATCACTGATCTTATGTATTGTTTATATACTGTGGTGGTAGTTTCTTTGTTGTGTCCAAATTTTGTGTGGGCAAGTGACCTGAGGGCGTTAAGTCTGGGTGTCAGTTTCTTTTTAATGTTTGTGGTATGCTGTTTGAATGTCGTATGAGTATCATATGTTACTCCTAGGAATTTGGGTGTCTGTGTATGTGTTAGGGGTGTGTTGTTTATGGTGAGTTGAGGAATGTATTCGTGTTCTCCTGTCCAGCTTGTGAGCAGGGTTGCGGTGGATTTGGCTGGGGCTAGATTAAGCCTGTTTGTAGTGCACCAGCCATGTAGTGTGTTGAGATAGGGTTGAAGGAGATCTGTTGCTCTTTTTGGGTCATGGTGTGTGCATGTGAGTGTTATGTCATCTGCATAGGAAGCTAAGTTTATTTGGGGCGTATTGGGTGTAGTTATATCGTGCATGTACAGATTGAAGAGTGCGGGCGATAGGACGGATCTTGTGGGACTCCGTTTGGAAAGTTTCTGATTTTAGATTGACCTGACCGGCAAAAGATACGTGTGCACATCTGCCTGCTAGGAAGTTGGCCAGCCACCTTTTTGTGTTGTTGTGCATGTTTGTGTTGTAGATTTTGTTTGTTAGGTTGTGGCGGGGGATGGCATCGAAGGCTTTACTAATGTCGAGTGTGGCTAATAGTGATCTGTGTGGTGGTCTAGATGAGTTGATGCCGTCAAAAGCTCTTTGTGTAAGGTCTGTGAGAAGAATGTTTGTGGAGTGCAGTGGCCTAAAGCCATGTTGTGTTGGAGCTAGGGGTAGGTCGGGTGTAATTAGTTGTAATACTAGGCGTTCCATGACTTTGGAGGGGGAGCCAAGGAGTGTGATGGGGCGGTGCGAGGAGGGTAGCGTAGGGTCTTTGTTGGGTTTGGGGAATGTGATGATGATACCATGCTTCCAAATGTCTGGTATTGTGCTGTGTGAATAGCTGTAGTTTGATATGTTAGTGAGTGCTTGTATGCCTTGTGGTCCCAGGTGTCTAAGGTTTATGTTGCTTATGTTGTCTAGGCCACAGGCGGGTGAGTGCTTGAGATTGTTGATGATATGCTTTGTCTGGTGATTGGTGAAGGGTGTATAGTCAGGGTCTGTGGGGAATTGTCTCTTACGTCGGATGACACGTCGGTCGTCTTTGTGAGGTTTTAGGTGGCTGACATGTGAGAAGTGATTGATGAGAGTGTTTGCTTGTTGTTTACATGAAGGAGTAGAGTCTGTTGTTGTGATTGCAGCATGTGATTGTGTTGTGTTGCTGTTGGAAAACTGTGATGCTGTTTAGTGTTTTGTAGAGTTTTTTGGGGTTTGTTTTGTGATCAAGATTTTGTAGGAAGTTATTCCAATTTAGTTTTTGTTGTTCTTGTATTTTGTTGTTAGTTTGGGTGTTGAGTGCTTGAATTTGTTGTGTGATGTCTTGTGTGTGGGGTGCTGGGGAGTGTTTCAGTATGTCGCGTTGTGTGATGAGGTTTTGAATTTCTGGTGTGAAGTTGGGGTTGTGTCTTTTTCTGTTACCTCTTGGAATGTGTTTCTTGTCAGCGTTTTGGATAGTTTTATTGAGTATGTGTACAGCATTGTTGATGTTAGTGATGGGTGTACTGTTTAGAGTTGTGAAGTGTTGTTCTGTCTCATTTGTGAATGCTTCCCAGTTAGCTCTTTTATAATTGGTGTATGTGTGTTTGTGGCTAGCTAGGGTGAGTCTGGTTTTGGTGGTGATAATGATCGGGAGGTGGTCCGAGCCTAAGGTTCTGACCACCCTCCAGGATGTTGTGGGGGCGAGTTCTGGGGAGCAAAAGGTGATGTCTGGAGATGATGGGTTATAGAGGGCTTGGTGAGGAATATGGGTATGTTGATGGATGTCGTTAAGGATGATGAGGTTATCTGTTTGGTTTTGTAGTACCAGCCCTCTGTCTGTGTCGGCGTTGTCGACAAACCAGGCCGATGTGTTGGCGTTGAAGTCACCACCCAGGATGAGGTGTGGGGTGTTTGTGATGCATTGTAAGTGTGGTCTATATTCATTTGGTACTGTAGGGGATGTTTGGGGAGGGATGTATGTGTTTATGATGGTTATGTTGGAGGTGTTGCCAGTGCGTATTTTAATTGATTGTATTTCTGTTGTGTTATCATTTGGGGGGAGGAGGGATTTGGTTTGTACACTGGTTACTATGTATGATATTTCTTTGTGTACCAGGGTGAGGAGTCCACCGCCCCCGCCGACAGCCCGGTCTTGTCTGATGGTGGTGAAATTATGAAATGTGGGTGTTTTTTGTGTTGTGCGGAGTTTTGTTTCTTGTAAGATGGCAATGTGTAGGTTGTGTTGTTTGATGAAGTGTGAGAGTTCGTGTTTCTTTGTGTTGATGCCATCTATGTTCAATTGGAGAATATTAATGTTATGTGCACGATGTATGTTGGGTGCTGCTGCACGAGGATGGGGTGGGGGTGAGGGGGGGTGGGACTAGGGGTGAGGGAGGGGCTGGGGGTTAGGATGGGTGAGGTGGGGGTAGGGATTGGGGAGCAGGAGATGGGGGTTGGAATGGATTAGGATGGTGTGTGGAGTTGAGGATGTGGATGGTATGGGAAGGTTAGGTGGGTTAGGGAGGAGAGGTGGACGGATTTTAGGGGGGAAGTGGATGATATGGGAAGGCTAGGTGGGTTGGGGAGGAGAGGTGGACGGGTTTTAGGCGAGGGATTTGACTGGGAGAGGGAGGGGCATGAGGAACAGGTCCAGGTGTTCGTGTAGTGTTTCTTGGAGGCAAGTGTTGTACAGTGTGGGTCCAGTTCCTGCATGAATTGCAGAGAACTGAACCCTTAGTGTGGCAACTCAAAGTGATGTGTTTTGAGCAAGTTGGACATATGTATGTGTACGTGGGTCCTGGGTTGCTCTCAATGTCTCCGGCTTGAAGAAGTCTTCGAGAAATGACAGCCGGAGAGTCATTTATCGGTGTAAGAAAAACTGTGTGATGTGTGTGTGTGGTGTGAGAGGTGTGGAAATTCCCGGCGCGACCGAAGCCGCTCCAAGGACCCGTGCCCACAGGGAGGGGGCAGGGGATGGTTGTGACGGTTTGGCTCCCGAAACTGATCCCCGCGGCCGGCATCCGGTTGTCCTCCACTGGTCGTTGGTCTTGCCTCCGGCCATGGAGGGTCGGCAGCCATCCGCGGTTGGCAGCTCCGGCAGGTGGTCCCACGGCGTAGACGCCGCCACATCAGGACCTGTCCACACTGTTGCAAAGCTTAGTATGACATTCTTGAGCTACCTTGAGTATTTCATCTCTGTTGTTAGTTACTTCGCCATTTGAGTTTCTTTGGCTGACCATTTGACTATTCCTTGTACCAAGTCTTCTCTTGGGTGTTTTCATGCTTCCACCATTTCTTAGTCATCCAAATTATTGTTCATATTTAATGTTCGTATGTCTTCAGTCTTTTTCTTGTTGATGTTCTTACTTAGTTCCGCTGCTTGAATCTTGACTCTGGCTGTTATAATTGTTATATTCCTTCTCTTCAGAATATCCTATGTTTCTTCTGAAAGTTTACTCCAAGTGCTCTTAATTGCTTGCTTTTCCTGTTACACTTAAAGACACTTCCGTTATGATTCTGGTTAAGTGTTCTTTCATTTCTTTTACTATCTCCTTTAAGCACCCATCTGCGAATATCAACTTTGAATATCTAAGCAAATCTCTTCAGTCTTTTCTCTTAGCGTACACCAGGTTGGCTTGATACTTTTGACTAACTTGTTTTTTTCTTTCTTTTTTATTCAGGGTTAATCCTAGTCGACATCTCGCCATTTTGTTGTCACTCCCAACATTCACTTTGTTCAATACTGTTACATCTTTCACATTATCTGGTTTGTCAGTAAGTATAAAGTCAGTTTCATCCTTGGTTATTCCATTCAGTGGAGATGGGCCGGTTTTCTGGACCACTTTCTCCCTCGTGTTTAGCCCCATTAGTTTTGAAACTTTACGACATTCGGCCCATTAGTTTGATGATTTTAACACCTTTCGCCCCATTTTGTTATGAATTTTCAAACCTTTTGTGCCATTACAGCGAGTCTGTAATTTTAAGAGGAACCCGCCTTCGGCCGGGACATGTTTCTACCGAAAAATGTACACATTTATCTTGAAGGGGGATCTAGGGGGGTGTTATTTTTAAGCTTGATGGAGGTCTAGCGAGGAAACAAACATTATATGAACAACTGAATAAATAGACCAAAAAACCAGCCACTATCACCTTAATGCCTCTCCATGTACACTTCCTGCTGACTTTCTTTGAGTTTAATGTATGCATGATCTGTAACCGGTTTCGTACTGCATATTCTAGACGGGTGTCTCCTCTGTTATTTCGGTTACCTATTCCAAAGTCTGTCTGTCTATTTTGCTGCCCTACTTTTCCTTCTGGGGGCAGGGGGCTAGGAATCCTCCTCCCCTTGTATAATTCACCTACTAGACCAGACAGGGTAAGGGGCGAGGGAATATGAAAGTGGTCCCGAATCCTAAGAATTGGAACTTTTAACTGTTGTTTCTGTTCGGGCTCTATCTTGAGTTGGCCATCCCCAGCTATGGAGTACATGCCTGAGTATATACATACATACAATACATACATTCCAAATTTACCTATGCCTGAATCATCAACTGTTTTTATGACCTACCTTGGCATTAAAGTTGTCCATCACATATATGAATTGAGTGTTATGTCTTTCCATAGCGTGTTTTACATCTTCGTAAATCTTTTCAATGTCTTCATCCTTTTGTGTTGCCGTTGGAGCAACATTTACATTTACTTTATACAGTTTATTCAATTTAATAATTATTCCTGCAACTCTCTTAGTGATTCTTCAATTACCAGCTAGTCGTTTATTTATCAAGAAACAAACTCCACATTCTTCCCTCTCTTCTTTCCCTTTGTAACATAACACGTGACTGTCAAGCAATTCAATTAATTAACTTAGGTCACTAATTAGTGTTCAATGTCGTGAAGGCAGACGTTTAGGAGGAGTGGTGCGTCAAAGGTTACGGAACCAACAAATCTCGTGGTGCAAGAGCCACCACAGTTGGTAGCGGAGTTTCCTTTTGCTCATTTTGGCTCTGCGAACAACTTTGATATCGGTGTTCAATGTCGTGGCGGCAGCCGTTTAGGAGGAGTAGTTCATCAAAGGTTCCGGAGGCGACACAGTTCAATTCAGTAAAACACAACCCTCTTCTTAGTGGAATCGGGAATTGATTCAGTTTTATGAATGATCTGTGAGAGTCAGATGGAATATTGATAGTCTATGCCTCTTTGATTTTCAGAGATAATTTTGAATTGCTAGCCAAATCGATGTAGCTTAGCAAGCAAATTCTAGTGACTCCTATGTTGTATAAAAGCTCAGGAATTGTTACTCTCCTCATTTTCCTTCTCCACGGCATTCTGATATTTTCCATCAAGCTTAATATTTCATACTTATTTGTTTTGTTCTTATTATTTTTATTTTGTCTGTGAACTACATCCTAAATACACGATATGTGAATATACTTGAGAAACACCAGGTGGTAGGGAATAAAGGTTGATTGAGTTAGAGATACGAGGACCGGCGTTCACAATTCTAGGAAGCAGCTCTGTGATGATGTACAAAGGTCACCCTTTCTTCTGATAAAGTATCCACCATTATTTTGTTGTATTGTTAGTAGTCATATAACAGCCGTTATCTATACTATACAGTATGTCTAACAGTACTGAAGTATGCTTAAAAGCTAATTACTATCACTGAATTTTTAATTAATCCTGTTTCTTAGCCGTTTCACTCAGAGATATCTTTCCGTTGCTACATGATCTTGTCTTACATTAGTCAATATGAATAATGTTGCATATAGCTAAGTAAATAAATAAATGACCAAATGAATAATTATAAATGATTACTATCTCGGGTGGATGGGACTCGTTAGCCTTGGTCGGCAACTCATCTAGGGGAGACAACCTTATACAAATCCGGGTGGATGGGACTCGTCAGCCTTGGTTGGCAACCTGTCTAGGGGAGTAAACCTGATACATATCCGTACTGCTTACCTAAGGGTAAGGCAGGTTAGTGGATGGATTAGCCGAACACCACTGTAGAAAAATAGTGCTAACAAGATACACAGAGGGCCTCGGAGTCGGACGGATCCTAAATTGAGTGGTCAATCCTGTAAGTCCTTTACTAAACTGGCTCGGGTTGTCCCTCTCACAGGGAATAGGTCCGCTTGGGGGCATTCTGTATATGGCCACCCTCGTAAGGGGAGTAAGGCGTCCGGCAATAGATAGAGAAATAGATTACTATCTCGGTTTTACGATATATTCGTCTTCACCTTATAATGACACACTTTCTGGACAGTGATGCTTTGGAAGGAAAGGAGGCCAATATTTCGTTCCCAAAAATCATAACTTAACTCATAAGCTGCGCAGCTATAATATTTGAAAGTGCTCGCCATGCAAAGGTATTTGGTACATTCATTACAAAAATCGTCAATTTACCATATATATACTTAATACTTATCAATATGTGCCTATTTTACTTTTAATATGAACACACGAACATTGGAAAGTAATAAAACAAGTGGTAACAGCAATTGGCTGGTAAATATCGTATATTTTAGCCCCACGGTCATAATCTGCGTAATCTGACCTTGACCGGCGAGAGAGAAACACCCTCCCTCTCTTGTGTCTTGCATAGTACTGAGAGACGAGGATAGTTCTCAGACTGGCTTAGAGGGTCGGAGATACGCTCCTCCCTCTCTCCCATCCGTCCTCGCACGAAAATACTCTATAAATATCTGGAATAATAGGAAAAATACCGGATAATTGAGGAGGGGGGGAAGAGGGAGGAAATAGGGGAGGGGGCTGGGTCACATGTGTAGGAGTGGTAGCAAGTAATGGAGGGGAATTATCTCACCTAATCACAAATTGCTTTGTTTTGAGTGCCTCTGGGGTGTTTTAAAAGTGATTTTTTTTTAGGCCTTGGATCTTAAAGGTTTGGCCGCATTCGCCTAGTAGAACCTCTTAAGAGCCTGGCCGCAGTCCCTGATTTAAGGGCTGCTTTACTGGTGATCTTCTCTCTTATCTTACTTATTCTTGGTCATCCTCCATTCGAGACTTCAGTGAGACTTTTTCTATTGTGCTAGAGTTATCGAAGGCCTTCGATAGAGTCTGGCACAAATCCCTCATTTCCAACTACCCTCCTTCGGTTTCTATCCCTCCATCTGTGCCTTTGTCTCTAATATCCTTTCCAGCCATTCCATAGCTGCAGTTGTGGACGGCCACCATGCACTTCCTCAACCTATCAATCCGGTGTTCCTTAGGGTTCTGTACTATCTCCAGTTCTCTTCCTGTTATTCATTAAAGACCTTCTCAACTGCACCTCCAGCCCCATTCACTCATATGATGATGACTCTACATTATACTATTCCACTAGCCTTCCAGAACATTATTCACAGCAGGAACTCCAAAACACATGTAAGGCGGCCATAAAGCACCTATCTTCTGATCTCTCTACTATCTCTAACTGGGGCAGAGAAAACCTTGTTACTTGCAATGCTTCCAAAACTCAATTTCTCCATCTGTCTACTCGTCGCCCCCTTCCAGAAAACTATGACTTACTCTTCAACAACATACAATTAACCCTTCACCTTCTCTTAATATTCTCGGAGTCTCTTTTTCTTCTGCTCTCTCTTGGAAAGATCATATTACCACTCTTGCTAAAACAGCTTCCCAGAAGCTGGGTGTGCTCAAACGCCTCAGGGGGTTCTTTACCCCTACACAGCTTCTTGCTCGGTACAGGGACACGGTGCGTCCATTTATTGAGTATTGTTCACATGTGTGGGGAGGATCCTAACACACATCACTTCTAGACAAAATAGAAAAGAAAGCCTTCCGTCTCATTAACTCACGTCCACTCACTAATTCTCTGCAGTCTCTCTCTCTTCGCTGCTACGTTGCATCTCTCTCACTATTCTACCGCTATTACAATAATCAGTGTTCCTCAGAGCTCTCTCAGTGTATACCACCCTCTCTTCGAAGAGCATGTAGCAACCATCTTGCAACACAATCCCACCCCTACTCTGTGCAACTCTCCAACCCAAGAGTGAAACGTTATACTCAATTTGTCTTCTATTCAACAGCTAAACTCGGGAATTCTCTCCCAGAATCAGTCTTTTCTTTATCCTTTGACTTAAATTGCTTCAAACTCCTTGTGTCCAGGCGTTTTGTCTCGAACGTCCCTTGATTTTGGCCCTGTCACTCTTTCAACTCTGGAGGAGGCACTCGTCACAGGCAGTTTTGCCTTGTGTCTCCCTCACTCACATAGAACAAAAAATAAAAAAAATCTTTGTGGGACACCACCTTAACTTTACCTCGCTCCCTCTTGACTGATAAGGGTCGTGTTGCTGATATAAGTATGAGGCGTGCTTATAACTGTTTGTTAGTGTAGTGACGATATCCATTCAGTACACAAGTCTGTTTAGAAAAGATAATATTAGTGACATCTTCATCCTAATCACTGTGACTAAGGTAAGAACGGCTAAAAATTGAACATAATATGAATGAAGAGGCTACTATATAACGATATTTGCCTCTTAGCTATGTGTGTATGGGAGGGGTGGAATCCTTTGTAGAATATAAACTTTTCTCATTTAGTATAACGTAAACATTAATGCTGTTACATAAGATGAATAACAAACGATATTTCTATTTGTAATTTGCTAGAGCAAATCTGGTTATTGGTGAGTGCTACTAACAGGAAAATATAAGTAATTGATATATATATGCAACCAAATACAAAGGCAAGTCATACAATTGTTACAGAACAACACTTTTATTTATACAAAGATGGGATATAGAGTCATACAATAATATTAATAAAATAAATAGACATATATATATACACAACTCACAGGGCTGCCAAGAATGAGCTTTTACGTGAGTTATAGCAAAAGGGTGTGCATGCTTTCAGACACTCACTCTAGCATACAAGCTGAGCATGTGCGTGATTTATTTATGAAAGTATTTAATTACGCAGGTTCTTAGATTCATCAATCTATCTTCGATTTTATTTAAACACAAGTACACGGAGTAAGTTAGTACAATTGGAAATAGTGTTTGAATTATATATATTACATTTTTATTAATTTCACTCCAACACCAAACACCTCCCAATGAAATTAATGATAGCAAGCATGTGATCCACCAGGAATCGAACCTAGGTTACTGCATACAGATGTTATCAGAGTTGAGTTTTGGCGAAGTTTGTCTTTATTTTTATCATGAGTTCACGTTTTTTCTATATGTCCTGACTATAGTTTCTAGATTATATTAATGATAAAAACAACATCCATTAAATGGGAATCACTAGAATATAGGTGTACATCATTGGGTATTGAATGTTTTTCGCAATTAATGCTCTACTATTTAACCTTAAAAAATATGTGGAATCGGGAATGCTCGATCGTAATAATAAAGCAAAGTTACTAGTGAAACACAAGGATAGAAATATGTGTTTTGTTCTCTCTCAAGGGTGAGTATACTAAGTAGCAAAAAGGGAATTTATAAATTAGAGACTCGCTACCATTATTTTAATTTAGTAATTTCCCTGGAGTCATATGGGGACTCTGTGATTATTCTTTTGGGTGGCGTACTGGACTTTTATTACGACACGTCTTGTCTTTCTTGAGTGTCTGGTTAGGCCTGGACTTCTTCTTGGTAGAACTTGCAGTCCCCTTCTTCTGTTCTGCTTGAGGGCTAGGTCTCGAACCACTAGCTGTGCACGGTTTGGTACCACATGCAAAGGAAAGAGTAGTCGAGGTGAGTCTCGGCCGCTGTTGTTTGAGTCGATAACCTAGAGGAAGAGCATCGAGCCTTACTATTACGCTATTTTGCATTGGTATTGGTATCGAACACAACGAGTCTGTCTTTAGACCAGACTTGCTAGTGTCGAATTTAGTAGGTTGACCAGAGCACTGTTCACTTTCAGTCTTCAAACCTGATGGGCTAGTCTCGAACTTAGCAGGTTTACCATGCACACTTGATGCTACCAGTCTTTGGACCTGGTGTCTAGTATCGAACCTAGTTTTCCCAGTCTCATACTTAGGATTGTTCCAGTATTTAGACCTGGAGGCGCAAGTATCAAACTTAGCTGGCATATTTTTGCCAGTTTGAATGCCATAGTCTCTCTCATTCAACCTGTCCCAAAGAAGGGTGACCACTCTCAACCCTCCAACTATCGTCCAATTGCTCTCATCTCTTGTATCTCTAAAGTTTTTTAAACTATTCTTGCTTCCAAATTTCTTAAGCATTTCTCTTCTCATAATCTGCTCTTAGATCGCCAGTATGGCTTCCTTAAGGGTCGCTCAACTGGTGATCTTCTTTCATATCTTACTAACTCTTGGTCATCCAAATTTCGGGACTTCGGTGAGACTTTTTCTGTTGCACTAGACATATCGAAGGCCTTCGATAGAGTCTGGCACAATCTTTAATTTCCAAACTGGCCTCCTTCGGTTTCTGTCCTTCCATCTGTGCCTTTGTCTCTAATTTCCTTTCCGGCCTTTCCATAGCTGCGGTTGTAGACGGCCATCGCTCACTTCATCATCCTATCAACTCCGGTGTTCCTCAGGGTTCTATCCTATCTCCTATTCTCTTTCTAATTTTCATAAATGATCTTCTCAACTGTACATCCAGTCCCATCCATTCATATGCAGACGACTCTACCTTACACCACTCAATTAGTTTTCCAGAACGCCCCAGCCAGCAGTCCCTCAAAAGCAGACGTAATGAAGCCATAAAACTTCTTCTGATCTAGTTACTATTTCCAATTGAGGTAGAGAAAACCTTGTTGCGTTTAATGCTTCCAATTCTCAATTTATCCATCTTACTACCCATTAGGAACCTCCAGAGGACTATCCCTTATTCTTCAACAATACAAAAATCAACCCTTCATCTTCTCTCAATGTTCTCGGTGTCTCTTTTTCTTCTGCTCTCACTTGGAAGGACCATATTACCAGTCTCGATAAGGCAGCCTCCCAAAAACTGGGTGTCCTCAACCGCCTCAAGGGGTTCTTCACCCCTGCGCAGCTTCTTGCTCTGTACAGGGACACAGTGCGTCCTTGTATTGAGTATTGTTCACATGTGTGGGGAGGATCCTCTCACACTGCACTCCTAGACAAAGTAGAAAGGAAAGCCTTTCGTATCATTAACTTCCGTCCACTCACCAACGCGCTGCAATCTCTCTCTCTTCGCCGTAATATTTCATCTCTCTCGCTATTCTATCGCTACTATAGTAACCAGTGTTCCTCGGAGCTTTCCCAGTGTATACCACCTCCTCTAAATAGGGTACGTAGTACTCGCCTTGCAACACAATCCCACCCCTACTCTGTGCAACTCTCCAACCCAAGAGTGAAATGCTATTCTCAGACTTTCTTCTATTCAACTTCTGAGCTCTGGAACTCTCTCCCAGAATCAGTCTTTCCCTCTTCCTATAAATTAAATTGCTTCAAACTCCGTGTGTCCAGGCATTTTAGCTCGTATGTCCCTTGATTTTGGCCCTGTCACTCTTTCAACTCTGGAGGAGGCACTCGCTGCAGGTAGTTATGCCTTTTGTCTCCCTCATTCACATACAACAAAAAAAAAAAATTAAAGTCTCTCCTAGTTCTGCGTATGCTGGTTTGTATCCTGTGTGATCTAGAAGGACACAATCGGATGTTGTTGTTCATGTGGCTACATAAAGTTCATCTCTAAAGTTTTTGAAACTATTCTTAACTCAAAATTTCGTAATCATTTATCTTCCCATAATCTACTTTCAGATCGCCAGTATGGTTTCCGTAAGGGCCGCTCTACTGGTGACCTTCTTGCTTATCTTACTAACTATTGGTCTTCCTTCTTTCAGGACTTCACTGATACTTTTTCTGCTGCTCTAGACATATTGAAAGCCTTCGATAGAGTCTGGCATAAGTCTTTAATGTCCAAACTACCCCTTTTCGGTTTTTATCCCTCTATATGTACCTTTGTCTCTAATTTCCTAATCAGACTGCTTCCTAGCTGCAGTTGTGGACAGCCATCGTTCACTTCCTCAACCTATCAACTCATATGTTCCTCAGGGTTCTGTCCTGTCTCCATTTCTCTTTTTAATATTTATCAATGATCTCCTCAACTGTAGGCTATCTCTAGTCCTATGCACTCATATGCTGATGATTCTACACTATTCAACTAGTTTTTCACATCAACCTAGCATGCAAGCACTCCAAAACATATGTAGCAAGGCCATAGATTATCTATCTTCTGATCTTTTAAGTATTGCTGATAGGGGCAGAGAAAATCTTGTTACTTTCAACGCCTCCATGACTCAGTTTCTCCCTCTATCTCTCCATCACAATCTTCCACAAGACAATCAACTATTCTTCAACAATACACAACTTAACCCTTCACCTTCTCTCAATATTCTAGATGTATCTTTTTCATGGATGAAGAAGTGTGGGAGAGGGTGCAACAGGGGAAGAGGGTTGTAGGAACGCTGAAAGCAATAACAAGAAATAGGGTGGTCAGCATGGAAGTGAAGAAGTCCTTGCACGACAGTGTGGTCATCCCGACATTGACTTACGGTAGCGAAGCATGGACGTTGGTGGAGAGACTCCGACCAAGAGTGAGAGGGGTGGAAATGAGTTACTTGAGAAGTGCGTGCGGAGTTACATGTAGGGATAGACAGACGAATGAGGAAGTAAGAAGGAGGTGTGGTGTGGAGGTAGATGTGCTGGAAAGTGTCAAAAGGAACACCTTGAGATGGTTCGGCCGTATGGAACGTATGGGAAGTGAGAGAATGACTAAGAGGGTGTACGAGAGCGAGGTGGAAGGACAGAGAGGGAGAGGTAAACCGAGAGAGAGGTGGAAGGATGGAGTGAAGAAGTGTATGAATGAAGGCGGTGCTGGTTGGGAGGAGGGGCGTCGACCGACTGGAGACAGAGGTACATGGGGGCGTTTCGTTCGTGGCCACCCCTTTGGGGATGACGGTGTCATGCAATAAATAGATAGATAGATCTTTTTCATCTGACCTTTCTTGGAAAGATTATATTACCACTCTTGCTAAAAACAGCTTCCCAAAAGCTAGGTGTGCTCAACTGCCTCCGAGGATTCTTTATCCCCTCACAGCTTTTTGCTCTGTATCGGGGCACAGTGTGCCCCTGTATTGAGTATTGTTCGCATGTGTGGTGGGGCTCCACCCATACCGCACTTCTCGAATGAGTAGAATCAAAAGCATTTCACCTCATCAAGTCGCTTCCTCTTACTAGTTCCCTAGAATCTCTTTCTACACGCCGTAATATTGCATCTCTTTCAATCTTCTATCGCTATTACAACAATTGGTGTTCTTCAGAGCTCTCTCAGTGTATACCCCCTCCCTTGCGGCGAGTGTGAGGCACCCACCTTTCAATATAGTCCCACTCCTATTCTGTCCAGCTCTCCAACCCAAGAATTGGCAAATGTTCTCAGTCTTTCTACTACTCAACAAGTGAACTCTAGAACTCTCTCCTTAAATCAATATTTCCTTCATCCTATGACTTAGACTGCTTTAAACTTTGTGTGTCCAGGCATTTTGACTCCGTCGCTTGAATTTAGCTCTGTTCCTCAATTAACTTTGGGGGAGACACTTGTTACAGGCAACCTGCCTTTTGTCCATTCCATACACATAGACAAATTAAAATAGATATACAAATATATAACTATGGCATTCTTGTTTTCGTTTGGCCATATGTGCGCATGAAGGGTGTGCAGATCCTCTCTCCTTAGCTTTTTATGTCCTTGTGACATGGTACTGGTGGTATTCTGTACTGCTGCAATTTGCACTGTGGGCATAATTATTTTCTTTAATCCATGAGGAAACTAATCATGACTTAAAATCTCTTCCTTGGGAAAAATTATGATATATTAATATGGCGTTATATTAACGTAATAGTTGCCATAGTGCAATAAAGCTTAACAAATTAAGATTGTTGAGGACTGAAATATTCTCAGCTACTAATAAACTGCAAACATCTTTGTATTTAAGCAAAAAGTATTTATTTTGATTACGGTATTTAAAAAATAACGAGAGCAAGTGAGGCAAAGGCGAACCGACTACTTCAAGAAAGCTATAAGAATATAACATATATTGAGTATCTATTGTGAGTATAAATTATAACTATAGAAAATAATTGCTTATAAAGTACAATTATATGTTACAGATGTTTATTTTTATATGAACAGAGTAATTTTGAAATATTTATATTATGCAATATGCTATTTCCTAAATATAACACAATATATTGCCTCAATATTTGCTATATCATATGCCATTTTAAGTTTAATATTATTTAAGTATATCATTGAGTCTTTATTTACTATTTCTATTAAGTCTCCCTGCAAAGTTGCAATCTACAGCACATTCTCTATCACCTTGAGATCCACTCTTCCATTTCCATAACCCAACTTACGAAGCACATCACCTACCTCTAGAATTTGTATAGCCCATGGCAATACCTCTCTGGAAATCCTTTTAATGTTATTCGTTAGGTTCCTACTCATATTTATTATTTGAGCTTGCTTGTATTTCACAAGAAAATTATATTGTAACTGATTGCCCAGACATAAAACCGAACTCCATTATAACTGCCCGCTTCCAAACTTTCGCTAAAAACTTACCTTGGATGATTCCGGTGCTATTCCTCCCTCTCTCTCTTACTATGCCTACTATCCTAATCTTTTCTAAGGGTGTATTTTCTGCCCTCTCTTGAGATTAATACTAAGAAGGCTTATGGACCAGATGGTTTTCCTCTTGATATACTCTAAAACTAATTCTTTCGTGCTGACTCCCTCCCTAGGCAAACTCTCCTTTCTTGTCTTACTAACTCTTGGTCATCCTCCTTTTAGGACTTCGGTGAGACCTTTTCTATTGCGGTAGACATTTCAACAGCCTTTGATAGAGTCTGGCACAAGGTCTGAAATGTCTAAACTACCATCCTCTGTTTTTTTTTATCCCTCTATCTGTGCCTTCATCTCAAATTTCCTTTTTGGCCGTGCCATTGCTGCGGTTGTGGACTGCCATCTTTCACTTTCTGAACTTATCAACTCTGGTGTTCCTAAGGGTTTTGTCTTGGCTACAGTTCTCGTTCTAATATTTATTAATACCCTTCTCAACTGTACCTCTAGGCCAATCCACACGTGGTGATAACTCTACCTTACACTATTCAACTAGTTTTCCACAACGACTCACCACACAATTACTCCAAAACTCACATGATCTATCAACTATTTCCAATTGGGGCATAGAGAATCTTGTTGCTTTCAATGCTTCCAAAACCCACTTTCTCCTATCTACCAGTCACAATCTTCCACATGAGTATCCCTTACTCTTCAACAATACACAAATTAACCCTTCATCTTCTCTCGACTATCTTCTTGTTTCTTTCTCTTTTGACCTTTCTTGTAAATATCATATTACCACACTTGCTAAAACTACTTCCCTGAAGTTTGGTATACTCAACCGTTTCTGTGGGTTCTTCACCCCTGCACAGCTTACTGAGTGCTGTGTCCCTAGCTAGGTATCAATTATTGTTCGCATGTGTGGGGGCTTCAAGCCATACCGCACTTCTCGAAAGGGTAGTGTGACGCTCACCGCTTCCCCCAGAACCGCACGGCTTACTCGCTAGGACTCGCCAGGGCAGAGAATGTAGCTACAGTCTACCTATCATTGTGTACTTTCCTTCTCGAGAAAACTTGTGTTGCAGACAGTTCAGAAATGTTCTTTGTTTTCGTCTGTCACAATCCTTTCTATTTTATTTAGTCAATTGAAAGTATTGTGTTAAGTAGTTGAATGATGGGAAGGCGAGCGGGAGAGAGAGAGAGAGAGAGACCAGGTGGTGTGACTTAGTGGTGAGTGTGGCACGTGGCTGGCCCCCTTACATAGGCCTCGCGGGATTCGTTGCCTCCTGCCTAACACGGCCTACTAGGCAGCTGCTTACTGGGCGACTGTCGCGCGCCCTCGTGCCATTCCTGCGAACTGGGACTCCAGCCATGCGGTCCCTGGGAATATCCTGGTCAGATCCGTCCCAGACAGCATACTCTAAGCATCTCCCATGAACTGTTCCACACTCTTGTCTTCGAATCTTTCTCTCCTACTGCCTCTATCATTTCCACTACTTCCTCACCTTTTATTAATATCAATCCCTCTCTGGTTCCCTGCATCCACACCTTGAATTGGTGGCCAGACTGTATTATATGCTGGATCTCACATTTCTTATGTACTAGGCTAAGGTTGAAGATAGTCATTGTCTTTTTGGGAGATTGTATTGCTCGGACTGTCTCCATCAATCACTAATGTTTCTACAGGGTTAAATAATGCTAGACTAGGGATCAGGTACCTTGCTGTTGGTGTTTTCACTGTGTGTAGGCTACTTTTGAGCTGCACGACACTACGGATTCTGTGGGTTACCTGGGTGGATCTTTTGTCTGTGTACCTTGGAGTTTAGACTGTGTAGTGCGTGAGGGCTGCTTGCCTAATCCACCCAACACTGTTCTAACTCTATTTCCTTTTACTTTTGAGGGTCGCCAGGAGGATACTCGATACTTGTGATCGAGAATCCTCAAGAGAGCACCCCTTCATATTAACGTAATCAGGCCGCACAGACCCAAGGTCCACACTAGGCTAGGAGCTGCCTTGCTCCACCAGAATTCTGTACCTTTGCGCATCCCAGCTAGACTTTATTAACCCGGGTAGACATTAGCTGGATTAGATCATATACTCTTTTATGCATACCCATTATTTCTACACAAGCATTTTGAGGTCTAGGTTGCTGTAGAGAGACACAACCAGCATAGACCGGTTTTGTTAATAGGAGTACTACTTTTTCGTGGCGAGCATTATTACTGTTGCACCGCTTATAATATTCTTGTGTCCAATAACATTATAGGTCCAGCCTTTTTGTGTATTTAGCCTACACGTGCATTGTCCTGCCTCCTGCTATTTTGTGGTTCCATTTCCGATACGTTCTTTTTAGTAGCATCCGACATTATTCAGAAGATTCCTTGTTCGGTGCTTGAGGACTTTACAACACTTTCTTTCATAAAGGAGTGACAGATATTATTGATTAAAGTAACGTTAAGTAAACCTTCTTCTTGTTTGCATTAGATCACTCTTGTGATTTAATTAAGTTAACTATCTTTTCCTTGTGTACCATAACTAAGCAACCATATGGTATAGGTAATAGGCTGTTTCAGAGAACATCAGCCTATAGTAGAAGCACATAGATACTGAGAGTTAAGATACCCCGCTATCGCAGATATAACTCTGGAGGGTATATGTGTTCTTTGTTCGACGGGATTATATATCAGGGGTTGGATCTAGCGTTTCCGTTGTTGCATTTATGCCAGTCTAGTCCAATGTATAAGAGCCACTGATTTATACGAGACCCGATCGTAACAAATGGCGACCTAGCTCAGGATTTGGTGAACGTCCATATAATTGCAGGTTATTGTGCAGATTTTTCTCACAGTTTAGGCAGTGAACATTTGTTGATTTTGTGGAATATTTTTTGAGGACATGCAAGAATTATTTTTTTAGCAAAGTAATATAGCACTTAAGCTGTCTCCGAGAATTTTTTATTGTGAATATTGTGGTATAAGAGTTTGGGGTACTTCTTTTTTGTGTATCAAAGTGAAAAATCTTCAGTGAGCATCATGTCTTATAGCGGATCAGTGCAGGATGAAGACACAGTACGTGATGTAGAAGCTGAGGAGCAGCAGCATGGGCAGGTTGTTAACTTGGTGAACAGTGAGGAGGATGCAAGGAAGTTTTTACAATGGCCTGTTACTTCCGACCGGTTGGTGGGTATGAATCGGTACGGCCTCCAGTGCTTAGCCGCAGCTATCGGTCATGTATGTACTAGTGGCATGACCAAGGATGACCTGATGACGTGTGTGCTGGGTGGGGTGACTGGCGTACGAGGTAGGGTGAGTGCTCAGAGCCCTTTGGCCGAGCTTCCCCTTCACTCGACTCCCAATCCTCCTATTGGAGTACCGACCCTGAGCACGCTTCCACAGGTGGGTAGTGACTGGCAGGGTGGTTTGCCCCTGGGGGGATCACCGGGTATTTCTAACATCATTGCATCTCCTCCTCCTCCTCAAGGTTTGACCCCGGAGATGCTCTTTCAGCTCGAGATGGCAAAACATCAGAGTCAACAGCAGACAGAGCTAGCTAAGATAGAAGAGATAAAAGAGCTAGCTAAGATAGAAGAGAGAAAAGAGCTGGCTAGGATGCAGCAACAGACGAGGGAAGCTGAGCTTAGGACTGAACTAGAATCTACAAGATACCGTGCCGACATGGATTTAGAGAAGTCTCGTGTTGAGATGACGGGACAGCGACTCGGTACTGGAAACCGTGCGTATGATCAGTCTCTGTCGCACCTTCTCAAACTGGTCCCTGTATTTGACGAGTCTGGTGTCACAGAGTTTTTCAATAGATTTGAGAAGAAGTGCCGGGAGCATCAGTGACCTGAAGTTAAGTGGGCGGCCCTTGTGTCCTCTAGACTCGTAGGTAAGGGGCTCAAGGCTTACGATGCACTGCCTTTGGAGTCCTGCGTTGTTTATGAGGATCTCAAGGAGGCTGTCCTGCGGGCATATGAGCTACAACCCGAGACATATAGGTTAAAGTTCCGGGGTGTGACTAAGGGGCGAGACAGTACCTTCTTGGAGCACGCCCGGGACCTGTCCGATACTATGGGAAACTGGCTCAGATCAGAGAAGACAACTACGTTTGATGAGATGAAACAGTTGATGCTTCTAGAGCAGTTTTATAAGTGTACGGGCGGCGACTTGACTTTAAACCTTAAAGAGAAGAACCCAAGAACTCTCGTAGAAGCAGCAGAGATGGCTGATCTTCGGTTGTCACTAATTCGGGGGTGCGGCTCTGCACAGAGAAACGATGTAGGCGTTAAGGAGCGTTACCCTTCCCCTCCCCGGAATATGGACACACATAAATTTAAAAGCAATGACACCAAGACTGATCACAAACCTAGCACCGCCCCGTTTAAGAAGGGTCAGGGGACTTTTACACCTCAGTATAAGTCCAAGGGGAAATTTGAGTGTTATCACTGTCACAAAGAGGGGCACATGGCAAAAGCTTGTCCGAGCAGACCTCCCACGGCGGCTGTGTCATTGGCTCGCAGCATTGGGGTGTTCCAGAAGTCTTCTGTGTTTGCTGGAGGCATAAGATCAGAGGATGGAGCACCGCCAGTGAAGAAGGATCCGGAAGGCTCGAACCCTGTCTGCGATGCCTTTTGCGACCATAGAGGGCATGGCTGCGTGAAGTGGGGGGGGCAAGAAGCACGGGGTACAGCTTTTGCGTGACACAGGTGCCTCTCAGACACTCTTGAAGAATTTCACTGGTAGACCCATAAACACGGCACGGGTAGTTGTGGTGCAGGGAGTTAATGCAACTAGGTCATACCCGCTTGTTAGAATGGAGCTTGAAGTTGACGGTGTGACTCGCGAACTGGATGTGGGAATCGTGGAGAAATTGCCTGTTGGGGGCGTCGACCTCCTTCTCGGCAATGACTTTGCGGTGCCTGCTTCTAAGGTTTCACCCTTAGTCGTTTCCGAGGAGCCGGCCGACGTGAGTAGGGAGGAACAGGAGTGGGTTGAGAAGTGTCAGGTGCAACCAATGGCGTGTGTTGTAACCAGATCTCTCGCATCCAGGGAGTCACAGCCTAACCAACAGTCTTCAAATAAGCGGAGGAACGGTCACGAGAAGGTGCTGAAAGCTGATACGGTGGAGAGTCTAGTACCAGCAGCGCTTCTCGGGGACTCCGTATTAGCACCGTTATTAGAGTCTGGAGAAGCACCACCACCTGTCACTGAGAGTGTAGAGGCAGGGCTTAAAGAGACTCAGAGGCAGTAACGGTATACACAGAGAGAGCAACGGGATGCAAAGTTCGATGTTGGGGGAGGGCATGAGTTGTTTCGCAAACACTTAGACAGGCTAGCTCCCTCAGATATTCGCAAATTGCAGCTAGAAGACCCGGAGGTTCTAAAGTGTAGTAACGGTGCTGTCGAACTCGAAGAGGACAGGGATGCAAAGTCTGGAGATTTTTTTTTCATTGATGGCATCTTGTATCGGCGATTCCAAGACCCGCAGAGAAGTTGGGAGGGTGGGTCAGGAGTGGTAGACCAGCTGGTCGTACCGAGGGTATGCAGGGATAGCCTACTTAGGTTGGCTCATGATGTACCGCTGGCGGGACACTTGGGTGTCCGTAAGACGGTGGCGGCTTTGGGGAAACTGTTTTGGTGGCCTGGTTTGAGAGCACAAGTGGTGTCATGGGTGGCAATGTGCAGTGTGTGCCAAAAGGTCGGGAAACCTAACCAGAGCATCCCAAAGGCTCCGTTGCACCCAATTCCCGTCAGTGGGCCTCCCTTTAGTAAAGTAGTAGTCGACATGGTTGGCCCCCTCCCCCCCACAAGTGCCGGAAATAAATATCTCTTGACAGTCATGGACGTAGCAACTCGGTACCCAGACGCATACCCGATGAGAAATGGTTTGGCGAAGACGGTGGTCCGTAACTTGCTATTATACTTCTCTCGGTACGGATACCCGCAGGAGATACAGTCAGACCAAGGATCGAATTTCACCTCCAACTTGTTCGTTCAGACAATGAAGCAGCACGGGATAGTCACTGTAGTGTCATCTGCTTATCACCCAGAGAGTCAGGGGGTGTTAGAGAGGTGGCATTCCACTCTAAAAAGCATGCTATTGTCTTGAGAACGGCAAGGACTGGGATCTTGGCCTGCCGTATGTGTTATTCGCTGCACGAGAGGTACCTGGGGAGAGTTTGGGGTTTAGACCTAATGAGCTTGTGTTTGGACACCGCGTCAGAAGGCCTCTCCACATGGTAAAGGAGATATGGGAAGGCACCGCTAAACCATGTTCTATGCTTAAGTATGTCCTTGAGAGTAGAGAACGAATGTTGCGTAGTCTGGAGTTGGCTGGCCACAATCTGGTAGGCTCTCAGGCCCTCATGAAGGACAGGTACGACCACAAGGTGAAACTCAGGGAGTTTCACGTGGGTCAGGAGGTGTTGATACTACTCCCTCTTGTAGGTCACCCCTTATCCGCAAAGTACGCTGGTCCTTATAGGGTAGCAGAGAAGCTCTCGGACTTAGATTACCTGGTGGCCACTCCAGACAGGCGTAAGAGGAATCAGTTATGTCATGTCAACCTGATGAAGGAGTATGTGAGGCGCCCACCTGAGCCTCTCACTGTCCCCGTGATGACTTTCAGCAGTCAAGGTGGAGAAGGAGAACGGGACAGTCATGCGCAGGTGGATGACAACTGGGATTATCATGTTTCTGCAGATCAGTGGGCGGGAAACACGAGACAGGCGGCTCATGAGGCTTTGCAACACCTACCTGAGTAACAGCGTGTGGCTGTCAAGCGCCTATTCGGTTTATACCCTACTGTATTTGCGGAACACCCAGGCCTCACTACTCATGAGGTGCACGACGTTGACGTCGGAGACCACCCACCCTTCAAATCAGTGCCCTATAGGGTACGCTTCTGTGTTGATTACCGCAGGCTAAACGGCTTGACTCCCACCAACCTATATCCTCTTCCCCGGGTCGATGACTGTGTAGACAAGATTGGCAGGGCCAAGTTCTTGACCAAGGTGGACCTGGTAAAAGGTTACTGGCAGGTGCCTTTGGCTGAACGGGCGAAAGAGGTGTGTGGTTTTGTGGTGGATGGTGCTACATATCGTTGTAATGTCATGCCGTACGGTCTAAAGAACGCACCAGCGACCTTCCTAAGCTTGATGAACGAGTTGGTGGCTGACATTCCGAACTGTACCGTGTACCTGGACAACGTCATTATCTACGATGACGATTTCAAGAGCCACTGTGAACATGTAGAGTCAAAAGTATTTTGTCTCGTCAATTCACCTCGCCTTACTAGCTCTCTATGGATTTGTACAGTAAACCCCACGCAACCGGAACGTTTATTCATGTAAATCACACGTATTTGTGAGATATTCTTTATATAGGCTACAGTAAATGATGCGTCAATGTTTACCAGGAGGAGAATTAAGGGAAATCAATTTGTCCCGAATTGAACAGAAATAAAATCATAATATCAAATTTGTTTTGTGTTAGCGAGGATAAAGATGCAGACTACCTTTTCATTATTGCGGAGATGCTAATGAGATTGGGCGGTACGAAATGGAGATGAGGAATTTCGCAAAAAGGTTGCAATATAAAATGTTATGGGGTTTAACCCACTGAACCCCAGCTAGTTAATAATAAATGTACCACCCAGGACCAGCAGGTTGTGAAAAAAAAAATCTTTTCCAGAAAACACCAGGAATGGGTTAGAAATGAAGGAAAACCCACAAAAAAACGATCCCCTAGGTCATTACGTTGCGCCCGAAAGTCGGAATTAACATGGGGAAATGGGTAGGCAAAATCAGGCAAAAACAGGGTTTTGCGCGCTCACGCGCACACGGTTGGACTTTGAGAGTTTTCAACCATCGGCATTGTTGCGTGGGATACTTACACAGTTTCCATACAAATCTGAGCCCTCTAGGTGCCATAGGACCGAAGTAATTAAACCCCGACGCAACATATCCATCCTGGGGCTCAGCGTTACATACATTGCCGACGCACTGTTTGCGTCGCTGGGGTTCTGTGGGTTAACACCTTAAGAGCGGCCTATGCGGTTTATTTATATGTACCGCCCAGCGGGGTGTTTTTAGCCAAAATAGGGCTGTTTACGTGATCATTTTCATGCCTAAATAAGACCCAGAACGTAAAACAAGTATCTATCCCTGAAAGGGCATAAACAGAGCTTTCGAATGACACCATAACGATCCTTTTATGATGGCTAGTTTTCTTGCAATTACCGTGCAACGCGAGTGCAAAAAGCATGTAATCAGCCACTTTCCCGATACAATTCCGTATATAGCGAGTGAGAGAGGGAGGAGGGAGGTGGGATTCGTGTCAGTAGGTTCGCCGCGGTGGTCTGGAGCAGTCATACGCTCGCTACTCTCCTGCCACCACTTGTCTCTCTCTCAGCAACATTACGTGCTGAAATTGCCACTCGACCTATGTCGAGCGCCGCCACATAGTCCAGCTTTATTTAACTCGACTTATGTTGCTCGCCGACATTTAGGGGTTAAACCCGCTGAGTGCCAGACAATTATTGACCCTATGCATCTGCCAGTACCAGAGGATTTTTTTTTTTTTTTTTTTTTGGCTAAATCTATCAAGTTGGGTGAGAAGGAAGGATAATGGTAAAAAATCCACTCCTCTTGTCCATTTTTGCCAGAAATCAGGTCCCCATGTCCCGAATGTAGCTGACATTTTCAGAGTAAATCATCGACTTTTATGGTATCGGAACGTATAGGTAGGAGCGTGTTGGGCGGGTGGTTGGGGGGAGGGGGGGGGGGGGAAGGTAGAAGCGTAATTGACTTGTGTTACAAAAATATGAAGCCGATTGGTGAGGTAGTTTCACCACCACGGATTTTCCTTTTTTTTCCTTTTCTTCGCACGGATACGCGGGAAGTGGGTGGTGGGAGGCGGTTGGGGTGTGGTGGGGGGAAGGCAGAAGGGTAAGGGACTGGTCACACAAATATGGAACCGATTGGTGTAGTCATTTCGCCGCCACAGATTTTCCTTTTTTTTTCCTTGAGAGGCGACCGATAGTCAGCGAGGGGGTGGGGGGAGGGGGTTGTGTTGGTGGTGGCAAGAAGCCAGAAGGGTAAGGTACATGTGGTAGAAATATGAAAGCCATAGGTGCAGTCGTTTCGCTGCTACGATTTTTTTTCGGCGAGTCCGTATATATACGGACCTGGCACTGGGCGTGACAAGACCCTAGTCCGTATATATACGGACCTGGCATTCAGGGGGTTAAGATCCCCGACGATTGTTAACAGAATGTAGCTCTGGAGAATATAGCAATACAGAAATTATACAAATATGCAAAGCAATCCAATGCAAGTTCAGTATTTTTGTTTTTGTGTATTAAAGATATGAAAGGCAAAGCTGCCTGTAACAAGTGTCCCCCCCCCCCCCAAGTTGAAAGAGTGAAAGAGAGCCAAATTCAAGGTTCGTTAAAGTCAAAATATATGGACACTCTGGACACTACTTGTTCGGTAGAATAAAGATGGGGAAAATTGTTCCCTCTTGTGTTAGAGAGTTGGACAGAATAGGGGTGGGAATGAGTTGAAAGGCGGGTGCCCCCTACTCTCCGTAAGGTAGGAGGTATACACTAATAAAGCTCTGAAGAACATTGATTATTGTATCAGCAGAAGAAGAGTGAGAGATATTGTAGGGAATTAGCAAAAGGAGGCGAGTTAATGAAAAGCTTTTGATTCTACCCTTTCGAGAAGTATGATATGAGTGGAACCTCCCCACACATGCGAACAGTACTTGATACATGGGCACACAGTGCCCCTGTAGAGAGCAAGAATATGTGTGGGGATGAAGAACCCACAGAGACGGTTTAGCACACATCAATTCTGGGAAGTTGTTTTTACCAAGATTGGTAGGCCTAATATGGTCTTTCCAAGAAAGGTCAGAAGAAAAAGAAACCACAAAAATAATGAGATAAGACGAAGGGTTGATTTTTATGTTAAATATTTAAGGATAGTGAAGATTGTGACTGGTAGATAGATGGAGAAATTGGGTTTTGGAGGCACTGAAAGAAACAAGGTTATCTCTGCCCCAATTGGGCATAGTTGATATAACAAAAGATAGTTGGTGTGCTATGGCCTCATCATGTGAGTTTTAAAGTAACTGCAAGGTGGGTCGTTGTTTAAAGCTACTTGAATAGTGTAAAGCAGAGAAATCGGCATTTGAATGGATAGAAATAGAGGTACAGTTGAGATTATCATTAATAAATATTAGTAATAGAACTGTAGAAATTAGCAATAGCTGTTCACAACCACAATTATGGAACAGTCAGAAAGGAAATTGGAGATACACGCACATAATGATAGAAACCGAAGGATCGTGGGTTTGGAACCAAGGGATTTGTGCCAGACTCTATCAAAGGCTTTGCATATAGAAAAGGTCTCGCCAAAGTCCCGAAAGGAAGATGACCAAGAGTTTGTCAGAAGGAGATCACCAGTAGAAATGCCCATAAAGGAAACCATAATGGTGATCAGAATGTAATGTAAGCTATGGGAAGACAAATGCCTGAGAAATATTGAATTAAGAATATATATACAAATTTTCGAGATGAAAGAAACAAAAGGATGATAGTTGGAGGGTTGAGATCGGTCACCATTCATCAGGACAGATTGAGTGAGAGCAAACTTCCAGCATGAAGCAACATTTTGGAGAAAAGACACACAGAAGAGTTTGTGTAGGCAGGGAGTCAGCACGGAAGAACATTTTGGGGGCACAACAGGAGGTACACCATCTGATCCGTATGCCTTCTTAGTATTAAGCCCTGAGAGAGCAGAAAGTACGTCCTTAGAAGAGATTATGACATCAGGCATATGTAAGAGATGGGGGTGGAGAGTCATGAATAGCTCTGGAATCATCCAATGTATAACTTTCAGCAAAAGTTTGAGCAAAGACCTCAGCTTTGTAGGAGGAAGAAGTGGCAGGGGTGCTGTTGGAGTGGAAACGTGGATGGAAAGACGAAGAAGTAAAATTATTGGAGAGGTTTTAGTCTGTTTTTAGTCTAGACTCCAGAAAGACTGGGAAGAGCTAGATGTAGAAAGTTCCACACATTTATCACTGATGACAGATATTCTGGCACATCAAAGAACATATTTGGTTTAATTCCAGGCAGAAACAGGAAGAGTACTATTTTTTTGTTTTTATTTTGAAGGCGACATTAATGTTTAAATGCTTCCTCCTTATTGTGGACAGCAATACAACTAGCATTAGTAAAAAAAAAAAAAAAATGCATTATACTTCAGATCAATATAATTGAATGTATGCTTCCATCCCCTAGGTTCTAATGTACGATTGTTGTGTAAAGGTATGTTACTAGGAACGAACGAACATACTGGAATGGTTGAGAGTAGGAAGGCTTTTTCTAGAATGCACTAAGAGAGTATTCACTGAATTATGACACTGACAATTATATCTCCATGATGGAGAAGTTTAGTAAAAGAGATGAGCTAAATTTCTGGAAAATTGTGAAACAAGAGAGGTAAAACCAAACAGACTAACGTTACCGCACTCTTCAATCTGTACATGCATGATATAAATACACCCAATACACCGCAAATAAACATAGCCTCCTATGCAGACGACATAATACTCCCATGCACACACCAAGACCTAGACACAGCAACAGATCTCCTTCAACCATATATCAACACATTACATGACTGGTGCACTACAAACAGACTCAATTCTCCCTACAAGGAATTCACCGGAGACCTCTGGTTGACGCTTCCGAAGTAGCGCCAGAGCTACGTCTGTCGACATAAACAATACTCAACACCTAGGCTATGCAAAGTTTATCACAATTTCTTACGATTCTGGATTCTGCATGTTTTTACTATATACTAGATGGCTACACTAAGTGCTTATATAGTATAGTAGTTGTGGGGGTAATGTGTCAGCTATAGAAAGTAAGACATATAGCTTATAATTAAGAATGATTGATGGAGAGGGAGGGTGAAGAACTGCGGGGATATCGCCACTTAAAGGGCCCAGGTCGCTTACTGTACAAAACAACGTGTCTGGTGCGGCAACTTCAAGAATTTCTGGTAGGGAGAATTTAGCCCCAGCCAAATCCACCGCAACCCACTTACCCGCTGGCTTTAGCACCGCCAACAGCTCCGCATCGCCACTGAGAAAACTCGATCCTAATTTGAATATTTCATATCCCTAATCCCTTTATTCATTGCATGAACAGTAGTTAAGTGGCTGTTTCACTAAAAGTTCTGTAGTTGCCGTGCATGTTATTTTATTGCTTTTCTGACTGATAAACATTGTTGGTAACATTCGTTATCCTAGCTTGTAGCAGACGACGCACGCGCACCTCTAATCGACCTAGCTTTGTATTTTCTTATTAACTCTAGTAGTTATCGTATTCAGTATCCTACTGTAGCTATATATGTCTGTAATTTTAGTTGTTGCTTGCATGATCTTGTAGTAACCTTTGACTGATAACTTTGTTTATCTAAATATAATCCTGCTTGACTAGCCTACAGTGACACCAGCGCCATCGGACAGTATATTAACCTTGTGTGCAGTTACACTTTATTTTTATATAATCTCTATTTGGGAATTGTATTGTGTTACATATTCTATTATATATATATATATATATATATTTGTTTTGCTTCTTTAGGTAGGTTATCACCCCTGGTAGCCTACTTCTGCATGTCATACTTTTTGTTTTTGGTTATTTTTGTTTTCGGTTAGTCTAGGCTATCATCCCTGGTGGCCTATTTCTGCGTACAGTACTTCAATTTTTAAATTTTCAGTTAGGCTATCACCACTGGTGGCCTATTTCTGCGTATCGGTATTTCATAATTTTTGTTTTCGGTTATTTTTGTTTTTGGTTAGTCTAGGCTATCATCCCTAGTGGCCTATTTCTGCGTACTTCAATTTTTAAATTTTCAGTTAGGCTATCACCGCTGGTGGCCTATTTCTGCGTACCGGTATTTCATAATTTTTGTTTTCGGTTAGTCTAGGCTATCACCGCTGGTGGCCTATTTCTGCGTACCAGTATTTCATAATTTTTGTTTTCGGTTATTTTTGTTTTCGGTTAGTCTAGGATATCATCCCTGGTGGCCTATTTCTGCGTACTTCAATTTTTAAATTTTCAGTTAGGCTATCACCGCTGGTGGCCAATTTCTGCGTACCGGTATTTCATAATTTTTGTTTTCGGTTATTTTTGTTTTCGGTTAGTCTAGGCTATCACCGCTGGTGGCCTATTTCTGCGTACCAGTATTTCATAATTTTTGTTTTCGGTTATTTTTGTTTTCGGTTAGTCTAGGCTATCACCGCTGGTGGCCTATTTCTGCTGTTACGATCCAGGTTCTCAAAGACACAGGGCTCTTCAACATTGGACTAGATAATGGCAAAATGCAACAACGGTAACACTAGATCCAACCCCTGCCTTAAACACTGGAAAACAAAACACCATTACCGCCCTGAGTCGTGCCTGGACATCGAGGTATCCTATGACTCGGTAACTGGTGCACACACACTAGGCTGACGCTCGATGAAACCGCCTATTCTCAAACAGTAAAAGATTACTCGATTAGGTTACACAAAAAAAAGATAGTAAACGTGATTAATTAACGTTACGGTAGATACTCAAATAACTGGCACTCCTGTATTAAAGAAAGTGCAATGCTAGTCCTGCAACATCAACTGGAAACTTCTGAAATAAATGTGATGCTGGGAAGATGTTCGTAAAGAATCTTGAACAATTATAATGCAGAATACGGGTCACAATAAATACTAGGACATATAGTAATAATAGGCAGGCGAATAATAAAGACTGCGCAAAGGTAGTAATGCTCGACAACTAAAGAAATGCTTCGTGACACAACGCAACAGCCTACTAGGGTTGTGCAACTCAACAACAACCTCGGCTCAAAAGTGCAGTGAATAATAATGCTGCATACATATAATAATGGGGCTTATCTCTAACCAGTGTCTGCTCAGTTAATAAAGTCTAGCTGGGGTATCAAGGCAGGGCAACAATGGGCGAGCATGCGGCTCGTAGCCTAACGTTGTCCGAAGGTGGTATAATGAAGATTACGTTATATGACGGGGATGCTCTCTTGATAAATCTAGGTCTCTAGTACCTATTCTATCCTGGCGATCCCTCAGAAGTCAACACAAAGAGGCAGCACTATGTTGTGAGGGATAGGCTATGGCCCTCTCACACCACAGCGCTGTGCTCGCAAAGTAAACCCACCCGAAGACAACTTAGGCTCCCACAGTACCTGTCGATGTCGTGCAGGGCTTAGCTAACACTGCACACATCGGAGACAACGACACAGTAACCTTACCCCTAGTCTAGCTTTAGATAACCAAGCAGAATCACTCAACACCTTGCCAGGGAGACATATACCGGTCTACAACCTTCCCGAGAGAGGGCACATACGGAAAAGTCCGTCTCTCCATACCTCAATAAAGCATAATACCTCCTTAACCTAATACATGGAAATCTCTGAGAGCTTCGCGTACAATACGACTGGTCGACGGTGAACGTCTATGCTGAAACCAGAAGGGATGTTGAGTTTAATAAAGATTAGAGAATGAGAAAGGAGAAGTCGAGAGAGAGAAATAGTATGCAAAGTGGCGAGTATGGGGGGACAGAATTGCAAAGGATGTAGGCGATACGTGTGTCAGGCAAGCTCTGAGCTGGTAAAGAACACGAGGCCGCGATGGGAAGGGACTAGTTGACCACCCGGCCGCCAACGCCGTCAGCGCCCAAGCGAGCCGCGTCATAGCTCACCCCGCTGCCAGGTGTACTCCCTCACCCTCTCTCGCTCGCCTCCCACACAAGCAACATTTATATTATAGCGAATATAAAATATAAGGCGCGGTCACAGACCAAAACAAAGACCACTTCTAGACTGTCTACGGCAACACGACACTAATTACATAAAGCAGATCATTCTAGGACAACTGCAGCCCATCCCCCCATCCTGGCGAGCGCTAGCGAGCTGCAATGCCCCACGCAACCATTCTGCTAACGCCGGGAGGCGTCACCCCCCCCCCAAGATATGGGACACTCAACCATGAGCCCATATCTGAACAGGCAGAATTTCGCTAGAATCTGCCACTCCTAACCACTCTGCCACTCATGGAATGCAAGCTCAGTCTCCTCAAAAAAAATACAACAACATTTATATATAACAAAAATCTTATCACCCTTCCCACATATAATACATTAATTCATAACATTGTGCTCCCAGAGCGAGCTTTAAGAAGCACAGCCTACTGAGGGAAAATCATCTGCACTCAGTACTCAGCTACAATATTATCTTAAAATTAATTATCAAAAAGAAAGAGTTTTTATTTAATTTTTCATATTTTATTTTAATGTTGTTTTTGGCGGCTACTATAGATGTAGCCTAATTTTCTTCTAATCAAAGCCAACAACTCCTGCCCTGCGACCCTACGCTGATGCTACACACGCGAGCAAACAAGCACCAGCGCAAAAATACACCGCGAGCCAAGACAGGAGGCTATACCAACATACTGTGGTAGCCTACCCCGGATCCTCCACCCGCGACAAACCGTCCGCAATCACATTCTCACAACCGGCAATATGGCGAATGTCTAAGTTGTACTCTTGCAACATGAGCGACCATCTGGTCAGCCTCATATTCCGGTTGTGGAATTGATTGAGGAATTTAAGCGGGTGGTGGTCGGTATACACTACCACGACTGGCCCATAGGCAGGAACATAGACCTCAAAGTGTCTGAGCGCTAACACGATTGCCAGCAGTTCCTTTTCAACAACTGGATAGTTTTTCTGTGCTGAATTAAATTTCTTTGAAAAGAAACTGACTGGATGCTCAAGACCTTCCTCGTCTGTCTGCAAAAGTACGGCACCAGCCCCTACTCCGCTGGCATAAGTCGCCAACTGAAATGGTCGTTCAAAGTCCGGGGCCCTGAGGATAGGGTGAGTGCATAAAAGGTGTTTAATTACTCGAAACGCCTGCTCACACTCAGGTGCCCAGCGGAACTTTTTATCTTTGGCTAGTAGATCTGTCAAAGGAGCTAACACAGTAGAATAGCCTCTTATAAAGCGGCGGTAATACCCAATCATGCCCAAAAATCTCATGATCTGCCGCTTGGTGGTCGGCCTGGGGAACAAGTCGATAGCATGTATCTTCTGTTGGGGTGGGCTCACCTGCCCTAACCCAACCACAAACCCCAGATACTGCACCGTGGCTTGTACAAAGTCACACTTGCCCAGATTAACCACCAAGCCTGCTTTACTAAGTTGACTAAATAAGGCTTCTATGTGCTCACAGTGACTTTGGAAATCGTTGTCATAAATGATCACGTCATCAAGGTAGACAGTACAGTTTGGGATGTCTGCTACGATGTCGTTCATTAAGCTCTGGAAAGTGGCCGGTGCATTTTTCAGACCATATGGCATCACGTTGCAACGGTAAGTACTGCCATCCACCACAAACCCGCACACCTCTTTAGCCCGCTCAGACAGTGGTACTTGCCAGTAGCCTTTGACGAGGTCTACCTTGGTCAAGTACCTTGCTTTCCCGATCTTATCCACCCGGGGAAGAGGATATGCATTGGTGGGGGTCAAGCCGTTCAACCGCCTAAAGTCAATGCAGAACCGAACTTTTCCATCAGGTTTGGGCTGCAGAGTGACAGGAGAAGTCCACCGTACTGCCCCCTTCTCGATCAAGCCTCTCGCCAGCATATACTCCAGCTCATCCCTGAGCGCTGGGAGTTTAATGGGTGGCACCCGATAAGGTATCGACTTGAAGGGGGGGTGCTCTCCTACATCGACGTCATGCACCGCTTGAGTAGTGAGGCCTGGGTGCTCGGCAAATACAGTGGGTATGAATCGAAACAGGCGCTGCACTGCCACCTGCTGTTCCTCCGGCAGGTGCGCCAGAGCATCATGCGCACATTGGCTCGAATTCCCCGCCCACTGATCAGCCGAGACATGACAATCCCAGTTATCATCCACCTGGTCATTGCTGCCCCCCTCTCCTTCTCCACCATGACCGCAGCAGGTCAACACAGGGACAGCTAGTGACTCAGGTGGGCGCCTCACATACTCCTTCAACAAATTAATGTGGCATAGTTGGTTACGCTTCTTCCGGTCTGGAGTGGCAACGAGGTAATCTAGATCGGAGATCTTTGACACCACCCGATAAGGCCCAGCGTACTTGGCAGCCAGAGGATGACCTGACAAAGGCAACAGGACCAACACCTCTTGACCTACCTGAAACTCCCGGAGTTTCGCCTTAGTATTGTACCTGTCCTTCATACGGGCCTGCGAACTCACCAAATTACGCCCGGCCAGCTCCAGACTTCTAAGCATTCTCTCTCTGCTCTCGAGGACGTATCTCAACATAGAACATGGCTTAGCGGTACCCTCCCAAATCTCCTTCACCATGTGGAGAGGGCCCCTCACCTGATGCCCGAAAACAAGCTTCGGACTGAAACCGAGACTCTCTCCAGGTACTTCTCTTGCCGCGAACAAAACATACGGCAGACCAAGGTCCCAATCCTTTCCGTTCTCTGCGCAATAACATCGAAGCATGCTTTTCAGCGTGGCGTGCCACCTCTCCAACACCCCTTGACTCTCTGGGTGATACGCAGAAGAGACGACAGTGCTGATGCCATGCTGAAGCATAGTTTGTTTGAACAGATTAGAGGTAAAATTAGAACCTTGGTCCGATTGCACCTCTTGCGGGTAACCATACCGCGAGCAATACAAGAGCAGGTTCCGGACAACAGTTTTTCGCCGTGCCATTTCTCATTGGATATGCATCAGGATAACGAGTGGCCACATCCATGATAGTTAATAGAAATTTATTACCGGCACTAGTAGGGGTTAGGGGTCCGACCATATCATGATGACCTTACTGAAGGGCGGTCCACTGACAGGAATGGGGTGCAACGGGGCTCTCGGAATTGTTTGGTTAGGTTTTCCAACCCTCTGGCACGTATGGCACCTTGCTATCCAGGTTACCACCTGCCCCTTCAACCCCGGCCACCAAAACAATTTTTCTAAAGCCGCCACCGTTTTTCTCACCCCTAGATGTCCTGCCAGTGGTATGTCATGCGCCAACCTCAGTAGGCTATCCCTGCACTCCCGTGGCACCACCAACTGGTCCACTACTCCGGACCCCTCTTGCCAACTACGTTTAGGGTCTTGAAAACGCCTATAGAGGATGCCTTCTAAATAAAAAAAATCTCCTGGCTGTGCATCGCCGTCCTCGTCGAGCTCTACAGCTCCATTAGCACACGTTTGGAGCTCAGGGTCCTCTAGTTGCAACCGACGTATATCTGAGGGTGCCAAGCGATCTAACTGCTCCCAGAGCAATGCATGACCTTCCCCGATACTGGGCTGCTCCCTCTGTCTCTCTCGATGTACATAACGTTGCTGTGGTGGAGACTCGTCATGCCCAGCCTCGTCACTCTCGATGACAGGCCCAGGGGCTACTCCAGAATTAAGTAATGGTGCTAATACTGAATCACCCAGGAGAGCCGCCGAGTCAAAACTCTTAAAACCAACTCCAGCTTTAGCCTCCTCCTGTTGATCGTTCCTCCGCTGGTCTGAAGACGGAGGACTAGGCTGTGACACTTTAACTGCCCGAGCTCGGGTGACAACACATGCCATGGGTTGTGTCTTGCACCGCTCGACCCACTCTTGCTCTTCCCTACTCACGTCGGCCGGCCTCTCGGCAACGACTAAAGGTACAAAGGAGTACAAAGGAGTACAAAGGAAATCAAGCAACAACAGATCTAGTGACCCTTCTAGGTTGCTTGTCCTCCAAAACACTGAGGATCAAGTGTCCAAACAGTGGTTTAGAGTGGGTAAGGGAACATTGGAAAGCGAATTACTGCCCTGGAACTAATGTCCGTGGCAGGATTAGGAAGTTAGTAGGGGACAGTTTAGTACTGAGGGGGGATAATATAAAGTTATTCATTTATAAACGCAGTCAGTCGCGGGTTTGATGAGAGATATTTGTCTAGGCGGAGTTTAAATGAATCAACGGTGATGCAGTCTATAACGTTTCGGGGAAGACCATTCCACAAGTTGACAACTCGATTGAAGAAGAATTTTTTAGATTCGTGAGAGTTAAAAGATTTACCAATAATTTTGCAACCGTTTCCCCGCATGTAATTAGCTTGGTCGATAGTGAAGTACTTACTACAGTTCATATTGTCGATGCCTTTGATGATTTTGAACACTTGAATTAAGTCACCTCTTAATCTGCGCTGGGTTAAAGGAAATAGATTTAATTCTCTAAGACGCTCTTCGTATGGTTTGTTCTTTAGGCTAGGTATCATTTTGGTAACTCTACGTTGAACTCGTTCTAGCTTGATCTTTTTGGTAATAAGGGCACAGGATTGAACGCAGTATTCCAGAAGAGGGCGGACTAAGGAATGTAAAGGGTTAGGATAACTTCTTTGGATTTATGCTCAAATGACCTGCCTATAAAGCCAATTAGTTTGTTTGCCTTCTTAACAACTTCTGAACATTGTTGACTCGGTTTAGGTTACTCTATATTGTTACTCCCAGATCGGTTTCTCTGTTACATTCTTAAGCTGAGTGCCATTCATCGAATAGTTTGCTTTCTCATTTAGGTATCCGATATGTAGTACTTTACATTTATCCGCATTGAAACTCATTTGCCAATTTATCTAGATTGTGTTGCATATCGTCAACTTGTTCTTTTGAGAGTACGTACTTTGCAATTTTTGTATCGTCAGCAAATTTTGGGATTGTACAGGTGAGACCCTCATCTATGTCGTTGATGTAAATTAATTAGAAAGATAATTGGTCCTAGTACCGATCCCTGGGGTACCCCGCTACTTACATTGGTCCATTTAGATGCCTTACCGTTTATGACTACTCTTTGCTTTCTGTCGCTGAGCCAATTTTCTATCCATTTCAACACACAGTCTTGTATTCCATGCGCCCATAGTTTTAGCAGTATTCGTTGGTGGGAACTTTGTCAAAGGCCTTTTGAAAATCAAGGTATATAATATCTACAGCTTTACTCTCATCGTAGAGGTGAGGATATCGTGGAAGAAGTCTAAGAGGTTTGTTAAACAGGAACGTTTTTACGAAAGCCGTGTTGAGTATCTTTAAGTATGTTATTTTCCTCTAAGTGATTTACGAGTCTATCTCGTATGACCGTTTCTAGCATTTTACATCACAACTGAGGTTAAGCTAATTGGACGATAGTTACTGGGTAGGGATTTGCTGCCTTTTTTGAATATCGGTGTTACGTTGGCTAGCTTCCACTGATCGGGCATAGTTCCAGACTGCAAGGATTTATTGAATAGTAATGTCAGTGGTTGGAGAGCTCATCCTTAGCTTCCTTTAGAACTCTAGGCGAGATTTTTATCAGGTCCAGGCATTTTATTTACCTTGAGTTTATCTAAACAATTCAATACTTCTCTCTCTGTAACGGTGATATTGCTTAGAACATCTGAATTATCAATCTGAATCGGCGATGGTGTAGGGATATCACTGAGGTCTTCTGTTGTAAAAACTGATGCAAAGAAGGTATTGAGGGCATTACTCATTTGTACTTCGTCTTTGGTGTATTCTCCATTTTCATCGACTAACGGTCCAACAGTTGAAGTAACTACTTTTTTCTTTCTGATATAACTATAGAATTCTTTCGGGTTTGTTTTACTTTGATTCGCAATATGTAACTCTAAGGTCTTTTTACTTTGCTTAATTAACTTTTGGCTTTGCGTCGTAGCTCTACAAATTTCACCCTTTCTTCGTCAGTTTGTGAGGATTTTAATCTATCATTAGCAAATTTTTTAGCAAGCAGGCAGTTTGAAATATCTTTATTCCACCATTTGGGCTTATTATTATGGCCTGGACGCCGTATTTTCGATGGTATGCAGTCTTGCACTGCTTTAGGTAAGTGGCTTCGAATAACTTCCAAGATGTATTTATGTCGTTATTGTGAATTAAAAAGCTCCAGTCAGTTTCTTTAAACATAGCTCTAAGTTTATGGAAGTTTGCTTTCTTGAAATAGGGACTTTTTCGATGCTACTATTTGTTCGTTACTAGTAAACTTTAAAGTGAAAGTTATCGTACGATGGTCGCTGTTACTGAATTCATCACCAACATTCAAATTCTCTATTAATTCTTCTTTGTTGCAAGTACAATGTCAAGAACGTTATTACCACGGGTTGGCGTTCGAACAATTGATAAAGCGAACTCTTTGCAAGTTCGTATACAAGTCATGTCCGGAGTGTGAAGTAAGAGTATCGCCCCACTTGGTCACAGGTAAATTAAAGTCGCCAAAAATTACGGTATCTTGTGAGTTACTTACATCTGCAATTGTTCGTAAATTTCCGGTCAGTTTGCACTGATTGAGCTGGAGGTCTGTATATTAATGCAAGTATTTTTTTGTACCTTATTATTCTTATTAGCACAAAAGATGCGTCGACGTTCACAATTTGAGGTTTTGACAAGAGGGTAGGGTTAAGACTTTCTTTGATATAAAGTAAAACGCCACCTCCATTTCGATTTATTCGGCTTTTCTCAAACATTACATAACCGGGAAGTGAATACTCGCTAAAAGTCTCTATCTGTATTGAGCCAAGATTCTGTTATGCCAATCACATCCTAATTTTCTGTAAACACTAGCTCCTCTAAATCTGAAAATTGATTGCGTATGCTACGAGCGTTTGCATAGAAAACCATTAAATTTGCTATTTTAGAACTCACGGAACGCTCTTTAATAATATGTTTGGTCTTGTCGGATCTACATTTATGTTCATGGCTGTCCTCGGTCTTCGCTGTCTTTGGTCCTTATCGCTGGTGGTCCTCGGTTGCCTCTGTTTTTTTCTTGGCGGGATGATTTATGTCACTGCTGCTTCTCGGATGGCGTTTTTTGATCCATGGCTGCGGACTGCTTCGTGTAGGAGACGACCCATGCGTGTAACCCACAGGGTTTAGACGAGTGCCATCCTTGCGGAACAGAGTAGGCTGGTTGTAGAAGTCCCAGAGGTTGATGAATTCAACTTCTTCCCTCAGACACAAATATTTTAGTCGGCTATTTGTGCTGAAGGTCTTGTCGTAGAATTTATCAGGTGCGTCGATCTTGGGGAGAATGCCTGAGATGATGATATTCCTTGACTTGTTTTTGTAGTGCTGGATCATCTTGCGATATTTCTCCATCAACTCTTCGGATCTGGTGCGCATGACGTCATTTGAACCAGCATGGATGACAAAAAGGGTATTTCATTTGCATCCTTTGTGGTATCTTCGAAGGCTTCCACAATGTCGTCCAGTCCAGCTCCTGGGATGCAAAATCTTTTTCGTTGATTTGGGACTCTGTCGCAGAACTCTTCGACCTGTCCTCGTAAGATGGAATCCCCAACGAGCCTGGTCTCCTCTGGTTCGTCTTCCATCTCTACCAATATCTCAAATCTGTTTGACATTGTGACTGGTAGATGAGACCTTTTCTGCGTTGGCCGTGCACCGTTCCTCACTGGTGTAAATCCGGAAACCTGTGGTGGCGGGACTCTACGTACAGGTCGGGGAGAGGAGTGGTTAGAACGGGGGCGAGGGGTTGGTACTGTTCGTGCTAGCAGGCTTCTTGCACGAGGAGTGGGGGAGAGACTAAGGTGAACAGGGCGGCTGTCCTGGTTTGATGTCGGCTCAGGTTCGTCAGAAGCATCTGCTGCAGTGTCTACTGCAGGTGTTGGATTGTTGGCAGATGACGTTGGGGCGGTGGTGGATGCTGGAGTTGAAACAATTGGAGTTAGTGATACTCCAACGTTGAGTGTTACAAACTCTTGGAGTGATTCCAGCTTCCTGGTGAGGGCGTTGATCTTGTTGTGGGCTTCATCCAATTTTGCTGTCAAATCCTCTCGTTGCTGGCAGAGTCGGCAGACTTGTGGATCGACAGGAGCAAACATGGAAGCACCAAAGGTAGAACCTCAGAAGCGGGCATTGCAAAGTCGTTGCCGAGAAGAAGGTCGACGCCCTCCACTGGCAGTTTCTCCACAATCCCGACATCCAATTCACGTGCCACACCATCCACCTCCAACTCCAACCGCACCAGCGGGTATGACCGAGTTGCATTAATACCCTGCACCACCACCACCCGAGCCGCGTTTATAGGGTAGCCAGTCAAGTTTTTCATCAGAGTCTGGGAAGCACCTGTATCACGCAAGACCTCTACTCCATGCTTGCGCCCCGCCCACATCACGCAACTCCGCCCTCTATGGTCGCAAAAAACAGGGCATGAGCAGGGTTCGAGCCTCCCAGGTGCTTCTGCATTGGCTGTGCCTCAGCCTCTGACGAACTGCCCCGGGCAAACTCAGATGACTTCGGAGACACACCAATGTTGCAGGCCAAAGACACAGCTGCTGTAGGTGGTTTGCTAGGACAGACTCTTGCAAAGTGCCCCTTTTTATGACAATGATAACACTCCAACTCTCCTTTGGGCTTCCCTTGGTACTGGGAAGAGCCCGGCCCCTTCTTAAATGGGACGGTGCTAGTCTTGTGGTCAGTCTTGGTATCATGGCTCTTGTACTTGTTTGCTTAAGGTATATCACTAACTCGGGGGGGTGGGGCGTCACGCCCCTTGTTACCTGCCTCACTACGCTGGGCAGACCCGCACCCACGAATTAGTGATAGCCGGAGGTCAGCCATCTCAGATGCCTCCTGTAGAGTTTTTGGTTGCTTTTCTTTAAGGTTTAACGTCAGGTCGCCGCCCGTGCATTTGAAAAACTGCTCTAAAAGCACCAACTGTTTAATGTCGTCAAACGTAGTAGCTGTCTCCGACCTCAGCCAATTCCCAAAAGCATCGGACAGCTCCCGGGCATGCTCCAAAAAGGTGCTCTCCCGACCCTTGGTAACACCCCGTAACTTCAACCTGTACGTCTCTGGTTGTAGTTCGTATGCTCTCAGGACAGCCTCCTTGAGTTCCTCATAGATAATACACGACTCTATCGGCAATGCATCATAAGCCCTGAGTCCCTTGCCCACAAGTCTAGAGGAAACAAGGGCTGCCCACTTCTCCCTAGGCCACTGGTGGATCTGGCACTTCTTATCGAATCGTGTGAAAAATTCTGTTACACCACTCTCATCAAACACCGGAACCAGTTTCAATAAGTGCGAGAGAGACTGCTCATGAACACGGTTACCAGCCCCCCAAGTCGCTGTCCCGTTGTCTCTACTCGCGACTTCTCTACGTCCATGTCGGCACAGTACCTAGTCGACTCTAAATCAGCTTGGATTTTTGCTAGCTCTGTTTGCTGCTGAAGCTCACATGCCCTTTGTTGCTGTTGAATCTCAGATGCCCTGATAGCCTTTCTCTCTTCGATCTTAGCTGATTCTATTTGCTGCTGGATCTTAGCTATTCGAGCTGAAGCAATAATTCGGCAGTTAACCCTTGAGGAGGTGAAGGTGCTACAATGTTTGAAATTACCGGTGGTCCCCCCAGGGGCAACCCACCCTGCCAGTCACCACCCACTGCGGAAAGCGTACCCGGGGTCGGCAAACTATGGGGATGGCTGGGAGTCGAGTGTAGGGGAAGCATGGCCGAAGGGCTCTGAGCACTCAACCCATCTCGCTCACCACTCACCCTGCCCAGTACACACGTTATCAAGTTATCCTTGGTCATGCTGCTAGTAACCGCATGACCGATAGCTGTGGCCAGGCATTGAAGACCGTACCGATCCATACCCTCCAACCGCTCGGCAGTAACAGGCCATTGCAAAAATATCCTAGCATCCTCCTCACAGTTCACCCGATTAACCCGTTCATCATGCTGCTGTTCCTCAGTTTCGACATTACGTACTGTGTCTCCATTCTCCTCTGACCCGGTATAAGACATGATGCTCACAAAAATTTCTCACCACAATATTCAGAAAAGAAGTACCCCAAACTCTTATGTAGCACTATTCACTTGCCAAAAATGTCTGAAGACTCAAGTGCTATACTACTTTGCCAAAAAAAAATTAACGTGCCCACTATATTCCTCAATAAAACAAATGACCACAACAATCCTGCAATTATCTCTTAGTTCACAAGATCCTGAGCTAGGTCGCCATTTGTTACGATCCAGGTTCTCAAGGACACAGGGCTCTTCAACATTGGACTAGATAATGGCAAAATGAAACAACGGTAACACTAGAGCTGACGCTCGATAAAACAGCCTATTCTCAAACAGTAAAAGATTACTCGATTAGGTTACACAAAGAAAAGATAGTTAACGTGATTAATTAACGTTACGGTAGATACTCAAATAACTGGCACTCCTGTATTAAAGAAAGTGCAATGCTGGTCCTGCAACATCAACTGGAAACTTCTGAAATAAGTCTGATGCTGGGAAGATGTTCGTAAAGAATCTTGAACAATTATAATGCAGAATACGGGTCACAATAAATACTAGGACATATAGTAATAATAGGCAGGCGAATAATAAAGACTGCGCAAAGGTAGTAATGCTCGACAACTAAAGAAATGCTTTGTGACACAACGCAACAGCCTACTAGGGTTGTGCAACTCAGCAACAACCTCGGCTCAAAAGTGCAGTGAATAATAATGCTGCATACATATAATAATGGGGGCTTATCTCTAAAAGTGTCTGCTCAGTTAATAAAGTCTAGCTGGGGTATCAAGGCAGGGCAACAATGGGCGAGCATGCGGCTCGTAGCCTAACGTTGTCCGAAGGTGGTATAATGAAGATTACGTTATATGACGGGGATGCTCTCTTGATAAATCTAGGTCTCTAGTACCTAGTGCTATCCTGGCGATCCGCCAGAAGTCAACACAAAGAGGCAGCACTATGGGTGTGAGGGATAGGCTATGGCCCTCTCACACCACAGCGCTGTGCTCGCAAAGTAAACCCACCCGAAGACAACTTAGGCTCCCACAGTAATCCTGTCGATGTCGTGCAGGGCTTAGCTAACACTGCACACATCGGAGACAACGACACAGTAACCTTACCCCTAGTCTAGCTTTAGATAACCAAGCAGAATCACTCAACACCTTGCCAGGGAGACATATACCGGTCTACAACCTTCCCGAGAGAGGACACATACGGAAAAGTCCGTCTCTCCAAACCTCAATAAAGCATAATAACCTAATACATGGAAATCTCTGAGAGCTTCGCGTAAAATACGACTGGTCGACGGTGAACGTCTATGCTGAAACCAGAAGGGATGTTGAGTTTAATAAAGATTAGAGAATGAGAAAGGAGAAGTCGAGAGAGAGAAATAGTATGCAAAGTGGCGAGTATGGGGGACAGAATTGCAAAGGATGTAGGCGATACGTGTGTCAGGCAAGCTCTGAGCTGGTAAAGAACACGAGGCCGCGATGGGAAGGGACTAGTTGACCACCCGGCCGCCAACGCCGTCAGCGCCCAAGCGAGCCGCGTCATAGCTCACCCCGCTGCCAGGTGTACTACCTCACCCTATCTCGCTCGCCTCCCACATAAGAAACATTTATATTATAGCGAATATAAAATATAAGGCGTGGTCACAGACCAAAACAAAGACCACTTCTAGACTGTCTGCGGCAACACAACACTAATTACATAAAGCAGATCATTATAGGACAACTGCAGCCCATCCCCCCACCCTGGCGAGCGCTAGCGAGCAGCAATGCCCCACGCAACCATTCTGCTAATGCCGGGAGGCGTCACACTGCGTACCGGTATTTCATAATTTTTGTTTTCGGTTAGGATAGGCTATAACCCCTGGTGGCCTATTTCTGTTTAAATAAACATAACATTGTTTTCGGTTCGGCTATCACTGCGTATTCAAATTTAATTTTGTTTTGTTTTAATTTTTGGTTAGGCTATCACCGCTGATAACCTATTTGTGTGTATTTTAACATTTTTGTTTTTGGTTAGGCCTATTTAAGTAAGTGAAGCGACCTGAAGTGAGTGAAGTGTTTTTAAAGTGAGTTTAGTGTTTTTAAAGTGAGTTAAGTGTTTTTAAGTGAGTGAAGTGATCTGAAGAAAGTGATCGTCACCATGCCTCGTGCCTGTACGAACTGCGCCGGTAAGTTTGGTGCTTCCATGTTTGCTCCTGCCGATCCACAAGTCGGCCGACTCTGCCAGCAACGAGAGGATTTGACAGCAAAATTGGATGAAGCCCACAACAAGATCAACGCCCTCACCAGGAAGCTGGAATCACTCCAAGAGTTTGTAACACTCAACGTTGGAGTATTACAAACTCCAATTGTTTCAACTCCAGCATCCACCACCGCCCCAACGTCATCGGCCAACAATCCAACACCTGCAGTAGACACTGCAGCAGATGCTTCTGACGAACCTGAGCCGACATCAAACCAGGACAGCCGCCCTGTTCACCTTAGTCTCTCCCGCACTCCTCGTGCAAGAAGCCTGCTAGCACGAACAGTACCAACCCCTCGCCCCCGTTCTAACCACTCCTCTCCCCGCCCTGTACGTAGAGTCCCGCCACCACAGGTTTCCGGATTTACACCAGTGAGGAACGGTGCACGGCCAACGCAGAAAAGGTCTCATCTACCAGTCACAATGTCAAACAGATTTGAGATATTGGTAGAGATGGAAGACGAACCAGAAGAGACCAGGCTCGTTGGGGATTCCATCCTACGAGGACAGGTCGAAGAGTTCTGCGACAGAGTCCCAAATCAACGAAAAAGATTTTGCATCCCAGGAGCTGGACTGGACGACATTGTGGAAGCCTTCGAAGATACCACAAATGATGCAAATGAAAATACCCTTTTTGTCATCCATGCTGGTTCAAATGACGTCATGCGCACCAGATCCGAAGAGTTGATGGAGAAATATTGCAAGATGATCCAGCACTACAAAAACAAGTCAAGGAATATCATCATCTCAGGCATTCTCCCCAAGATCGCCGCACCTGACAAATTCTACGACAAGGCCTTCAGCACAAATAGCCGACTAAAATATTTGTGTCTGAGGGAAGAAGTTGAATTCATCAACCTCTGGGACAACTTCTACAACCAGCCTACTCTGTTCCGCAAGGATGGCACTCATCTAAACCCTGTGGGTTCAGCACGCATGGGTTGTCTCCTACACGAAGCAGTCCGCAGCCATGGATTAAAAAAACGCCATCCGAGAAGAAGCAGCAGTGACATAAATCATCCAACACCAATAAAAAAACAGAGGCAACCGAGGACCACCAGCGATAAGGACCGAAGACAGCGAGCACCGAGGACAGCCATGAACATAAATGTAGATCCGACAAGAACCAAAAATATTATTAAAGAGCGTTCCGTGAGTTCTAAAATAACAAATTTAAAGGTTTTCTATGCAAACGCTCGTAGCATACGCAATAAATTTTCAGATTTAGAGGAGCTAGTGTTTACAGAAAATTATGATGTGATTGGCATAACAGAATCTTGGCTCAATACAGAAGGATAGAGACTTTTGTAGCGAGTATTCACTTCCCGGTTATGTAATGTTTGAGAAAAGCCGAATAAATCGAAATGGAGGTGGCCGTTTTACTTTATATCCAAAGAAAGTCTTAACCCTACCCTCTTGTCAAAACCTCAAATTGTGAACGTCGACGCATCTTTTGTGCTAATAAAGAATAATACAGGTACAAAAATAATACTTGCATTAATATACAGACCTCCAGCTCAATCAGTGCAAACTGACCGAGAAATTTACGAACAAATTGCAGATGTAAGTAACTCACAAGATACCGTAATTTTTGGCGACTTTAATTTACCTGTGACCAAGTGGGGCGATACACTTACTTCACACTCCGGACCATGGCTTGTATACGAACTTGCAAGAGAGTTCGCTTTATCAATTTGTTCGAACGCCGACCCGTGGTAATAACGTTCTTGACATTGTACTTGCAACAAAAGAAGAATTAATAGAGAATTTGAAATGTTGGTGATGAATTCAGTAACAGCGACCATCGTACGATAACTTTCACTTTAAAGTTTACTAGTAACGAACCAAATAGTAGCATCGAAAAAGTCCCTAATTTCAAGAAAGCAAACTTCCATAAACTTAAAGCTATGTTTAAAGAAACTGACTGGAGCTTTTTAATTAACAATAACGACATAAATACATCTTGGAAGTTATTCAAAACCACTTACCTAAAAGCAGTGCAAGACTGCATACCATCGAAAATACGGCGTCCAGGCCATAATAATAAGCCCAAATGGTGGAATAAAGATATTTCAAACTGGCTGCTTGCTAAATTTTTTGCTAATGATAGATTAAAATCCTCACAAAATGACGAAGAACGGGTGCAATTTGTAGAGCTACGACGTAAAGCCAAAAAGTTAATTAAGCAAAGTAAAAAGACCTTAGAGTTACATATTGCGAATCAAAGTAAAACAAACCCGAAATAATTCTATAGTTATATCAGAAAGAAAGAAGTAGTTACTTCAACTGTTGGACCATTAGTCGATGAAAATGGAGAATACACCAAAGACGAAGTACAAATGAGTAATGCCCTCAATACCTTCTTTGCATCAGTTTTTACAACAGAAGACCTCAGTGATATCCCTACACCATCGCCGATTCAGATTGATAATTCGGATGTTCTAAGCAATATCACCGTTACAGAGAGAGAAGTATTGAATTGTTTAGATAAACTCAAGGTAAATAAAACGCCTGGACCTGATACAATCTCGCTTAGAGTTCTAAAGGAAGCTAAGGATGAGCTCTCCAAACCACTGACATTACTATTCAATAAATCCTTGCAGTCTGGAACTATGCCTGATCAGTGGAAGCTAGCCAACGTAACACCGATATTCAAAAAAGGCAGCAAATCCCTACCCAGTAACTATCGTCCAATTAGCTTAACCTCAGTTGTATGTAAAATGCTAGAAACGGTCATACGAGACAGACTCATAAATAACTTAGAGGAAAATAACATACTTAAAGATACTCAACACGGCTTCCGTAAAAAACGTTCCTGTTTAACAAACCTCTTAGACTTCTTCCACGATATCCTCAACCTCTACGATGAGAGTAAAGCTGTAGATATTATATACCTTGATTTTCAAAAGGCCTTTGACAAAGTTCCCCACAAACGTTTACTGCTAAAACTAAAAGCGCATGAATACAAGATGGTGTGTTGAAATGGATAGAAATTTGGCTCAGAGACAGAAAGCAAAGAGTAGTCATAAACGGTAAGGCATCTAAATGGACCAATGTAAGTAACGGGGTACCCCAGGGATCGGTACTAGGACCAATTCTCTTTCTAATTTACATCAACGACATAGATGAGGGTCTCACCTGTACAATCTCAAAATTTGCTGACGATACCAAAATTGTAAATAGCGTACTCTCAAAAGAACAAGTTGACGATATGCAACACAATCTAGATAAATTGTCATGTTGGGCCCAAATTTGGCAAATGAGTTTCAATGCGGATAAATGTAAAGTACTACATATCGGATACCTAAATGAGAAAGCAAACTATTCGATGAATGGCACTCAGCTTAAGAATGTAAACAGAGAAACCGATCTGGGAGTAACAATATCGAGTAACCTAAAACCGAGTCAACAATGTTCAGAAGTTGTTAAGAAGGCAAACAAAATAATTGGCTTTATAGGCAGGTCATTTGAGCATAAATCCAAAAAAGTTATCCTAACCCTTTACAATTCCTTAGTCCGCCCTCTTCTGGAATACTGCGTTCAATCCTGGTGCCCTTATTACCAAAAAGATATAAACAAGCTAGAACGAGTTCAACGTAGAGTTACCAAAATGATACCTAGCCTAAAGAACAAACCATACGAAGAGCGTCTTAGAGAATTAAATCTATTTCCTTTAACCCAGCGCAGATTAAGAGGTGACTTAATTCAAGTGTTCAAAATCATCAAAGGCATCGACAATATGAACTGTAGTAAGTACTTCACTATCGACCAATCTAATTACACGCGGGGAAACGGTTGCAAAATTATTGGTAAATCTTTTAACTCGCACGAATCTAAGAATTTCTTCTTCAATCGAGTTGTCAACTTGTGGAATGGGCTACCCCGAAACGTTATAGACTGCATCACCGTTGATTCATTTAAACTCCGCCTAGACAAATATCTCGCATCAAACCCGCGACTGACTGCGTTTGTAAATGAATAACTTTATTTTATCCCCCCCTCAGTTACTAACCCCTCTGTCCCCTACTAACTTCCTAATCCTGCCACGGACATTAGTTCCAGGGCAGTAATTCCCTTTCCAATCTTCCCTTACCCACTCTAAACCACTGTTTGGACACTTGATCCTCAGTGTTTTGGAGGATAAGCAACCTAGAAGGGTCACTAGATATTTTGTTGCTTGATTTCCTTTGTACTCCTTTGTACCCTCCTCACAAGCTGGACAGAACACAAATACACCCCACAACTCACCATAAACAACACATCCCTAACACACAAACTAACCCAAAATCCTAGGAGCAGTGCCGTATTAACTTATGGCAGGGCCCCTAGGCTTCGAGCTTCATTGGGCCCCTCGACATCCCCCACTGTGCGTCAAAATTTCACATAAATTGAACCATTTTTTTTATTTTTTTTTATGTAGTTTAACGCACCCTTAGCGTCTCTCGTATCAAAGAGGATTCCTATAAATTAATTTCAGTGACGCGCAGGGTGCGTTTACCGTATCCATAGTGTTAACATTTAACACTACAAGAAAGAAAAAGGTTGCATGGGCCCCTGCTTTTGGTGGGCCCCTAGGCTTCAGCCTAGTCAGCCTTATGGATAATACGGCACTGCCTAGGAGTAACATATGATACTCTAATGACATTCAAACAGCACACCACAAACATGAAAAAGAAACTGACACCCAGACTTAACGCCCTCAGGTCACTTGCCCACACAAAATTTGGACACAACAAATAAGAAACCACCACCACAGTTTACAAACAATACATAAGATCAGTGATGGAATACGCAAGCACAGCCTGGGCTTCTAACCTAGCTGAAACACATCATAAGACCTTACATACTATTCAAAATAAAGCCCTAAAAATCATCACAGGCTTCACAGCTACTACACCTACAGATCACCTACATCAAGAAACCAAAGTCCTCAAAGTCAAAGACCATCTGGACATGAGAGGCACTCAATTCCTGGCAGCAGCCTCCACGAGCCAACACCACCCACTACACTACATGGCAACACACCCACAGACACCAAGAAACATCAAAACAACACCCAGCACACGGTATCACACACAAATACTGTCTTCTCTCCCTCCTTGCCCACCCCAAACCAGCTTCCAGAAGCACATCCATACTCATATCTCTCGCTGTTCCATCCACTCACTCATAGACAACACGCAGCTGAAGGCACAACTTCCCGAAATCAATCCTTCTGAATTCTCCCTTCCTCGCGAGGACAGAGTCCACCTGGCCAGGCTGAGACTGGATGACTCCGTCGTCGACACCTGCCCGGGATGTAACGCAGCACCCCATACCATTAAACACATCATAGTAATTGTTCATTTTGAAATGATATATTTCAAAATGAACAATTATGCAAATGACATTGTTGATAGAATTCTAAATACATTTCTTTTTGTTACATTTTGTAATCAACGAACAATTACTTTTCAAGTCCCGAATTATATTTAATATATCAAAATACCATATTATGGTAGCAGTAGTTTCAAATATATGAAGGTTATAGCTAAATTACTTAAAGATGGTTTCTCAGTGGTAGATTTTTGGATAATCTAATGACTTCAGAATAGTTCATTTTTTAATATAAAAGATCATATACCTGATCTCATGTGCTCAAACATCGTGTACGGATGTTCATGTCCTTGTTGTCAGGCAAGCTGTGCATAGGTCGTAGGCTGATAGGTCAAGTAAATTGTTGAAACTAACTTTTTCGGCTATTAGGGACCACGCACACGAGGAAGACCATGCTTTAAGTATAAATTATTTCATACCAGGTTTTTACTGGGGTTGTGTTGACTAATTAGGTAGGTTCTTACTCGACTGGAGAAAATGAGACCAACACAAGCACAAAGAAACATATGTAACATATGATTAGAGGTACAATGTTACAACATATATGGATAGGTAATTATATAACAGCACGATCGAGGATCCACTAGGTGCCTCAAGGGGGAAGATTTTTGGCAGGTTCCGACGGTCTTTGAAGATTCGGTTGCGTTGTATTCCCGATGATGTCCTGGTCCGTTGTGGTGATCCTGCCGTGTGACGGTTGAAGAGTTAGTGAAGACTTTCCTTGAGGGTCTTCTGAAGATCTGCGAGGTTGAGGCGAATACGAGCCGTTTCACCAGTGTCTGATGCTCTCGTATCGTAGGACTTAAGTAGGGAGTTGTTTCACCAGTGTCTTACACCCTCCACTACGAGTCCTTGACCTAGACTTCCTATAGTAATCTCTGGAAGAACTTTGATGTTGGATCTTGGATTTATACGAGTAGGAGCCGTTTCACCAGTGTCTTATGCTCTCGTATCGTAGGACTTAAGTAGGGAGTTGTTTCACCAGTATCTTACAACCTCCATGACAAGTCTCTAACCCAGACTTCCTACAGGAGTCTCTGGAAGAACTTTTATGTTGGATCTTGGGTTTATACGAGTACGAGCCGTTTCACCAGTGTATTACGCTCTCGTATTGTAGGACTTAAGTAGGGAGTTGTTTCACCAATGTCTTACACCCTCCACTACAAGTCCTGACTGAGAAGGAAGCCGTTTCACCAGTGTCTTCCGCTTTTCCAACCAGTTACTATTTTTGTAGGTTTACTAGAACTAGAGTGCTTGTCAGTACTGCATACTCTAATTAAAGTAAATCCTGTAGCAAGGCAATGTAAAGATGTTGGGTGGTCACCAGTGTGGTCCAACAAGGATATGAGCCACTCCAAGATAGCTTCGAGAAATGCGTCGAGTAGTTACACCAGTGTCTTACTCCCTCAAGGCAATTTCTCGGTAAATAGTCCCAAGTTTTCCTTATATAAATCCTGCCAGTGTGGTATTGTTATTGATCCAACTCTGCTGATGATGAGGTGGGCTGAGTTGGTCTTACCACTTTCGTCGTTCACTTCGGGGAGGCATTTTATGGCTAGAGGGGCGGTTGTGCTTGGAGAATGGTCTGGGTCGGCTGCGGTAGCCCTTCTGGGAATCCGCGCCACGGCGGTGATGCGTCTCAGGGCAAGAAGGACGCGTGGTGTTTTGGTGTGTATGCACGGTTTGTTCCTCAAGGTGTCTTGAGTAGTTATCTTTGTTTTGTGCATAGTTGTCTGGTGCCGTTCTCACAGGAATGTTCTTTCCTGGGGTCGGAGGAAGTGCCGGGGGGATACAGGCGACCCGAGTGAAACGTGGTGAGGAGTCGCTTGTACCCTCTTGTCTTGGTGGCGTGGTGGCAGTGGTTGCTGGTGTGTGCGGGGCCTCATCTCCTTGTTGCTTTTCTTCCCTATCTCAAATTACTTAAAAATAATTGAGAGATTCTCAAGCCATTATGAGGCATTAATCGGTGATTTTTTTGTTTGAATTCGTACGGTTTGGTGCTAATTACTATTGACCCATAAATGGCGACTGTCCTCAATAGAGGTTTTTCAGGTGCACTGCGACCGTCCTCAATAGATCCAGAGCATAAACAAATTTAGAAAACACCCCAGTGTCACTCAAAACAAAGCAATTTGTGATTGAGATAATTCCCCTCGATTACTTGCTACCACTCCTACATGTGCCCCCCCCCCCACACTTGCCGTCCTTCCCCCCCTCCTCAATTATCAGCTATTTTTTCCTCTTATTCCCTCTTTTATCGAGTAATTTTCCGCACAAATTTCCCTCACGCGGTCTCTTTACACGGGCGAGGCAGCTAGAGATCATTGCAACAGAGAGACTTCTAGTGCAAGGCCTCACTGTCGCTCTACAGCTCGGAGAGGGAACATATACGCTGCTCCAGCTCTCGCCTCATGATACGACCTTGCGGTAATATTACGTCTTTTTTTACCCCCCAAATGCTATTCCCACTTCTTTTATTGCTCTTAAATGTTCATATGTTCATAATAAAAGCAAATAGGCGCATATGGATAAGTAATAATTATATATATGGTACTATGACGATTTTTGTCAGAATAGAACTAAATACCTTTGCATGGCGGGAGGGTTTCAACTACCATAGCTTCGCAGTTTAAGAGTTAATATATTTCATTGATTATTCAACTCTGTGTAAGCAGAGTTTGGTATCGCCCCTCGGTATAGTAGGTACCTCCGGAAAAAAAATTCTATCGTCGTCGTCGTCGATGTAGTCCGTCTGTACCGAAACTCCTCCTTGACCGTTGGACGGATTTTCACCAAATTTCACTCAAACATTTGTTGGGTGATTGCGAACGTCGGTCAAATTTTTGTTTTTGAATTTGTGCAATAGTTATGATTTTAGGTCCATAATATGGTTTTACCATGATAGTAACCCATCGCAGAGTTGGGTATGCTGTTTTGATTTTGGGCAAAACGGCATGTCTACTTTAGTTTTATTCTATTTGAATAAAATGCAAATATGCTGATAATCCCTACCCCTTTTAACCCTTGTCTATCGGGGCCCGACTTAAGTCCGTATCGAAAAATTTGGACTATGTGGCGGGGCCCGACTTAAGTCCGAGTGCAATATTGGCGCAATATTGGCTCTGAGAGAGAGACGAGTGTTGGGAGGAGCATGGGTTACCTCATGACCGCTCGCCACGGCCGCCGTGGACCAACTGAGATGTACTCCACTTACATCCACCCTCACTCCCTCGCTACATACGTAATTATATAAAGAAATTACCGTATTTTACCGATTTTGCCCTTCGGTTGCACGATCGTTGCAAGACAACCATTGATCGTAGAAGGATGGTTCGGGTGTCATTGGAAAGCTCAATTTACGCCCTTTTAGGGATACATACTTGTATTATGCTCTGGGTCTTGTTTATGCATGAAAAAGAGCACGGAAACAACCCCATTTATGGTAAAAAAAAAACGCTGAGCGGCACAGTGAAATATACTCAACCACCCGCTCTTAAGGTGTTAAGGGAGTGCAGGTGTTGCTACTGAATGACTGGCTAGATAAACTTCAGAGTAGAAGCATGTGTTTTGAAATTAGTGTCTTGCGGTAGCCATAAAAATATAATATATTTATTATAGTTAGCTTTGTATTCTGATACTTACATTACTACTTTCAGAAGAATGTGGGTCACCAGTTTGAGGACGTGGCTGGTTTGCCTCGTAGTGACTCCCTATATACATAGACTACATGCAATCGATGCTCGAGGTAAGCTACTCCATTATACATTGACCTGTTGTGTATTGTTTGTTTGCATCCATCTAATTATTATATGTATTCTATATTTATCTACTGCATGTAATATCAGGGAAGCATAATAATAGTATCTAAGAACTACTAAGTTAATGTTCGAGTAAGTTTGATATTATAAAGTATATTTTAGTTTACATTGTAGATGTTTAATCAAGTATGATGACATAAATAGTAATACAATATATAATACAGTGATTAATCATAGTATCATGTACGCGTTTTGAGTATGCTGTAGTATATATATATATATATATATATATATATATGCAGTATGATATATATATCTTTTGCAAAATATACACAGATTAAATTTACAAAGCAGAATTTTCTGTATTTATACACCATGAACAATACCCTTCCTGTCTACAACTCACTATAGCATTGTACAACATTTTCCAATTTCAAAATATGCAATGCAATACAGTACCTAGTGAATCGCTCACTAGGTAGCGTGGTCAGTGCTTGTGGTTGAGTTGGCCAGTTATATTAAATGAAGCTGCAGGTTTGGGTAGTTAAACAATCAATGGGCCACTGTTGGCTACAGGGGCTCTCTTATTGCTAATCTGGCAACCTCTGCATCATATGAGTCTGAAGGGGTTAAGAGGTTTTACTGGGCAACTGTGGGGAGACTCTTGAGATCCTAGGCCTGAAAAAAATCCAGTTAAAACACCCCAGTGGCACTTAAAAAAAAAATTGTGTTTAAGTGAGATAATTCCCCTCCCTACCTCCAATCACTCCTTCACATGTGTCAAAGTCCCCTCCTTGCGATTATACAGTACAAGTTGTACTTCAAAGATTTAAGTTCCCATTACAACCTCTCTGTACGATAACTATTCAGAGTTTGACTTACTTCGACTTTGGTCTCAAGGCACAATAACTATTAACCAAATCAAAAGAAACTATGTTAACCCTTCCACGCACATATGACGCAGAGGTTGCCAGATTAGCAATAAGAAATAGAGTTCTCTCACTCTTATAATTACCTCTCTAAAATTAGTTTTCTGCCCACAGCTAACTCAAAGACAACTGCAGAGGTTGAAGTAACTAAACTAAAGGTTTCTAAATACCCCTGAGGGTAACAAAGGCTTTAAAGTATCCCCAATAGGCTCAAAATTGCGTCTTATGTCGGAGAGGGTTAATAAGGTGTGTTCTTATTTTGCATAATAGATCAGGTCAGGTGAAGGTATTGAAGGATAAGCCTTTACAACGGCACCTCGTAGCTACTTTCTATTTTTCATATTTTCTGAAGAGTGTAGATAGGAGAGAAGGGGTGTTGGAGAGAGAGGAAGCTGTTGGAATGGCTTTGTTGTGTGTGTTATTAGTCTGTATACGTCGTCGAGGTGTTCCCCGACTGGGTGCGTGTTACGCGCGATCGATAGCATGCTCTCGACGAAGTTATATCTATAGTGATAAGATAGTTTCCTAAAAACAAATGTTTTCCAAATGGGGATGCTTGATTTCCCGTCCTATCGAATATTCCAGCTAAAGGTCTACTATCACAATAATTCCTATTGTTCAAGCCTTCATAAGGTTATATTTTTTTTCTGTGAGTGAGGGAGACAAAAGGCAGAACTGCCTTTGGCGACTGCCTCCTCAAAAGTTGAAAGAGTGACAGGGCCAAAATTAAGGGACGCTCGAGCCAAGTGTCTGGACACATGGAGTTTGAAGCAATTTAATTTATATGATGAGGGGAAGACTGATTCTGATAAGAGTTCCAGATCTCGGCTGTTGAATAGAAGAAAGATTGAAAATAATGTTTCACTCTTGGGTTGGAGAGTTACACAGAGTAGGGGTGGGATTGTGTTTCAAGATTGGTGGTATGTGCTGTACAAAGAGGCTGTGGTATACACTGAGAGAACTCTGAGGAACACTGATTATTGTAATAGCGGTAGAATAGTGATAGATGCAACATTGCGGTGAAGAGAGAGAGACTGCAGATAATTGGTGAGTGGACGTGAGTCGATGAGACGGAAGGTTTTCTTTTCAACTTTGTCTAGAAGTGCTGTGTGAGAGGATCCCCCCCACATGTGTGAACAATACTCAATAAATGGACGCACTGTACCCATGTACAAAACAAGAAGATGAGCAGGGGTAAAGAATCCCCAGAGGCGTTTGAGCACACCCAGCTTCTGGAAAGCTGTTTTAGCAAGAGTGGTAATATGATCTTTCCAGGAGAGATCAGTAGAAAAAGAGACCCCGAGAATATTAAGAGAAGATGAAGGGTTCAATTTTATGTTGTTGAAGAGTACCGGTAAGTAATAATTTTCTGGAAGGGGGCAACAACTAGACAGATGGAGAAATTGAGTGTTGGAAGCATTGAAAGTAACAAGGTTTTCTCTGCCCCAATTAGAGATAGTAGAGAGATCAGAAGTTAGGCGCTTTATGGCCTCCTTACGTGAGTTTTGGAGTTCCTTCTGTGAATGATGTTGTGGAAGACTAGTTAAATAGTGTAATGTAGAGTTGTCAGCATACGAGTGAATGGAGCTGGAGGTGCAGTTGAGAAGGTTGTTAATGAATAATAGGAAGATAATTGGAGATAGGACAGAACCCTTAGGAACACCGGAGTTGATAGGTTGAGGCAGTGAATGGTGACCTGAAAAAACTGAAACGGGAGTAGTTTGGTACTGAGGGATTTTTGCATCGAAGGCCTTTGATATGTCTAGCATAACAGAAAATGTCTAACTGAAGTTCCGAATGGAGTATGATCAAGAGTTAGCAAGATAAGAAGGAAGATCACCAGTAGAGTGGCCCTTAACCCCTACTGTACCATAGGGTACTAGCATAAATGTACCCCCCAGTCCCAAGCAATGTGGCCAAAATGGCTTCACCTCAAAAGATGGAGGAATACTGCCTCTTCCAGCATGTGGGGGCTTGGATATAAGCTGAGAAGTGTAGCCTACTGTGTTGCCAAGGTCTTGGAGCAGTGCTCAAACGTCGTGGTACCAGGTACTGTCTGATACTGGCAGTTACAAGGATCGTATATTACTGACGGCTGGCAGCCGTCTCTGGGACTGGGGAATGATTTATCTACTGACGGCTCTCTGCCATCGCTGGTACTGAACCGGTTAAGGAAGCCTGCGAGTAGGTTATGGGAAGATAAATGACTAAGAAATTTTGAGGTAAGAATAGTTTCAAAACCTTTAGAGATGCAAGAAATGAGAGCAATTAGACGATAGTTGGAGGGTTGGGAGCGGTCACCCTTCTTCGGGACAGGTTGAATGAGAGCGAATTTCCAACAAGAAGGGAAGTCGTTAGAGGAGAGACAGAGACGAAAAGTTTGCCTAGCCAGGGAGTCAGCACAGAAGCAAAATTTTTGATAGTACATCAGGAGGAACCCCAGCCAGTACGTATTCCTTCTTAGTATTAAGCCCAAAGAGGGTGGAAAGTACATCCTTAGAAGAGATTATGATGTTAGGCATAAGTAGGAGAGGGAGGAATAGCACCGAAATCATCCAAAGTGGAGTTTTTAGCGAAAGTGTTAGCGAAGAGTTCAGCTTTGTCAGAGAAAGAATTGACAGTAGTGCCATCAGAGTGGAAAAGAGGAAGGAAAGATGAAGAAGAAAAATTGTTGGAGAGGTTTTTGTCTAGATACCAAAAGGCTTGGGAAGAGCTTGAGTTGGATAGTTCAATGCATATATTATTGATGAAAGAATGTTTGGGGAGTCGAAGAACAGATTTGGCTTGGTTCTGGGAAGAAACATAAGAAGTAAGAGATTCTTGATTTTGATGGCGACGGTACCGTTTGAATGCTTCCTCCTTATTGCGGACAGCAATAGAACATGCGTGAGTAAACCATTTTTTTTTTTTGCATTAGATTGAGAGAAAGAAAATGGAATGTACGCTTCCATGCCTGAGAGGATTACCTCAGTAATGCTTTCAGCACTCTCTGAGGGTCCCCGGCTACGGAAGCAGAAGTCATTCCATGGGAAATCAAAGAAGTACTGCCGAAGAGCCTCCCAGTCAGTAGCGCCAAAGTGCCACAAGCGCCGCTGGCTAGGAGGATCGGGTGGCCATACCGGAGAGATAGGACAGGTGACCGAGATAAGTTTAATGTCGGAGGAACCCAAAGAAGAGGAAAGATTTACAGTATAAGCAGAAGGGTTAGAGGTTAGAAATAAGGCAAAAATGTTGGGCCAATCTCTGAAGCGATTCGGGATACTGGGTTGGTAATCATCTTAACACTAAATCTGAAACATTTTGTTATATTCTTAAAAAAATAAGTTTATAATTACATAAATGATTACGGAATTTTTAATTTATTTCATTTTGAGCCATCAATAAGGGCTATAGTAGTAGTGGTTATTTAGTGATGATGGTAGTGATAATGGTGACAGTAGTAGTAATCTATCTATCTGTCTATTGCCGGACACTGTGATCCCCGAATGGGTGGTCATGAACGAAACGGCCCCATGCACCTCTGTCCCCATTTAGTTGACGCCCTTCATCCCATCCAGCACCACTTTCATGCATATATGTCTTTACTCCATCCTTCCACCTCTCTCTTGGTTTACCTCTCCCTCTCTGTCCTTCCACCTCACTCTCGTACACTCTCCTAGTCATTCTCCCGCTTCCCATACGCTCCACATGGCCAAACATCTCAAGGTGTTCTTTTCACACATTCCAACACATCTACATCCACACCACTCCGCTCTTGAACTTCCTCATTCGTCTGTCTATCCCTCCATTTAAGTCCGCATGCACTTCTCATGTAAGTCATTTCCACCCCTCTCACTCTTGGTTTGTGTCTCTCCAACAACGTCCATGCCTTGATCCCGTAAATCGACGTCAGCATTAACACACTGTCATGCAAGGACTTCCATGCTGACCACCCTATTTCTTGTTACTGCTTTCAATGTTTCTACAGCCCTCTTCTCCTGTTGCACCATCTCCCGCACTTCTTCATCCATACTCCCATTTTTACTCAACACACTGCCCAAATACTTAAATGAGCTGACATTCTCCATAGCCTGACCGTTCAACCTCACCTCACTCTCTGTGGCTGCACCCCTTTCAAAGATCATAACCATACTCTTCCCCGCATTTTCTTTCAGATTCTTTTTTTCACATACTGTTCCAAACATATTTACCAGGCTCTGCAACTCCCATTCACTATCTCTCATCAGAACTGTATCGTCGGCAAACAGCAGTACAGGCAACTTCCACTCGTTTCCTTCTCTTATCAGCGGTACACTAACATCCACTGCTCTTCCTTGTATGTCATTTATGACTCCATCTATACACAGTATATATATATAAATTGAACAACCATGGGGACATTTCACACCCTTGCTTTGACCCAACATTCAGATCAAAGAACTCGCTCTGTTTATTCTCCACAAGTACTGACGCCTTTGCACCCTCATACATGCTCTTCACTGCTTTCAGCAACTTGCCATCTACTCTGTATATTCTCAGTACTTTCTACAGACCTTCTCTATCAACTCTGTCATAGACCTTCTCCAAGTCCATAAAGGTAGCATACAACTTTAGTCCCTTCTCCAGATATTTCTCCAAAACACATTTCAAGGCAAACATTTAGTATACACATCCTCTTTCCTTGCGGATGCAGTATCGTTAGGGAAAGCCGTGACAACTAGTTGATTCAACTGACTAATTGTAGCATCTAAGTTACCAGTGAACTGCACATTGTGGAATTGTTGATTCGCTATTATGTTACCAAATTGAGCCCAGGTCAAGTTGGGGGTGTCATGCACATAACCAAAAACTAGAGACATATGCCGTCCAAACTTCATTACTACCGTGTGGATTTTGGAAGTTTCGTCATCCCTGAAAACTATGTCAAGCACGGGCTTGACAACTTTGAGATAAGTATTAATATCATGATCCTCTGGTTTGAAAAGAATACTCTCAAGTAACTTCCCTGCCATTGTATTTGTGTATTGATTATACTGAGTGAGATAAAGAAACGAAGGTCGTCCTCCCGAATTGAGACACTACTACCACCAGTGTTATGCCACGTTTTCAAGAAACGTGAGATAGTCTGATTGCGATTCCCAACTTAGGGATCAGCGTTTATCACCAACTTATGTACCTCTCCACTGGGTGAGAACTGACTTAATTCTCTTAATCAACACACAAGTAATAAACAATGCACACAAAACACATATAGATAGGATACACAAGTTTTGATTACTTAACTGCTAGGGTACAATCTCAATAAGTCTCTGGAGAAATAAGAATGACAATCATATACAAATAAGAATAATGTTTCAAATGAATGTATAAATAATAACACACACAGATAATAAGTCTCAAATCACAAGAAATAAAGTCCTCAAGTAAATATGCAAAGCGTTCAAATATGGTTCGAACGTAAGTAAATAACAGTTATTGCGACACTAGAAGAGTGGTTCTGATAGTTATGGGCAATAGGACAATATTTAATCTCAAAACGAGCAATAAGTTAATGCAAATTGAATAAGTTTATAAACTGTAATAACTCAATGAGTGACAAGGACGAAATTCAGATTCATCAAAGTAGAATAATTATGTTAGTCAACTATACGTGACTGAGAAACATATAGCTCTGTGACGAAACTTTCACTATTGGATCTGTACCCAAAATGATATGGAACGCATAAACTTAGGTCTGCACGAAGTGTTCGAGGTTTACGTGTAAGTGTATGTCTTTATATCTAGAAAGTATATATATATATATATATATATATCTCCTATGCGAGGAATCCAGGAACCTGAATTCAAGGAAGTAGCCTATGTATATATTTTTCACAAGATAGTGTGTTTTGGTCTCCCGCAAATGGAGCAACGGATAATAAATAAAGAAGGGAAGATAAGAAAGTTCTTCTGTCTGACGTTAATTTAGAAATTAACCTTGACATACCTAAGTCTAGACCCTCACTGTAATCAATGTTACCATTACGACCTAGGAAAAGCACTTAAAGGGTTTCGTAGAGACTGGAAACACTGGTAGAACTAGTTTGAGTGGAGACTAGAGTTGGGTCACAGGCTGTCGTACCTTTGATTACAGGGGCACTGAGATATTCACATTTCCCAGCTAGGTTCAGGCCCAAACAATTCCAAGATACGCTCTGCTCGGATCTTTCGCGAACTCATCTTAGTGCAACTCACGACACCACTATCCACACTGAATCTAGGGGATGAAACTAAAAGATCCCCTGCATTCGGTAAACATATAGTTTTCCCGGGTGTAGATGGACAGTTAGAAGTATGACTGTCCTGAATCTCGATAGAGTACGTTGATACAAATCCAGGCTTAAGGGGCATGGGCAGACTTGCAGTAATAGTACTAAGTTCTTGGTCTAGGTCGAACTTATCATTGCATGACAAGGAGGCTAGTGACTCAATCTCCGTCCCATTTGAGTTGATGTGGTCACAGATTGATGTATAATCACAGGGCCTGTCTTGCCTTTGATTGTGTGACTCGATCTTGGTCTCACTTAAGTTGGAGTAGACCCCGATTGAGTTATTCTCTGTCCCATTTGAGTTGATGTAGTCACAGAATAAAGAATTTACTTCCTCACAATAATCAATTTCATTAATTCTCCTTTCTAACCTAGGAGTACCGAGTTCAGAACCAAAAATATGGTTTAAGCCAGCAGGCTGACTCTACTTTGTTCAGCGTGCATAGTGACTGTTTTTGTCGGTGTCCTGGGCGAACGATCTCGGGGCAAAATGGGCATGGTAGATACTTTGGCTTTGTTTTTTCTCAGGGAGCCAGTCGCTCTAGGGGTTATTTCCATTTCGGATTTATGTCTGGGTAGTGCATACCTGGATATCGCTTTGGTATTGGGGGCATTTGCTGCTGCTGATTTGCATAATCCATATTATGTAATACCCGAGGGAGGTTAATTGTATGTACATTGGATTCCTTGGCCATGAAAACATGGGTATAGACCCCACTTTTATTAGGTTAGGACACTTGGTTGTAAAGTTATGCTGGTTTTCAATTTTCGGCTCATGGTGATAGCAATTAACATCAATATGCAATTTTGAGGACTTTCCCTTATCCGGATTTATGAGGACTTTTGATATGTTGTATTTGGGGGTTTCCCGAAGCCAATACTGGTGAAATAATTTATGTTGCAATTATTTCCAGGTCCAGTTACATATTGATTGGACTAATTAACATAATTATGCTATTTTGAAGACTTTCCACTATCCGGATTATTGAGGACTTTTGATATGTTATATTTGTGGGTTTCCACAAGTCAATACAGGTGAAATAATTAATGTTGTAATTTGTGCAAGGTTCAGCCCATATTTCTAGTAGATTGACTGGACTATTAAGAGATGTAGATATTATGTTAGTTAAAGGTTGATTGAAGATATGTTGATCTCTCTGCTTGTAGTTTGATAGATGATGATAGATAATAGGTATAATCGCCGCCACCACCCCACTTATACTCTATACATATTTTATATAGGTAAAGGGAGTAAGTAAAGATCTCTGGTCCCAAACCACTTTGATATAATATTTAAGTAGCAATCTGAAAGGTACACAGAAGTACTATAAAGTAAGTTAGAGAGGAAACCCTATGTATGAGGGAGTCTCTCGGGGATATGTTATCGTCTCCAACGTTGGTATCTATCTGTCTGTTCACATCCCCAACTTCTCTCTCCACACCTTTCTAGAGGTGAAGGAAATTTCCCTCACACCTTCCGGTCATGCGATGAGGGCATGAGAGAGACATACAAGTGCAATGATTTGCTAAACTGGCCTGGGAACGGAATCTGACTCGTGACAATCTGACCAGGGAGTTACAATGGATAACCTCGATTGTACAGGCCCCCACATTAATATTGTTCCCTGTAAGTAATTTCACCTTAAAATTATATGAAAGGAGTAATAATGATTGCGTAGTAACATGGTACAATCGTGAGATGTAATATATATATATATATATATTTATAGATATATGCCTGTTTTAGACCGGGTAAAACAGTTCCATTTCGGTGACATTTAATGGGTTAAAGGTACCATAGTATTCAAGGCCCCAGTATACATGTCGCCATTGCATTAAAGTCAACACTGTAATAAAGCTACCACTGTATTTAACTAGCTGGGTTCCAGGTCCGTATATATAAGGACCGGGGTGTTGTCACGCCCAGTGCCAAGTCTGTATAAATACAGATTTTCCAAAAAAAGATTTGTATCACCAAATCTAGGTCACCCACGCTTTCCATATTTTTATCACAAGTACTCTACCCTTCGACCTTCTCACCACCAATCACCCCTCTCCCTCCCACCTCCCAAACACCATGTAAATGACATGTAAATATTTGTGTTTGAGAATAAATAAAGATATACGAATATTTACCTGTGATTTTGTGTTATATGACTTTGTGACAATCATTAGTGTGTATGTGTAAATTATAAAAGACAAACCCAAAGCTTAATGATAAATAATTGAAGATAATGTGACATAAAAAAACTTGTGTATGTGTGTAGCGTAATTTGTGGACCCGTAGATCATATCCTGAGTGTGTTTACATCCCCATAACAATTATGCATCGAAAAAGTAATTCATACTCAATGCTGATATACTCCAAATACTCTCAATGTGTGTTTGCAAAGAAAAGTTTTAGGCCTACTCCAAAGGTTCTTACAAAATGCATATATATTTTACTTTGAGTAACAATGGTGCCTCTTTGTGTGTACCTACATCACAAAAGTATGTGTGCATAATAAAGGGTGAGGGCTGGTCCTATCCAGAGTGAGGTTTGGCTTCCTTTACCCAACCTTAGCTGTTTCTGTCCGTCTCTTTTACTGTCCTACTTTTCCTTCTGGTGGCAGAGGGCTAGGAATCCTCCTCTCCTTGTAAACTTCTCCTACTTGACAAGACAGGGAAAGGGGTGTGGGAATGCGAAAGTGGTAGTGGACCCTGAGAATAGGAACTATACATGTTGTTTCTGTTCGGGCTCTGTCTTGTGTTGGTCACCCCCAGCAATGGGGTATGTGCCTCGGTATATACATACATATTAAAGGTACTCCATACTCAACATAACATTACTTGAAATGCCTGTATTTGTCGAAACCAGGCGGTGGGAGCACTTGTAAGTCGACCGGAATGAAAAAAAAAAAAAAAAAAAAAAAAAAAAAAAAACAAACAGTCTACGGTATTTATTTTCAACTCTTAAATGGAAGGAGTACTTCAACGAATTGCTAAATGTAAGGAATGAAGCGCCAGCAAACATTTTTTTTTTTTTTTTTTTTTTTCTATGTGATTGAGGGAGGCAAAAGGCATAACTGCCTATAGCGAGTGCCTCCCCCATAGTTGAAAGAGTGACAGGGCCAAAATCAAGGGACGTTCGAGCCAAAATGCCTGGACACACGGAGTTTGAAGCAATTTAAGTCATAGGAAGAGGGAAAGACTGATTCTGGGAGAGAGTTCCAGAGCTCAGCTGTTGAGTAGAAGAAAGTTTGAGAGTAACGTTTCACTCTTGGGTTGTAGAGTTGCACAGAGTAGGGGTGGGATTGAGTTGCAAGACGGGTACCACGTGCCCTAACGTAAAGGAGGTGGTATGTACTGGGATAGCTCTGAGGAACACTGATTATTATAGTAGCGATAGAATAGCGAGAGAGATGCAACATTGCGGCGGAGAGAGAGAGATTGCAGAGAGTTGGTGAGTGGACGGGAGTTAATGATACGAAAGGCCTTCCTTTCAACTTTGTCTAGGAGAGCGGTGTGAGAGGAACCTCCCCACACATGTGAACAATACTCAATACAAGGGCACACTATGCCCCTGTACAGAGCAAGAAGCTGTGCAGGGGAAAAGAACCCCCTAAGGCGGTTGAGCACACCCAGCTTCTGGGAGGCTGCCTTAGCAAGACTGGTAATATGGTCCTTCCAAATGAGAGCAGAAGAAAAAGAGACACCAAGAATATTGAGAGAAGATGAAGGGTTGATTTTTGTATTGTTGAAGAATAAGGGATAGTCCGCTGGGAGATCCTGACGGGTAGATAGATGGAGAAATTGGGTTTTGGAAGCATTAAAGTTAACAAGGTTTTCTCTGCCCCAATTGGAAATAGTATTTAGATCAGAATTTAAGAGTTCTATGGCTTCATTACGTTTGTCGTTGAGGGATTACTGGCTGGGGCGTTCTGAAAAACTAATGGAGTAGTGTAAGGTTGAGTCGTCTGCGTATGAATGGATGGGAATTAAGGTACAGTTAAGGAGATCATTTATAAAAATTAGAAAGAGAATAGGAGATAGGGACAGAGCCCTGAGGAACACTGGAGTTTATAGGGTGAGGAAGTGAACAATGGCCGTCCACAACCGCGGCTATGGAACGGCCGGAAAGGAAATTAGAGACAAAGGCACAGATGGAGGGATAGAAACCGAAGGAGGGTAGTTTAGAAATTAAAGATTTATGCCAGACTCTATCGAAGGCTTTCAATATGTCTAGTGCAATAGAAAAAGTCTCACCGAAGTCCCGAAAGGAGGATGACCAAGAGTTAGTAAGATATGAAAGAAGATCACCAGTAGAGCGACCCTTAAGGAAGCCATACTGGCGATCTGAGAGCAGATTATGAGAAGAGAAATGCTTAAGAAATTTGGAAGCAAGAATAGTTTCAAAAACTTTAGAAAGACAAGAGATAAGATCAATTGGACGATAGTTGGATGGTTGAGAGCGGTCACCCTTCTTTGGGACAGGTTGAATGTGAGCAAACTTCCAGCATGAAGGGAAGACGTTAGAGGATAGACAGAGACGAAAGAGTTTGCCTAGGAAGGGAGTCAACACGGAAGCACAGTTTTTGAGAACAACAGGAGGAACACCGTCCGGACCGTACGCCTTATTAGTGTTAAGCCCAGAGAGGGTAGAAAGTACATCTTTAGAAGAGATTAGGATATTAGGCATAAGTAAGAGAGAGGAGTACAAAGGAGTACAAAGGAAATCAAGCAACAACAGATCTAGTGACTCTTCTAGGCTGCTTGTCCTCCAAAACACTGAGGATCAAGTGTCCAAACAGTGGTTTAGAGTGGGTAAGGGAACATTGGAAAAGGAACTACTGCCCTGCCACTAACGTGGCAGGACTAGGAAGTTAGTAGGGGACATATGGGTTAGTAACTGAGGGGAGGATAAAGTTATTCATTTACAAACGCAGTCAGTCGCGGGTTTGATGCGAGATATTTGTCTGGGCGGAATTTAAATGAATCAACGGTGCTGCAGTCTATAACGTCTCGGGGAAGCCCATTCCACAAGTTGACAACTCGATTGAAGAAGAAATTCTTAGATTCGTGCGAGTTAAAAGATTTACCAATAATTTTGCAACCGTTTCCCCGCGTGTAATTAGATTGGTCGATAGTGAAGTACTTACTACAGTTCATATTGTCGATGCCTTTGATGATTTTGAACACTTGAATTAAGTCGCTCTTAATCTGCGCTGGGTTAAAGGAAATAGATTTAATTCTCTAAGACGCTCTTCGTATGGTTTGTTCTTTAGGCTAGGTATCATTTTGGTAACTCTACGTTGAACTCGTTCTAGCTTGTTTATATCTTTTTGGTAATAAGGGCACCAGGATTGAACGCAGTATTCCAGAAGAGGGCGGACTAAGGAATTGTAAAGGGTTAGGATAACTTCTTTGGATTTATGCTCAAATGACCTGCCTATAAAGCCAATTATTTTGTTTGCCTTCTTAACAACTTCTGAACATTGTTGACTCGGTTTTAGGTTACTCGATATTGTTACTCCCAGATCAGTTTCTCTGTTTACATTCTTAAGCTGAGTGCCATTCATCGAATAGTTTGCTTTCTCATTTAGGTATCCGACATGTAGTACTTTACATTTATCCGCATTGAAACTCATTTGCCAAATTTGGGCCCAACATGACAATTTATCTAGATTGTGTTGCATATCGTCAACTTGTTCTTTTGAGAGTACGCTATTTGCAATTTTTGTATCGTCAGCAAATTTTGAGATTGTGCAGGTGAGACCCTCATCTATGTCGTTGATGTAAATTAGAAAGAGAATTGGTCCTAGTACCGATCCCTGGGGTACCCCGCTACTTACATTGGTCCATTTAGATGCCTTACCGTTTATGACTACCCTTTGCTTTCTGTTGCTGAGCCAATTTTCTATCCATTTCAACACACCGTCTTGTATTCCATGCGCTTTTAGTTTTAGCAGTAAACGTTTGTGGGGAACTTTGTCAGGAGGGCGGAGAGGGAGGAATAGCACCGGAATCATCCAAGGTGGAGTTTCTAGCAAAAGTTTGAGCGAAGAGTTTAGCTTTGTCAGAGGAAGAAGTGATGGTTGTGCCATCAGAGTGGGAAAGGGGAGGGAAAGACGAGGAAGAGAAATTGTTGGAGAGGTTTTTGGCTAGATGCCAGAAAGCTTGGGAAGAGCTAGAGTTGGATAGTTCAGTGCATTTATTATTGATGAAAGAGTGTTTGGCAAGTCGAAGAACAGATTTGGCTTGATTCCGGGCAGAAACATATGAAGAATGAGAATCTTGAGTTTTAAGGCGTCGGTACCGTTTGAATGCTTCCTCCTTATTGCGGACAGCAGTAGAACAGGCGTGAGTAAACCAAGATTTTTTAGCATTAGTCTGAGAGAAAGAGAATGGAATGTATGCTTCCATGCCCGATAGGAATCCCTCGGTAATGCGTTCAGCACTCTCCGAGGGTCCTCGGCCATGGAAGCAGAAATCATTCCATGGGAAATCAAAGAAGTACTGCCGAAGACTGTTGGATGGGGTATGGGAGGGAGAAGAAGAGAAGTAGTGGAGGAGGAGGTGGGGATCAGGAGGTCAGAAGTGTGTGAAGCCATGAAAAGAGTGAAGTTGGGGAAAGCACCAGGAATAGATGGAGTGTGTGGGGAAATGCTGAGGTATGGTGGTGAGGTAGTGATCGAATGGGTATGGAAAATGTGCAAACTAGCATGGGAGAAGGGGAGTGCACCTGATGACTGGAAGACAGGCATAATAGTCCACCTATATAAGGGTAAAGGGGAAAGAGGAGTGTGTGGTAACCACCGAGGAATATGTCTTCTAAAGCGTATTAGGGAAGGTGTACAGTAGGGTAGTGATTGAGAGAGTGAGAGCGAGACCGGAGAAATGGATAGGTGACGAGCAGGGCAGTTTTAGGAAGGGAAGAGGATGTGTAGATCAGATTATTATCCTGAATTGTGTTGTGGAGAAATATCTGGAGAAGCAACAAAAGGTATATTTTGCCTTTATGGACTTGGAGAAGGCCTATGACAGAGTGGATAGATAAGGTATGAGGAAAGTACTTAGAATATACGGAGTAGATGGCAAGTTGCTGAAAGCAGTGAAGAGTGTGTATGAGGGTGCAAAGGTGGCAGTACGTGGAGAATGAGTAGAGCGAGTTCTTTGACCTGAATGTTGGGTTGAAACAGGGGTGTGTGATGGCCCCTGTGGTTGTTTACTGTATATGGATAGAGCCATGAAAGAAATACAAGAAAGAGCAGTGGATGTTGGTGTATCGCTACCTGTATGCTTTTTTTTTTTTTTTTTTTTTTTTTTTCTATGTGATTGAGGGAGGCAAAAGGCATAACTGCCTATAGCGAGTGCCTCCCCCATAGTTGAAAGAGTGACAGGGCCAAAATCAAGGGACGTTCGAGCCAAAATGCCTGGACACACGGAGTTTGAAGTAATTTAAGTCATAGGAAGAGGGAAAGACTGATTCTGGGAGAGAGTTCCAGAGCTCAGATGTTGAGTAGAAGAAAGTTTGAGAGTAACGTTTCACTCTTGGGTTGGAGAGTTGCACAGAGTAGGGGTGGGATTGAGTTGCAAGACGGGTACCACGGGCCCTACGTAAAGGAGGTGGTATGCACTGGGATAGCTCTGAGGAACACTGATTATTATAGTAGCGATAGAATAGCGAGAGAGATGCAACATTGCGGCGGAGAGAGAGAGATTGCAGAGAGTTGGTGAGTGGACGGGAGTTAATGATACGAAAGGCCTTCCTTTCAACTTTGTCTAGGAGAGCGGTGTGAGAGGAACCTCCCCACACATGTGAACAATACTCAATACAAGGGCGCACTATGCCCCTGTACAGAGCAAGAAGCTGTGCAGGGGAAAAGAACCCCCTAAGGCGGTTGAGCACACCCAGCTTCTGGGAGGCTGCCTTAGCAAGACTGGTAATATGGTCCTTCCAAATGAGAGCAGAAGAAAAAGAGACACCAAGAATATTGAGAGAAGATGAAGGGTTGATTTTTGTATTGTTGAAGAATAAGGGATAGTCCGCTGGGAGATCCTGACGGGTAGATAGATGGAGAAATTGGGTTTTGGAAGCATTAAAGTTAACAAGGTTTTCTCTGCCCCAATTGGAAATAGTATTTAGATCAGAATTTAAGAGTTCTATGGCTTCATTACGTTTGTCGTTGAGGGATTGCTGGCTGGGGCGTTCTGAAAAACTAATGGAGTAGTGTAAGGTTGAGTCGTCTGCGTAATAATGGATGGGAATTAAGGTACAGTTAAGGAGATCATTTATAAAAATTAGAAAGAGAATAGGAGATAGGACAGAGCCCTGAGGAACACCGGAGTTTATAGGGTGAGGGAGTGAACAATGGCCGTCCACAACCGCAGCTATGGAACGGCCAGAAAGGAAATTAGAGACAAAGGCACAGATGGAGGGATAGAAACCGAAGGAGGGTAGTTTAGAAATTAAAGATTTATGCCAGACTCTATCGAAGGCTTTCGATATGTCTAGTGCAATAGAAAAAAGTCTCACCGAAGTCCCGAAAGGAGGATGACCAAGAGTTAGTAAGATATGAAAGAATATCACCAGTAGAGCGACCCTTAAGGAAGCCATACTGGCGATCTGAGAGCAGATTATGAGAAGAGAAATGCTTAAGAAATTTGGAAGCAAGAATAGTTTCAAAAACTTTAGAAAGACAAGAGATAAGAGCAATTGGACGATAGTTGGAGGGTTGAGAGCGGTCACCCTTCTTTGGGACAGGTTGAATGTGAGCAAACTTCCAGCATGAAGGGAAGACGTTAGAGGATAGACAGAGACGAAAGAGTTTGCCTAGGCAGGGAGTCAGCACGGAAGCACAGTTTTTGAGAACAACAGGAGGAACACCGTCCGGACCGTACGCCTTATTAGTGTTAAGCCCAGAGAGGGTAGAAAGTACATCTTTAGAAGAGATTAGGATATTAGGCATAAGTAAGAGAGAGGAGGGCGGAGAGGGAGGAATAGCACCGGAATCATCCAAGGTGGAGTTTCTAGCAAAAGTTTGAGCGAAGAATTTAGCTTTGTCAGAGGAAGAAGTGATGGTTGTGCCATCAGAGTGGGAAAGGGGAGGGAAAGACGAGGAAGAGAAATTGTTGGAGATGTTTTTGGCTAGATGCCAGAAAGCTTGGGAAGAGCTAGAGTTGGATAGTTCAGTGCATTTATTATTGATGAGAGAGTGTTTGGCAAGTCGAAGAACAGATTTGGCTTGATTCCGGGCAGAAACATATGAAGAATGAGAGTCTTGAGTTTTAAGGCGTCGTACCGTTTGAATGCTTCCTCCTTATTGCGGACAGCAGTAGAACAGGCGTGAGTAAACCAAGATTTTTTAGCATTAGTCTGAGAGAAAGAGAATGGAATGTATGCTTCCATGCCCGATAGGATTACCTCGGTAATGCGTTCAGCACTCTCCGAGGGTCCCGGCCATGGAAGCAGAAATCATTCCATGGGAAATCAAAGAAGTACTGCCGAAGAGCCTCCCAGTCGGCAGCGCCAAAGTGCCACAAGCGCCGCCGGCTAGGAGGATCGGGTGGCTGTACAGGAGAGATAGGACAGGTGACAGAGATAAGTTTATGGTCGGAGGAGCCCAAAGGAGAGAAAAGATCGACAGTATAAGAAGAAGGGTTAGAAGTTAGAAACAGGTCAAGAATGTTGGGCCGATCTCCGATGCGATCCGGGATACGGGTGGGTTGCTGAACTAACTGCTCTAGGTCATTTAGGATAGAAAAGACGTAGGCTTGTTCACCAGGTGGATCAGTAGTGTGAGAGGAGAGCCATTGGCGGTGGTGAACGTTGAAATCTCCTAAGATGGAGATTTCTGAGAAAGGAGAAATGGATAGAATGTGTTCCACTGTAGAGTTTAGATAGTCAAAGAATTTAGGAAAGTTGGTAGAGTTAGGGGAAAGATAGACAGCACAGAAATATTTAGTAAGAGAATGACAGGAAAGTTTGAGCCATAAAGTTGAGAATTCAGAGGAGTCGAAATCGGGAACACGAGAGCAAGTGAGTTTGTTGTGCACATATGCACAACATCCGCCTTTGGCTTTGAAACTAGGATAGAGAAAGTAGGAGGATACAGAGAAGGGGTTGCTGGATGTTGCTACAAGACACCTGGGTTTCGGTGAGGAAAGAAGATCAGGTTTGTAGGAGGAGAGATGGTGCTCAACAGAGTGAAAGTTAGAGGAAAGTCCGCGAATGTTGCCAGAAATTAATAGAAAGAGTAACAGGCCGAGGTCCAGGTAATTGTGTGGGGTCGTCAGGGGATGGTCGGTCGGGTGAGGGGGCATTTATGGTCCCCCCCCCTGGGGACTCCGAGGCTGGGCTAAAATTCATCATTTGGTGTTTTTTTAATTTTGGTGTGGAGGAATGAAGTGTGGTGTGCATGTTTAGTGTAGTGAAGTGGATAGGAGGAGGAGGTGTTTGTGAGAGCTAGCTGGATTGCTCTCAGTGTAAATGAGGCACAAAGAAAATCAGTAAGAGAGGCCAAGCAAATGAAACAGGAGTTCCAGCGACTCTTTATCACATGCCTATAACCTCACCTGGGTCTAGCCCTGATCGATTGGTGCCTACAATCTCCCCACACAACTGTTGTTTGCTGATGATACAGTTCTGATGAGCAATAATGAATGGGAGTTGCAGGGTCTGGTAAATATGTTTGGAACAGTGTGCGAAAAACGGAATCTGAAGGTAAATGCGGGGAAGAGCAAGGTTATGGTCTTCGAAAGGGTGAAGCCACAGTGTGTGAGGTAAAGTTGAACGGTCAGGCTATGGAGATTATTAGCTCGTGTAAGTATCTGGGCAGTGTGTTGAGTAAAGATGGGACTATGGATGAAGAAGTGCAGGAGAGGGTGCAACAGGGGAAGAGGGTTGTAGGAACGCTGAAAGCAGTAACAAGAAATAGGGTGGTCAGTATGGAAGTGAAGAAGTCCTTGCATGACAGTGTGGTAATCCCGACACTGACTTACGAAAGCGAAGCATGGACGTTGGTGCAGAGACTCAGACCAAGAGTGAGAGGGGTGGACATTATTTACTTAAGAAGTGCGTGCGGAGTTATATGGAGGGATAGACAGACGAATGAGGAAGCAAGAAGGAGGTGTTATGTGGAGGTAGATGTGCTGGAAAGTGTTAAAAGGAACACCTTGAGATGGTTCGGCCATATGGACGTATGGGAAGTGAAAGAATAACTAAGAGGGTGTACGAGAGCGAGGTGGAAGGACAGGGAGGGAGAGGTAAACCGAAAGAGAGGTGGAAGGATGGAGCAAGGAAGTATATGGTTGAAGGCGGTGCTGGTTGGGAGGAGGGGCGTCGACTGACTGGGGACAGAGGTGCATGGGGGCGGTTCGTTTGTGGCTACCCCTTAGGGGATCATGGCGTCAGGCAATAGATAGATAGATAGAACTCCTAAATGTGATGTTGCCGACATATTGTCATGCGAAAAAATGACTAGGTGAGTGCTTTTTTACCACTATCCTTCCTTGTTCATCCAACATGATAAATCTATCATTTTGGATGAAAAAGGAAGGATAGTGGCCAAAAAAAAAAAATAATTGTATTTGGCTGGCAAATGGAGTGACACAAGGTCAATAACATGGCAGCACTTTACATGTTAAGTTGACAAAGAAGCTGAAACTGCAAATATCACCACTGTGAAACTATTGATGTTGTTTTAAAGTTGCCAATATAAAAGTCAACACTAGATTAAAGTCACCCATTACATTAAAGTTGCCACTATAACACAAGTGTCACTATATAAGTCTATACTACATTAAAGTCACCCATTACATTAAAGTTGTCACTATAACACAAGTGTCACTACATAAGTCTATACTACATTAAAGTCACCCATTACATTAAAGTTGTCACTATATTAAAGTTGACACTGCATTAAACTCGTCACATTGAAGTTGCGTTATATATATATTAAAGTCACCACAGTCGCCACTATCATGAGGTCACCAGTCCATTAAATTTACCATTTTTTTAAGTCACCACTGCACTCAAATCGCCACTATGTGAAATCCGCCAATGCTTTCAAAGGATATTCCCTTAAAATTGTGATTGCGTTAAAGTTTATGTTGTCACTGTATTAAAATACCCAATATATAAGTTTCCATTTCATTAAAGTCGCCATTGCATTAATGTCACCACTTCATTTACATTATGATCGCCATACTATTAAAGTTGCAAATTAAAGTAACATTTTCATTGAATTTGCCACTGTAATACATTCACCATTGCATTAAACTTGCTTGCACTTAAGTCGCCAATGTATGACAGTCACATTGTCCCCGTATGCTTAAAATCAGTCACATGTCTAAGGACGTTCAACCCTACGTACAAAAGGGAGGCAGGAGGGAGAAGGGTTAGGAATGGCTGGGTTTTTGGCGCATTCGACGGAGCCTTCAGCGTATCGTATCGGAACTCATATATTATTTCATCTACATATGTTGGGATAAATTCTTTATTGTTGTTGCGCAACTAGGTATAACGATAAGACCTAAAATGTAGCAATATTTAGGTAAGATTAACCAGAACGCCCCAGCCAACAGTTCCTCAAAAGTAAACGTAATGAAGCCATAAAACACTTAAATTCTGATCTAGCTATATTTCCAATTGGGGTAGAGAAAACCTTGTTGCATTTAATGCTTCCAAAACTCAATTTATCCATCTTACTACCCGCCAGGAACTTCCAGAGGACTATCCCTTATTCTTCAACAATACAAAAATCAACCCTTCATCTTCTCTCAATGTTCTCGGTGTCTCTTTTTCTTCTGCTCCCACTTGGAAAGACCATATTACCAGTCTCGCTAAGGCAGCCTCCCAGAAGCTGGGTATGCTCAACCGCCTCAAGTTTTGTTTTACCCCTGCGCAGCTTCTTGCTCTGTACAGGGGCACAGTGCATCCTTGTATTGAGTATTGTTCACATGTGTGGGGAGGATCCTCTCACACCGCACTCCTAGATAAAGTAGAAAGGAAAGCCTTTTGTATCATTAACTCCCGTCCACTCACCAACTCTCTACAATCTCTCTCTCTTCGCCGCAATGTTGCATATCTCTCGCTATTCTATCGCTACTACAATAATCAGTGTTCCTTGGAGCATTCCTAGTGTATAACACCTCCTCTACGTAGGTTACATAGTACCCGCCTTGCAACACAATCCCACCCCTACTCTGCTGGCAAACTCTCCCCAACCCAAGAGTGAAACGCTGTTCTCAGACTTTCTTCTATTCAACCGCTGAGCTCTGGAACTCTCTCCTCGAATCAGTCTTTTCCTCTTCCTATGAATTCTTAACTGCTTCAAACATCCGTGTGTCCAGGCATTTTAGCTCGAAGTCCCTTGA